>OY776256.1:3805121-5040995 GCA_963675405.1 Cosmorhoe ocellata | reverse complement strand
TTCATTCAAAACATATTATAATTATTATAAATGTCTAGAAGATATTTCACCTCACATCGAAGCAATCTAAAACCTAACACTAGGTTCTAACCAAAAGTTCTGCCTTGACTCTATAAGCATGTTTTGTCCATTCATTAGCCGCAAAAATCAACTTGCTTTTCAAAAAAGGTTTCTGCTCTGGATAGGTTTCAAAACAATAGCGCGACAAAAAATAACGTCATTACCATTTCTCAAGATTAAAATAAATGAATCCAAAACGAAGCAATATTTCCCTTTGTTGTATTAAATTTAAGCATATTTCACCCCTGCGCGTTACGGTGATGATTAATGAAATAATCCCCACGAGTCTAGCTCGCCCTTTACTCGTTCATAAAACTAAGTTATTTACTACTTGGGTATAATTTGTGATTTTAGTCATGACCTTTAAAACTTTGTTTATTGTGGCTGGTTTTGGGCGAAAAGGACTTCCATAAAAAGTGATTAATATTACTGAAACAGCGGCAAAATGCCACTGTCGTGTGCTCCTTTTTATTTCCTCCTTTGGTAGTAATTCACAAACAATATTCTTTTCTAAATCGGTTGAAGAGATAAGTACCTTTTGTAATTCACAGCACAAACCTTCTCAATAAAGAAATCTAAATATATAACCTACCTATATAATTTATATACAAACGAATATCTACTCTCGTTAAGTAAGCTGTAATTTATTAATCCGTTTCTCGTATTCGCAGGAATATTTCGGCGAGTAATATTTTTATCGCGTGCATGCTAAGCATAAGAATTTGTTACCCAAATGCTCCTTCGGTGGCTGTCACCGGCCAAATTGAATACAATTCATCATGCGATACGTAAGCTCCATAAATATTTCCATACGTCAGCGTATTTTCTTCAGTTTCGCTATTATGCTTTCCTAGCACTTAGTTTCTGAAAGTACTGCATTTATTAAATGAGAAGAGTGTTTTTTTTATTTTACAAAAAAATAATCATGATCACGTCTGTAATCTCCAGGCTCACTCTGAGGAGATATCTGCCGAGCCTGGGGGGGGGGGGAAATCTACATTTAAATTCAAACTCTAAAAATAATTAAAAATTAATAATAAATTTAAAGTAGTAATAAAGACCAGGGGCTTTACCACAAGCTCTTACAAACCATCATATTTCAGAAACGTCACATTTAAAGCTTGAAGTAACTACTTCAATTCAGTTTTTATATGTCATGGTACGAAATATCAAAGTTATATTACTTTAATATTGCCCGAAGAGCTTGTGGTAGCAATTTGTAAACCATGTCTATCATATCACGATTTCAAAAAGAAATAAATTTTTAAGATTCCTATTAAATAAAATAAATGGTTTTTCTTTCTTTCTTTCTAAAATTTAATCTAGAATTTAAACAAATAACATTCTTGAAAGCTCAAAAAGAGCCAGACAAAACACCAACTAAACATTTTTGCACTCAAGAAAGAATAAGCTTTTTACTAAAAAGAAAGGTATTTAGTAAAGTAGTATCATTTTCTTTCTTTTGTTACCAGAAAAGAAAACTAAATGTCCGTTAAAATTAAGTTGTAACATTTTCTTCCCGGAGATATATAGGACGGCATCTGTTCTCATGTAGACTCTTAAGCGATTTACAAGATAATGCCTTCGTGTTTGAGAAGAACATTTTGATAATAGCTGGTACACTAAGAGCTTAATATTTACTTAGTTTACTAGATACATTTTTTTTCAAACAATAGTTACAAACGTCGATCTACATTTACTTTTAAAATGAATAAAAAAGTTGTGTATAGGAGGATTATGAAAGCTGTGCATTTTCATACAAAATTAATAACGCTTGATTAAACTTAGTCCAATATTTATGAAAGTTATGGATCTAAATATCCATATTATGGATAATATGCTAATAACATTTATGTTAAGCAATATTTCTTTAAAATAAAAACGTACAAGCCTAGTTTTTCATAGTATTTACAACAAATTCTAAATATTGGATTAAGTCGAAAAGCAAAACGTTATCGCTTTTTGTATGAAAATGTACAGTTTCACAATCCTCTTAACACAAATTATCTAGAACAGACGCAAAGACTTGTTTACTTACTCTCGTACATGGTTACAAAATGTCAATAATAAATTCACAAAAATAATGTCCACAGTTTCCAATTGAGAATATCTGATATCAGGATCCTATTTAATGAGCTCAATGTATTTTATTGAATGTGGGGCTTCACAAGACATCTGACACTAGGGAGAATGTTTAATGGACCATTTAACGAACCCATATATATCAGTTAATCATGACTAATTGGAGTGACATAAGACATACCAAACTGTATCAATGATAGTTCAGTAGTTACAAAATACTACAACTTAAAAATATATGGGTGGTCTCATAAAGTTCTAAGCTTTTATTCGTCTGATAATAACTAAAAGGTAACCCACATAAAAATTAAGATAGCAGTGGCATTTCGAGATCTAAATAAAAGCATCGTTAACTCTAGTTTTTATTAAAATGCGCACCGACATAAAATTGGTTGATAAGCGAAATATTTAAGTTATCTATGCGTATTACGGGGATTGTGTAAGAGGTTTGTGCGTTTACGATGTTTCAATACCGATAAAATTACGGTTTAGGCACTTCGTTTTGTTATTTAAGGTAGGATTTAAATAAAAAAACTACCGATCAAATGAATTCCAAGTATTTTACTAAATATAAAAGTTAAAATATCTAATTCGGAATTTGTGACATAATCGATTCAGGAACTCGAACAAAGTGCGGTCACAAAATTTACATATAAATTCGGATTATTTTAATTTAACGCATTGAGAAATATATTTGCATTTATATTAAGGAGTCATTATTGTTTTTATGCCATCGACTACAATCATAGATAGAAAAAGTACTCAGTAATGTTCAGATAATATCTCATTAACTTTGATTTAACTGGTTATTGAAATGGGTAGAGTCAGTTCGTTTTAAAAAAATTGCTTTTTTATAATATTATGTCATTGGCATAGATGGCACAGAACGACTATTATTACTTGTGATTGCTATCTCTTTTTGTGTACTTATTTTTTTTAGTTCTTGTTTAGTTTAAATAGTATTTAGCGGCGTTTGTCACCAAATGCTTATGACGAGTTAAGACTTAAATTCAACGGTGTAAAGCACAGTTTACAACGAAAGCCAATTTTAAGTGACACCGGCCTACTAATATAGCAGTTCACTGAGCTACACATTATAGAATGGGACCGAGGGTCGAGGGAACCGTGATTTACAACCAGATTCAATGAAGAATTAAATATTTCCCATCTCATTTTTTCACAGTTGTGCAAGCGAGATGCAAGCTACCCCTTAATATTTTTTTCCGGTGGTACTTTACTAAATATACTAAACCGATATGAGACCGGCCACTCAATAAATTAAGCAATTTATTAAGGTTATTTGCGAAGGGTGGATGCCATTAAGCTAATTCATAGACAAACTTTGTTGACATTGTTACCTGTTGTTTTGGTTTTCATTACACCTTCATTTTGAGTTAGCATTCAGTTACACTTTAAACCTACTTTGGTAATTCCTATACTTATTAAAACCCGCTCACATTATATACAAATGTTACCGAGTTTGTACGTGTCACGGCAAAATGTCTATGCTTTTTCACGAAGGCCATCACAACCCGTCTGATTGCCACGCGTGTTTATACGGACGGAGCTACGGTCATGGCGGAATGTCACAATTGTGGACATAGGTACATACGCTTATGCGGTAACCAAGCCAGTATGGAGTACCTATAGCTATATATTAGAACTGACCTTATAATCAGTACGTCTACGCACGCAGTACCAATACTCAAAGGAAAATATCGTGAGAAATTCGGCACACCCTATAATTTTTATAAGTTAATATTTATATACCTAAGCGATGATGGGCTTGCAATTTGTTACGTATGGAATAATAACAACGCTGCAAAAGTGGAGAGTGTCAAATTGTAATACTAAATCAAATGGACGTACCTTTTATTCGATTACGCTTAAGATCTGAAAAGACGTCTATGAAATCAGTCGTGTATATGTTTGTTTTGGTTATTTTCTAACTAGATGGCGCTAAAGAAAAATTAATAGAATGCGGTATTGTTACGTTTTGGAATTGGCCTAGGAACTTTTAGCCAGAGTAAAAGGGTCAGGATTTATTAAAGTCGTAGAATAGGTGATAATAGCCATCGTATTAGTATTTACTTCACATTTCCTCTCTTCTAATGAACGGATCAAACCAACTGGCATCTACATCAAAGGATACAAAAATACTTGAAAATCGGAGATGCGTCAGAATTTAATCCTGAAGTGGTATTAAATCAGTCATTTGCTATAAGACGTTACACATCCGAGGCAGTTTTGTTTTTGTTGGTCTTATGTTAGATTTTATAAAAACGGTAGCCGTTATTCTACTCCTTACTAAAATTATAAGTGAGAAAGTTTGGATGGATGGCTGTATGGATTTTTGTTACTCAATCACGCTGAAACGGCAAAACGGATGTGGAAAACACTTGAAGGAAGCGGAATTTATAACCAAGAACACATGCTACTTTTTGTCCGGATAGGTAACACGCGAGAGGAGCCGCGCGCATTTGCTAGTAATAAATTATCATTATATGTAGTAGACAAAATATGTCTGATATCTCCAATTCCTGCGACCGCCATATAACGGTTAGCGTTTGTTAGAATAGCGCTGTTTAAGAAAAATAAAAACATTTTGTTCTTGTTGCACTAATAGCTCGTAAATATTTCAGCAAGCGACACACATATGCGCCATTAGACATATGCTCGCTTAGAACAGTGGGCCGTCACTTTGAACATATCCATTCGTTAGGTACATTTCCAAAGGCTGAAATAATAATAAAGAGCCATTACTGAAGTCCCCAGTTTTAAAATTCAAACGGAAATGTTCCGGTCATTCATCACTTTTGGCCACTCTTTATTTATAGAGCAAGCGCTGAAGGCGCTTGGCTCACTCACTTGGTTGTTTTATCAAACTAGATAGATACAATTTCATATATAACAAACAATGTACGTCAGTTCAGATTATTGATTAAATTAGCATATAATTATCAAAATACGGTAAAATGAATATTACGTACTATAACTGCATTAATTTTCCGCAGTTTATTATTTATTAATATTAAATGTTTAAATTTAACAAACCATCATCATTCAGAAACGTCAAAGTTTCAACTACATAGTTCAATACTTACAAGGTATATAGGTATGAAATCTCAAAGTTATAATTACTTTCATATTGCCTGGAGAACTTGTCGTAGACCCCTGGATAATTTGTCATAGCGTTAAAAATGCTGTCAAAAAAGTGGCTACTATTGCTACTTCCTAAGTTGAAACGTCAAAATGTAGTTTGCTATAAACAGGTACTGTAAGTAAACTTCCCCGAACTCCTGCTCTATTAACAACAGCTGGGAACCATCCAGTATACTTTGGCCGCGGTATTTTAACAATACGTGTAATGAACTCAAAGCAACATTAGACCGGAGGTGTTTGTGAAATCTTGGTTCATTTATTTCGTTATAGACTGAGTGAGTTCATTTGTAATGTATGAAGTTGGGTTAGTACAGTTTTGTTGACTTTCTTATTACGTGCTTGCCTTAGCTCGACGTATATTATAAATTATAGTTATAGTACGTATGTAGGACTCTACATTGTACCATTTTTAAATAAAATATGCGTTTTTTTGTGTTATGATTTCCAAATGCCTACATAATTTTGTATTTAGTATTTTTGTTTATGTACCTACTATCACAGTCACATTCACACTCCTTAACATAGTGTAGGTACTACTATTTATTCCTAATATCAAATAAAACCGTTTACTTAAGTAACTATTACAGATCACTGATATAGGTATTTAACACGCCCCAGCAGTATTTAATCAAAATTTGGTCTGTTAATCTTAAGTATGACTAAGCAAGTTACGCCATGGGCGCATTGTTTCATGTGTTAAACCAGTTAAGACAAACAGAACAAAAAAATAACGAAGCTGCGGGATGGTGTAGATCGTGCTTCATTCTGAGGACTCTCCCGGGGCGAGGACTAACAGATTTTATGGAGCCACCTCCTGAATTACAACATGGGAAATCTATAAGTTCCAGGTCACTGAGACAGTGACACAAAAACGACAAGTACCCAGTCATATGGCGCCAATTAGAAAACGTTTTTTGTAAAAGAACGAAAAGCGTTTGAAGAAATACATTTCAGCCCTCGACACAATCAACCAAATAATTCAAAAGCTAAAAAGCAAATTTGAATAGAATTCTGGATACGTTCATAAGAAAAGTTGAAATAAATTTATATATGATATTATTTAGCTACGTGTATAATTCGCGCTGAATAAAAATCTATAGGGTTGCCAAAATCACGTGCCACTGCGTGGAGTATGAGAAAAGTTCTTCGCAATGCGAGGGATTTATTTTGTCGTTTCCTGTGATAAAACTTTGTTTGACATTTAATTGTGAGGTCATGCCCGCCCTAACGTCCTTGCAGATATCTTTTGTGTGTGTGTTATCTTTTTTAGTTGGTAAGCAGTAAGCTGTAGTATGAATTTTTGTAAAATCGTTTTTTACGTTCGTAGTTAAATTTGACTGGACCATTTTAAATAATCTATATCTATAAAAGAGCTTGACCTGACTGACTGATTGACTGATTGATCATCGCCCAGCCGAAACCGCTGAAGCTAGAAAACTGAAATTTGGAAGGTGGCTTCCTTTTATAACAAAACCACCCACTAAGGCGGGATTTTTGGAAATTCCACCTTTAAGGGGGTGAAAAAGGGTGAAAACGTTAGTATGAAACTTTTTAACGCGTGGAGCAATTTTCATGAAACTTTGTTTGTGCACTGTAACTGAAAAATGAATGAAGACGTGTTTCAGGATTTTTCAAAATAACCCTTTAAAAAGGGTAAAATGGGGTGTCAAAGTTAGTATGGGAACTTTTTAACGGGTGATGCGATTGGTCTGAAACTTTGTTTGTGTATTGTAAATGCAAAATGAATGGACACCTGTTTCAGGATTTTTCAATATAACTCTTAAAAAGGGGTCAAATGGGGGATCAATGTTTGTATGGGATTTTTTTAACGGGTGGTGCGATTGATCTGAAACTTTGTTTGTGTACTGTAAATGCAAAATAAATGAACACGTATTTAAGGATTTTACAATATTATCTTCAAAAAGGGGTCAAATGTGGGGTCAATGTTTGTATGGGAACTTTTTAACGGGTTGTGCGATTGGTTTGAAACTTTGTTTGTGTACTGTGATTGCAAAATGAATAGACACGTATTTCAGGATTTATTAATATAACATTTAAAAAGGGGTCAAATGCGGGGTCAATGTTTGTATAGGAACTTTTTAACGGGTGGTGCGATTAGTCTGAAACTTTGTTTTGCGTTTAAGGATTTTTCAATATAACTCTAAAAAAGGGGTCAAATGGGAGGTCAATGTATGGGAACTTATTAACGGGTGGTGCGATTGGTCTGAAATTTTGTTTGTGTTCTGTAAATGCAAAACGAATGGACAGTGTTTCAGGATTTTTCAATATAACCTTCATCATCATCATCATCATCATCAGCCTATAGCAGTCCACTGCTGGACATAGGACATATAACCTTAAAAAGGGGTAAAATGGGGTGTCAAAGTAGTATGGGATTTTTGTGAGTTGTGTGATGTGTTTAAAACTCAGTTTAGATATTTTATGTGAACGAAGTCGCGGGCGGGACAGCTAGTGATATCATAAACGAAGTACGAAATGGTTTCTCAGAGGTATGAAAATATAGCTTTCTTGCGACTATTTTTTGTCATAAAATAAATAGTGAGAAAGGGAGTGTAGACAAACGGGCGCCCAAACGATTAGATATTTTGTGGCAGGCAACATTTCGTAATGTAGGCTAAGCACCTTAATTTTTCTTCACTTTCTATAAAGTACGTGATGATGGCATGGGTAACCTTTATTGTAATAAGTTCACGGGCGACAGCACTATTATAAATCTCTTTCTTTTCTGTGTATAATCATTAGTTTTTCCACGAAATATGATGCTTTTATTACTAACAATTGAACTTTTTGTATTACGTTGATAAATGAGTTGGCAACAAAAGCGCTCCGTGGCATGTTATTAATATTTGAGATTTTCTGCTAGTTAGCATTCATAATAAGTAGAAAAATCGATGGTCCGAAACGTTCCTTTCTCCGAAATAATAAAACTTTGCAGACGTAAACTTGAATTGGCGTTGTTGTTTAAATAGTTCTGTTTATGTTACAAGTTTCCATCGGACCACCTTCAGAGTTCAGAACGATATTTCACAGTCAGTTAACGATCTATTTACATGCGACATCGGCTTGTTCATCTTTGTGGGTTGTCAAAGGAATGCTATAAGGGTTCGGAAGTTGACAAATCTCGACGTTATTTCTGTACTAATTAGGAAGGGAGGCGTGGGTGACGTCTACTGAATGACAAACAGAGAGTGAAGAGACACGTACATAGGTTCACACAAATAAATTCAGTTAGGCACTTGCAGCGGTATCGGTGCTTGAACGGCCCGACACGGCATTTGTTTGTGGTGTCAATGATTGTTAGTCAGCGTGGGCGGTGACGATCTTCCGCCCATTAATGAAATGGTGATTGGTTTGACTAAAACTATTTTTCATGAATATTCATTGCTGTATTAACCGCGCTCATCCGGACCTTTATTGGATTGAGAAAGAAGGTTGGACGTGAATAGAAATGCTAAACAAATATCTCATAACAATCATAGGAATACCTGGCGATTGTGGTTTATCGATAAAAACTAAGTTTCTTGTTACTAAAACTGTCTTCATTTACAGGAATATAAAGATCTATTTTAATATACTGACTAAAAGTACCTACTTATATAAAATACATGTGAAAGAGTTGAGTTTTATAATATAGTAGCATAACTCAACTGATCCAAATCTTGTTAAGTACTTAATTTTTAAATAAATAATAGTACTTAAGTAATTACACTAATTTAACTTACCCTAATTTTACTTTGTGTTAATTTTACTACTCACACAGAAATTTTAAGAAAACAGGCTTATTTTTTTTAAATAAATTATTGACACATGTAACTGATTGAAGTTGAAGTTCCTTCAATCAGTTACATGTGTCAATAGTCAATGTCAGTTAAATGTTATAACTTACACAAGCACAAAACAAACATAATTATTTGTCCAATGTGGAATTCAAACCCGTAACCTACAGCGCAGAAAGCCAGAGCTAGTCACAGTTTTGACTTTGACACTGATCATCATTGCAGGCTTACAACGTAACAGAGTAAATTTTGGGATAACACCAAGATTAGTCTCATTGTGATCCCAAAATTTACTTTCATCTCGAAGCTTCAGCCATTACGAAAACAAGAACCTTATTAAAATATATATATATATATATAAAATATAAATATATGATCACGACTGTAATCCCCGGGCTCGGTAGATATCTCCTCAGATCTTTAGATACTTAGATCTTTGAGGATATCTAAAGGGGGTAGTCAGAGGCAAGTCCAAACATGACATTTGGTACATGCCCACATTTTGCACAGTAGTTAGTATTCCGTACGTGACAGGTTGCAAGCCCATCGCCGCTTATAAGAATACTAACCTATGACACATACCTTCGAATTTTTGGTTCTAGGGTATGCCGGTTTCCTCACGATGTTTTCCTTCACCGTTTAAGTTTTAACCTTATTACACAGCTATTAGCCGTATTTCTAACGAAGAAACGGCCGATTCTCGAGAGATTCTACAATGTCTATTCATTAGGTACCTACCTATGTACCTACTTACTTAAAAAATACAAAGAGAAATCCGTGAACGAATGAAAAATACCTACTGGTTAGAGAAATTTCGGGTCGAACGGGAAGCACTCAATATTATTTATGTAAGTAAATAATATATTTCTATCACCATATTCGTTAAGCAACAAAAAAAGTAATCATTATTTATTTTAAAATATTCCCAAAAAGTAACACTAAAGTGACCCGTTGTGAAAAAAAAATCCCATCGAGTTACAGCGAGTCCTTTGGGTGTAATTTATTTGGAACTCATCAACATAACCTAGTAGTAAGTCAGTTTCAAAGTAAATATGTTTTTCATGAAAAACATTTTGGAACACTTGGGAGTATACTTACGTATATACAAAACGCCGATCATTATCTTCCCAACGATAATAATTGCAGGCTTCTATATTTTAAATTTATTGCTCCAGAAGCAAAATAAATTATATGGAACGAAGCAATTAGAAGGTTATTACTCGTAATAGAACCTGATTGAAGACCTTAACGGTTACGTTGAAAGAAAATTAAATAGCAAAATGTGGGCTTCAATCAATTATCTGGCGGTAAAGTCAATTTCTTAAGTCACGTTTTTCTAAAATTCGGTGGCCGTCATATGACGGTGGCGAGCGAAATTGTGTAACCTAAATTTGCAGTCACTATTAGCTTTTAAAGTGCTCCGTTCTGGGAATTGGAGTAGTTTTTAGTGTTTTATAGGTACAAACTTAAGGCCCAGAATACTCGTCACACTATTCCTAACGTAAAAGTTAAAAAAAAAGTGTCATAGGTCCGAGGAGATCCGCGTTGCTATCAACGCGGATCTCCTCGGAATCAGACATAGCACGAAGCGAAATACCCAAATGACAAGTAAGTAGAGTGCGGCATGATAATATGGCTGCTCTGAATTATATAACGAAAGCAACAATTTATCAAAAACATAAATATATTCAAGTAAATAGCTTATTACAAAAAAAGGGCTGGGTTGATTTGTTTCAAATTAACTGATTTATATTCATGTGAAATAGAAATTCAAAATACCTTACTGTTTTGGATAAATTAGGGAATTTCTGAATTTTCAGAGGTGTTTTTGACATGATTTTTAACCAAGGTTTTCTACTAATTCGTGTTTTAGCTCCGGTTAATTTATCACTTATATCCTTGAGTATCGTGTAGTTCAATTTTAATGTAATCTATTATGCGGTAATTGAATGATTAGGGTTGCAATACTTGCAATTTGCTGGGCCTTAATGGGTATAAACACAGTTACTTAGGTACTACATTTTCTTTTATTTACCTACTCGTATTTCTATTTCTAATGAAGATATCAAAATCATCAAAAAAGTTTTAATAAAAACTAAGATAATATACAGAAACGTATATAATATAATACAAATAAGTATATTCAACTCCTTTCCGTTATTTTTTGCAGTTTAGCTTTGTCGTCGAGTACTCAATTATCACTATGAGCTGAGGCTCATCGGAAAATCACAGTATCTAGTGCCACTTCTTAGAAAACCAATATTTAGCAAACCGTTCCGTTCAACTCAATTATAAAATGATGAAGGACAAAAATACACATACATACACATAAATTTTAGCAGTTTTATTCCTGTATTGTTTTCTTCTTTCAATATCTATCAAAATGTGGCATAGCGTTAAAGATTACACACCCACAATTGCATATAGGTACTTTCTACACATATTATTTTGTGGAACGAAGTTCCTTATCGCGCGTTGTGAAAGGGGGCTAGACGGAACAAAATCTCACGAAAAGTTGTAACGACACTTTTTGCTATAGTAAGCTATTGTAAGCCGTGCGGCGTGCGCGTGTTTATCTGTCTATCTCTCTCTCTCTCTCTCATAGAAAGCAAGGAATAGAACTTCGTTCCATCCGGGTGTCCCTCGACAACTCTCAAATTTTTAAAACATTGCATGCACTAATTTCCGTGCAGTTAGTTTACAGAACACCTCAGTGAAGTCGACTTCTTAACTAAATAGTAACATTTAGTTAAGTACTTACAAAGTTAAATACAATTACTCGTAAGAACCATCTTAACCTTTAGAGAAGGGGTTACTAAAGTCTCCAAACTCTGAAACATGAGGTGTCCGAAGACACCAGATGGCTAATTAAGTGGAAGCTCCGTTTTATATCAATTACAGCATTTTGTTGCACCTTTAGCAGAACTACGGGTAATTGTCCTACAAAAGGGCTCTCTAGAAACGCTTTTGAACTTGAATTTATCTGAACTGACGCTTGAGAAGGTAAAATAATACAAAAAATAAGCGAGGTGCACTTAATACCTTTTCACACTACTTTTTTCACATAACAATGCATTTTTCAAGGTGTTGTGACTGAGAATAGTCGATAGCTAGCCTAATTAGCAAAGTATGGTCAGTACGAATTAGCTGCTCAATTAGATTCACATTACTTAGAACAATTTACCGCTAACCGGTCGTGGGGCCCCGATGCGCTCGGAATAACAAAATGGCCGGTCAAGCGTGGCTGGACCCAGGATAAAATCGAGGGGTACAATAAAATAATAATAAGGGCAAAAATTGGATGGGCCTATATTGAATTCTGCAACTGTTTTCAATCAAACTTCTTAAGATCAGATGCGACCTTTTGTAGTAAAAAATATAATTCCTCCTCTTATCGTCTTACTAGTTTTTCTAATCAGGGTGGTGAAAGGTTTTAAGTGCGATAAAAACAATAATAGCAAATAAGAATATAACTGTTGATTTATAAAATAAAAAGTTAGAGTGAACAATGGCACACACTGGAGAGGTTATATCTGTAGTGGGTGAAGTCGAGTTGCAAATCATAGGGATTTATAAATCAAGATAGCTTTAAACTTTTTAAAAACATTGTTTCAACTTAGTATTCCAATGACAAATAAAAAATATACACTTGTTAACAATTTAAAACGCTGTTGAAAAATATTTTCAGTTTAGTTCTTTCTCTCTGCAATTAATAAGTTCATTAATCCCCTGTCCTTAATACATCCACACACTAAGCCTTCGCTCGAAGCTCCAGAGGCACTAGCCTTTAGAATGGACGCAAAACTTTATTTTTACTTCGACAGGGAACTTTTATTTGCAGAAACTAGCCATGTCGCGTTTTACCCTGCTGAGGGTGCGTTCACGTAATAAGTTAACAAGAAGGGGTCGTACATGCCTTACAAATAAGATCATTGATGTTATTTCGAACCGTAAAAATGATGTCAATTTTGCTGTTGCCAATTTACGTCTGAGCATAATATTGAAAACAAATTGGGGAGTGCCTTAGATTATACAGCTACCAGTCTCCAGACTCGCTCGTACCCTACGAAAATTAATGAAGAAATAATTTTCGAAATTTAATGAATAAAGAAACGCTTATAGTTCAAACTAAACGAGTTTCTAAGCCACGAAATTCTGTCAAGTAGCACAAGTTAAACTCAAAAAAGTGGTGTAAAAAGTACCTAAGTTTCACATTGATATAAGTTTTATAAAAACTTGATTTAGTTTAGCTGAATTTTTAGATTATATAAAGTTATTTTCTCACCAGAACGCACCCGTAACTAAACATTTTGAGTAACAAACCAGTGGTAATTTATAAAATTAACTTTATAAGTAGTCACTTTAGATCGTAAAATCTATAAAATATATTTTGCAATAGCAAGAGCTAAGAAAATCGCTTTATTATTTCATGTGAAGTACTTACATACTTATTACTTTTACAATATTATTGGTAGTATTGAATGGAATATAATCTTTATCTTGCTAAACAACTCCTCAGATAAAATATCATAACTAGCCACTTACCTTAAGTTACTATATGAAAAACTTTTCTTCATAGCTATTGCCGCGGGGAATGAGGAGATTATTATGCTGGTTACCTCACGCTTTTGTTGAACAAAATAATACTGGTTTCCGGCTTACCTCATAACCCTATCATTGACACCAGCGATCCAAAACGTTAACAAAAACACTGATTATTATCCGTAAAAATATGTTTTATCACTTCACACTAAATCGATTTCTAGCTCTATGGTCACAATCAGTGGAACTTATTGAGCATCGCATCCGAAAAATCGTGATCGGACCACCCACGGATGCTGTGAGAAGGCAAATAAAATAAAACAACGATAAATAACAGTGCCCTCGCATAATTGATCACAAATTAAAACTCGCCGCGCGTCCAAAATGTTAAACGAATGCCGAAAGCGAAATTAGTATCTGCATACACACATTCAAACGTACACACACACGCGATAAAGGTTAGGGCTGCTGCGAACAAGATCGAATACGAGTATTACAAGAGGCAGTTCAAAAAGGATACGCTAAGTTATATCTATATATTACGTAGTGAATGTAGTAGTTTCCTAAAAACGGCTAAAATTAATAGCAACATACTATCTCGTCTCGTTTTCGCTCATATCAATAATATTTCACAACTATTGTAACTAAGTACTAACATAAAAATAGGTACTAATAAGCGCGTTACTTTTGCTGGAAAACATCGAATATCGTAATTAGGTAACCTATTTTCTAATTTCCAACAAAATTTTACAAAATCCGAAATGTTTACTACATAAATATATGTTAAGTCACATCAGATTACAACCAAGTCAATGCTTGATGACCCTATTCCACATCATCACACTCACATTGCCTGCTTCAAATAAAGAGCCGTATTCAGGACAACGTTCTTTTAAAAATCTCGAATAAAAGTTATTCATTGTTTCAGCATCGCAGCGTAAGCTTTTTATGAAATCGTTCAAATACATAAATAATGCATAGAAATGGGTTCTTTGTTTTGATTTCTTAGTCTTTCGGTTACCGTCCTAATAAGGTCAAAAGAGTTGGCCGCGGATTTCATAGGATATTGGATAGGATTGAGACACCATACCTCCAAAGTATTGTCGTTGTCGGAGGGTTTATAAAAATGGTATGCGAGCAAGCAGTAAGTAGGTACATAAGTTTATCATACCAAAGATTAGTACTACTTTAGTCGGTTCAGACATTTAAGTACCTATATTAAACTCATGTATTATTGTATGAGAATTATCTATCTACATTTCGCTTGTCTGCGACACTCCCATTAGCATCTATTTGTTTTGCTACTTTATGGTTATTGTTCTTATAAAAAGTAAACATGCTCGTTTATCAGAGAACTCACATTTAACCTTACTGCCTACATTTTACTTAAGTATTTCAAAGCTGTGTCACCCTGCGTCACCTTTGGCTTCTGTTTCGTATCTTGTTTATTGAGCAAGTTTTACTATCTTCTCCCAATAATGACATGAGTCTACTGCTGTTACTTATAAATATTCACCAATACTTTTTGCGATCACTTTTACCGATATTTTTTTATAATACATTTTTGTAGTTGATACAATCATGACCAGGTTTAAACCCAAGGCAGGGATACTACCACTACACCACCAGGTTAAAGCAATATCGTGAGAGCAAACACTAATTTATTTTTGAGCTAATACTAGGCGCTTACAAACGTGTAAAGAAAGGTTGTGTATTTTAAAAAGACCTTCAAAGTTATCACGTCCTAAACACATAAATGAATCTAAAGAACAAATTGTTACACACCGATCTCTATCTAATTACAATCACAAAGAGATACCACAAACTATAAAATATGTTCTGAGAATATCTCGGTAATAGAGGCGGTAGTTCCACGAAGGCGTAATATTAGGTATAATAATTCTTCTCAGAGAAAGATCGTAAGAACGATAATAGTACCCTAAGCAATCGTTTTTGATGTTTTCGGTTCGGTAGCAAGACAAAACATATTGCTACGGCTCGATAATTGCAAAAAATGGTGCCCACACCTCGTAATTAGTGCTTTTTATAATAATCCTGCATACGTGACTATTCATATCTCAAAAATACTATTAACTACCTAGTACGAGTACATACAAGTATTTAATTCGGCAAATATAGAAAACGTCGAATCACATCGGTAAGGAGTGCTGTAGCTCGAAGTATGATATCATATTTTGCCTCCTCGCTAAGAAACGGTCTCGCTAATGACATGATAACATCAAAACCGGTGCTTATGGTTCTGTGCTTAAAGCTCACTGGTTCTACTGGAATTCCCACTATGGAACATACGAACTTAGAAACTTGAAAACTTGAGCTAGAATTTTACGTTCGGCATGCAAAAACTTTATCGGGTTCAATTTATTCCATACAAGCTTTAGTCCTAGCACCACATATAAAAGCACGTGCCTTATTTCATTTTATTCGTTTCAGATGTTTTAGACGGTAGCGTGCTGTGAATAGCTACTAGCTAAACCGGTCACGGTGTTTTTAGACGAAGACCCCGCAGTGGTTAGACGATCCAGGAATTATAGGTTACTACTGAAACTTTAGAATGATGATATGTATTATAATGGTACCGAAGTACCACAAATCATCAGTAAACACCGAGAGTCCCAGGTATTTTACCTCTAAACTCTAACATCCCATTATAACATCTAACGTCAAAAGCCTCGAAAATCCTATTTTTTTAATAGACAACAAAGGATTTTTATTAATTGGTAGGTATATGTTTCAAGTTCATTATTTTAGCCAGATAGACGGATAATGATTAGTATTAACCGAATATAATATTATTTCGAAGTCTATACGCTTGTGTAATTTAAATAGCTTTGCTCTTTTTTATGCTAATTTGCACATGCACAGGCCATTACCCTACCACGAAAAAGAAACAAGTGACGATGCAAACGGCCCTAATCTGAATGCTGATAATGCCCACACGATTTTGTTTTGCATTTAACCGAGGTTTCGTGAAAACCTCGAACAACTTTATCGATTTCTCTTTCACTACATTAAGAGACCGACTCAATAACACGTCGATTCAAACAAAGTGTCTCTCATTTTCCGAGCCATCGCACTTATAACCACCAAATCATTTCATTCGGCTCCCTGGACATTTTCACATTAAAATTCATTGAAAACTTGTCTATACTGTGGAAAAACGTGACGCTTTATTAGATCTATTTCCAATTGTTCCAACTTAATGCTTTTAACCTTAGATGTTGATATAATTGTTCTCGCTGCTATCCAGATTGACAACTGAAGTACGCAGAGATTGAGTTGTTTGTATGTTAAAATGCGGAGTTTTGCATTGCTAAACTAGAGGAAGTTATCCCGGAAATTACTTATTTGGTATAGTCCACTTTGTTACTATCTGATTTGGAAGTGGTATCTACCAACGAACATTTCACTATCCATTGCTAAATTGAAGACAAAATAATGTTAAACTAAGCAAAATCAAAAGGTATAAAGTAGCTACGCGACACGCGTACTCTAGAAGACTTTACCATTTACATCGATTTTAGGTTGTAATTCTACGTGGTGAGAGTGATCACGTTTCGAGTTAAGTCTGTTCAAGCCGTTTAATAGCCTGATATGTTTATTTCCCGACTAAGCAATTAGAGTTTGGCAATTTTTATTTAGAAGGGATTTATTTTGAAAGGCTCTTAAGCTACTTTAACGTTTACTTATTATATTGCTAGAAACCACACGTGGCTCCACTTGCGTGCTATCCACCCGCGTAAAAAGTAACCTATGTGTTATTTCAAATCATAAGCTACACGTATTCCAAGTTTCATACAGATCCGTTCAGCCTTTTCAGCGTGATTGAGTAACAAACATCAATACATCTATCTATCCATGTAGTAGGATGATATTAAAAGAAGTTCTTTTGGAAACAAAATACGTTGACTTTTAAACTAATTCCTTGAAGCAGCTGCGGGTTCGTAACAGAGTTGTTTTTACCTACCCATGCTATTTTACCAGCTCTTCAACTAATCAAACTGTAAGAAACGGATGTAGATAGCCACACAAACGATGCGTAGTTTTATTTTACTATGTCCTTGTGGCTGAGAGGATCATTCGGTTCCCTATCTCGACAACAAATCGGAACTTACTGAAACTGTCTGATAAAATCACTTACAGCAAACTAAGTCTTAATCCATTCTACTATGAAAGCATTTTGAATAGCATTCTGATGACTAACTACTAGTAGAGAACGCTCGATGCAGTTCCCGTTTATCAAGGCATGGCGATCTACGAACACTATTTTGTTATTTTTGCAGAAGTAATGTACTTAGACGAAGGAGAAAATATTACACGCTTTGCCATTAACAGGATATTTATAGGCACTGCTGTTTCCTTGGTGCTGAAATTATTAATGGTATTCGTGGAGGGTTGTGTGGGTGTGCCTTTATATATTGCTAAAGGAATAAAGCTGTTTTGATAGTGGTAGTAAATATTAAAAGCAGTGCAAGAAGAGTATTTGAGATACTATTCCAAGTTTTAGTCATTAAATGCACATGTGTTCTAATCACAACGGTATGCCTAGTCCTATGCCTATTCACTTATTGTGCGTTTGTTTTAAATAGTATTTCTAAGACAGATGTAGTATTGCAATAAATTTAACTAGGTACGATCATTTTATTAATCTACCTACCATTTTTTTCAGAACCAGAAGATATATCTTTATTTCTATTATTTTTGCATAGCCAGCTGAAAAATAGAAGGTCGTGTTGTTTCTGTTTAATTCGTTTTCCAATAACCTAATCCATATTTTCAGTTTGCAACATGCAATAAGTGAATATGGCTCCGGCCGCTAGTCTATTCCATATAAATGGCATTATTTAGGTGGCCCAATTCGATCTGTTCATCTCTAAACTCAATATAACTGGTACTTGCAACGACTATTTACACCATTTAGGTTATGAACTGTAAGGTATACAAAACCACTATGTTTAGACTTTGCTATCAGTCTGTCAGTAGTTTTTTCAGCAATCATTAAAAACACGATTACAAAACTGTCTTATTTTTCTTACCGTGTCACTAGCTCTTTCGAACCAATGTGGTGATTGGAATAAAGTGCGCCTCAAAGGGTCCTTTCGTGTACTTTTTATTCCAAGTAAAAATATTAGAAGAAGAATTTTTAGGTAAAAAAATTAAAGTAGAGCAACCAGCTCATGCAGCTTTGTATGAAATGTACTAAAAGTATGTAAGTAGCTTATTTTATTTCAATTTAAACCGAAAACTTTTTAAGAAAAAATCTTAAAAAGTTTAATCGTGGCATTACGTACAAATTCATTAAAATTTTAAAACGATTCTCCCTTCAACATTAAAAGTTGCTATTACAGATGACAAACTTTCAAGTCTCGATCATAAACACAGCTATGATTTTTGATGGTTAAGTGGCACAGACTCAATGAAAAAAAAGACTACATTTATTATTATACCCCGTTGAGTCCATGGCTTGTCTCTTAGATCATCTCACATCGCGAGCTCACAATATTAAGAACAAGATTGTACAAATATATCAAAACTGACCTCACGACTCCACGACCTCCAATCAGAGGAGATTTGATCTAAGATACATCACGCCCGTAGGCGCTTACCGAATTTGATTTTAAGTAAGTACTTACCATCTCGCCTACTTATAGAATACTGCGGGCAGTATAAACCTTCCCCGCTGTCTATAAGGCATTTATGTTTAAAATGTAAAAACTTGTTTAAAATTCTTGTTTTTTGTTTCGCGGTAAACAAGCTCACTTTCATATATTTTATATAAAATCATCGATTTGGAGAAAGTAATTCAACATTTTTTAATTTACCATTCCTTGCTTCCATTCTCCACAAATAAAATATTCAGGGTCGAAAAACGAATGATTCTAACGAGCTTTTATTCTATTCTAGAAAACGGTATTTTTCTCAAAGTAATGAATGTCAAAGAGAACTTAATTTACGAGCCGATGAGCATGACGGTGAGCACCAGTTATGTTGCTAACTTTAGCGAACCGTCATTGCTAATGCTAAGCCAGCTAAGGGGAAAGATTATAACATGGTGACAGGTAAGTACTTGATTTGTCAAAATATTTTGACCATTAAAGTATTTTTCTAACTCAATAACTCTACTTAATTTAAAAAATGTTTTTGGTTTAGTTTGTGTATGTTTGTCTGTCTTTAGCTCTTCTTTGTATATAATCTTTATCTCCATAATGGCTCAACGGATTTGACAATTATGTAAAGCGTCATCATAATTTATTTTCCTGCTTTTATCCCTTATTCATCATCTAGAATAATCTAGATGATATAATATGCTTCTTTTAGTCTAAGTACCTCAGCTTAGCTCAGCGTACCTACCAGGTACCACAGACGGGATCTAATAATATGTAAATAAATTGCGTTCGTGATCAAGTCTAAAGCGTCCGTACTGATGCTAATGCCACTGGATTTTTTGAACGTCAGATCAAAGTTACGTCGCTCCAATCTATCTACAGATTAGGACCTTGTTACTTGCTGCTGATTCTGAAATGAAAGCCTGTCTGCGACAATTTATCAAAGATAAAATTGACGATTTTTGCAGGTACTCACAGATTCTATGATAGAGTGGGCGAATCCAATTATTACCTGTAAAAATAAAATGTTTTGTCAGTTATAGCATTTTGAAGGTAAGCACTAAAAGTTTCTCATTATTTTTGTACATAGTAGAGCTAAAATTATAAAATCATATCAAATTAATGGTAAAATAGGTTCGAAAAATTTGCCACTTGACGAGAATAACATTTACTTTTGGCAGCAAACACGACAGAAACTCCTGGCTCAAGTTTGATTAATAAAGTCACCATTGTTACCGAAAAAGCTCTAAGCAAGCTCATCAACCGAATCACGTTTCAAACCCCACGCGGTGTTGATCTAAAACATGATCAAAACTCAATTATAATCACATTATGTGGCGTCTCAGTAAACCGTGCGTTCAAATTTAATTACGAAATTACGCTTCCGAAAATGGAGGCTCTGACGGGAAGAGATATTATTCAAAGCCGTAAGTTGTGATGCGCGTGGGCACATATTTAGTCACGGGCGTGTACTCTTACCGTAACTATAGATGTTTATTAAACGAACAGCCATCCCAACTATCTACGCAATAATCACCTCTATTCCAAGGTAAAACGAGTGTAGTTTTATACGTCGTTTGGGAAAGACTGTAGAGAGTTCACACTGGAAACTATTCCTCTCTTAGAACCGGTTCTGATACACCGAGCAAAGCCACTCCAATCTGAACACTTAGGTGTAATGTATAACTAGCGGACAGATAACAGCGGAATCCGTAAGGTTTCAATTCACGTATAAGCTGTCATGGTATTGTTAATAAGGTCGATGTTATAAATGCAAAAACGCAGACGTAGAGCAAATTTTATACATTCTCAAGCAGTATTTTTTTCGGATGTTGATCTAACTTGTCTTTAACCTTTAAAAACAAGAATTAGATATTCAGTTTCTGCCCGGTATCACCCACTGGCATAAGCTACCTTTCTTTTCTGATATCTTTGAATTAAGTAAATAAATGAGTGTACAAATACGAGCGAGACTCGCGGTGATACAAGCGAACATATACTCCTCAACCTATCTTCGTCCGCTTATCTAAAGCGGTGTGAGCCGCTATTGCTTATCGAGCGAGCTATCGTATTTAGTTTACCCCGCTTGCAGTGTATAGACCTTTAGAGGACATACCTTTATTTCTTTCACGTTCTTTACGACAAGAATCGTCAGCCAAGTTAAAAACTTGTAAGTCTTGTTTTATGTCGTGTAGTCTCTTTATATCGATGTGACCATTATTGGGAGTTGGTTAACTTTTATGCGATTGACTGGATTGTGTGGATGTAGCAGAAGCTTTTATGGGCACTATCATTTTTAAAGCAATCAACGAATCCAATCGTGGGATAGAGTAGGCGACAGAGATAAATGGTAACGTTTGTTAAGAATAAGTGAAGCCTCCATAGGCGTCACTAATTCAGCAGTCCCATGACTGTTTTAGACTTCACTTGATGTACAATGTCCAAAATTACCTAGGCATATTGAAGTTTAATTTTGAGATAAGCAATCTCATTCAAAAAGAATAAGAATAAAAAAAATATAAGAAAGCGCACGGAAGTACTTTCAATATCTTTCTTTTACTTACAAGTACATTTAAAATCAATCACGTACTTAAATTTCTTAAGCCGTATCCCTATCGTACCATTTGATTTCTATAATTCACAATCTGACCTCATATTCCAATATCCAGCTACTCGATCATGATCCAGAACTTTAATTCCATTATAAATCATAATTTGTGCAGCATCTATCATCTTAACCGGAATGCCCATTCAATGTTGAACTCGCTTCATATAAACATGAAGACAGCTTAAAATGATAACGGCAGTAGCACTGAAGCTTAAAACTAAAGTAAATTCAAAAAATGGTGAAGTATGAAACAACTGAATATTTAAGATATAGGTGTCCAAAATTGTTGCAATTGTTTCAATAGCAGCTTCCGCCGCGGCTTTGATCGCGTGGTACCTTGAAAAACAATATTATAACGAATCTATCCCACGGAAACCGAAATTTTTTACATCATCTCTATGCCAAATTTTAATCCAGGTCCGTTCAACCGTTTCAACATGAAAGAGTAACAAACATCCATACATACAAACTTCACGTGTATATTAATAAAATCGAAAGGTTTTTTTATGAGCCTTCGCACGGTTTATGAATTTACCATTATATTTTATTTTACTGCTTGCCGGCTCATTGTGACACCAAGGTTTCAATTTTGACAGTTCGTAAATTATTAATGGCCGGTGAGCCAGCTGCTTCCATTGATCTGTGCACATGGTTGTAACTTGTAACCACTTAAAGCCGGCGGCAACCTGCACTCTTATGCAATTAAAATTTATTAATTTTATTTTAAAGCTTTCTTTTTTACTATAAGTAATATGCGACGGAGTGGAAGAACTTACCCTTTTTATTTTAACGTCGGACGATTGAATAATAATATTTTCTTATAGGGCAAAATAATGTCTGTGTTGCTCTTTCTGTCTTGTACCCCATTTATACTTTTTTTTAAATTTCTAGAATACGCGTCCATTTTATTTTACAATAATAATTTGATGTCCAAACAAATCTCATATTTGTTAAAAATATCACATAAAAGCTTTGAGCCTCTATTTAACCTCTTTTTGAAGATTATTTTGAAAAATCTTATAATATATCTTATCCCACAGACAAACTTTCAAGCAAATCCGTTAAAAAGTTCCATACAAACGTTATCCCTTTAGAAAAATCCCGCCTTAGTTCTGTTATAAAATACGAGTAACCTTCAAAATTTAAACTTCCTTGTTTCTGCGGTTTTGGCTTATGAATCAGTCGATCAGTCAGTCAGGCTAAGTGTTATAGCTATAGATTTCCATTTACATGTTTTTGTGAAACCAATGAAATTTTTCCAACTTCAATCGTTTTCATTGTTATTTGTAAAACCATGAAATGTGTAAGTTTCGCAACGTTTACGACAAGCTTTTAAGTGTAAAAAATGAAGCTAAAATTATATTTTTACAAGCCACGCTTCGAATGCCATTGTCAAAGTTTCAAACGAAGCCTTATAACTAAAAACTTTTCTCATACCGGTACTCTGTCGGCCATAAAAACATAAACAGTTACGAACTTAAAAATACTCAGGGTTTTTGTGAGGGAAAAATATTCTTAATAAGCGGTAGAGAGCCGTGTGGCTAAAATGGTTCGTCCACACGTCACAAACTCAAAAGCCGGCATCCGTTACTGTGTGTTTTGATAACCAGTTGTTAATTTTTAGAGGTCACCTTGATGTCAAATACAAAAAACTCAGTCACACAGTACCACACGGAGAAGACATAGAACTAGACAAAAAGTTCAAGTTATAACCAATGAATGTTATAGCATAGTTAGATTAGTTTATATCAAACTATATAGAGTTCATTTTTGTGGGGATTCATAATGTTATTTTGTTATGACAAATTTTTGCAATATCAGAATATTAAAACAAATTTTCCATGCTTTTTACTATAGCCAGTGAGCGTATGTCACCATGACAACACCGCATTATTGAAATCCCCAACTACGTGGTGGCAACATCACGTCAATGTAGTACGACTTGTTAACTTTTACAATACCCTAAGAGCCATCCGCTCCGAATAAAAGAACGGTTTTTTACTCGGAGTTTTTTCAAGTACAGGTGGAGGAGAACCCACACTTAGTCGGCGTTAACCTGTAATCTAAATTCATTTCTCGATCCGACCCACCCGGGCCATATCTCCGTTTTATTATACGCCTTGAGCCCATTTGCAGGTTTTTTTATTCTAAACAAATTACCCATTATTCACGTTGCCCGTCGATCTCATTATCTGACGACAGACAGTCTTTTTTGTGGCAAGTTAAGCAGCGTGTTGTCTGGGTAAAATGTTGCTGTACATCCAGCCATTACAATGACGTAGCCAAAAGATTACAAACGAAGAAGAAGAGAAATAAATCAGGGAATATCAAAGTATGTATCATTTGTGCTCTGAGGAATGCACGGGAGGAAGCTCTGAGTTGCACGTTATTCATAATTTATATAGATGTAATATAGATAAATTTTACTATCATAATAGGTACTTACTTATAGTACATTCTAACATTATGTTTTGCATAGTACGATATTTGGCCATAAAGCAACAATTCATAAGTCGTGTTACTTTGATGGAGTGTTATTGCGGACCACGCGATTAGTCGGCATTTAAGATGTTGCTGCCAGTGAATACTCCGCATTACGATAAATATACCTATCAGTTCATAAAGTAGGATATTGAACAACAAGCGGGCATCGTAAAGCATTGAATCGATTTGCGTTCATTGATTCGAGTAATTGCAATGATTCTGCTGAAGAACGAGAATTTATTTTGTTAGGTCACGGAATGCTTTTGCCTTGTTTTTACAAGATCAGTATTAATTGGCTAAAGTGAGCAAAAGAAGCTTCAAAGCGCCATTTTGACTTGCCTCACAGCTCAGTTGGTAGTAGCTTCACCTTCTGCGCTGCAGGTTGTGGGTTCGATTCCCACCCCGGATAAACATTGCTGGAACACAAATGTTCTATACCTATACGTCCGGGTTTTGTTATTATCTGTTCTATATACTATGTATTTAGAAAAAAGCATAAGAAGGTATAGTTAATTTATCAGCTCTCTGGTTCCCGTAGTGCAAGCTTTGCTTAGTTTGGGGTTAAATGGCGTTGTGTGAATTGTGCACCAATATTTATTATTTATTATGAATTATTTGGTCTATTTTGGTTATTTTACTGACTAAGTAAGTTTATAGAGTGTTTTTATAGTTATATTCAAAATGATAAAATTCTTATTCTAATAACAAACTGATGAGGAGCATTCAAACCATTTGCAAAGAATGAGTCAGTATTTTGCATGTTTAGATAGCTTTGTATGCAGATTTGATAGATATTCAGATAAGGAATTGATATTCAAATTATATTTTCAAAGCAGATATGAACCGATACCATCGAAACAAAGCAATACAACTTTGCTTTAGAGTACACTGGGACAGTCCATTATAATTTTTTCTTGTTGCATAAATAAAAGGGTTCAATAAATAGGTATCTGCTTTAGCAAAATCTGATATCTTCAAACGAGCAGTTCTTGTTTAAATTAGTAGGATATATAATATCTGAATATGGTTCCAACATTTTTCATGAAATTTAGTATGCAGAGGGTTACGGGGGCAATAAATCGATCTAGATAGGTTTCATTTTTAGAATGTGTACACTTCTATAACAGGATCCCAAGTGACATGCTTGATTTGTCAATTGGAAAATTCAAAAATGTAATTAAACAGAAACTGTCTAGAAAAGCTTATTATAAAATATCAGAGCACTTAGATGATGAAAAAGCTTGGGATGAATTAGCTCCAACTCTGCTAGGATTCCTTACAAAATTAACAAGGATCATACAAAAAAAACGCTAGGGCCCAGCGAGTTTCTTGTCAGTTCTTCTCGGACTGGGGATAGGACTGGAATTGGCACTTAGACTCAGCTAGTATGTAAGACGTTTCAAAGTGATCCCTGTGATTCTATTGAAAATAAATATATTTTGAATTTTAGAAAACGTCATTTTGTCCGTATTTTCAGGCAATGAAATTGAATATAAATTAAACATAATATAAATTGAATATCAAACAAATTGAATATAAACATTCACATCGATTATTCTATGCATGACTAGAGGCTGTTATTGTCTCATAATGTCCCGTGACAGTTCAACCACAGTCCCTAAAATAGCGGCAGCATTCGGACAAATATCTAGCGGCGTTTTGAAATATCAGTTTTATTATAGTAACATGATGACGGCAGCTGTTTTCTAAGAAATCATAACTATGTACATACCCAGAGGTAATTTCACAAGTTTTATGACAGCCAACGAACGTGAGGCGTGTTATTAATTTATTACTCGCTGATAGCACTTCCTTGCGTGATAGAGATAGATTAAGCTTTCTTGATGGATTACCAGACTAATATTTACTTATTTACAACATCCTTTCATGTTATGTGAGAAAGGTCTTTACATGTCAATGTCTGTTCTGCCGAAGCTCCGCAGCGAATCTTTTCAGCAAGAAATTTTCCTAAATATAATTTAGAGGGTAATCGATCTGCAAGATATTATTTTGTAAATGTACGTTATTATCACTTTCTTTGTCCTGCTGCTCTCCTCGCATAAGCATCGTAACCAGCGTTTTCTCTACGAAAGAGACAGTTATATTTATTTGTGATTTGGCCGAACAAATTTAATACTTTCAGCGCGACAAATGTTACTGTCTCTTCTTCTGTTGAGCAAAACGCTCACTATTGGGGCTCACGCGTCTTTCAAATTCCTTTATTTCAATAATCAGCTTTGTCGTATCAGTGTTAGTGACAGGGGTATTTTTTTTAATGTTTCGACAATAAAATAATAAGATACTTCGTTCATATTATAATACGGTAATAACTTCTAACTAACCCACATCCACATGCGTGCGACACGCAAAGCCAAATACGAGACTCTTAATTGTCCCAAGTTTATTCGCTACTTTACTGAATAGGGATTGATGGTGATTTTCCTGTTGGTTATTTGGGTACAAGTTCTTTGTTGAGTTCCAAAAGGTGTCCTCGGGCATTTTATATCGATGTTTCTAGCAACATTTCCTATCATTGAGCATCGTGAAACGTTTAGAGATTTTGTTTTTTTATTTAAGTTTAGGCCTAAAATTATTTTTTAGAAGTATTGAAATGGAAAATATGAATAAACTATTATCAAAGAAGTCACACTAAATATGTTCAATTTGAAACTTTTTGTGTCTCGACATTGGAAACTCAATTACATGAACAGCTGTATAATTTTTGGGATAATTTATAACTCGAAAAACAACCAATACGTAAATGAAATGGGACATCAAAGTTTTCATGAAAAACCACTACCAATATGTAGTAATCACCTACATTAAATAGATTTTGATCCAGCCACGTACAAGCCCGTAAATATACCAAAATAAAAATACCAATACTTCTCCGTGTTATCATGTCTGGGTAATATTTTACAAATGAACGACCCTAGCGTTAACATTCCTTGTTTTCCAAGACAATATTGATAGGAGGAAAACTTTGAATAACACAAGCTATCATACTCGTCCGTAATAACATTGAATTGAGTCCTTATTCAGACAGATATTGCAGAAGTTATTATATAATATATTTTATTCGCTTTCAAAACGCAATTTCGTTATTAAAGCACTTTAATACTTCAGTTTTACAAACGGCAATATGTTGGAAAAACGTAAGCTAGGATTAGGTAAAATTTATTTTTTTCATAAGATTTAATATACCTAAGAAGTATTTGACTAAAACTAATGGATGGCGTATAAAATGGCGTCGGGGTTAAAAGGGGTGTCTCAGTGTGCTCCATAAGGGCACATAAACAAGTACTCAGTGGTTCCTGCGTTTACTTTCGGGCCCTAACAAACTTGTTCCACGCGTATGAAAAGAAAATTCTTAATCGCTAATTCAAGGTAAAAACAAAGCGGTGGCACAAAGAGCACGTACAACCAATCACTGCCGACAATCAGTGAAGGGCGTGGCCAATCTGCGCTTTAATCTTTACACGAACAAAGCTATACAATTCGCAAAAGAATGAAAAAACAATAATAATTAAACCATAGAATAAAGACGCGGTCTGATGTAAAGATCTTTACGACAATGATAAAAATGAGAACCTCAGGCTGAGGTTGTTTGTGAAAGTTAATAAAACCTTCTTGAATTACGAGTACCTACAGTGTTTTTGTATAAATGTTCAACCTATTGAACTTTGAAATGAATCTAGCGTTTTCAGTCTGAATAATAAAATGTTATATAAATCTAAGATGTAAACAAAGTTAATATTTGACTATTTTCTTAATAGAATTTCGTGCTTACATACAAAAGTAACTCTTTGTTGTTTATCTGTCTGTCTGTCAAGACCCTTTTTCTTAAACTAAAGGTATAATTCTTATAGTAAGATTTGCAAAACTACAAATATGATGGAATTACCATGAATCTGGAATTAAAGAGCGAACATTAATTTTGATTAAGTATGAGTATTTATTTTTTCTTTATTTATTTAGCTGTTCACTGATTTTCATAAGTAAGTCGGCGTTTCTAAAAAAACTATACTGTTATTTCACCTAAATGGTTGTATAGCCTCAAATAATGTGACGTTAATTTTTATACAGATACTACAAATGTCATTCCAATATCAAAAGGGTAAGTAGGTAAAGAGAGATATTAATAAAGTTCAATAACATCGTCCTTAAAACTTCTCCATAATAAAAGCCGTACAAAATTACTTCCCTACTATATGCATGCTAATTTTAATAAACATGACTTACAGAGATAATATTGCCATGCAAATAGTGGGATGATTCACGTGTTATCTTTATAATGGCTACTTGTATGCAATAACCACTCCCATGCACTTTAAATTAATTTTCCTACAACCGACAAGCAGTGCACAGGCCAAGCATTATAGCTACTACATTATAACTAGTGAAAACTCACATGAGCACATCTACGATAAAATATGTCTCTTGTGTTCTATTAAATAAAATGTAAAACTTTCTCTATAAGTTTAGATCTTTTTTATTTATAAAGTATTTTGATTATAGCATTTAGTTTTTTTCATCAAAATAAAATAGGTAGGTAGGTTCTTGAGATACTTATCAGAATACTTAGATAGGGATAAAAACCATTTAGCAGAATTACTATGTATCAATAATAGCTGTAGAAAACTTTAGTCTCTATCCAATTCGTAAAGAAATCTAGCTGAACTTTCCTCTAAGCTGTGCCACGGGCAAGCTGCTATTAACTTTGATATTAAGCTCTGATACAATAATGACTACCTAAGACACGCGTATATTTTACTTGAAACCGACTTTTTTTAATGAATATTCAATAATCCAAATTAAAATAGCATCACGTTATAAAAAAGTATATCTGGATCATTTAGAAGATCATTGTGAATGTCCTTAGATAGCTCAAATTTTTCATTTATTATGCACTAGCTTCCGCCAACGGCTTCGCCCGCGTAGTACCTTGAAAAACAAAAACAAATTTATCCGGCAGGAACCGTACCTTTTTCCGGGATAAAAAGTAGCTTATGTGCTATTCCAGACTATATCTGTGCCATTTTTCATCCAGATCCGTTGAGCCATTTCAGCGTGAAAGAGTAACAAACATACATCCTTACATCCATACATTCTTACAAACTTTCGCGTTTATGATATTAGTACTCGTACGGTTATCTTTATATTTCTGTAAATAAAAGTCTATTACAGTCTAAATTACATGGTTTTTGCTCTTGCTGCCGGCAGTTCAAATATTTTAATTAAAATACTTTGAAATGCATTCAAAATTGATTAACTCAGTAATTGACTGTAATTACGTCCGTCAACTCTGTGATTTTATTGAATCTTTCTCTTAATTTCATTATTTAAGTAAACAAACCGGATAATATATTCAAATTGAGACTATTTCTGAACAGGTTTATGCCTTATAAAGAACATTTGGATTCAAATAAATAGTTTTAACTATAAATTCGTAAGATTCAGGCTATTACATTGAAACTTAGTGGAGGTACATAATTATTGGACGGCCCACAAAACTGCAGGTGGTATTAATCGTCTACCTTTCTAGGAACGTCGGATCATTTTTAGGGTTCCGTACCCAAAGGGTAAAACGGGACCCTATTACTAAGACTCCGCTGTCCGTCCGCCTGTCTGTCCGTCTGTCACTAGGCTGTAACTCATGAACCATGATAGTTAGACAGTTGAAAATTTCCCAGCTGATGTATTTCTGTTGCCGCTATATCAACAAATACTAAAAAACATAATAAAATAAATATTTAAGGGGGCTCCCATACAACAGAAATCTTTTTTTTGGCCCTTTTTATAGATAATGGTACGGAACCCTTCGTGCGCTAGTTCGACTCGCACTTGCCTGGTTTTTGGTATTCGAATAGACAGTATTATACATTTTAAGATATAAAAAGTAACTTAAAATTGGAATCGATTACCTGGCACACCTACTACTTTTTATTTCATTAGGCATAAGTAATATAATGCTGACGACGACGACGTGAAAATATATTTTTAATAGAAATTTCATTAATATTCAAAAGGCATTGTGATACAATTCAAAATATTTAAAAGGTAACTAAGTAGTAAGCTCAGTAAAGGCTAATTATGCCAATAATGTAGGATATATTCAAAAAATCTCAGATCTAATATAGGTACCTATATAAGTATCAAACCAACTATCACTTAACGCAAATAGTGGCTACTATTTACTTATAATATACCAATAATAATATTAGTAAATTAAGTAATTAATTTGATAGCGTATCATAAAATTATACGTGCTCAAAAACATTATACATTTTATGTATTTTGATGCCTAATCAAGCCTAAAAGTGGCGTGTTATAAACACATACAAATGGAGATCAGCCTAAGATAACGCTTTAGGTGTTAACTGGAATGTCCACAAAATTTACCGCCACGTTTTAAATATTATCCTCTTTAAATAAATTTAATGTTGAATTCATGGTATCATTATATAGACGGCAAGTTCAACCAGCTTTGCTATTAAAAATAAGAAGAGACAAGATACTGACTGACGTTGTGTTTTTTTTTTTAAAGAGAATAAGAACTTTTTTTATAATTTGCGTAAAAATGTTAATGTAGCAAGTAAAACGATTTGGGCAGTTACATAATGCAAATTACATAGGTCCGAAAATCAGGTATACAAGTAAAATAGTGCGAGTTTAAATACAGTTTATGAATAATAATAATAAAATGAACAATTCTGTTATTATTCATATTCAACAAGTGCAGGTAGCTTTAACAGAACTGCAGATTGAAATCAAAGCAGAAGTGAATCAGTGATTAAACCTTATTATAATCGTTAGTGAGCTTTATTTCCTTTGATCATACGTAAGGTTTCTTAACCTTCTTCTAACCTAACTTCTTAACCTAAAAATTAAGAAAGTACCTTCGAAATATCTGTATGATAGTAGATTTAGGTATTTGTGGTTAACCATAGTGCTTATTTATTACCTACTGAATGCATTACGCAAATATAATTGATCATATGACCAAATGGTTAATTAACCCGACCGCGGTCTATTTGTTATTATTATAATGGGAGTATTAAATAACCCACAACTTTTGCAGAATGAGCCTTCAATAATTGGCTTTAAATTTTTACCGGATTTAAAAAAAAAATATATCTATGAGTTCAAAGTATTCTAACAAGATTTTTCATTTATGTGTATTAAAAGTATGTGCCTTACAGCCCGACAATAGTGTAGGCGTCGTAAAACCAGAAATTCAGCTTAAGCTTCGTTCAAACGGCCGCGTCTAAAAGAGAAGACGCGGGAATGTCAATCTTATGTAAGTATACGAGTATTGTTCTTCTTCTTCTTCTTCAATTATGGCATCTGTCTCTTAGAGAACAATTTTGCCAGTGTCAAGTGTATTTATTTATAAGTATTGTCAACGTCACAGAGTCATAGTCAAGTAGTCAAGTCAATTTTAAACAAAAGATGGCTGTTTTGTTGAAAATTTTCGGGATTTCCTCCGATGGAATTTGAAGAGAACTATTCACTCTAATTCACATACTTTACACTCGCGTCAAGAACCCGGGCTTTATTGGTAAAATAACCACCAAAATAACGCAATGAAACTCAAAATAACACGAGAAAACATATAAAAACCAGAGCGACGTAGTTGTCAGGCAAATACACCGCAGAAAATCCCTGTTGCGTGTCGCTTGAAGTTTCTGAGCACTGACAGCCGCAGTAGGTTTCAACGTAGCTTTAACACTAGCACGTAAAGGTTTGAAGTTCCTCTCTTCATAAAACCATCCGTGACAAAATATGTAATGACACTATTACTGTGAAGTTCGGTGGGCTTGTCGTGAGAATCCGATCGATAATCGATTTTGTTGTAATACTCTGTGGAATTTATAATAAAGATGGGACATACTAAGGACATACTATATAATCTTATTCATAGTTAGAACTATATATATTATATTTTTTATCAAATTGGTTAAATCGTTATTGAGTAGATAACGAAAACATCCAAATTTTCCAATAGCCTAATAACTTTTGACTTCTTATACTCGTAAAATTAATGTAGGGTAAAAATTTGCTAAAATTTGCAGGTTTACCTTGTTGTGACAGACAGCTCAAATTTGTAAACATTTAATTTGGATTATAAGTGGGAGAATGAGCAGCAAAGTTTCTGCGAGATCGTTAGCTGAGTGAAAAAGTGATTTTACAATCTAAGCCTTATCAAATCTGAAACAGTGAATAATTTCGCACTCGCATCAAAGGTGAGGGTGATAAAACTGCATAATCACTTAAGCTCTATCTCCAATGAATAAGGCATACTTTGCTGCGGTATGTAGAATGCTTAGTCATAGCGGAACTTGTTGCCTTACGAAATTTTTATTAATGATCTCCTGGTTCCACATCGCCGGGGTTGCGTGTAATATGGTTTCGGTCTATTAGGGGGTATTTGTTGGCCTCTAACTGGGCATTTGCGTAATGCCCCATTAGTTGTATGAAATTTAGTGAGGAAAGTCATATTTTACGGTAATTTAATGGCCAACAAAACTATAGCAGTTGTTTATTGTACTCAGTACAAATTACTTCCATGGGGAGTTTCATAGCATCATTTATTTTAGTCATCAACATGGTTTTATCATCATATCTGTCACGCATGGACTACAAACAAAGAAGTTCTTCTTAAGAAGAAGTAGTCAATAAAATAGCAAGAATTCTAGTACGCTTTAACTTTAAGTATCTATTAAGCGTGGTAACAAATATTATTCAAACTATTCTATGTTAAATCTTACAACACCGATAAGCTCCATTTAATAATAGGGTCTATACTCCCATTGTGACCATTCTCATCTTTGATGTGAGCTTAAATGGTATCCACTTCTCATTCCAACTTTAACGGGGCATTGTCAGAATGTTAACGCATCATTGTCATGTCACAGTTTCGAATCGCTTTTAGGCAGTATGTAAATGCTGTTACAGCTGACGAAACACATGTCGATGGTCCCTCTTCTGTTAAAAACATGTTATAGATACTATCTGTGGGCAGTTTATTATGATAGGACACTTCCTGTTCGATATTCAAACTGTTGGACTTCTAGTTATCTGTGTGATAAATGGGAATAGACAAAAATTGCCGATTGGAGCGATAGAGAGAGCTTGTTTTAAAAAAATGAATGAATTTTGTATAGTTATAAAATTGTAGTCAAAAATGGTTGGGGATATCCTCAGAGTAAAGATAGTGGGATATCGTAGTTGCATAGTTTACTAGTGCAGTAGGTTTTTATATGATTTTTTTTATCTCTGGCAGAAGTACGTCAAGTATAAACGAGAACTACTTACTTGTTTACAAACGCCATTTTTGTATTCACCAGCTATTTGACTCAATATTTTCTTAAGTAAACGCTATTTTTGTATTTTCGAACATTTGCCACACCTCCGCGGCGAACCGTTGCTCTTTGAAAAATTTCGAACACCGATGAACGAGGTTGGTTCAGTTGGATCACCCTGCTACTACTCTTAACTAAATTGAAGTTGCGGGCAAAGAGTGCGCCCAAATGCACGTGCCGTAGGCACCGCCTGTCCGTTTGTAAGTACTTTATACGTGAGTGGATTGCATTGGACTCCTTTATTCAATGGCGTGTATGCATTTTGGAGGACGTTTGCGGAGTCGCAGTTGATCGGAATGACAAGTATTTGCGGTTTGGGACGCGTCGGCGTCGTTCGCGGTTGAGCGCAAGCTATTTTCCTTTTTGTAGAGCTAAACTATTGTGAGATTGTTTTGCAGTGTTAGATAGGTGTTGCAAATATTCTCAAGTTAAAGTCAATAACACATTGTATGTGTAAAATCACAAGGAATCTTGTTTTGAGAGAAATTAGCTTTTTTTCTTTACAAAATTGTTAACTATTGTTTTATGCGGACTAAGGTTCTTTTCGAAACTATGACACTCTGATCTTATTATTATAATGTCTAAATAGTTTAGTTAATAGAAGGAAAGAGTTTTAGAATTTATATATAAAAAAAATGTTTGAAATGTTTTAAAACTTTTTGCCTAAAGCCCTTTTAAAAATCTGCAAGATACAATCCAAGCTGTGAACCATCCCTTTCCAAAGTATTGCCACTTACTTCTGGATCATCGCCGTTTCAAGTTAATGGCTAAGTGAGTTTCTTCTCTCGGGCTTTCTTACATTGCCACTTATAAAGGTCCATGTGCAAACAATTATCTACGGGTCCTCCTCCTACACAGGTTTCTTAATGTTCAGTTAAGAACAAAGGATATTGATATTTTCATGGTCGTCTCTATTAACCTGTTCCTAATAGCAAAAACTATATAATTCCTTATCTATAGGTACAAATATAACGCATTGTTTGGTATTTCTAAAACCAAGAATGGATTGTACCAACACAAAATTGTTTGGTACAATCAGCGTCAGCAACTAGGTACTCCTCTTTACGAGAATGCAGTTTTATAAAACTTTTAATCCATTGCAGGCGTATTATAATATTACATTTTAGCCATTCTATCTCGTGGTACACTTATCTACAAATATCTGTTATACGTCATTATATAATTATGTTTGGTTGTCAGTAAACAAACCATAAAATCAGCTGCAATTTTTATAACTTACATAGAAATAGTTTTATCGTGAATTCAACGTCTAACAACTTCGTGCATCGTTAAGTCGCTTTGCGGTGGGATTAAATCTGTTTAGTCTTGGTAATTACTATCACTTATTCTGTGCCCGAGCTAGGGGCTGTCCCGTCCTGCTCTTCTAAGCCTTCTGAATGGGCTGTGGCCAAGTTAGGTTTAAAGTCTTCTGTGGTATACTTTGTTTATATTACCGCAATTGTGATGAAGTAGCGGGAATGCATTTCGATGCAAGAGTTTTAAATTGTTCCTTTTGTTGTATCACTAGTTCAAACCAACACGTGGTAAAAAGATTAAAGGCTTTTTTGTGGGTTTAATCACAGTTGTCGATTAAAATCTAGGATTATTTCAATATTTTCCCAATGATTTGTATAGGACAGAGAGTAGCCATGGTAACTAAAGATAAGTACTAAAGAGAAATACAATAAAACACTTTAAAAAATTATTTACACCATAGTATTTGATAACATTAGAATCATAATGAAACACTTTATTTAACTTTTGCATTTTGCATAAAGAAACTACATTATTTTCAAAGGTGTTATATTCTGATGAGTGATTATGAGTAACAGTATTAAGAGTTTATATCTTTTACGCGTGACAGCCCTGCAAGGTCTGTCTTTCGCTTGCAGTGCGCAGCTAATTGACAGCTACACTCAGTGGGCGACACGAAAGTACGTTTTCCCGGCGTATAGATTTGTACAAACTATTTTCAGATTGCGTGAAGTTTATTTATGTTTTAATAAATGATAGATTAGCGTTTCTTTAATTCATTCAATTAGCTCAGTTCAATTATTCAACAGAGTTATTCGTTACTCGCGAGCGTGAATCTCATGATAGCGCGCGAATTGGCACCGATTTTACCAATTTTTTTGTCGACAACTCACGCGCACAAATAAATCAGCAGTCATATCAAAAAAAATCCTTTGAAGCTGAACCTAAATATTGAGCACAGAATGAAATGAAAAACTGTCAAAATAATCTATAGCTATTGCAATTTAAGCGTTGTTCTAAAATATGAAAAAAAATATACTTTATGCTTTAATACAGTGTAAAAATATGTGCAATAACCAACTTTTATACCAAAGCGCTGAAGCAAGCACCAAAACACCCTCTGTAATTACATCCGTATCCGTTACAAGTTTAAATTTTAATTTCTTTATTATTTGCATAAAGGACTAATCTTTAAAGAAGGGATTGTGGCATGGCAACAGGCAGGCGAATGAACAGTGACGGCTTGAGCCCATGAGACTGCGAAATTAGTAGAGCCATGTTATACCCCCCATCTTACCCCACCGGGTGACGTAATAGCACCCTGCACGTAAGCTTCAGAGCTGCAAAGAGACGTAACTCGAAGGTAATACTTACAAACATACATAAAATTATACGTCCATTTGGCACGACTGCCAAAAATCGTTCTCGTACGCGAGTGTGTCGTAATTGTAGCTTTTGTTGATAATAACCAGGAAATTGTGTAGATCTGGCACCACATACAAATAGCAAATTGTTTTATGAAGATCTCGGTCGTGTTATTAAGTTGAACCTGTTTGCGCATTGTTTTTTACTCACAAATTTGGTGGTAATTCTCTTGTTTTGCGGATTAACTTAAAACATGTTCTTCACACGATCTTATTGAGTTCACCTCAAAGACTAAATTGGCGTAAACAACTGACGTGTGATCGGCGTGTTTTACCTTATTTAAAAGCTATTCCTAGAAAATTAAATTCAATTTGAATATATTATTTTAGGTTTTATTTTATAATGCTGGACAATCCACACAGCATCACCTAGCCCCAAAGTAAGCTACTCAAAGCTTGTGTAATGGGTACTAGATAACTGATATATTTAATACATTATATACATAGATAGATATTTTTTTATTATACATAGAGTGGAACAAGTGAAAGAGTTTGTATATTTGGGTACGCTGTTTAAGAATGATGGGAAACATGATGATGATATTGAAAGGAGAGTGAATGCTGGAAATCGTGTGAACGGGGCACTTCACTCATTTATGAGCAGTCGGATCGTGTCTAAAAAGGCACGACTGGCTGTGCACGGTGGAGTGTTAGTGCCGACATTAATGTATGGGAGTGAAAGTTGGGTATGGCAGAAGAAGCATCAAAGTAGAATAAATGCAGTGGAAATGAGAGCTTTAAGAAGTATGTGTGGTTTAACTTTGAATGATAGAGTGAAAAACAGTGTGATAAGAGAATGTTGTGGAGTGAAAGAAGACGTAGTGATGAAAATTGAGAAGGGTATGCTAAGATGGTTTGGGCATGTAGAAAGGATGGATGAAAGGAGATTGACGAAACAGGTGCATAAGGCGAGTGTGAATGGGACAGTTGGAAGGGGAAGACCTCGGCGTACGTATCTCGATCAAATTGAGGACGTTTTAGAGAAAGGCCAGGTCAAGAGTACCCTAAACCGACGAGCATGTATGAAGAATGTGATGCGAGTGAATGAGGTGTGTCAGGATCGTAGCAAGTGGAGATCCGTGATCTCTGCCTACCCCGTCGGGAAACAGGCGTGATTTTATGTATGTATGTATGTATACATAGAAAACACCCAGACCAACGGAACAAATTTCTGCAGATCATACACAAATTTGTTCCGCAGCGGGAATCGAACCCGCAACCTCTTGCGTCGCAGGCGGACTCTCGCCCGCTGCGCCACTGAGGTCGCAATATTCATCAACAGCTAAAAATCGAGTCAATCAAGTGACTTAGTTTCCATGGGATGATCACATACGTCCTTACACATCCTTTTACTTGAGCGACCGATATCTTTCACCATTTTGTGTATATAACGTAAGCCGACAAAGATGTGGTCGCTCAGCGACAAAGCCTTTTGTTTTGTGTTGTTAAATAAAAAAAAAAAAAGCCGACAAAATTTATTTGACGTCTTAAATTGAAAATTCAGTATTGATGGCCATAGCCTTTGGCTGATGGAAATTGTCTTTGGCTTTTAGAGCCGTTCCCTACATTAAAACATAATAGGTAAGTAAACTTGACAGAATTGCTACCGTGCTTACACTAGCACCCACGCATAGCGTGAGCAACCTGGAAACAATTTACCTTTGTTGGCACTGCCAATAACAATAACGTTTATCAAATTACGCGGGACGACTCCAAAGACGCATTTGTACAAGAAACTGGTTTCCAATATCAGACTAAATTGTACCTACTTTTTATTTTTTTAAAGGTTGTTTGGTAAAATATATCCGAAATCCTTTTCATAGTGCATCCATAGTCACAAAGTAAAATTCAAAAGCAGGTTCTCTGACGAGTGTCTGAGAAGTCGCAAATGCGTAACAAAGCCGATAGACCAACCGGTTGTTTAATCTGCTTTCTATGTAAATGTGGTCTAATGCAATACGGATGGGGAACTAAATTGACAGCCGCTGATATAAACGAATATAGAACTGCCTGGATCTGAATAATTTTAGGAAAGCTTTGTGTAGTCGATATTCTGTCTCGATTGGCATTGCAAAACATAATATAATCTTAAGCTGGTGTACTGCAAAATCAGTATTTATGGTCTAATTATTTGGGTATGTTAGTCTCTTTAAGTATCAATAAAAATAATGAACATCATCTAAGTACTTTGATGATTGGTGAAATTGATATGATTTTTTCTTACAAAACATACTCGTATCTAATTTCACAGTAGCCTCCTTGAACGTAGGCATAAAAAATAAACATTCCTTATTGGACTAGCTTGAGAGCTTAAACAAAAAAGCTATCCGTACCTATCCCGCTACATCAAAAAAAAAGAATCACTCTCCCTGCCATCTTTAACCAAATACATTTTCTGTGAAGCAAAAGGCTTGGTTGCTCGCGTGTTGGTACGTGTTTGCATCGGTAATTTGTTTGGCGGCGGTACACGACTGACTACATTAATGGATCTGAGCCCCGCACGCGACGAGACAATCTAGACGTGCCGCTCACTGGTTGCAGCACCACATCTTTCTTGGGTTTATGTTACATTTTCGGTAGCAGGTATGATTTATATTTTGTAAGAAGGATCATAGAAAACGCGCAAGTTATTCTCGGACTTGGGTAAGGCTGGAATTGGCACCTAAACTCACCTAGCATGTAAGACGCATAATGATCCATGTGATTTTATTGAATAAAGATATTTTGATTTTGATTTTATCGGCATGTTTTTGCTTAAAATCTTTCACAAATTTACAATTATTATTATTATTATTATTATAATATTATAAAGAGGAAAACTTTGATTGTTTGTTTGTTTGTTTGTTTGTTTGAAATGAATAGGCTCCGAAACTACTGAACCGATTTGAAAAATTCTTTCACCAATGTGTAGAATGAACTTTCAGGATGAACATAGGCTATATTTTATGTAGGTACTTCGCGGGCGACGCCGCGTGCAGAAGCTAGTACATAATAAATTGAGGTAAAGGAAAACATGAAAACGGAATATGTAAGTAGCGATAACCTTTATTTATGTTTTCTTTTAACTTAATACGGCCTTGTCAAAAAAAGAGCGTTCTTTTCATTCTCGTTGAGTCGTTTCGTCTCATTTACAGTAACGAAACATGATCATTTGTCATTATTTGAGCAGATGTTAAAGAGTAAGCGGCTAAATGTTAAAGCTATTAACTTTCAGCTTTTAATATTCAAAAACAATCTTAAGAAGTTTGAAAGTTACTTTCATTTTGATTAATTTCCTTACGAATACCGAAACAAGCAAGGCGCTTTGAAACAATACCAAACTGTTTGTTTTGAAATTCTCGATTCCTGTAATTTATCTATCAATGTCTCTAAAGCGTCCCAGACAGTATCGACTCAATATAACTAATGCCGAAGTTAAACAAACCGCAAAGCTCGATTCGACGTTTCCAGTCGCTGTCATTTTAACACAAATTCAGACATTTATTTAGCATTTAAAACTCTTTTCACATTCAACTATGTATATGCTTCAAGAATTGTAAATATTTAATTTTGTATCTTATGGCATTGACATAAAATATCACCAGACTAGTATAACAATCAGTACAGTGTATTATGAGTTTTACCGATAGTATCTATAATACATCAATGGGTTTTGCAATAAAGCTGTTAATGGTTTGAGAGCACATACAAAGTTTTGCTTTCTTCTATTTAGTAAATAAATGTCTTATATAAAATATAAAAAATAATAACTAGTCAAGATAATATCCAGAACTCAGAAAGGACCTGAAATTACAGAAAGCGACAACTAGAAATGTGACTCTTTCGAACTCCCAGTTTGCATCGCATTCCATTATCGTTCTACGGAAAATTCAAAGATCTCCAGTAATGAGTTTTGATAGCGCCCGTAGCTTGAATCAAAATGCATTGCTGCATGTTGCATCCTTGAAATACTGTAGTGTAACCAGCATGACAACAAGGCTTGTAAAGTTAAGCCAGGTTACACATCAGTTGACATGCAGTCCATGACTCACAATATATTTTTTTTATATAGATTTTATATTGCTTGCGTAAAACGTGTCGTTCGAATGTCGTATATGTATATATGATGAAAATACTGATTTTAAGTTCCTTTCATTTGCGGTTACTTGTGAGTACCTACCTTTAGCTTACAACAGGAATACATTCGGAAAATGCTGCTTTTAAAGTTAACCCAGGTTTGGTATCCGACTGTACGTGACGAAAATCAAAATTTATGCTTTGCCGCTGACGGGCGACGAAGGCCGTAATCCCCGAAATCCGGTACTAAAAATGGATGCTATTTTGGAATATTCCAGACTTTAAACCAGAATAACCTTTGCTGTTTATTACACAGAATGCTACCTAAGTTTTGCTAAATGAGCCGACGCCGAGTTTAACTAGGTTGAGATCAAATTTGGATACAATTCTAATTGAGGGAGGAAAACAGTAAACTTTTTAGCCCACTATTCAAAATGCGTTGTGCCGGTAAAACCGCTAATCTATAACTATCTATACTAATATTATAAAATTAAAACATTTTTTTTTTGTATTTTTGTTTGTAACGAATAAACTCAAAAAATAATGGTCCGATCTTAAAAATTCTTTCACCATTAGAATGTTACATTGTCCCTGATTAACATAGGCTATATTTATTAATAAGGAAATTATAAATTAAGGATCCTTACTCAAACTTCAATAATGTAACCCAAGGAATGAATGGATTTTTGCGGACGAAGTTGCGGGAAACAGCTAGTAGTGATATAAACAAAATAATGGTTCTTCAAATTAGTCGCATTGTTGGAATTCACTTTATGATGATGACATTGTCTCTTCAAAGCCACCATATTTCTCACAAAAAGCAACGCATTCTCTTTTACTAAATTCAACTTTACGCTCGAATAGTTCCTCCATATTTCAAGATTTTCCTTCAACATTTTCAAATTGTTTGGCTCTTGAGGTAAAAATATCCTTTCAAACTATGACATGATAAAACGTTGCGGATATCCTTAGTAAGTATTTGTTACGCTAGAGTGGTTTTAAACTTAGATCATGTTTTTTTTTCAAGTTTTTAAGTTTTTTTGCCATTTATTCGTACCTACTACTTGCAGGTACCTTTCATCTCCCACGCTTTGAGCACGCCTCAGTCAATTACAATTTACAAGAATTAGCTAGCTAGCTAAAAATTGTTTCTAATAAATACTGAAAAGGACGGAAATATCTAGTACTTTCCCGCTGAACTATTACCTAATGATCTTAGCACAATACAAACTCAAATAAAAATTCATAGTTTTTAATATCAAATTCATAAAAACTTAGCAATCTTCGAACTATGATGAAAATAAATCAGGTTACGAGAGAAGGAATCATCATAAATATACAGTATAATTTTGCTGCAGCCCTATAAATAAATCCTCAACTGTGAATTCACAATCAAGTATAAATTACGGACCCTATAAGGGTTATCTTTACGTCGCGCGCCGTGGCGACACGCCGTGCCTAGCCAATTAAACGGGCTTACCTCGGCCGCAAAGAATGACTAGTTAGCTTCTGACACACTACGTGCAGCTTGGTACTAAGCTGTGCCGATTTTAAGCTGCAACGACTGCTAGCTATTCGCTAGTAGCTAAGGTTGAAATTCCTTTGAACAAATTCGTAGCGTTGTAAATACTTACACACTTTACATACTTTTTATAAGTGGCAAAATACCTTTCAGCAGGTATGCCTTCGTTTGAGTATTTTCTTTCCAGCGTTAACTACCAAGCAAAAATAGAACTTCAGTGATTGACTTTTAATATATTTTAAAGTAATTTTTTAGCTTAGATTGGTAGGTACTTATTAGTTAGAAGTTTTACTTAGAAGTTTTTAAGGTATTTTCATCACGGGATTTACCCAAGTTTTATCAGAATTTCGGTTCTCCAGTATTACTACTGGAGAAGCAAAATTACTTTATTTTTCACATGACACATGAAAAGCCCCAAAAGTACTTAAACATCTCATAATAAGCCGTAAGTCAGATGTCGTGTCGCCGACGCGGAACTACTACCCTTCACCATAAATCCATCAACTATAACACTAGACTTTTACAATCATTGTTACTACTCCCTTCCGGCCACTTCCATCCTTATTTGTTTAATATTTAATATCTCAGTTATGGGAATATGGTTTGTTAGTCACAACCGTTAAAATTACCATACGATTTAAATAACTTTGACCAGCAAAAATCTCGTTCAAAAATATCTTGTACAAAAATAAATGTACTTACTCTCTACCCAATATAGGGCCCATTTATTTTTATCAACGTTCGTTTTATCAGTATACCTTTATTTTAAGTTTTGGGTAAAAAGCAGGATTGATTAACATTAAATTCACAATTTTAACACTTTGGTACGCACGAAAGGAGTCTCTGAGGTGCACTTTAATCCTTTCACCACACTGGTTCCAAAGTTATAAGCAGAAGAAGAAGAAGAAGACTTTGGTACCATAACCATTTTTATTTCAAACAAATTAATTTTGCGCAAGACAAAAATTATCCAAGACAAAGATTTTTGCATAATTAAATCGTAGTGCCCCAAAAATAACAAGTTGCAATATTAATTCAGTTTCAGGAAGTCCAACTTGCAAATAGACAAGTGGTCTACGCCAACTTCGTCGTAGCGAACTCACCTGAGTCTCATCATTTATTCAAGTAGAAACCTCGGTACTATTGCGGTATTGCACGTAAGAGGGAAACTTCACACCATCGTTTAACAGAAGTAAATGCACTAAGTCTGAAAATTTTTGCTCTAACAGTATGAGTTTCAGTATGAACATTTCATAGTATGAGTTCAAATGCAACCAAACTTAACAGAAACACTCGTCCAAATGATGACCGCGCTGACAGTTTCTTAAGCTAAGTTTGTTTGAAGATATTACGAATGTAAAAAGGAATTCTCCAAATTTCGCAAGTTTAATTTCAACTTGTGAACACAACAACAAAATAATTCTTCTATTTTAGGATATTATTATACCCTTCAAAATTAAATGGTATTATGAAAATTCAAGAGTACCTACTTTTCTAAAATAAAGAGAAGAGGTTGTAGTAAATGCTTTGGACGGCGTCAATCAATACATTTTATGAGAGTGAGACGCTTTATTAACATTGTAAATTACCTACCTACCAATAATATTTAATGTACTGAGAAAGAATTCTGAGTAACCGAGGAATAAAACGCACACAGTATAGAATTTCATAGGCGTTTGCTACGGTTTTTAAGCACAGTTGTTGAATTGTAAACATGAACTTTGTTAGTAGCAACTTCTTTACTAACAAAGTTAAGAAACGTGACATGAAAAAATATAGACGAAAATTTTTGAAAGACCAATGGAAATCTTTAGAGATAATAATATATTTTTTACAAAAAGTTTGAACCTTACTTCAAATATACCTACCCTGAATACACTTACAACTTCAAACGCAATTATTGGGCTGCAAATTTTTAAAACGCGAGTTTACGAGATGAGTTTTTAACTCGAAATATGTACTTACATTACGCGACACACTTGATATGACCCATAATTAATGGCTACTACAATTTTATGGAAATTGTTTCAAGTGAAATTTGTTGCGGTAGGTAGTGATTTAAAAAAGCCGACCTTCTGAATGAAATTTACTAAAGTTGCCTGTGACGCAACTATGGGCAGAACCCTATAACATTTCGTGGAAATAGGCGTATGTATTTGTAAATCAATCTGCCAATAAGTACGATATAGTATGGTACCCTAAGTATGTACATTACTTTGTACTAATAATTATTTAGTAGGTAATGTTTGATTTACTGCTCAGGTAAAGTGATGGTCATAATTAGTTGAGTTAGTGAACTGAAATCTCATTATCTACTTCGATCTGACCGCAAAAGTATAAAACCACCAAATAAATCCACACATCTATCTATATTAATAATTTCGTCAAGAGGTACGGTAGACTCGATCGAAACCTTACCTGAGTAATAAAACATAAAAAAGTAAAGATTTCGAGTCGACAACATACATCCGCAAAAATCGGATTGTCGAGTATTTTGTAAAATTCTAATGGTGCTGAGAGACAAATCGCAGTCGCCATATTCGTCACTGACACCGGATGACATCTTGGGTAATAAAAACTCAAAGTAGATAAGTAGGTACAATCAACAGTGCAACCAACCTCTTTGTTCTACTGCACTACGTAGGTTGGTAGGTAGGTACCTAGGTAATCGCAAACTTGGTAGTATAATATTCGTTATTATTTGTTATGTTAAATTCTAATGGTGCTCAGAGACACATATTGTGTATTATGATGAGGCTCATTTCACCCGAGTGAAGCTGGGTTTTCATCTAGTCTATAATAATGTCCCAGGCGTGACTAACAATAGGTTTTTTTAAGTTCCTTTCACGGGCTAAATACATCTATTGTGATGCAACCTGAGCCACTAAATCTCGACCCAGTCACACCACAGTGTAAAGAGAATAGCTGAAGAGCTTCATCGGAAAATATATTTATTAATAGATTCACTCGTCTCTACCGATTTCGTTTTTGTATTAGCTTATAGGAAGCAGACGTTTACATCTATCTACTCTATTTATCACGCATGACTAAATCCGTCCAAACTAATATTGATTGATGGCCTTTTTGTCTCTAGCAAGTGGAGTAGGCTCTGTTAAAATGACCCAGCTGTTCCTCTCGAGTGCCTCTCGCCTCAGTTAAATACGGCAATTATTCAAGCACGGCAAGACTCATTGTGCGTGCCTCGCCTTGCTATCCCACTTCTATAATGCTTACTAAATTTGGATTTTCATGCCTTGTCATTCCACATAAGTGTTTTAATACGGTCACTTTATTATTATTTGATAGCATGTGACATTGACAAGATGACTCATATGTATCTCTCATTCAATCAGTTCATAGTTCAGTGTCAATACGATACGGCTTTGTAGGGTATTCGATGAGTCGCATATAAAAAATTCTCTGAATACGCCGTAAAATTTAAAAAGATCGCATTAATAGAATTGGATACGACTCCGCTGATCAATTCGGGAGATAAAGACTCGTAACCAGAGAAACGTTTTTCGTCTTAGGCCGCGTTCATGCCAATATTAAACTGAGATGATTCACGAAAAAGAGCACAGAGATGTTTATCGCATTAATATAATACGGCATTAAGATTACAATGGGTCGGCTCAAGAGAGGTCCAATATAAGGAGCTCAGAGGCCCCGCGTGCTTTGTTGTGAAAATAACTTTATGCCTCAGAAGGCGGGGACAGAGCAACCGAGGCTTTCAATAAACCAAATGGCCGTTCTAAGAGAGATGTATTCATCCCGTTGTTCATATCCTTTGTGCAATAATGCAATGTTATTATATGAGGTTTCAAATTGTATCGTGCAAAAGGTCTTCCTTGCTTGTCCGTTGTGGAATATAATGCCTAAGTCTACCTACTTACTAGCCAAAATGGTAGCAAATAAGCAAGAGGCAGATACGCATTTCAGTGCCAGGCACGAGTGAGATTGCTATCAAACATCGCCGCCCCTACGCGCTGCACAACAAATGAGTTATTTAACGCTTGGCAAACTGAGATCAGGACTTACTTATTTCAAGCTCGTTCCCATCTAATCTATAGATCCACGCACACAGCACCGGTCGGCTTAAATGCTCTTTAGCCGAAATGAAATCCAATTTTGCCCCAGACAAGCCAGAGGCACGGCATTAATCATTGTTGGAAGTTAACTCCTTAATTTCTTGTACCTTACAAAATTCAGTTCCAAGTTATTTACTCAGTGAGCTCGCACAAGTGGAATTGTACGGGCGGTATGAAAAGATCGAATTTATTACTTCATAAGTCATGAGGGTTAAGCAATAATCGTCACAATGGGCTATAAAGACTTTATAGGCAGTAAAGTTCGATCCGGTCACACATCCGATCCCTGAAGCCCTTTCAAACTCTTTTAGATCGTGATCTACTTTATCGGTCCAAGAGATGATCACTCAGTGGTTATCTCTAGGTGTCTTTCAACTTTCATTCTAGACAGTGTCTGTGTAGTGTTAGGATGACATTTGCAATCGCGTCTGTTTTAAACTTGACCCGAAATTTTCGAAACCTTAGTCGTATTAAAAAGTCACAAAGCTTATCGTTGTACCTCAATTCGATAAAAGCTTTCCATATTAACGCTTCATGTACCTCGATTATTCAAATGTAACAACTTCGATAAAATCTATTCTCTTGTTATAAATCGAAAACTATGTGATTACGCCATTAACACGTATACTTTACGACTTGATTGAGTTCAAATCAATAATGTTTGTCAAGATAGTAATAAAATAACAGTTTTGGAAACGATGTTTGTAAATAACAGAATAATTATTAACGCGACGCTATAAACGTTTTTACATTTCATTTAATGTTTAACATAAAATACCATAGATTAAATATAAATTACTTACGACTTGGTCTTTTTGTAAAGCAATGCTTATTATTTTAGGGAACCGTTATGGTAAAGACTGTTGTTTCCTAACAAGCGACTACCGACATTATATGGCGACCGATATTTATGTCTCGACTTCGGTTAGGCTAGAACTGAACTTAAATTATTCACGTTGCACGTAAAGCATTTCGAAATGGTTTTTTTTTGCAACTGACAATAAGACCGTGTATATAGCCTAGTGTGTACCAAAACACACCATACTGCTTCGGATCTAATACTAAAGAAAAAACGGGGACAGCAGGCATTATTTTTACATATATAATTCAACTATATTAACGGGGACCACTGGAACTCATTTAAATATTTAATTAAAGTACCGCTGTCCCCGTTAAACGAGGACACAGAGTCTGTGGACAACGGGAATACACGTCTAAAGGACACTAGCACTAAATCAAAAGCGACGTTAACAAGCTTTTCTGCCCGATTATTTTTTTCACAATCATATTATCCAAATGTCACTTAGTGTGACGTGTGAAACGTCACGTAAACATGAAAATCTAGCACATCAAAATATTACAGCCGTCTTATGACGATTGCTACTTTTAAAGAAACAGAAACATTAGCGAGAAAATGTCTTGGAGCCATCGGTTGTGTGCACATAAAACGTGTTTAACGACAGCATTTCAAATAATGTGAATTTACTTTGATGTATCTTGAAGCTTGACATGGGTAATACAAAATTTATAACAACGAACATTCCCTTAATTTACCTAAAATTATAAATACATAGCTTATTTTCTGTAATAATAACTGTGTGACACTTTATGATATACCTGTCAAGTGTGTCTTGAAATAACTAGGTACATATTATTGAATATTTGAATAATACAATCGTGCTCATAAAAGACCCATATTGATAAGAGAAATCTGCTCGAAATGTTCGACAAAATATGTCATTGGGTGAGATGACGTTACATCACGGGCACGACGTAACGATGACGTAACGTCTCAACGTTGCCTGCCAATTATTTTGGCCTGATATGTGACGTACATTTTACACCATTCTTCTAGTGACACCACTGTCGAACGTTTCCGGGCATAAGGTCAATGTTTGTCTTGTCGATTATTCATAGTTAAACACCACCGAGCTATGGCTTGATGAAGAGTGTATTGGATTGCAGGGAACATAATCTTCACCAACGTTCGAATGTTTAAAATAAACATAGATGGGTTACTATCATAACAATGGTGTTATGAGTTCACAAGCGATGGCCATGCAAGGGTATTTTGTTTAGAAAGATGTGATAAAATAAAGTTAAATATGGTTTGAAAGAACAGCGGATTATGTCGTAGCTATAATTTTTCTTCTAAAATAAACTTCACTGCGCTGCAGCGTTGTGTGACAGTAAAATATTTTATGTCTGTTTTTTTCTAAAACTATGATGAATGTTTTGGTTTCTGTTTTTGGATTTAAGTTGCTTAACTACATATTTTCTTTTATTTATCTTATTCTTTAACAGTAACAACTACAGTCTCTCTACCTTTGACATTATTATAAATAGCTAGAGAACCGAAAACTCTAAGATGGCTTCGGAAACATCACGTGACTAAATCGTCTACAAATATGATTCCTAATAATTATTATTTATTTTTATTCCTATTTAACAATCGTGCTGCACGTACACGATGTTTGAATGAATTGGTATGAACATATTGTCTTTTAAATTTAATGTATGAATAAATATTGCATGTTATGGTACCAAGATTAGTAATTTAGTTGACAAAGATCAACTAGGCTAAGCAAAAGTTAGCGCTAACACCACACCATGTATAAGTGATTCGCAATTAGAAGACTCCAGGTTTAGAAAAACACAGTTTAATTTATTTTATGCATAGTTAAGCTGCGGCTTTTTAGTTAGACCGCACAGCCTTCGGCTTAAACTAAAAGCCACTATTTAATATTTCATCATAAGAAATAATATTTATTTAATCTATTAACTTACCAGCTTAGAGCATATTTTGATCACGACATTATTCAACTTGCCGTAAGTTAATTCGATCAATTCATAACGCTTTCTCGAATACTCGTATTATACCTAGTCATGTTTTGATTTGAACGACCACCGACTATTGAGCGGAGGTGGCTTTCTAACAATGGAATGCATTAAATCCTTCCCCCTTATCTAAGTTGACATAAGAAACCTAAACAAATGAATGGGAATGACATATTAACAAAACATTGGGTCATGTGATAATTCCCATAGGATTCCATATTTTAGTTTTCATTTCGCTAGCGACGACGATTTCAACGATAGAACTTCAAAGAGCTAAGGATTATTCGAGACATAATATTGCTGTTCGATTTAAAGTTTTATTTATAATTAAAAGTACTATAGAATTCTTGACCAAAAATGTCACGATTCATGATTCTCATTGAAAGATCGAACAGATAATAATAGGCAACGATAATTACTACATCACTTTTGAGCCTTATCAAATAAAAAAACATGATCTTGACTTTCCCTGATTTGATACATCTCTTCAAGCCCTGGAGCCTTAATTAGATCTTTTAAAATATCTAAGTTGCCAAAAAGTTGCCAGAGCCATATTCAAATAATATATTTTATTAATTATGAACATTATAATAATAAACATCGTCCCTTTAAACTATATCACATTTCAGACAAATCTTCTTGGTACGTAAACATGAAAGTTGTTTGTTAGTGTAACAATATCATGGTGTAATTTTCTTCACAAATATTTTCCACTTTTAACACTAGCCATATTGAGGAAGCTGTCTATAATATTATAAGCCTGAGCAAACACAATAAACGAGTTACTAGCCGACGAACTCCAGACAGTGTCGAAAGCTTCACAATATGAAATGCAACCTCGTTCCACGACATAGCACCCACATTTGACCGGGCGAAGAAATGAAAACAAAGTTTTTATTCCACCAAAATATTGTGAACACTCATTGTTATAAACTCACTCTTTAGTAAGCAGTAATAAGATGTAAAATCCCACACTGTATTGTGCATATTTCATTTTGTAAGGATCGTAAAGATTCGCTTACCTGCTTGTTTGTTGTAAGTAGAAAAGGGCCGTCGTTGGGCGCAAAACCTTTTTTTATCATTCAATTTTATGTGTGGGAATTTTAATGCCTAAAACGGCACGTTCTGTCTCCACAGCTGGGTCTTAGTTGATGTCGATTCTTCGCCAAACACGTGTTTAGGTTTACTCATAAAATGCCGAAACAGCCAAGCTATTTCAAAAGACATTAATGAAATATTCATTCTCTACGATGGTTTGGTTGTAAACATAATTTATTGTTTTATCGGAAAGCAGCTGCTTATTTTCAATTACCGCCAGATGATTGATGTGTGAGTTTGTACAACAGTATCTTTCCTCACTCAAACGAGTTTATCGTCTCGGTTCGTTGCAATCGATAGTGGGACCACTATTAATTTTATCAGTGAAGGCTTGGGTCTCAGCGGCGCGTCCGAGAAATGCAACGTCATCCATCTACCACCCGCCCCCGAGCCTTCAGCTGAACCCTCGGAATTACTTCAATCATTTAAAATAAACACCGTTTCTTCGAAATGTAAAGAGAGCTAGCTACTGGCCCGATCACAAGATCCTTTTTGATTTATGATACCATTCGACATATTCCATCCCTAGCACCTGCCGATTTTATTTAGGGATTGTTTGGTGCCATTTAATTTTATCACAGTTGAGCCCACCGTACAAACATAACAAAGTATGTGAGTAGATAATTTTATTGTGCAAATTTTATGTTTTTGATAAAACTTAACGGTGTATGAAGGTTGAGTAAATTATTATGAGTAGCAAAAAGAAACCAATAAAAGTTTCAAGAGATATGGCGCTTTTAGAAAACAAAAACTAAATTCAAAACTCTCACTAAAATTGACCGTAACATTTAATTTGCTCTCGAAATCAACAAATAAGAAGTAATGTTTAAAACAGCTGGAATTCTAGAAAGAAATCCAACGGGCGGCGCTCTGCGGGACGCCTCGACAATGGCAACCAAATTAAAAGGAACCGTAAATGTTTCGACTTGAGCCTTGCTAAAATTTATTGCTTGGAGTTTTTTTCTCTTGTTTCAATTGCTAATGAGATTCGAATGCTGCAGCTGTATTATTCGAGATGTCGAGTGAAGATTAAAAAATCTGAATAAGGCTTTCTATTTACTGCCTCGCAGAAAAAATGTTTGCCGCGAGTTACAGCCTTGTTTTGTTGAGATTATTGTAATTTTCCGAATGAGATGAGACTGGGAGCGAATATAGAATATTTTCTCGGTATGCATATTGAAATTTGCGGGGAAGACGCGAGTTGATTGTAGAGCGCCTTCTTGTAAACGATAGGTACACGGCGTAAGAGAACTTTGATTTTAAATTCTATCTCGGAGCTATAAAGCCTGTATTGAGTTGAAGGCTCGTCTACGCGGGTGGTCTTTACACTGTTGGCTATTGAAGCAAAGCGGGAATGCAAATTTTGCCGGTGTCTCTAGCCTCCGTGTCTTAAACTTCGTAACGACAAGATGGAGGCTATTAACGGTAAGATTTGAAAATATATTAATTAACCCGTTATGGAATTTGCTGGCGAAAACATGATGCAGAACGTGACACGGCGGTTTTACGGCGCTCGTATCGAATCGTGTACAAATGCCTCACGCTATCGCGGGACCTATCGGAGCGATCGGTGTAAAAAACAAAATGGTGTGGAACGAATGATGCAATAGGAATTAAGTGCGGCAAACTAGATCGATAGTATGAGAGCCGCTCTTTTGACAGGCGGAGTTCTAAGCCCTGACAAAGGGACAATAGTGAAAGAGCAAGTACCGGAGCGTGGCAATCCAGTGCCTGCTTCCGGCAACGTGGGACCGCCTTTTTATTGCTATCGATAATTTCTTTGTCGATATTCGATATTCAGAAATACCCGCCCGACCTCTTGAAAGGGTTCGAGCAGTCAAGGCGTTAAGTGCCTTTTTACATGGCAAGGCCATTTGTAAAAGCAATGCATGGGATGCAACTAGCAGAGATCTTATCAGCGTAAGCCTGAGTAGCAAAGTTTTCAATTTCAAGAAACCTCTCTAATCGCAAATTGCAAAGAATATTGCAAGTTGTAAAGACAGAGCTAAGTTTTCGAAATCAATCCTGGCTTAAAATAAATATAAAATATAAAAACATCAACATATTATTACTGAGAAATTGCATAGTCCAACTCGTACCTTGGCCATAATTTTTTTATCATTTACTATTCATACGCCAAAATGGACAAATAAACATTCACATTATTGTCCCATTATCATAATGATCACGATCCATTACAATTGATATTGTCACGAAATGATTTATACGGCCAATTGTCCTCATGTAATTCCCATCCACAATCGCAGTCTCAGTCAAGTATATTTAACCTTGTAGACGCTGAAGATATATATTTGCGAGAAAGAAATACAAAAATAGAGTGAAAACTACAAAGTTCTATAACTTTTCAAACGCTGAATGCTCACTCAACAATAACTAAATGAACGGTGCTATGATTCAATGACAAGGATTTCCTTGACTCTGAGCAAACATTCCCGAGAGGCTTGTTTAGAGAAAGTGCGCGACAAATCCATCGTTTACCATTATTAAACAATAGTTCATCAGTATAACTTCACATTACGTAGCATGTAACATGCTCTATCGACCTCTTTGGTTAGCACTTGATGAGATACATTTCCTGTGTGTTCCAATATTCGTATACTCTGTTATTATACTGTATTTATCAATAACTGTCTTCTTCTTGGTAAGCTTTTGTAAGGTCATTGACTAGGTTGAAAAATGATGACTTCCAAAAAAACGAATATAGTTTTTTTTATTTAGTTAAACAATATTAAATAGAAGCAAATTAATGTTACGTCAATAACGCGATAACCGTTATCGATGAGTAGTACCAGTAATACCGCAAAGTGAAAAAAAAAACATGTCTATCCTGCATCACTGTATCTCTTTTCAACGGAGGATACATAACCAAAAAACCGAAACTGTTGTAATGTTTCTGTGCTTTTGGGCTCGCTTACGGACCTTCAAGAATAGGTACGAGTATGATAGATCTTATGATAATCTTTAACACAACACTTAATAAGGAGAAGAAGAAGAATAATAAGACAACATTCACACTTGGGCTCTTTGTAGCGTCATAGCCTATCTGTAAATAGATGCTTTCAAATAATTTCTGTCGCCTAACTCGACGGTAAGACGATCCCCATCTTATCAGCAGATAGTGAGAAAGGATCTATAGAGATGCTTAATATCCAATGCCGAGATAAGAAACCCCAAAACCAATTGTGAACCTTATAATAATCTCTGTCAGCTGTTCGATAGCATCTTTGATCTCCCTTTCATTAGCCGTCATGTTTTTCTATACTATCGATCGTCTCGACTCTATCTAAAACTAACATGTAGGGAGGTCTGCCAAATACTACCCCCACATCTAAAGCCCCTCGGAACGCAAAATTTATTGGTAAAACTTGCACCATTACTCATCTCACCATTCGTTACTCCAATAAAAAGAACGTCTTCCGATAAATTTATTGGAGTATGGATTTTTTATTATAGACGTCTATTTAAAAACGCTCTCCGGTTAAAAGTTCATAAATAAAAGATTTGATTTAATGTGTCCTCGGTGCATTAGGAAGTTCCAACTCGTACGAAAGTTTGATGTCTAGGATAGTAGGTACTCTTCATTGTAAGCACATTACTTACAGCATCTCATAAAGTTTCTTGAACTTATTAAAATTTATTAGTGGAAATCTCTTGCTTAATTTTGACATCAAAAAGTATTTTATAGGTTTTGTATTCCCACGTCTAAATTAGTTAACTTATATTTTTTGATGTAATTTGATATTCCAACCGGTTTTTTTACTCGATGCAGCTGCTGTAAAGGGCAGGTGAAAATACTTTATCAAAAGCAAGCTGGTGATAAGAAATTTATGAGAAAAGTAGGAAGATAATAATAATATTAGAAATACCTTGTTGACAGTTTTACTAGAAACAAAATACATACTAACACTAATGTAGTAAAAGTAACAAACGTAGTGTGCTTGAAAATTAATCAAATAAAATCTAGCATCATTAAACAAATAAAAGAAAACCATAGACTAACCTTGAAATATCTGACCATACGACCAAGGTGTCCAAGATATGTAGTTCTTCACAAGCAGGCAAAGTTAAATACTCCACTGACAAACATTCAAAACATCACATCAAAGCTGTCATGTAACAAGCAAGCGGCACTTAAATCACGATCACGATAAAATGGTTCAGGTCACTTTACAACTTTACACTGGCATAAAACACAACTTTTAGAGCTCCACACTTCACTAAAATTCTCCGTTTAGTTTTCGGATATTTTCGAAGAAAGTTCTGACTCAAAACAGAGCGCACAGAATTGTTGTCAATCGTGTAATGAACACACGCGGACTGTGGGAAAGGGAGCGAAGAGCAACGCGAGCCGTTCGTTCGCCGCGGCCGCGCGACTGTCTCTGCCTGCAGCGGAGAAGCCCCAACGGGCGGGCGACGGGGCCGATAGACGAAAATGGCTTCACAAGTTAATTTTTTTCTCTTTCCTCCTTTAATATTCCGCATATGCTGAGTTCGGTGGACGGTGCACGCGCATGCGTCTACCCCGTCACGACCGTCATGTAGGGGTTGTAATGTAACGCGATGCACCCGCACTTTACATAACTTATTGGGCCGTTTATTGAAGCCACTGTTTAATACCCTTTCCGTGTCGGCTTTGTGCGTAGCTTCCTTTACGAGGCGGTAGTGAATATTAATCCTGGTACAAAATGCTTTAATCCGACCAAACTGTTCATTAATCTCAATGTAAACTGAATGTAAACGTCAGTTCAAACATGAATTTCAAACTGAAATAGAGCGGATCCCAATAAATAGGACGCCGCATAAACTATTTCTATTATAAATTATTAACAGGACTATCTTCGTTAATGCAATGTGGAGATCGTCATTGAATATTCAAACCAAATTATGGATACGAATGCATAACTTTCAGATTGATTAACGAAGCTTTTCCTTCAGTGAATAGCTATAGGAATGTAGCTATTATCATAAAAGTTAGCCTTAGCGGACTAAAGCTTTTAATTCTTTAATATAAAATGAATCCGAGAATGCCGCATAAATTATTTATGACGTTGGACTTGGACTTCCATTAGTGGGACTATTACATTTATTTCAAATGGGCTGGGGATTGGAGCTTCCGTTTTTCGATTTGTACAAATACTTTACAGACGTTTTATGTTAGCTATTCCATGTTTAAAACGTTTCAAAGTCTTTCATAAGTATAATATCACACGACTGCAGTACTGACTGCTATTATTTTATTATCCAAAAACTTGGGCCATCGATGTTAAATTTATAATGCATTGGTAGATATAGTCCTTTATATTTTTATTCATAATTATGACATTCAAATCCCGCATTTTACCATGCGTTTATTTAAAATTTTAATAAATTTCACTTACTCTGTCTTCCCTGTATCAGAAAAAACTCGTTACAGGTGGTTTTTAGCATAAATTCACAGTATAATAATGAGACAGTGCACTGATCATTGCATAAACAGATTTATTTATAGCTTCCTCAGACGAGGACTTTTGCGCTGTCCGTCAAAGTACGCAAATGGCATTGTTCCACTAAGTTTCCACGTTTTTATAAGAAATACTCAAACAGGGCTGACCAAACTCGTTGACAGGAACTGAACCGAAATGGAAAAACAAGAACATGGCACAGTAATAAACATACAGAGGGTTCTTGCATCTAACTTGTTTATACTCACGTATTTTATGAAGCTTTGGTTTTGCGTTTATAATGTGTAGTTGATAACAACGAAATCATTCTTAAGATTTATTGGAATGAGATGAAACCTTGCTATCTGTAAATATTGGTTCTGTGTTATTTGAGGACGTTATCACAGAATATCGGAGAACAGTATTCCGAAATGGTGTGAAAATTATAAAGTGTTGAATGTACGAATCTTGGTTTCTGCGCAATACTATGTGCCAAAATTGTCTATGAATTAGCATACAGTTGTTCCCATACGAGCTGCCAAACGGCTGGTTGTCCACAAAGCACTTGTGCATGCTTTTTTTAAACCCTGTTACAGCAACTTCAGTTCAGAGAGGTTTCAGTGAAAAGGGTAATAGGGTGTTTTATTTATAGAGGTTTTTTTATTGATAGGTTCTAAAATATTTTTTTAAAGAGTATAGAATTAATATAATAAGTTTCGTACCGAGTGAGGTGGAAACAGTAAACGATTTAAATGTCACAGCCAAGCTTAACTTGAAAGTGAATCAACCTAATGACTTCTTCAAAGTTTAATAGGTTTCAGGGAACACGGAAGGGTGTAAGCGTATTGTAAAGGTGCTAAACCCAAGTTTAGATATGCATTCATTGCTCACTGATTGTGGGATCGCGTGCCGACTTGATAACTAAAAGCGCAATCTACAGCATAGTGTGGACGTTCCTTAACCCTTTTCAAATAAATCGCCAATATAATTTTTTTAAGCACATAAATACCTACATAATTAATGGAATACACGAAGAAAACCTTACAATCAAAATCTCCATGGTTCGTTAGTGTGGTACTATTAGAGTTGAATGAGACTTACCATTTCTAGTACAATAGGGTATTGTTTATATCGGGACAGAGATAACCTTGTCATCTATTATTGCTTTATTTATTAGGTCAGTTTAAATTATAAATATTCCATTGAACAAAGTAGCATGTAAGCGTAACGTAACCTACCTAAGTAAGCGCAACTTTTTGAAAAGACTTCGAAAACTCTAGGATATTTGCACACTAATATTAGAATACACTTCATAATAGTAACATTAACTTTTTTTATTTTATGGAACATCCACTTTAATATTTCCCGAAATTTTCCAAGTATTTTAGATCGTCACCGCTGCCACCACCAGCACGTAAACAAATTGCCATTAAAAGCTGAATACCATCCTTTCTCAATCGGTAATTCTTTTTATTTCCTTTTCATTGAAGGATTTAACTGAAGATATGTTTGTATAAGTTATTTACAAGACAGTGACGGAAGTAATTGACTACATTATATTAGTGAGTAAAGTTACATAGGAAATAACGATTTTTGTTTGAGAAACGTTACGCCTTAAATAGTATAAGTAGTCAAAAATGTAACGGTTCATAACGCTATACATATTCTAGGTATTCTTTTAAATTATCTCTTTTCAATTTATGTAATAAATATCCGCAAATGCATGCCTGAATCAATCAACTATCATAAAATGCCAATCAAGATATTTTATCTAAGCGGTTTTTAGTAATAAAATTCCAATCAACAAGAATAAAAAGCAACTTCTTGCAACCACAGTTTATAGACCATGTATTTTGACTATCGCAAACATCAAATTGCATAAATTATTACAATCACACTATATCTCACACTTGTAACGATAGCCAGCTCAGATAAGGTGCTTGGACTAATCACCTCATTCGATAGTCTAGTCAATTTAGCTTAGTCGGTGATCTCGCTGGAAAACTCGTAACTAACTATGTTTAGACTAGTCATTAGGTAGAAAACAAGATTGCAGTAGAATAAACTTAGTATGCAGCCGTCTAAGGTTCACAAGGTATTCTGAGCATAGCCCCTTCAGTATTTGCAATAGATAAATAATTATAGTATTAAGATTGGTAACGAGTATACAAAAGGTAGTAAGTGAATTGATTTGAATTTTTAAATGGAAACTTTTGGAAATACGTATTTATTCATTTGTTTTCAAAGTTCTATAAACAAAATTTGTAGTTGATTCACGTATATTATAACAAAACATTCGCAATTTATATTTATTAAAACCATTAGATTGAATAAATTTTAAAATAGAAAACTCGAAATTTGCGTAGACATTTTCAAAGACTAAACTCAAATAGATGTCTGGAAGATAATAAAAAAATATTATACAGAAAGATGAAATTGCTGAATTTGATTGTAAATTGATTTATTAGATTTTTTTACAAAATTGGTATCTATATTACATTTTTGTCAAATGATATTGGGGCATTTCTATATACTGTCTAATGCAAAAGAAACTGCGAGGATCATGGTATAATATTACAGTGGTCTTGCCTAGCAGCTATCTCGAATAATTCATCTAACTACAAAATAAATTATAGTCTGGTTGTCTAGTGGCAGTGTGCCTGTTTTCGAAATTTTTAGTTGTAGGTTTGAATCCAGTCGTGCACCAATTCATATTTTGTTCGAAAAATGTGTGTGCTCTATTACTGTAATACATAGTATCTGCAGTAATTTCAAACGATGCAAAAAACATCGTGAGGAAACCAGTTGTCATAGAATCTCGAAAATAATAAGCACGTGTCAAGTGCAAGAAAGGGGCATCTTTGATGTACACTATAATCCTTTTACTTTACAGATTCATAAGAACTGGTGACAACATATGTATGTAGCTGAAAAAAACTACTGAAAATATGGTCTTGAATAAACTAAATAAATTTTTTAAGTAGCTTCTGCCTACGGCTTTGCCTGCGTGGTACCTTAAAAATCAAAAACAACTCTATCCCACGGGAACCGTACATTTTTTTAGTATAAAATGTAGCCTGTGTGCTATTCCAGACCATAATCTAAATCTGTGCCAAATTGCATCCAGATCCGTTCTGCCGTTTCAACGTGAAAAGGTAACAAACATACATCCAGACATCCATACATCCACACATCCACTTGGGTTAGGTTGGAATTGGCACATAGATTCATCTAGCATGTAAGACGTTTCAAAGTGATCCTTGTGATTGTACTGAATAAATATTTTTCAATTTCAATTTCAAAAAAAATTCAATTTCAATTTCAATTTCCATACATTCTTACAAACTTTCGCGTTTATAATATTAGTAGGACTAGCTGACCTGTACCCCTAGTATGAGTTTTTGATAGTTTACGAAAACTTTTTTCGAATAGTATCCTTTCATGCAGTTACCTCCATCGGATATGTTAAGGAACTAAAATAAAGTCGATATCGTGAAAACTTAGTTTGAAAATCATTGCTGGGACTGCCAATTAGATAATATGTATTTTCGATATTATCAACCTTATTTTAGTTCCTTAACATTTCCGATGGAGGTAAATGTATGAAAGGATTCTATTAATATTTTATTCTATAAATTATTTATATTCGAAAAAAGTTTTCGTAAATCAAAAACTCATACTAGGGGTACTGCTCGCGACATTGTTTGTGTCATTGTTAAATACATACAACTAACTACTACATATCTCATCAGCGAAGGGTTTCAAGTTATCTGGACCTAATATTGAAGGTTCTGATATTCTGATCCTGGTTCTGATATATTTACAAGACAACTTTTAAAGTACTTTTCTGAAAATGAAATCGAACTGCGCGTAGATGAATTACAGCTCAGTACATATTTTGACTTTCATCCCCTCCCTGTAGTTTCAGTAGTTTCAATGTACAGAATAACCTGTTACAGTTTTATTATAGGTATAGATAATTCCGTAATCTGCTTATCACTTGGAGCCCCGGACTGGGCACGGGTCTCTCACCCAAGTGCTCCGTCATAAAGGCCGGCGACGTGGCCTTCCTTGTTGATATTCATGGCGGCCGCGGGCCCGCCACTCAGCCCGACGTCAGCTAAATTGCTTTATTGCCCTGTCTATAGGTAAATATGAGCAGCATACTGTCAGCTTTCAGTCAGAAAGAGGATGTGAAGTGAAAGCAGTTTTTCGTATTTTGGGCAGACCCTTCTTCTACTTTTTTATGATTACACTAATTTTTTCACTTTGTCCTCAAGGATCAAAGTACATATCTAAAGCATCTTTGAACTACACTGTTTAAATAGGCTGATTTTTGCTAAGTATACTTTGATTATAAGTTTAATTATAAGAGTCTAGGATCTTTATAAACTTACCTTGAATCTTTACTCGTTGTAGCACCCTCAATTGAATAAGAATTGATTTATTACTTTTTTCTACAATATTGTGTGATATTATATGTCTGTTTAGCTGTCCAACAAGCTCACACCTAGTTTTTTTTATGTACGGAACCCTAAAAAAAACAATCAAAAAAGGAAGATTCCTGCTATTTTTTTTACATTATAATGCCGAAACTTTGTAATCCGTCTTCGATAAATTACCTACACACTTACCGAGAAGCCAAAGCTATCTTATATTTGTATCATGTTGACAAAACCACAAAGTCTTCAATGCTCATTTAAAAAGCGAACAAAGAATAATTCCCGTTATCAAAGCTTTTCATTGTCTAATAGAAACGGGGTCTCATACATCATCTATGAGATGAAAAGAATGGTAGGTTTGTACACTTGGTCACGAATACCATTATTTAATATTGTATGGGTATCTGGTAAATATGGAAAAAACTTTGACGTTTATCATAATGTCTGAAGTTCAGAAAAGCTCTGAAGAAAATATATTTAAAATTTTAGGGCTACGAGTATCCTTTATTCGTTTTTAACTGTCCACAATTTTTATATTTTATTTATTAGGTGCACAGTATTTATTTAAATAAGTATAATAAATACTTAAAATTACTTCACTGATAAAAATTAAGTACGGGTCACGTTGGGGGTACCCATCGTGCCGTGGCATGGCGCGGATCTGTATAATTTCCGGCGCTATGTAAATGCTGCCGGCCCGTGATGCCAAGCTAGGCAGTGTTTTCGCCTTTAGAATAGACTTAGGAGATCTCTGCTCTAGAATGTTCTAGAATTGTTTTCTTGTGAAGTCCATAGAAAGAAATCCACACCCTCAATTTTGAAACTTCTGAATTTCACCACAAAGAGTTACAGTACGAGTATGTAACCGCACTGTAGTGATGAGTTCAGTTCCTTCTTGCACAGGCCAGAAAAAAATCTGATAAAAAATATTTATTTTATTTTTTATTATATTTTTTTAAAAAAATAAAATAAAATAAAATAAAAATAAAAAAATAATACCTAATAATATCTTTAGATTACCTGTCAGAGCTTTTCCTACAATAATCAAACACAATAGCCGTATCGTTTGCGCATTATTTACTGTGGCGATCGTTCATTTCGTCGACTGAGTAGATAAACGGGTGGACGGACTAAGGATGAATAGGAAGGATTTCAATCAATGTGTTCTACGAGCATAATTAGCACTCCAATGTTGGCGTATCGACCCTCGGCCACAAACGGCTTTCTATCCGAATCACGTCACCGCGAATAGGCTGTTGGCAGAACCTAAGAATATCCAGAACTGCCGACTCGGCTCAATAGATTCTGAGCTTACGCAAATAGCATTTAACTGTGCTTTATTGATCAGTTCATTTCCGATTTCCTGCAATTTCCCGTTAATTTACTGAGCTCTAGTGATACGACAGATCAAAAGTCGTTGAATTGCTCAACCGTTTCATGTGTATAAATGGAAACGATGCATATGCATAAGTCTATAGGTAGTTTAGATAAAGAAAACAATGTCTCTCGAGTGACTTTTATCGCTTAGGTTTAAATGTACTATATAATGGTCTGTCTATTAGTATCTTTTTTTTGTGAGCGTGCACAACTTTTAGGTAGGACTATTTCCTGACCAAACAATATTGCAAACAAGATCGCTCGAGAACCTTGCCGCCATTTCATAAAAAATATTTACACAGGAACACTAACGTAACGTGTAATAAAAGGTACTATTTGGTCGTCCCTTTTTCCAATAAAAGGCCCCTCACAAACACTGAGTCCGTCCACAAACTTGTGGTTTTATTTCACCCGAACAGAAAACTATCAGGCGATCACGCGAACATGCAATCATCGCCCTACATGACTGTGTGAATGCAGCAAATCGAAATGCTCGGAAACTTGGCCTAATGCGAAAACACGATAAGTAATCTTTCATTAATTCGTGAATTTGATTGGTTAGTTTTTGTTGGAAATTTCTGGGGAATTTGTAAAATACACATTTTACATCAAAAAGTGGCAAGGGAAAACCAAATCTAGCGTTAAGCGGCGCTTACCTAAAGTATGAATGAATCCGATATACACTGAGACATCAGATAAAATGATAATGAATAAAGCATTATATCTGATAATATTTGGTTCCTATAAATTGGGGTACAACTTTGACCATATAGACAAATACTAGTACTATATGAAATAATAAGAAGAAACATAAAAAAATAGTAATAAGACAGTGTTCCCAGTTAGTTTATAAATAAACTAGAAAATAATAATAAACTTAATAAGAGGAGTTCAATAAGAAGAAAATATTGACGACCTAATTTAGATTTGTGTCCCTCAAATTTGGCAAAACATCATTTCTGAGCTAAAAAACATAATCATGAACACAAGTGTAATCTCCAAGCTTGATAAACATCTTCCCAGATCTCTTATTACTTCGATCTTTGAGCACTATATATATTTCACTTAATAATTTTATCAATAAATAAACTTCCTTTTACGCATACAATCTAAATAGTCTGTAAATGCAAGTCTCATTTTCCATATCCAGGTCAAGTTAATAATAAGTAGCGGCGACGAAAACTTTGGCTGTTTATTTGTTTAGAAAAGCACTAAAGTTGTAACTTTGTCATTTTCGTTACTTGCAATTTCATTTAGTGGGTCCTTCGCCAGGCCTGTGTCACTAAATCTGGGGTGTACTAGGCAACAGTTGACGCGTAACACGTGATACTTGACATCACATTTGGTAACACTGATCAACAACACGCTACGTTATCGTGGCCAACTTTGCTCACCGAAAATAGGCCTTAAAGTGGTTCAGCATGCTCAAACATTAGATATATATTAAGTGAACTTTTGCACGATAAATGGCATTCCATACCATATCAAACACATTGTCTATTGCTCAATTTTTCCAGACACTTAAAAATATATCATTCGTCGGAGTGAAAATTAAATACGATTATACTCTTATTTCTTCACGGCTACTAGGTCTTGTTTATGTTTATCTTTTGAAACTTGAGCCATTATCATTATTATCTATAACCTAGGGACCCTTCAAGTTAAACAATTATGCGTTTATTAAATCATTAGTTCGTCCTTTATGTTTTGTAGCGAAGCATCAACAACAACATTTCTCGTAGTTGCCTCCGGTAATAGCTATAAAGGGGCTGTAAGCACCTTGTGGGTTAGCTGCGTATCAAATTAATACAGATATCGCAACTAAGTAATGAAATCATTTTCAATACTAACAAATGTTTCACCTGTTCACTGTACATTTGCTAACATTGTGACGTAAAATATGCAGAATCTTATACCATTAAACGAGCAATTCTTGTCTATACTGATATTATAAAGAAGAAAGTCTTGTATTTTTGTATTTTTGTTTGTAACGAATAAACTCAAAAACTACAGATTCTATTTCAAAAATTCTTTCACCATAAGAATGCTACGTTATCCCTGAGTAGCATAGGTTACCTATATTTTATGTAGGTACCTCGCGAGCAAAGCCGCGAACGGAAGCTAGTAATAATAATCTGAATCTCGGAAACGGCTCCAACGATTTTAACGGGGTTTCGGGGGCGATAAATCGATCTAGCTTGGTTTCATTTTAAGAAAACGTCGTTTACCAAAAAAAACCATCCAGGTACTATTATTTCAAGTAACAACATATTTTCAAACCTTATTGGCACAAGTGCGGTGAAAATGTAAGTACTTATCTCGATTCATTGCTATTATGTGCAGCTCAGTTTTTACGGTCATAATCTAGGCTTATCAATTCTCTATAAATTTTCATCATTCGTTGTCCTTCAAACTTGTAACTTAATCAGATTATAATTTAACCAAATGCTTGGAAAATATGAAAGTTACACCATAATTTCCAAATATTTTCTACACAATCTCATCAAGATGGTGTTCTTGTCCTTTCATGCTCTATTCAACACGCTTATTGCACAATTTGCATATTACTCGTTCATTCATCCATCTTCAGTCCTTTAGACTTGCTAACCCCTATTCGCAAACGCTAAGAAAATCATGGAATAATGTACTACGAGTAGCTTAGTTCAATATTTATCTAAATTTATCCGTAATAACTAAAATAACAACTAACGTAGATGAAAATATCAGTCTAGTTTATCAGCATAAAATTTTAAAAACGTTTGTGAATAAGGTCTTTTATCAGATGATATCGTCTCATTTTCATACATTTGACCTCTGCGTGGTTTATTAAGTTCTATATCTCTGATAGCTACGACATTGGTTGGAGCGGAGTAGCAAAAATACGTCAAATACTGAAGACATTTTTCCTCCATTTACCAAACAATTTTGTCCTTCGTATTTTGAATTTCTGCCTTGTTGGTAAGAATTATGTGAACACTGCCTTTTCACTAAAGAATTTTTTATAAAAAGTCAAAAAATATTTGCATGTCATACAAATGTTTGCATGCAAAAGCACTTTACCGTTTCAGCCACACTACTACCTATATTTTTTTGTTCTCATTACTCGAGGTAATAAAATGTAGAGTTAAAATAGACTTACGCTAAAGCCTCACTTTGGCATGGTCGCAGTGGAAAAATAAAAAGCAGTATCGTAAGTATATTTTAATCTAAAGCCAGCCGATCAGATAAGTGCCGTTCTGCGAGGCATTGTCACAGTTGGCTGGGGGTCCAGTTCTCTTGCCAAATATGTCGAGGCAGATAGCGTTAGACTCTTCGAAGTATTGCTGGAAAGTCGGCGAAAAATCCGGATAAATCGCATATTGCAATTGCATAATATGCAGGATAAATAAAAAATAATAATTATATTATTGTTATTATTATAAGTACCTGGTGACCGAGCATTGCTCGGTGTTTTTTCTTCGTAAACGACGTTTTCCAAAAATGAAACCTAGCTAGATTTATCACCCCCGAAACCCCCGCATACTAAATTTCATGAAAATCGTTGGAGCCGTTTCCGAGATTCCGATTATATATATATATATGTATATACATATATATATATCCAAGAATTGCTCGTTTAAAGGTATAAGGTAATAATAATATAATTAATATTTTTTTATATTTATTATATACACAAACAAATGGCATATATAAATGTTTATCCTACTAATTGTAAAAGCGAAAGTTTGGATGGATGTATGGATGATACTTACTCGTTCTACCATATACATATATTTGCTTGATATCACTTTCAATTTAACGTCAGAGTATCCAGAAAAAGTGTTTTTCTATATTCACATCTAATATATATTTTTAAACTTACGCGAACACTGAACACATGATTACAATTAAACGGGTATTTATCGCGTTTTATTTACCTATTTAACAGACGTTTCGACAGGTTACACACTGTCGTGGTCACGGGTAGACTGAAAAATAAAACGCGATAAATACCAGTTTAATACTAATAATAATTCACATCTAATTCAAAACGGGCATTTCTCCCGATATGACTAACAAATTTACAGAAGAGTAAAAAACACGAATAACCGGCTAACGTCTTTACAACGTGACGGGTCCCCACACTAGTTCCTAGCGATTTACTGCTGAAATTCTGTCACACTGTACTGCCACAGTGACTTGAATAACCTACACAAGCTATTTGTAGTTGGTTGGATCGTTGATTTATTCGTTGGCGAATCGGTCGGAGATTTCGTGTTATTGAGCAATATTTCTCCATCAGTTGCATTGTAATAACTCATAGTTTATAAACTGCTAGATTTCTTTATATTTAAATTACCAACTTTATCAATATTATGTAATCTAACTAAAAAAATATTTCTTATTAAAACTATCAAAATAAAGTTAAATGCTGAGCAGTTAAATGCAATAAATCTGAAAAGCCAAACCACATAAACCAATGAAAGCGAGATGCGTAGTTTGATTAAAACTTTGTTATTCGTAATTGGTCGGGTGTTTCCGTGCATTCTCGTGTAGGTGACGGTATCATAACATTTTCTGTTCAACTCCTGAATCATGGTCCAGTGGGCACAAAAATCAGACCGGTGTGTGCAGGGCTGCATTTGTAAGAGCAAACTAGAAACTTCAGTATATGGAATAAAAAAACTATAATATTTTTTATAAGTATTTTTATATTTAACTAGCTTCCGCTCGTGGCGTCGCACGCGAAGCACCTACATAAAATATAGCCTATATTCATTCTGAAAGTTTATTCTACACATTGGTGAAAGTATTTTTCAAATCGGTCCAGTAGTTTCGGAGCCTATTCAATGCAAATAAACAAACAAACTATCAAATCTTTCCTCCTTATAATATTAGTATAGATAATAAATAATACTATAATAATTAGCAAAGATCAATGATCAAAAAGGCTGGGTGCTCACCTCGGACGGAGAATCCTTACTAAATATTATAAATGCGAAAGTAACTCTGTCTGTGTTACACAATCACGCCTTAACTACCGAACCGATTTTGATTAAATTTGGTACAAAGATAAAATACAGCTTGAGGAAGGACATAGGCTACCTTTGTTTCCGAAAAAATGTACGGTTGAAGGGGGATAGATTATGTTTTTGTTTTTCAAGGTAACATGCGGGCGAAGCTGCTAGCGGAAGCTAGTCAGTAATAACTATCCAACGACGTAAAGCCGTTACGTTAGGTCGCGATCAGTGACTTGAAGTTTGTTTTAAAAAAAAGTAGCAATTATTCGAATCAGTCAAAGAATCACCCAACATGAGACAAAACATAGAGACATGATTTCTTTATGTAGAGTTATTAGAATAAGAACTCTATACCTAATTCCACTCCTGCTTCCAAACTGTTCCTACAACTCGGACTACGTTCCACGGTAAATTCACGCGTTGCCTCATTATTTCGCTTCGACTCTACCTACCGCACCCCATTCGTAGAAAACATTTTAACTTTTCCTGCTCACTGTCGTTATTTTTCTCGCCAGCCTAATATTGTTAGAGAATTTTTACGCCCATTCAATTGTTTGTATTTGAGTTTGGAAGGTTGCTTTTGCTGCAATTCTCGAAACAATTTATCTGATTTTCCAAGACTTGCGATGATTTTGTGTCATTTCATTTGATTAAAATTTAATAATTTATCTAGTGAAATAACTTTATACTCGTATATTGAATTGATAGAGCCTAAGATTAAAATATCTCACAGAAGCAATCCTCCAGGTCTAGACTATTCGAGAATTGCTTTGTAATATTATAGAGGTCGTATTCTATAATCATCGCGTCTTATGGATGAAATTATCTAACTATTTATATAAGCCGTTTGTACTTACATAAAAAATACCTTAAACTGAATAGACAGATAGATAGATATTAAAACTTTTGCGATGAAAATACCTAGATAGTAAACAAAATTATGAAAAAAATTACAATTGCTTTACTATGGGCCTAACAGAATACGCATTAAGATTTTCTTCGAACGATGGGCCTCTCCTTAAATAAATGTTGTTAAAAATGCAAGAGTAATGTTTTTAAAAGTCAAGTGTAAACGTTACTATGCTTAGCGCGTGCAATTAAGATCCGTATGTGAGTCTGAAAAAAAATTACTTTTAAGCTTTTAAGCTTTCAAACGCAAGCGAAAATGTAGCTATAAAAATGTAGGCGCGGGATTTAATCACTCAAGTGCAAAAAATTGTTTATACACCTGCAGGTTTTTATTTTATCATTTTTATTCTAAATAATATTCATACTAGCGTCAGTTTTGATAATTTTAATATATAGATAAAGTCTTGTTCAACTGCAAAGCTATACCTAATAACTGTCTCAACGCGAAGGTTTGTCTGACAGGCTGACTCAAACAGCAAAACTATACAATTCGAATCAAAGCCAGGTGAGTGAAATTAATTTTTCAGTAAGTTGTCTGAATGTTACTCGTAGTAAATAATGTTAGCCATTTTTTTTTTTGTAATTTCATTCATCGGACAATAACTTATTTTACATTAAACCGTTAGCGATTCTAAACCGTTAGTGGTGATACTAGACTAAGACTTGTCCCTCATAAATTATTCAGTTAATTATTTCCAGAAATCATTTTTCATTGAGAATTTCCTTGTAAATTTTATTTATAACTTTACTTCATAATGTACGCTTTATTTTATTCTCAAAGCTCTATTATTCAAGAAGACGTGATTTCAGTCTTATCACACCAAAGAACCATTTTCGTTTCAAAAAACTTGAGACCACTTCTGTGGATAACTCTAGAAGGAAAAACTCATAAAAAGATTTTGAGATAGCAACTTCACCGGCTAGTAGAGTTTGTAATTAGTACTTTTCCTTGAAAATTTAGACTGTTTTCACTACAGAATAATCTTCTGACCTTTTCGAAGCACTTGTACAATTCCACTCCGCCTGATCCATAGTACGTGGGTCCAAATTTTTATCAACAGTCACTATATAGATTGCGTTCTAAAATCTAAATTCATAATGCTTAATTAAAACTACATTATATACAACAGCTTCAGGTAGCCAGTTACTTTCACATTTTTATAGGGTCCCAAAGTTCTACAACGAACACTACGCTGTCCAACACGCGCTTAGCAAATTTATTCTTATCTAACTTCTAAAACGAGGATGTAAGATGCATACAAAGTAGCGTGGAAATTAAGTAGAGAGGAGTGCAGACTCTGTAATATTGAAGCACATCACATTATCTTGTTCTGTTAGTCGAGTTTATTGATTGAGCGAGCGAAGCGAGTTAAGATTTCAGTGCACCCTACTCCCATAACACACTCCCATAAAAGTTTAAACCCCCTCAGGAACTCAATATCTTAGGCTCGCTTCGCTCGCTCCAGTCTTATAGGTGTAGTACGAGTAATAATAGTGATACTTGAGCGTATAAAAAAACTCATGAGTTGTTGCGTACCGGTTAAACATTGAAAGGTTAGACTAATTAGGTTCCACTATATGTCGAAGATGTAAACTTTTAGTAAGATGTTAATATCACACTCGCTATAACTTCACTACGTTATTTGAAATCGACTTTTCAGAAGAACTTAATAGAGGATATTATGCGGTCGTTCATCAGAATTCAATGGAACATTCAAACTAGATCGAACAAAATAACTTTACTACAAAAGTCGATAAAAGTTCAAACTTTTCGAATAAAGATCTCTGCTTCGACGTAGATGACCTAATTTCTCATTTCAATAAAATGATTTTCGTGAGTAAGTTATTTAACCGTCGGGTCTTGTTTAAAATAATAGTTTCAAGACCTGTACAAAACGTGGGCATGTGATAACATTTGAACGTGTCACTGACTATCTTCCTTTTAAATTACCCTTAAAGATCCAAGTGACCAAGTAAGTCCTTGAGAAACCTTGGGATTACTCCTGAGGTTCCAGGATGATTCCACAGAAAAATATGTTTTATTTTTTGCTTTTCTATTTTTCTTCCTTTACTTTTATTCTTCCTTTTTATCTCAGGTCCAAAGTAGTGACAGAAGAATTACTAAGACTATTATTTTGTAGTTTTAGTTTTATACCAGCCTTATTATATATATTATTTTCTTCTTTTTCTTTAATTAATCATTCGGTACCACTAGCATAACTTTTTGGGGGTACCAAGTCGCATAACTAATGGCATTGTCTTCGTTGATTTGCTTATTAAGTAACAGCATTTTTGTTTGATTAGGTTTTTATGATTTTAGACATTAATCTATTAGAGTTGTTATCGGTTTTGGGCAGTTTAGGTGTTCTAAAATGTTTTCAATTTGTACAAAAAATATGATCACGACTGTAATCCCCGGGCTCGGTAGATATCTCCTCAGATCTTTGGTTACTTAGATCTCTGAGGATATCTAAAGGGGGTAGTCAGAGGCAAGTCCAAACATGACATTTGCTACATGCCCACATTTTGCACAGTTAGTATTCCGTACGTGACAGGTTGCAAGCCCAGTTGCAATTTGTACAAAGACGAAAATAAACGATTTGAGCATAGGATAAACTAGTGCTAATGGAACATTTGCATTAAGTAAAACTAATAACCCAGTGGTTTCTAGTTTACGCCCACGAAAACCCTTTCGACGAACCAAAAACATGATGGATCGCACATTATCAACAATCAGCGCACAACGTTGGACGTCGAAAAAACTCAACATGTCTTCGGGCGTCCATTTGGAACAAAAACTAAGGCAGAGCTTCCGACAAAAGGAAATTCAATAAGAGCGAATTTCCCGTGATTTACGACCACTATTTCCTCGTTAAGACTCGTTTGAGGTGTTCCGTACACAGGATTCCATTGTTAGCTTCGATTCTAAACAGAATTGTATTGTTTGAATTCAAAAATAAATAGGTGCATCTTTGTTTACTTTCCTTTCTGCCATACTGCAGATTTATGACTAGTTGCTCGGCCCGTGACTTCACCCACGTACTAAAAAGTAGCACTCAGGCATGAAGAACTATTATTTCTTTAGAACTTATTTAGTAGCTACAGGGATTAGGTTTTTACAAAAAACACACATAGGAACTTTACCTCTGTAAAATATTACCTGAAGTATATTTTTTTTATGTGTCGCTTGTGATTTTGACGTTGAGCTCTTTTTTTCTAGACAATATACTATAACCACGAGTTTATAGAAAGAATTCAGAAAGAGAAAAAGTTTAGTTTTTTTTTTAGAAAGAGCTTACAGCTGGAACTTCCGCGTGAAACCCATGACATGACACTAGCCATTGACTTTATTGGAACTACAAACGAAAACGTCATCTGTGTAAGTATATATTTTTTGTTATTGCTGATTTTCTGAATTTCGATCTTTTTAAAGGACCATCCGATGAGATCACCTCTGTGAAGTATTACCTACAAAACAAAACAATTTTTTTTTGTTTCATTTGAAGTCGTTTAAAAAAAACATAGAGACGAATTATTGAGAACCTCCTTCTTTTTGAAGTCGTTAAAAAAAATGCTCAGTTGAAAATTCATCACCATCCAAAAAGAACCTTAGCCATTCCGAATCAAATAACCTCAAAAGCTTTCGAAAACTTCGATTTCATTTCATCTCTGTCCGATCCAGATCTTTACAGATTTCTTTTACAGCTTTCGCAATAAAAACAGGCTGGATTGGCGAAAATGGAAATTGATGGTGAGGTCGAATCAAATGCTATTCCCTAAATATTTAACTCGGAGGTAACACGCAATAAAATAAACCTTTTGGACCCTGATCGCTTTTTGGGATTAAATAGGGTAATGCTACTTACACGTACACTTACAATAAAATAATATTGTAGTAGTACTTACCTACATACTCACCCAATAATGTCCCTTATAGTTTATCTTATACCTATATAAGAGCTTAACCTGACTGACTGACTGACTGACTGACTGACTGACTGACTGATTGATCATCGCCGAGCCGAAACCACTGAAGATAGAAAGCTGAAATTTGGAAGGTGGTTTCCTTTTATTACAAAACCACCCACTAAGGCGGGATTTTTGGAAATTCCACCTCTAAGGGGGTGAAAAAGGGTGAAAACGTTAGTATGAAACTTTTTAACGCGTGGAGCGATTTTTATGAAACTTTATTTGTGCACTGTAAATGCAAAATGAATGGACACGTGTTTCAGGATTTTTCAATATAACCATAAAAAAGGGGTCAAACGTAGGGTCAATCTTTGTATGGGAACTTTTTAACGGGTGGTGCGATTGGCCTGAAACTTTGTATGTATACTGTAAATGCAAAATGAATGAACATGTGTTTCAGGATTTTTCAATATAACCATAAAAAAGGGTCAAATGAGGGGTCAATGTTTGTATGTGAACTTTTTAACGGGTGGTGCGATTGGTCTGAAACTTTGTTTGTGTACTGTAAATACAAAATGAACGGACACATGTTTCAGGATATTTCAATATAACCTTCAAAAAGGGGTCAAATGTGGGGTCAATATTTGTATGGGATCTTTTTAACCTGGTGCGATTGGTCTGAAACTTCGTTTCGTGTTTCAGGATTTTTCAATAAAATCTTAAAAAAGGGGTCAAATGGGGGGAGGGTCAATGTTTGTATAAGATTTTTTTAACGGGTGGTGCGATTGGTCTGACTTTTTTTGTTTTCTGTTTCAGGATTTTTAATATAACTAAAAAAGGGGTCAAGGTTTGTATGGGATTTTTTTAACGGGTGGTGCGATTAGTCTGAAACTTTGGGGTCAATGTTCTATAGGTACTTTTTAAAGGTCGGTGCGATTGGTCTTAGTTTTGGTTTGGATACTTTAAATGCAAAATAAATGGAAACGTATTCCTGGATATTTCAAAATAGCCCTCTAAAATGGGTAAAATTGGGTGTCAAAATTATTTATGGGATTTTTTATTAGTGTGATTTGTTTGAAACTCAGTTTAGATACCTACTTTAAGTGAACAAAGTCGCGGGCGGGACAACTAGTTTTCTATATAGGAAGAATAAAAATCAATATGGGTACATATTGATTTCAATGGTTCACTAATTAATTAGTAAGACTGGAACAATGTCCACTTAACGAACACAAATACATGACAATAATGGAAAGCAAACAACTTGCGGTTTGTTGATATATTAAGAAGATATGTAGGTACTTTGTTTTGTTTGGGGACGTAATTAGCCTGTTATAACAAAATATTGTCGATTTACCCTCTGTTATGAAAAGCATTTGCCCTTTGTGACTTTTGAATCCATAAAATATCCACTATCAGTTTAATTATTCTATGACCTACCGAGATTTAAGACGTCAACTATTTTTTAAATCAAAATTCAAAGTTCTTTCACTGGTGCCAAGAGTCATATTAAAAATGTAAAAAGCCAATTGATGGTTTGTATAGACTATAATTTATTTTATAAGGAACTCGGTTTTTGGATATTGGTGTATTAGGTTGTTCCCCGAGCGTATGTAGGCATGCTAAAAACTTAGGAGAACTCTAACATTCAAACTTCTTTGTAAAACTTTGTAAGTAAATGTCACAATTTCCTTTCAAAATATTCTAGATGTGAAAGTTTTTTGTTTCATTTAAGAGAATTATTCAAAAGAAGAAAAGTAACGCACCAAGACACACAAAAGACAAGTTACGTCGCTTTCAAAATACTGTAAAAATACGTAGACGAAGTTCGGTACAGAATAATGGCGGATCTGAGCGTATGTGACAATATTTATGTGTTGAATTTTCTCATAAAAACTTGAACTGTCTCTTGTTTTCCTTTACACGGAATTTTCTTGTAAACGAGCATCATTAAACAGGATTTCAAAATAATTTGTTTGTAAAGATTCCAGCAGTAAAAGTGTTCCCATAACCTGAAGGATTTTGTTAAATAAGAAAATTCCGATCACACTGGGATTTCATTAATGGAAATTATAGCTATACAGCGCCATCAGAGATTCAGTCTTATTTTTACAAAGAACTTATTTTTGATTATAAGGATAAAATAGAATACTTAGGTTCCTTTCCCTAAACATGCTCTTGGGAAATCGTTTGATGGCTCGCATTTGGCTTTATTCGCCATAACTAAAATAGGCCACCGTAATTTTTGGTCCGTAATCATCTAACATTATCAAATTTATTTTGAGTTTTAACTTGCTTGTAACACCTAGTTTTGATAAGCTTCAATAAAACACTAAGACGTTGACGAGACGCAAAATGCTAAGATAAAATTTAATTTTACAAAGTTTACCAGGCGGGTAGTATCGCCAGTTCGTCAATATATTATTATTTAATGCATATCCCAACGTAACTAATATACCTACCTAATAAAGAATAATAATTGTGGTTACCAACGGACAAGTGTCCGATTTTGCTGAATTGCATACATGAAAATCTTCCTATATCTAATTTTATACGTACTTATATAAAACTTTATTCACTATGTATAATTATTCAAACGCGACAAGCGCTTGTTTGCACTATTCCTCAACATTTGCCATTTAAATCTAGAGCTGAAAGCCGTTGCCAAGCATCTCGCGAGCGCTGTACCATTCCAAATTAACTCTCAGTGTAAAACTTGCTTCATACTCGTATTAACGTTTTTTGAGATATTATATTGGAATGAGAGTTATTTATGCTGCAGTCTGACTTAACACGGCTGAAAGTTGTTCTTTTGTCAAACAAAACTGAGTTGTTCCACGTCGGTTTTAAGTTACAAAATCACTCGTGTGGCATTGTATCAGCTCAAATCAGAGATAGCTTTTTGTACGCGATACACTTATAGCGTGGTCCTGTGTGAGGACTATCGCTTGCATTGTAGAGCTTCACTCAACTAACTTGCTGTATTTGGATAATCGATCCTACCGAGAACTGTATTAGTTGTGAAACTTGGCTGGGATGCTTTAAATGAACTATTGACCTCTCTAGTTTTGAAACAGAGGCAGATTGAAGACTAACTTACAGGATCTTAAGTTAGTGAGTATAGTTAATCGAGTTACTATTCTTTTATAAAAATAAACTAACATGGAACAGTTGAAGAGTATATTTTTTACGAGAATTCCAAACTCTTACTTAGTAAAAACTCTTGGCGAACGTGTTATTCTATACCTTGTAATAACAACATAATTGTTTGCAACCGAAGCAGGTGTACTTTAGCACTCCTTTCCAAAGGAACATTTAACAAAAATGCGCTCGATCCCCAAACCCTTCAACCACCTCATTAGTAAACTTCTCTGAATCGAGACTATTGAGAAACTTGATCATATTCGCAATTTTGCGGAAACCGCGGAGCCGTCAGGGCGTTTGCCTTGTGTATTATAGAACCTTCCACACCTGCTTTCAGCATAATCAAGTATGAGAGCTACAAAATTTACGATTTGAATGCATATTATGATGTCAACCGCTACCGATTTTTCATCGCTAATAGGTAACCACCGAGAGAGAGGGAAAATGACATTGACAAACTTTTTTGCGCACAACATCATGATTACAAGATAATACCTGTGGTCAATGCAGTTAATGAATAACTGAAAAATTATAAATACCTAGTTATGTACTTAATCTGTCAACAGACTGAATTCTACTAATATTATAAACGCGGAAGTTTGTAAGAATGTATGGATGTGTGGATGTATGGATGTATGTTTGTTACTCTTTCACGCTGAAACGTTTGAACGGATCTGGATGAAATTTGGTACAGATATAGATCTTGAATATGGTCTGGAATAGCACACAGGTTACTTTTTAACCCGGAAAATTTACGGTTCTCGTGGGATAGATTTGTTTTTTTGTTTTTCAACGTATCACGGGGGGCGAAACCGTGGGCGGAAGCTAGTTTGATATTGTGCAGCCAGTAATGTCATACAGTTGCCAGCACAAGTGGAAGGGCAACAACTTTCCCCGAAATGTATTCGCAAAGTCGGAATAAAGCGATCACGGCAGTCGAATAACTCAAGACTTGGCATTATTTACTGCAGTATGAATTTGAATCGGCGTGAACTTTCCCAATAAACCAGGCGACACTTGTCGCTTCCAACTCAGTTAAAAACAATCAAACTCTAAATCTAATTTTGAATTCAGATAATCTTACTAATATTATAAACGCGAAAGTTTGTAAGAATGTATGGATGTGTGGATGTATGGACGTATGTAATGGATGGATGTATTCGATCAATTTTACATTATATTTATTTAGTTGTTGTGATACTCCAAACAAAAACTTAAAAAAACTGCGTACGAAAAGTTAAAAAAACGCTGTTCGTATCGCAGACATTTTTTTTTGTTTATTTAATTCTTATTTACGATAATCAATAACAATGGGAGATTTACATCAGGTAAAATTTATCACGGCAACCTTGTTCTGGGATTTCCCTCTTTCCTTCAACTGGCCCTTACCAGTTAAGATAAACAATGTACAGAAATCCTTCCTAAGCCAACTTTGAGATTATTATGTAGTGAAGTAACTATACTTACTTTTGCTTTATGGAAACAGAATTTGTTTTACTGATGTAACTAAATAATTCGCTTCCATTACGAGTTAACCTTTTATTACAAGGGTAAAACCTCGCAACCCCCTTTAATATTATTTTCAAAACAAAGGTAAGCAAGTCCAATAATATAATCTGCCGTTACCGGCCGCAATCTGCAAATTCGAGTAAAATACGTCCGATTTCGGGTGTGAAAAATGGGCCGGTGCAGACGTCCCCGGCGGATGTGGGCCCATAAAAAACCATTGTCCTGCCTTCCTTATGATTAATGCAGTGCTCGCGTGGCGTCGACATTCGCACTTTGGCCACGATTCGGTGACAACTACTCTGGCGTGTTTCGCCGGTTGGCTGTTCACAGCCACATTTCGCAGCACGTGAGCCGAATACTGTTTGCACGAGTTTGTTTTTCGAAATTTATGCGAAAGAATCCGGAAAACTGCACTTGGATCACGCGGATTGTAGCTTTTTATTTAAGGGAGAGTTTTGTTTGGCAAATTATAAATAAGTATACATTCACAGCCGGCCCTCCATCGTCCCTGCTTTTTAAAAGACTGATTTAGTACCTACCTATAGTTATATTATTGATGAGTGAATGTAGATAACTCTAAAGTGTGCCTAAAGTGAATGTACGTAACTTGCACAACCTTATAGTGTCTGTTTTTCATAGGACTGAAAATTTGTCCATTTTGTCAAGCTGTCAAATAGCTTAAGATTATGAAAATGGCAGACTGTTTGATGACTGTCATTTGTTAAGACTAGTTTGCTTTGCAAAAACAATAGTAGCAAGCACAGCTCAGTCACAGTCTGTCAGCGCCGAAGACAGATTAGAGCAGAATTTCTCGATTGGTCACAATTACAAATTACACGCTTTAAAGGGAACTGCGAATTGATTGGCGCTCGTGTCCCCGCTCGTCTCCGTACGAATGGAAGGCATCGCTCAAAGTCAACGGTAATCCTCGGTTAATGAGTTCAAAAGCAGCAATTGTGAAGCACAGAATAAGTATAGATCAGGCAGAAAATTAAAAAAAAAATATCAAAGAAATTGGTCACAACTTGTCTTTCTCTAATATGCATGGAAAAACAAGGTGACAAGAGACCCTCGCACGAGTTTCATAAAGCTAGTTTACTACCAGTAAATTAAACAAATTACCTACTACTACTACTGAACGTGTCACCGTTAATTTGAAAGAAAGGTGATAAGATTACGATGTGCCAAAGAAGTTTCTTTTGTACAATACTGACTTACTTTGAATTATAAAAGCTTATACTACATAGTATATAGTATAGGAACCGAATATGGAATAAAAGTTGATCAACTAATAAGCATTACCTAAAACTGAGTGCTTGGATATTGTAAGCAAACTGCTAGAATACTTATTTTTCTGTGCCCCTAGCAACCCTTGCCGGGTAGCCTGCGCGATGTTGCGCAAATTCAAGGGTACTCTAGCTCCTAACGCTTCATGTTACTCTGGTAATTTACTTCTAATAATGTATTCCAGGATGTATACTTACTTGTTTTGTTGCAAATAGTTAGAAGAGGAGCTTAGCTAGGGGTTTCCGTGTCGTTTTATCATTTTATAATTATACTTACCGTATTTTGGTAACTTTGAAATGGTTTAATTATAGATATTGCTGTTCACAATTGTATTGGTTATCCAGTCTTTTAACACTTTAATCGGCAGTACATATTCGTAAACCAATTAAAATTGAGTCTTCTTATCTTAGGTTGATCACTTTAAATTTTCATATGTATGTTTTTGTTAATAATTAATATATTAATTTGCCTAGAACTATTTTCAGTATAGTGCAAAATAAAGGAAACTGCGCGTCAGTAATCATCTCGCAGTGTTTGATTACAACTGTCTCTCGTATAATACCATTTTCTGATCAGCAATTAATGCTATTATTGCTAGAGCACGCTAGAGTGCTCTAGCAATAATAACGACATGCATAGAGGGATGAAACAGTGCTCAACTCAAAAAGCGCCGTATCTTGGAAGTTAGATTCGCACTAGGGAATATCCTAGGAGCTCGAGCCAGTGTCAATATTGAATCAGCGCGGTCCGTGTTTGTGAGAGGAATAAATTGCGGCCAGTCACAGGCTGATTCTGGAAGTTTCCAGTTTGATTTTACAAACTCGCATGTTATTTTGTTGCTCTCCGTTGTTACATAGTTATAATATCATTTAAATTCTTCTTCTTCTTTTCTGTTTGTGTCGGTTCAACATGACAGCTATGTCATGACAGACGCTTTAAATACTTAACTGAGCATTGTTTCCAGTAATCTGATAGTAACATGATTGTTTCACTATAAAAGAATATTTTGTGAAGTAAGAACCACAGCAGACTCAAGGCTTTCTATCGCCGATAGTTTAGCCGGGTTCTTAGTTAATATGAAGCAACTGCGCATACTACACACATTTAATTGTTTAGTTATCGGCCGATAGAAAGTCTATAGTCTGTGAAAACTTCTACTTCAACTGTTGAATAAGCCTGCCGAACTCTGTTAAAAATGTGCACGTCAGACGAATAATTTTTCTTATCCATCCTTTTTTCGGCCAAACAATGCGAAGCGCGTGATAGATTATTTCAAATAATATACTCCAAATAACAAAAATAAATATGTGTATGTGACTTCTGTGATGATGATGATGATGTTTCGATGTAGTTTCTGTCTAAATAGAAGGAATTTAGTAAAATATAAGAGGTTTATTACATAATTTTAGAATATCAGTAAATAACTATGTAAATAACACATATTATGTATTAATTGTTTTGTAGAAGTGATTAGTAAAGCTTTTTACAAACATATTAGCAAAAATCCCGGTTCAAAAAGCTCTAGTTTTCATTTTTATAAAACAAATGCCCCAACAGGCGATTGTGACGTCACTTGTTTACGTCTTGGTATAAAAGGCCGTGCCGCTTGGTAAGCGACATCATTCTGTCTTCAACTTTCAAACCGAGCAGAGCACCAACACTACGGAATAACGAGCTAAGTAAAATTATATAGTTAATGTATTATATATTTGTATATTATGTATTGTTTGTAGTGTATCGCTGGCTATTGTTGGTTCAAAGATCATAATAAAGTACAGTTTATCATTTTATTTCATTAAATTAATTTGGATCTTATTTTATGATTTCTTTTTGTGATATGATTTTATAATTTCGATAATTTCGATAACTTAGTGGATTAGATAATGTGTGGTCTTGAATATTTTACGTTAATGTTAAAAAGTATTAGTAGCATAGACCCAATTAGATGTCAATAAATTAATGTTATTTAATAATTTGGTATTATTTCATATTTTAATTATATACATATATATATAAATCTATTATCAGAAGTGGGATCTATGTAATTCCATTACTAATACTCACGTGTCTAAGTTTCAGAATAGATCCCGCTCTCCTGACTGACATCTTAAAGGCTATACGAGATACCCTGGCATAAACGACGAACTGATGGAAGATGTGGCGCTACCCATTTTCGACCCAGCTACGTGTGACATGACAACAGCACAACCATTGGTGGTGTAAAGGACATCGAAGAGCTTTCGAAGGAATTTGGATGGAGTAGTTGGCAACCGTTGCAAAAGCAGGTAAGACCCTCGGGGGGTCTGTATTAAAATGTTTTGACTCATGGGAACCCTAAACGGAGGGTAGAACATGGGAAAAGTTTCGCACTGACCTCGCTGATCTGTACCCTGAAAATGCAATCTTGCTGAACAACTGTCAACTGCTGTATCATTTATATCAGACAGCCGATACCTACTATGAATTTGCAAGAGAAAAGATTCGTTTGCTTCGCAACACAAAAATGGCTTTTACAGAAAATCAACTCAATGAATTATTTTACGGTAGTTATACGGACGTTAATGTTAGAATGGCATCATTCAATAGTAATGTAAAGACAACCTCTGAGCTAATATCGTTCTTTTCAAGTTATGTCAAGGCTAAAAATGACCCTTAATTGTTGTATTGTTAGGGATTCTATTGCTAAACGTTAAAAATGCTCTATTCATCCGCATACTCTGTGTTTTAACGAAATAGGTTGTGGCAGCCTAGAGGTGTTCGAAAAAAAACTGTCCCTGTTAGGTTTGAGGATGTTTATATAGAACTTGATATATTTGTTGTTAAGAATAAGAAGTTTAAATACGATCTCTTGATTGGTCGAAATTGTGTAGATTACCATGACATAGAAATAGTAACACATAATACGGGGAGTAGAGTAAGGCGAAAACAAATGGATTGTACGGGACCCTTTACACAATCTAATGAGGGTTATAAACATATTTTCTAATAGTTGATGGGTTTACCAAATTTCGTCTCCTAAAAACGTTAAACCTAAGTGCAGATGAATTAATACCAATTATCCGTGATACTTTCACCTTATTCGAGTCACCCTCTTTGGTCATTTCGGATCGACGCGCCAACTTTAGTAGGTAGTAACCAAGTCCAGGCTCTTTTTGAAGAAAAGAAGTAACGGTCAGATAGAACGCTGTTTCCACTGTTAGTGATATGATCAGTACTATGTGTAATGAAGCGTCAGATTGGCCGAACGTGTTATGGAAGGTTGTCTTGTAATCGGTATTTAGGCAAAAATACCATGTATACAATCCTGTAATAATGATGTAGCCGATAGCTCTCGAGACCTTTCAATTAACGTAAATACTGATAGGGAATTAGCTCAGCAACGTCTTGTAAATATTGCTAACCAGTTTAAGAAGCGTTTTGATACAACCAGACGAACCAATAAAACGTACAATATAGGAGACGTCGTTTATGTAAGCCAAGATCACAGACGTCATGATAAACTAAATTCAAAATGGTCATAAAGGTCCTTACGCGATAATAGAACAATTGCAAAATGATAGGTTTTCCTTGAGAGGTCACAATAACATGCGAAACATTACAGTAGCTAAAGAAAAATTGCAACTCTGGCCGGGTGAATGGATTGAACAAAACGTTTCTTTTGAACTACCATAATATTATTGTCATGATGTATTACCGTGATAGATTATGATGTTAAATGTTTAATTCAATACTAAATGGACTGTGGGTTAGTAGATTATTATGTAAAATGTTTAATTATTAAATACTTATTGATTGATGGATTAATATACCTACTAAAATATAAAGCTTGATTAAACTATGGAGTAAATATTACTTCTAATAGAAACATCTTAATAAAAAAAAAAAAAATTAATATGATAGATACTGTTATACTAAATTAAACTATGAATTGAGTAATACTTATAACAAAATGTAGTTAAGTAAATGAGAAAATGTATAAAATGGGAACATACACATATTTAGGTAAAGTTTTCCGCTGGTCGCTTCTGTTCTGATGTTAGCTTGAATGTCACTAGCAGCGGGTGGCAGGGCTAATATGTCAAGTTCACAAGCCAAATAATAAACTGCTAGTCGGTCCCTGGTCTGATACTTCACTGGTACTCATGGTGTAGCAGGTGATTAGGTGTTGTATGGCAAGTCCAGAGATCACAAATAATAATGAACTGCTAGTCGGTCCCTGGTCTGATACTTCACTGGTACTCATGGTGTAGCAGGTGATTAGGTGTTGTATGGCAAGTCCAGAGATCACAAATAATAATAAACTGCTAGTCGGTCTCTAGTCTGATACTTCACTGGTACTCATGGTGTAGCAGGTGATTAGGTGTTGTATGGCAAGTCTAGAGATCACAAATAATAATGGTTGTGTACTTCGAGAGCGAAGTACTGGTCAGTTTGGCCGTGATAGATTATTTCAAATAATATACTCCAAATAACAAAAATAAATATGTGTATGTGACTTCTGTGATGATGATGATGATGTTTCGATGTAGTTTCTGTCTAAATAGAAGGAATTTAGTAAAATATAAGAGGTTTATTACATAATTTTAGAATATCAGTAAATAACTATGTAAATAACACATATTATGTATTAATTGTTTTGTAGAAGTGATTAGTAAAGCTTTTTACAAACATATTAGCAAAAATCCCGGTTCAAAAAGCTCTAGTTTTCATTTTTATAAAACAAATGCCCCAACAGGCGATTGTGACGTCACTTGTTTACGTCTTGGTATAAAAGGCCGTGCCGCTTGGTAAGCGACATCATTCTGTCTTCAACTTTCAAACCGAGCAGAGCACCAACACTACGGAATAACGAGCTAAGTAAAATTATATAGTTAATGTATTATATATTTGTATATTATGTATTGTTTGTAGTGTATCGCTGGCTATTGTTGGTTCAAAGATCATAATAAAGTACAGTTTATCATTTTATTTCATTAAATTAATTTGGATCTTATTTTATGATTTCTTTTTGTGATATGATTTTATAATTTCGATAATTTCGATAACTTAGTGGATTAGATAATGTGTGGTCTTGAATATTTTACGTTAATGTTAAAAAGTATTAGTAGCATAGACCCAATTAGATGTCAATAAATTAATGTTATTTAATAATTTGGTATTATTTCATATTTTAATTATATACATATATATATTTATCTATTACGCGCCTAGACTATTTTTGGCTTTAATTAAATAGTGGATTTTAATTAAATTCTAGAAACTAAAAAATCTATTGTAGCTTCGGTTTGAGTTTTAATTTATTTTAAGTGAAGTATATGTATTACATTAAAGATAATTACTATTACGGCGAAGCGTCTCTACCGAATCTTGTGTTAAATAATAGATAAGACTCGGCTAATAACGTAGTTAATGCTGATATAATTGATTCTTCGCTATATCATTTTCACTTTTTTAATTTTATTTTTACTTTTCTCCTTTTTTTACAAGACTGCGAAACGAAAAAAGGTACATAATGAGTTTGGGGTGTATGGTTTGTATTATCAAGTATGTAAAGCCATCTAATTAAAAGTACTTTTCAGACTGAAAAATAATATTGTATGTATTTCAAACAGGCTGTATCTCGCGGTATTACCTTGTGGTTAGGCATTTAAAAAAAAAATCCAAACAAACACCCCCATATTAATTTCTTTTTGTACAACAAAATTTAAAGTAAACAATAAAGTATAGAGTGATAAATTCAACCATCTCGTTTATAAATTCCACGAAGCCGGATTATTGATTTTAAAACTCTAACTAACATAATTATGAATACAAAGAAAGCTAGTAAACAAAACATTTCAGTGCACAAACATAGTAAGCATGCATAAGAATTGCCAACAATAAAATTCCTTTGCTTCCCTACTCATTGATGCACTTTGCCCATCCTTCGCGTAGAATGCGTGCATGACATTATTGGAGGGACTCTGAGGGGCACTTGGAAGCGGAAATTGAAGGCAATTCAGCAATCTCGTAGAGCGTAGTACCTCATAATATACATTAGGGGCTCTTTCTTTGACAATGCGCTTCTCAAACTGTTTACTTCCTTTATTAATTTATGCAGACCGCATTGGACCTAAAGTGAATTTGGAGTTGGAATGTAATAATTTAAATGATACTCGTCTATGATTACCTAATGTTATTAAATATACATGACAAAAAGAAGTGCTATAAAGTTATCCATTGTCTGAAGCGTTCATCGTGGCATAGACGATCTACAAGACCGCAATCACATTTTTATCCATAGAATTCTGAATAAGGTTTTTATCTGAGCACATCCGAGCTACGAAGAGTACGTTAAGTTGTTGATTTCGGTTTTTTTTTCAAGTTGCAAGGTTTATTAACTAGGTATCAGATTCACGCTCAGAAAAATCGCTGGTGGTGTAGTGGTAGCACCCCTGCCTCACGATCCGAAGGTCGTGGGTTAAAACCTGGTCATAAACCAATTAGTTTTTCTATTCGAAAAAAATATACCAGTGCTCTTAAACGGTGAAGGAAAACATCGTGATGAAAACGGCATACCCAAAACCAAAAATTCGAAGGTGTGTGTGAAGGTTAGTTTTTATGGCGATGGGCTTAAAACCTAAATAAAAATATATAAAATAAAATAAATAAAACAACCACACAACTCACACAACTTATATACTCTTATGGTAGTACCATAAAACTTTGCCTAGCCTGTTATTATTTTATATTTCTTTGGTAAACCCCTAGCCACCAATAATATACCATACACTAAAACTGTATCGTTCTAGACGCATTAAAATCGTTCTAACTATAACCATAAAATGATCTGTCGTGGAAGAGATGGCGCTTTCTACAGTTGGCTACTTTCAACCGTTAAAAATTGAGTATACTTTCAAATATTCATGGTTACGATGCAGATTTTATTTTTATTGAGACAATTTTTTTTATCAGCTATAGGTACCTAAAGGCTAGTTTCATAAAACAAAAAACACGATATCCATTTCAACAGCAGGAACCGCAATTTCCTTCTTAGCTCCTCTTACCGGCGTTCTATCAAATACGTGGTCAGCAAACAAATCTTTATGGAAATATAGTAAATCCAGTAAATCCTACAAAAACATACCTCAATATTTGTATTTACCAGACCGACCACTCAGTAGTTAGTTGTTTTTTCTGTCTAACGAGTCTCTCCAAGACTGTGTGTGTCAAAAAAATATAATTTTCACCAAATTAAATGGCATTCTTATTAAAATTTACATAATAATGTTAGTTACTTCAATCAATGTACACGCAAGATTTCTCAACTTAAACTATCGAACACGTACGAGGAGGGAAGTATGTATATCACTGTGACACAACAATTTGTTTATATTGCTCTGTATTCGGCTAGACGGGGTTAAAGCTCTGATTTTCTAAAATGCAGCGGCCTTCATATACCGTTCAAAAGCCATAGACGTAAGGTTAAAAGTCCGGTTCACCGTCATTTACAGTCTCAGCTTCTAAGAAAATCCTGATTTAAGCGTTCGTTTATAGCGCTATGGCGTATCAAATGCCTTGGAAATGATACCCTAGATCGTACAGCTCTTTATTACTACGTGGAAATACGCAATGTATGTGTTTTACCTATATGTGTATGTGTACTGTGGCTGAATGTCTGGTATATAAGTGCTGAACATTTTAAATTGATAGGGTTCGATTAAACTTTGAATGTATTGAGAAATCATATTTTTTTTGGATCTTGGTTTTTCGGCGCTGCGCTTATTTTATGCATTAATATACCTATAGTCATAGCTAAAGTAGTTATGTAGTGAATTTGTTCATGTAACCCTAAAATCCTACTAATATTATAAACGCGAAAGTTTGTAAGAATGTATGGATGTCTGAACGGTCGGCTGAACGGATCTGGATGAAATTCGGCACACATATAGATTATTGTCTGGAATAACACATAGGCTATATGTTATCCCGGAAAAATACGGTTCCCGCGGGATAGATTTTTTTTTTGTTTTTCAAGGTACCACACGAACGAAGCCGTGGGCGGAAGCTAGTATATACTTCATATTATACGCGTAGGTACGTACTACAGCAAACTCCTAGAATTCCGTATGCAAGACAAATAAATGCACAATGCAATGTTCCATTCATCATTTGGCACAAAACTGGACTTACACCCAAAGGGGCAAGCTGCAAGTTTTAATTAAATATAACGTTCCTACTAGTACTCGGTTAAAATTGTAAAACTGTCTCAAGAAAAGATAACATTGTCCCCTGGGTTTCATAACTACATTTCTTGTTATAAGTCAAACTGCAATGAACTACTCGTACTACGCTACGTTGTCATTTCAAGATTTTCAAGAACTACGAAAGTACAGAAATGAATATTTCTCATGCTAAGTAAAAAATATTTTTATACGATGCTTGGCATTATTTTTGTATTATATAATTATAGTTATGTTATTACCCTATATTTTTTTAGTCAATATTGTTTTTTTTTTATTGATTTTCGCAATAAAAATTGGTTTTGACCATTTTTGAGTAGGTATTGACTGTAAGTGTATACTATTACTATCTTATATACAGATATGTGGATAAGTACATTAAATGTGTGTTAAATAGTTAAGTCACAAACGATAAATAGATAACTCAACTAAAACAGAATATTGCCAGGGGGAGGCGTCTCGTATATACCTATGCTCTTATAGCTAAAAAAGAAAGGCTAAGTCTGTCTTGTATACTGTGAAATAAGTATTTATTTACTAGAAAACATTATCCAAGACCAAATTTTGAGAAAAGCTCGCAGACTTAGAAAAATCTTTTTGATCAAAAATACTATACTCGTACCTATCAGCAAAAAGAGATTGAAATCTATAAATCACCGAAAAGATTGCTCAGATTACAGGTAATTTCCCTAAAGAGTTCATCTTTGCTGTAATCTAGACCTTCGACTACTGCATAATCTGTGTCTAGGCTCGGGCTCTAGGGCTTTTCAATCAAAGCAAGGAGATGCGACGGCTATGGATTAACAACACAATGCTTTTAAACCTGAATTGATTACCTACGGCATCACATTTTTGTTCGATGTTAGAAACTGGATAGAATTTTAAGACATTATTATTTGTGAGAGATGAAATTAAAATGTCCAATAGTACTATTTAATCCGAAACAAGTTTTTATTTTGTAAAACTTTTTTATAGTTATACCTATGTTATATACTTTTGAAGATAAAAGGTAAAGCAAATATTTTTAAAAACGGTCTGTCACGACACGTCGAAGAAACATCTAAGAAAAAGTTGAGTATAAGCTTCATAAGCCTTAACTACCTCTTTTCACCGAGTGCCCTTCCTTATACTTATATAATACCCATGAAGAGGTTCTAAGCCCTCCATGTTGTCATCAAGTGAGCTCGTCACCGACTAACTAGTGGTGTCAGTGGAAAAATAAAAAAAGCCGGAATATATTTTTATTTTACATAAAAATCAAATAATTTTGAACGAGTTCTAGTTTGATCCGCATCTCTGTCAGCTGGCAACAACTACCTTTTTCATAATTCAAGTAACGATCAAGTATAAAAATATACATTAAAAAAATATTAGCAATACATCCATAAATATTGCTGTCATTTTCATTTCTGAAACGCTAGAAAACTTCCATCCACATAATAATGCAGTCGTTTTTATATAAACATGTGAATAATCTTGTAGCAACACACTATAATAGGGAAAAGTCACCAACCTTTGGGACTACATTCTAACGTACCTAGGTTCTCTCTCAGGACTCCATCTTCGTAGCTTCTAATCTCTGAGTGAGATGTACAAATTATGTAATACAATCTGAAGTATGGCCAAAAAGCCGGTAGTGAGCAACCCTAGCAGCGACCTAATTTCCGAAGACCTCGTTATAAAAATCATCTCTGTTCCACGTTCCACGCTTTTTTTCCACATCTATATTATAGATACGCTCCGACATTAATTGGGTTATTGCAGATTAAAAATTTGATTACCCTTCGATTGTAACTCGATTTCCATTTTGACTGGAATTGGTATTGCAAACTTTTAATAATCTCGGATATTACGTACCTATATGCATATATTTAATCGAATCCTTTCTGCTACCAGCTTTATGGATTGTGAATGTTCAATTACCTAACTTTTTTCAGATGTTTCAATTTTGTAGGTGAGTACTTTATGTACTTTTAGGTGCTATTTGTAGGTACTTTTTACTTTTTAAGCCTGTAAAATGCGGATGATGCTTTTCCCAATTGTCATTAAAATACTATGAACCCAAACGTTTGGTTTAAATAAAAAAATCGATCTATATACCACCTTTAGTAATATTAATTTGTTTTAATCTTTAGAGACGAGTTAAGTAAATTTGGGTTGAAATGAATATAATAAGAGGTTAAATGCTAATTAATACTAATGACCATAATCCCTCAAGCAAATAAAAGGAAAAATCTCCGCTTTCATATTAAACACAATATACATACAAACCGAAGGTTGGGCATTTCAAATATTTGAGACTGGCTCCTTCAAATTCAGCTTTATTCCAATCTGGCCTTCAATAAAATTCATAATTAGTAAACTAATTCAATTCGTCACAAAGGGAGTTTGCGATAACGAGTCGAATTGGACTCGGATTCTCGTAATCGAGATGGGGCTTACGTTCACATAGAAAACAGATTTACTGCGCTCGCAGTGTTTGAATGTGATGTTTATTTTGACAATGTCGCACAAATCTTACAAGCGTTTGCTGTAAATGTAATTTTCAGCTGGTACATTGTGATGTGATTGTGTCAGTCTTTTCCTCTCACTAAGCTTGGAAGATCTAGATTTGTTAATTCCTAGGTTTGCGCATTCCTTATAGTTCTACTCATCAAACCCTCAAAGGTGGGTTTGATGAGTAGAAAAACATTTTTGTTTGTTGGTAAGCGCCGGTAAAGTCAGCAGCAGCCTGCTTTACACACAAATCTTGCTAATGGACGAAACTTTTGAACCCTGATTGACGAAGTAAACTTACTCAACAAAGTGGAAAATTAACTTTGATAAACCAACACCCTGTATGTGCCTGAAGCACTTTCATTAGTTTCGCACCAGAGTCTTACGTAGATTTCATATTAAATTTCCGTTTTATAAGATACTTTTTACTTTGTTTGCAAAATATGGTTTTAGGTTTTTCGCCGTATATAGAACCACCATGATTACAAACATCCAGCTTCTATATTAATGCTAAACACTTGTAACATTTTGCCATGACAGTGATCGTGTTTGTGTCTGAAATACGCCCAATTTTTCACGAAGACCCTTGATTTGACAAATTGTCACGCGTATTTGTTACGGTACGAAGAAACAGTCACGGCAGTTTGGACAATGGTCAATGTTGTGGACGAACACTTATATTTACAGAATTATCCCAATTATTTTTTATTTACCCATTTAGACTATAATTCTAAAGATCAAATAGATCTTCAGATCCAAATCAGAAAATAGAAGCGTCTGGATGAGTCAATCGCTTTAAGCTTTAACATTTTCCGTTTGCTTTGACAAAAAAATATTTATATTAAATCACATAACATACCTACATTTTTTAAACATGTCTCTGAAAACCAGGAGCATCTCGATGTTGACTTTTGAGACTATATTATATTGACATATTTATTGTGGTTTACTTTCAATACGTTGAACCCAGCTATAAAACCTATAAAACCTAATGCGGGGTCAGAAGGTCCAAATATTCTATTTCATGTAACGCTATCGACAACAAAAACAAACTTAGTAAAAGAGCACCCAATAAAGTCAAAGAATTTATTCACCAACTGGTAAGTTACTAAATAGCTGTAAGCACCGAGTTTTTTCTGTTGATTTTCCCATGGAACAGTATACGATGTGTCATATCATATTTATGTTAATTTTAATATGTTTTTAATATTCTCATAAACATCGATAGCTATCAATGGCTGTAATTTTATTCAATAGCGATAACAGTAAATGTCAATTTTTTATAAGTAATTGAAATCATCTGGCATCGGTTATGTAAGAATTTAAAGGCAGTCATAATTTACCAATGTTTGTGGTCGGGTCAACCACTTTTACCTTTAGGTACTATACTTCTAAAAATAATCAAAAATCGCAAAGAAAATAAAAAATAAAAGTCGTTATGTTTTCATTTTCAATTCTACTCTACATTTAAGTCTGTTTGAAACTTTGTCTACTTAGTGTCAAGCTAAGGTGCTTTGATAAAGTAAACGCGGCACGTAGGGCACTTTCCAAGGTGTTTATCAAAGGATGTGACGGTCTAGATTTGTAAACGTTGCTCATTTTGCAAAGGCAAACTTTATTGTTAAACTGGCTTTTGCAAAATTAAAAAAGCTCGGTCTAACTTTTTGTCGTCTTGGAAAACGGCTGACCAATTTCCATCAAAAATAGCTAATAACCATTCCATATCATCAGCCTTCAAGGCAACACTGCATTGAAATCAGTCCATCCATCATCCGCTAGTTGCAAGCTTTTCCTTTTTGCTTGGTGAATATTTTATATTTTATTTACAGGTCCAAGCAACTTTGCACAGAAAAATAAACGAGTGTGGTGACAAATTAGATGAGATTCATGTACTGATATGCTAGCTCTGCGAAGCTTTATAATTAAAGTAAATACAAATATATTCCATCATATTTTACTGGGTTCATATTAATAACAAGATCGATCGAACGGTGACAAGTAAAAGACCACCTTAAGTGCACATATTCATTTCGGTACAGCCGTAATGGAAGCTTTCATCGCTCACCCGGCGAGATAAATGTAGCGCACTTGCGATTTGCTTTTGAAGTTTGTTCCATGACATGGTAATGCACTAACATGCTAGTTGCCAATAATTTAACCATTTTAATAGTTTCTATCCATGTAACATTAAAATATCCTTCGTGATGGTACACTTTGCTTACATATTCATATTAAGTGCACTAGGGAGCACAAGTTTAAACCTTTTTTTTATATTATTGCTGACGAGTTCATTTTATTTATCTAGTCATCTGTCTCTTAGAAATCACTTTTGCCAGTGCCAATTGGATATGCATACATATTTTTTTTGTATATAATTGTGCGGACGAGTTCTTCTTTTTCTTCTTCTTCTTCTTTGTTTATGGCATCTGTCTCTTTTGACATCAATATCAATATCCTGGCTATCCTGAAGAGTTGAAAGGTTGGTGTAGGCGTACGTTAAGAATTTCTAAAATTCAAACCTCAAGGTATACGAATATAGCCGGCAATTAAAGTTAAAAAAATGGAATTATGCAAACGAAGTGTCGGGGAATTTCAATACTTAAATACTATAATATTAAACAGAAAAGTTCGCTCGATAACCCTAGAAACTCGTGCAATAGTCATTATTGTATCAGAATAATAAATGGCGACTCGACTCATTGCATATTGAAAACATGAACGCAGCTTGCAGATTAAATTTTTGCGATGCAATACAGATATTATAAAACTCGTTGAAGCAAGCATTACTTTCACGACTGGGAGTATATTAATTTCATCGGAAGTTGTGTTCGTCACGCATACAAAATACTAAGGTAGACTTATAGGATCGAACCTATAGATAATAAATAATAAATTAATAAATAAATCATAGACACTATCACACAGCATCATGTAGCCCCAAACTAAGCGGAGCTTGTATTATGGGAACCACATGACTGATAAACTGCATAGATATACTTTTTTTTGTAAATACCATACATATTATACATAGAAAACAGCCAGACCTGAGACAAGTAGATAAGTAGATATGTTTATAGCAAAAACAAAACAAACATAAACACGACTGTAGTCCCAAGGCTTGGTAGAAATCTCCTCAGATATAGTTACTTAGATCTTGAAGGACATCTAAAGAGGGTAGTCAGAGGCACGTCCAAACGTGATATTTGGCCACATTTTTTGTGACAGGTTGCTAGCCCATCGCCACTTGTAAAAATACTCACAAATATTAATAAAAAAACACTGGTGTAGTGGTAGCACTCCTGCCTCACGATCCGAAGGTCGTGGGTTCAAACGTGGTCGTGCACCAATGAGTTTTTTTATGCGAAAAAATTACGTGCGCAATGCCAGTGCTCTTAACGATGAAGGAAAACATCGTTAGGAAACCGGTATACCATAGAACATAAATAGCGAGTAAATGACAATAAGTAAGCATTAACCGTTGATAAACAAGTAAGAGTCAGGTTTACTTAGCGAAGTCAGAAGAATTAAAAGAATAAAGCTTTCAAACTTTACATTGATATTTCGTACCAAGACCTATAAAAATACATTGAAGTAGTGTTAGTACAAGCTTGAAATGTGACGTTTTTGATACATGATGGTTTGTAAGAGCTTATGGTAAGGCCCTTGCTGCATCTCAAATACGGCAAGAAGTTATTTTCCACGTATTGTGTATGGCTTATATAGTACCTTAGTGAAGAAACTTCAGATAACTTGATAAAGTGTGATACGATACTTAGTAGCTAGTTCATAACGTCGTAGAGTTGCTTCAAAGCGTTGAGACTTTAACAAAAATAAATAATGGTTATAATACAAAATCTTCTTCACTAGTATGGATAATTAAATTATTAATGATGTAGATAAACCTTACGAAAACTTCCGCATATATTTTCAAATGGGAATAAATATCACGGCGCAAAAGCATCTGAACTGGTGAACCCGATTACAGACCTACTAGAAAATTTTCTCTGCACGTGGATTGTCGCAAATCGGTGCCAACTTGGGAGATAAATCTCAAATCGAGTTAGTACACCGTGTCAGAGGCGATAGTTTAGTGGAAAATATTTTCGTACCTCTTACAGACGTGTATAAATTTATAGTGATGCGATTTTACGATACTTAGACGATTTTTATAAACCCTAATGCTTTAATTTTTATTGTTTTTTATAAGGTAAGTAACTCTTTTCACGTTTTTGACGTAGGTTAGTTTTAGCACTTCGGGTTTAAAGACAAATAGTAATTTAATTAGTGTTCTAAAGGTTTGAACAAACATAAAAGTAGGTATATAAATAAATTTATTTACTGTTTTTCCAATTATGTTTATAAATTATATTATATACGGTTTTTCCAATGTGAAGAGATATCACGTCAGAATTTTGGCAACAAAGAAAAACCGAAAATTTTTACTAACTAAGCTTTTTTCTTTGCACAAAGACATCCTTCTATTAATTCAAACAGGAAACACAATAAGCACTCATTAAAACACCTTCCCCAGTCTACCAGCGCAGTTTATTTCCAACTACCGAACAACGATGACATTATAAGAAATCAAAAGGAAAAAGTGGATTTTCTCGCAAAACAAGCAAAATCGCCGGAAGCTACAGGCACTTCTCGTTCCGATTTAGAAAACAATATAGAGCTGACGATGGTTTTTCCAACCAATATTTCTTCGATAATGATGTTTATATAACTTCCCAGACACTATGTCTCTGTTTCTTGGGTGTAAGCGACCTTTTGCGCCACCCTTATTTCCTTTGTCATATGGGCCGCTATGGTTTATGTTACGGCATCCACGTAAATAAGGATCGAACTCATTTTAACCACATCTACATATTTACGATTCAATAAAATAATAGTCACACATAGTTCTGACCCCACGCTGGAATTCCCTGTATTGTGGGTATCAGAAACTACGACAATGGCACCACAACACCGTCACGAAAAAAATATTTGCAGAACATTTAAACATTTATCGAGGTCGTCAAACAGTAAATCACATTATTTTACTTCACTTACTGTCAGTACAGAGTACTCGTATGTAGAAGTTGCAATGCGCATTTGGCGAGGTCCTATTGAAGAGAGTTTTCGATTCTTGCTGCCGGCAACACTCGGAACTTTATTTTGATTCCGACGAAGGGTTTTTGTTTATTATAATTTTGTATATATACATAGGTACGTACTTATATTAGATTCTTTAAAACTCTGTCTAGTTTTTTATGCTAGACGAGTAGATATAGGACCTACTTACAATGCGTTAACAAGCCGAAATTGCTGGGACAGTGGTTCAGATAATGGACCAAGGTTTTCTTTCGACAAATAAAATTAATAATTAAAATATCTTTTATCTTTAAACTTCTCTATAAAATCTGAATCTTGGAAACGGCTCCAACAATTTTCATGAAATTTAGTATGCAGAGGGTTTCGGGCAATCTCGATGGTAATGGTTTCGAGGGCGATAAATCGATCTAGCTATTAGGTTTTATTTTTAAAATACGTCGTTTAACTCAAAAAAAAATGAACAAAGCTCTGTCATCCTGGTACTCATTATTATAGGTTGAAAGATCAACAGTAAATCAAATAAAACAGAACGTTGTAAAAAACTGGTTTCGCCTTGAATTTATAACTTTGTTTATTCAAATGTGAATAGAATAAAAAAAACCAAAAACATTTTATTCTTTAAAAGTATTTTTTTATCAGCCCTTTTCAAACTCTTTGTTTTTCCACGCCCGGTTGCTACAACTCCGAAGCAAAGATAATGTCTCGTAAAACAAATTGTGAAAAAAAACCGTCACTCAGTTTTCCTTACTCGTTTTGTTTTCTCGGAGCCGGAGATTGGCCGCAATTTAATTATTTGTATGCTCATAAATATTTTTGTATACTCTGTCATTTTCCTTGTTACTTCGACTTATTTCAGCTAAGTTAATTAAGTTTTTCAGTGAAAATCTAAGTGTAAAGTTGACGACTGCTTATTACATTCCTGCTTTTTCTTTTAAAATAGTAAAATTATACAAAGGGAAAATACAAAGGGAATGGTATTTCAAGAATGGCACTAAGAAGTGTTTAAGAATGTGACAGCACTGAAACGGCATGCACCAGACATTTTGGAAAGACTGTTTCAAATACAACACTGTCTGATTCAATTTAACAGTGAAATTGAAATTGGCACTCGCTGTCGATAGCTACGGGATCAATGTAAATCAGTCTTTATTTTTATTGTAAAACTATACTTTGGACTAAAAAGGTTCATACAACTTGTTATCACAACTGCAAACCCCAAGTTTAGTAGATATTTCTGATTTTAGGATACATCTTCTAGGATATCTACATTAACAAAAAATAGAGTTTTCAACACGAGTCATTCACTCGCACGTAAGGTGCCTAATTAAATTTGCAGTACGTCAACATAAACTTTCGTTGCTGGCTTACATTTGAATCGTAGTAGTCTGCTCACGTCTCGCACTGAATCAATTTCGTGTCAGTCTCGACTCCCAAGCTCGACGGAATGTCTGTCGCGTTGCTCTAACTGAATTCAGTGCTGATTACAAGGCCATGCTGTAAGTGAGATATGAGAAAATGCGACTGTGAAAGCAAACACCTGATATAGAAATACCTAATATTTAAACGTACGAGGGCTGAGGTACATTGGTTTATCAGTAGGACAACTTTTTTTTATTTTGGTGGAGACAAGTACGAGCGAGATAAACATATAGATGCGTGTGTAAGAGATGTGGCTAATCTCTTTTTTACACTTTTACCACTTAAGTACCTAGAGTTTACAAAGTGACTATAACCAGAAAGTCATTACCGAATTTGGTATGTTAGGAACGATGCACGAGCTTCTTGAGTTTAAATTTATGCATCAAATACGAAAACATTCACAAGAAGATTGCACAATAGGTATCCAAGATGCACTCACCACCATAACAGCGTAATAAATTCCAAATACTGTCAGTATCTCGGGTAATGTAAACGTACTTTAGATAATCGTACAATATTTCGTCTCGTAGACACTATCTCGTTTACTGGTGTAATGCAGCCTTCCCTTTCGATCTAAGAACATTGATATAGTTACTCTAAGAACATAAAAAATAATAAAATGTGTTATCGGTACTTCCCTTACTTTACACAAAAGTAAGAGAAACTAGAAAATCGATAAGCTTTTGTTCGATCGCATGTAAATTGGGCACTGAATTTATGTGCTAAGTTATTACCGTATAGCACAATAAAGCTTCCCCTAGGAAATTCATAAGTATTGCATAGGACAAAGAGTACATGCGTGCTTGCAACTAAACAATGCGCGTCATCGCAACCGGCTCAAGTGTTAAAGCCAGTAATATGACGCTAGTTTTCCATTGCACTGGATAAACTAGAGGACAGATGTCGTGGTACAGTGGGGTTACGTGACGCAGTAAGGTTGCCTGCGGCGCATCTACGTGACGCAGGATATCATACTGTATGTAGCCGTTGCGAGCTTGAAAAGAGGGTGTTGGGTGTCAATAGTTGAGCAAAAGTGTTGGAAAAATGTTAGTTGCAATCAATAGATAATTTTTCGAAGTTATTTTTTCTTATTAGGTTACGTTGTTGGCTGGTATTGCAAGTTTTTGGATAACGATTTAATGTTGCTTCTAAAATTTGGATTCCGTAACAAACCCCTTTCCCAAAATGTTAAATTATTAACACAACAATAATAGGAAGGAAAAATAAAGTTACAAAGAGGGCAGATAAAAATAATTATATTTTACAGTAGGACACACCCAATTCACATTCACCGATAGAAATAGATTGTTATTTACAGCCGTTTTAGTTAAGTATAGAAATGAAGCAAGTTTTGTTAAGTTTACTTACAAGTATACATATTTACTTACTTGAAGAACCACAGAAAAGAGAGAGGACTCTTCTAACACAGGTGTAAAACTTAACAGAAGAGACCCCAACCCCACAATTGATTTACTATGTAACTAATTTTTCCAGCGCCATTTTATCACCTCTAGAGTCAAACACAGGGCACGCTAGGGAGGCCCGCCCCTACGAGTAGTAGCCCACTTAAGCAAAATTAGCTTCTTCTGTGAGCAAAGAACACTATCGGATGTTTTGTGCGTCTGATACGCCCCACGTTTGAAACGCGATGAAAAGGAAGGGCGCTTGAGACGGTTCCCAATACGCGTCATATTTGTTTGCAGGCTCATCCTTCCTATACTCACATCTCGTTTCTCACTCCAAACGTCACAGGAGATTGATATCATCCTGGAATTTCTATTTGTTTTTGTACTTACATAAATAGTTAGCATTTGTTGCATCCATGATAATGGCAATACTAACGGTAGGCAAATATTGAAATTTGAAGAGAACATTTTTTTACTTTTTCATTGTCATGACATACAATATAAATGATGTACTTAGTTATTGTGAAAATTACGAGTTTTATTTACGGACCACCAGAGTTCCTGCACTCTAAATTAGGTTATACAGACCGCGCTGAATAGTTGACTTTTTTTGTCGAAAACTTCAGAAAAAATAAAACTAAAAAGTCAGAAAAATCCAACAAAGAATCAGATCTTTGTATTCATCGTACACACTCTCAATTCAAAACGCTTCAGGCCTCAAGGTCAAATTTAATTGGCCTAATTCATAAATTACGGTCTGCTAATGGCGTAGGCAGGTAACCCTGTAAACAATATCCTCTTAATTATTATTCTGATAAAGGTCCCTTTAGGTCTCAATCCCTTGCCGAGACGCCAAGAGGTTTTCTAATTAACCCACAAAGTCGCAAAGATATTCGAATGCCATGGCATCTCATAATAAAATTTAGAGTCTTTGTTAAAAAACTAACAAATAACTAAGCACTAACTAATAACGCAAAATGTGGACATTTAACAATGTTGGACATGCTTCTGATACCCCTTTTGGATATCCTGAAAGATACTTAGTTATTTAGATTTTTCAGGCTCGGTAGACATCTCAGAAAAGGATCGGTATCTGAGAATTTACAGTCGTGATCATGGTGTTGTGCTTTTGTTGTTGTCTAAAAGACAATTATAGGATGAAGCTTTCTGTTCATCTATTTTAACTATGCAGCTAAGCATGTTTATTAAAAATACTATGTCTGAAAAAGAGAAAGAAGTCTTGTTATATTTATTTATTTTTATCAAGAGAGTAATGATATGTATGACTCTCTGTAGTCCCAGTTACTTGTTTCTAAAACAAAGCTTTTGAGGTATAAGCGTGGTTTGCGGGTGAGACGCAAATAGCCAACTACCCGCCTGGGTAATATAGAGGGCGCTACTCTACCGCTACGGCCCACAATACCATACTTAACAAAGGAAAAGCTACGTAGAACTGACACTCGGACGGTAATACACAAAACATTATTCATGAATGCATTTTTAATGGTCTATATCGGGTGCTATTGTAAGCTCTGGCTGTTGTTGATTGATTGCCAACATACGTACGTTACGTACTGGTTCGATCATAAATAACCTATAGACATTGAAGGTCTTTAGATCTTAAAGCCATTTTCTATCATCTTCTTTTAGAAGGTATCAAGTACACTCACAATCTGATCAATATACCTAAACAGATGAGTAGCGTTTCTATAGCTACTGTACATCTTCACTTATCTTTTGACAACATCGCACAATACCGTACCTTGCTACATTTAGTGCTTTACTTTGTCATAATCACGTCTTTGTATTGTTGCCGCCACAAGACACCTATTCACATGCATTATGGAGGTAAATAGCCGTGGGAAATGCAAGTTTTAAGTGCACCTAGACCAGCTTAAACGTTAGCCTTGAACCAACCGTTGACAGCTATTTCAAAACGGAGAATATGATGGGACCTTTGTAGCGCGGCAGGTGAATAACTAGCTGAGACGCAAAAGGTGTGGGATGGAATTCCACCCCGAGACAAAATATTTCCATAATCTAAAAATATTTTCTGCAGTTTTTATTGACAATTTCATCTTTATTATTACAGCATCTTTTGTCTCTGGTAGATATATTTGAAGTAAAGACCGTCATATAAATGTCGCCGCTTTTTGATAAACTGACTCTTTAGCAGTTGAGTGTGACAATATGCTTTGTAAGTGACTTTGGTGGTTATTGTCTTCTAGCAGAGCGCTGCACTGGTAAAGTCGAGAATATCACTACTCTAGGGAAGACTTCGTCTCAGCTTCGTATCTAGTCAGGGTTATACCTACTTACAAATTGGTTCATTAAGTAATTAAGGTGGGTATTTAAGTTAGAATATTGTCATCACCAACTTGTTGCAGTCCACCGTTGGACGTGGCTAAGAATATTCTAATTTACGCCACTGAGCCTGAGCCACATGGGCTCTTCAGGTATAAAATAATAACTTACAGTTTAGGTACTTAAAAGATTACTAAAAAAGATGATGTTTTCTAAGTCTCAGGCTTTCAATTTGCCCAAAACTACTTGAAATACTTTGTAGAAGCTTTCGTTGTTTCTTGACGTTCAGCAAATCCGCATTTACGGCGAGCGCCTGCGATTCAATTACTAGCAAAGTGCGGCAACGGTGCGTATTGCATCGTAAAATAAAGGCTGTAAGACGTTATGACTCCGCCTTCAGAGGCAAAATACTATGATTGTAGCATAGGCAACGTAAGCATACATTCAGATTTTGTAAACCACATGACAAGACAGGCATAAATTGGTTTTCAAGTAAGTAGGTGCCTAACTAACTAAGTTACTCAAAGCCCAGCCAATACTGTTCATCATCAAGAATATTCAATCTTAATAATAAGGAAGGTACATATCTACTGCAATAAAAATCCCTCTATGAAACTACACTTTACAAAAATCTAACATCTTTCAAAAATATGGACTTAAAAGTTTGTTTGCGACCTTGAGGACTGCGAGCTGTAGCAGTACCTATGCAATGTAGGTTAACTTATTGTAATGAGTTGTTTGTATAAATCATATGCAACACATAATACGCTTTAATTGAGTTTTATTCAATAACATTACAAAGATCGCGGGTAATTGGTATCTACTTTACTTACGTCCGGAAAACAGAGTCTCAAACAAGGACAAATCAAATTCATCTGGTTGTAGGTACCTAAATGCCGTCATGCGTGCTTTATATGTAATTTTCCCTCTTAAGTTTTCGGTAAAATAAAATGTAGTGGGAAGGCCTCTTACTACCTCTGACCTGAATAATCAAAGTATCGATAAAATAAAATTGTGTTAGTAAAGGTTTATTTCTGACAACATAAAAGTTTCACAGTTGAGTGGTTAGTTCAGGCTTCAGTGTAGGTTTAATCGTGAGAAACTGGTGTAGGACGACTTTTAATAAAATTACCATCCTACCTACAATATATTATTCTTAACCGATTAGTTTCAGTGTTTTTTTGCCCCTTTAAATCGTTACAATACATACCCATTGCTATAAGTTATCATTGTGGTTAGTACCTAATGTATATACTTAGTTTAGAAAAACCGAAAACTTCCGTACCTAAAAACAATTCTTCCTAGGGGCTTATTGTACAAGACTACTAAGTATAGAATTAAATTACTGCATGCTTTTTATTAGTAGGTAGTTATTATTCTACTGCATTTGCATTCCTCTATTATTTATATTTTATATTTGCAGCATGCAATTATATCGGTTACCATACTTACATGAAGTTGCGTGACTTACGTATTAATATTTTTTTCTGTGGTTGTGTCCCACTTTTCATAGCCAATATAGTTCTACCCTAGCACAAGTTTCTGATCTTTTAGAGTTGGTAGCAAGTAGGTATGGCAAAAATCAATAAGTAGGTAGGTACTTAGCAAGCATGGTTTGAAATCTTTATGTTTTGATCACTGGAATGATTTAATTATTTTGTTATTCGATATTTCCAGAATCTGGTGCTAACTACTATTTATTGTGTTGACACATGAAAGTTGCGGCTTCGCATAAAACTGCTACATTCCAAGTTTTTATTACAGCTGTAAAAAAGTAGCTTTTCTTAATAAAAATTACACAATGTGAATTTCAAAATTACTTAATTTTAGTTGAGTCCTTAATTTATGGAATTGTGTAACGAGTTTCATAAATCGCTTAACTTTTCCGTGTTACGACTTCTAAGCCTTAAATTTATAAAATAGGCAGAGCTTGTGCTTAATGCCTTGAAAGTGCTTTTACTCAAGCAATAATTATTGCGGTATCTTTAACTAAGATAAACCTTTTTTTTCATTACTATTGCTACATTTTTTCAGTTGATGCTTTGTTACTTAGAGCAAATTTCAGTTTCTGATGAATCGATAGTTTGGAAGATTAGATGATTACCCAGTAATTCATGAAATAATTTTTATAATGCCCGGGAAATTTTATTAATTATTTCTATACTTGTAATTATCCCATTTTACTTTAATATAATCTTATCTAATACAATATGTAAGTACAATGTTCAATTATCACTTGTTCCATAACATAAATCTAAAAGTCTAAAGAGTAATACAAATTATAATTTATTCCATTAGAAATCACCTACTACATACATATTGAAGAACACAAGTAATTTTAAATTGAATGTTTGCTTTTAATGCTAAACAGAATCCACAGCCAAAAAAACCCCTAAAAGAAGGCATCTTATCCAAATAGCAAGGGAATAAAGCCACGGGCAATATCTAAAACTCCTAAAAGATTACGGCGATAACCCAGTTCGTATTGTAATTTTGTTACAACTCAACGGCTTAGCAACAAACTTTAGCGTTTACTAGAACACCGACAGTTCACATAAATTCATCGGCCACAAAATGAAATTTAATTCATACCATAATGTTGAGCCGCTATAACATTGTCAAACTATGTTGCACATTATGATGAAAGTTTTCAAATTAAATCATTTGAAATTAGGCGCTTTTACTGCTCTGACTTCCGGTTTCTATTTAGGTTAGTAGGTTTAGGCCCAATTGCGTTTCGGTGAGTTAGATAAATCCCTGTGGAATTGAACAGTGTTACACGACATTGCTCAGAGTTGCTTGTGCTAACCCCGGCCGACGCGAGTGAAGCTTAGCTACTGGACAATACTCTGCCAACTCAATACCTAGCTAGTTTTGTCTTCTCTTGAAGTTAATTTTTGTATTATTATTCAGTTCCTTTGCATATGCACCAGACAATGTTTTTCCTCAAAGAAAAAACAAACGACATTGATTTGTGATTTGGCGAAACAAAAAAAAAACACTTTTGCTGTCTCAAATGCTACTTTGTACTACGTAGAGAGAAACACTGTCTAATAGATGTCGCGTCACTTTACCAATCTTCTCTTCTTCTTACTATACCACTGGCTCTTTCGTAACCAGTGTGGTGAAAGGGTTAAAGTTTACCTCAGGGGCTCTTTTCGTGCACTAATCAATGGTATTGGTTAGTGGTTTTCGTAAAAGAAATATAAGAGTAGGTACATAGAGAAAAATAATCCACCAAGTCTGAAAATGTATGCGCACTCTAGCGCGGTATGTTCAAATAACTCAGAATCCTAATCCATTCAAATGGCTAGCCGGCCGTCCGAAGTTTTAAATCGATTGAATAGTGGTATCTACGTGTGGAGTAGTCGCAATTCGTCAATGTCCCTGTATAATCTCCCCCTCAATGAGTTCTAAGCCCGCCTGGAGCGATGTCGCACCATCCATCACGACGCGTAGTTCCGCCGCGTCATCGATATCAACTATCCAGAAGTTAGATTGATATTTGATAAGGATTAGGTGCTCCTCCACTATGCGAGGCACTTTGCGATGGTGAGATCTTATCTAATAAACATATTCAGGCTGTTAGAAAGACGAGTCAACAAGCTATGGTACACGTAATTGGACATCTTTTTAGTTTTTAACCCCCGATAAAAAAGAGGGGTGTTATAAGTTTAACGTGTCTGTGTATGTATCTGTGTATCTGTCTATGGCATCGTAGCTCTCAAACGGATGAACCGATTTTCGTTTAGTTTTTTTTGTGGCATAGATAATTTTATCTTCTTAAAGAGCTCTTAGCCATGTTTCATGAAAATTTGTTCAGCCGTTTTAAGATCATCAACTCTTTTCTAGTTGATAAGGGGATCTGACTAACTTCCTTATGTCTTATTGACTCGAAATTTGGCACAGTATTACTTCAATGATATTTAAAGACCATGGTAAGGTAACCATGACTTTAATTATGACATGTTAGGATAAGGTTTAGATGTCGGGGGGGTTTTTAGAATTTTTAATTTTGTATTATTCACTATACTTTGAAATTGCAATCGACTCGCTAGCGGGTCTTATCGTAGTAGTACCAAAAACTAGGTTTATTGAATTTAACGTATATCGGGTCAGCGTACTGAAAATAACTAAAAGGTGGATAATAAAGATCGTTCGCTTGTGGCATCAGCTCAGTATCTGCATCTCGGTAAAAACAGAAACTTTGTTGCTAACAAGAAAAGTCGTTAGCATACTCAACATGTTTTAAAAAACTCCGCCCTGTACTTTTTACTTAGCCTATGGGTTGGTTGCTAAGAAAAGCATGTTTCTCATGAGCATAAAAGATTGTATAAAAGTATGTTATGTAATGTATCATTTTTAGAAACAAGATAAGTACCTACCCTTAATGATATCTACGAAATGAAAACACTAAAAGTTTACTCCGATTATGCACCACAAAATTAACACTGACTAAAAATAAATTTGAGTATGCCAAAACATCTGGGATTGACCTTTGTCTTTGAATTTGTCAGTTGAAAAAATAAAAAAAATCAATAAAAAAACTTATTTAATTCTACAACTTAGTAAATATCATGGAACTGTATTTCATTGACACAGATTCGTGCGACCCGCGAGCGTCACGTATCGGCAATAAATTGATTCGGTGCCAGATGTGTCCCTACAGTGGACCTGATATTTGTAAGCTTTAACCGCGTTATGTGAAGCTTTTGCGGGGAGATAAAACTTCATAAATTTTCAAAAAGGACGCTTACCTAATTGTTACCGCTTTTCTGTGGTATTTTCTGGTTATCACCGTCACTCAATTGCACTATCTTAAATAGAGACACAACAGGTGCAAATTTTAAATAAGCAAACTGTTAAGTGGAATTTAATATTCTTTTGAGAATTGTTATTGAGAACTAAATTTCTTCGTGCCGTGGGATCAATGCCTAATAAAATAGACCAAACCATTTGCGCACTTTCCACGTGTAAACCATTAGGTAACTACATTCTTATCTACTTGTTCTGATTTTTGTGAGCCGATTCTACTCGTACCAAGATAGTCTGAGATCATCAAATGGCCTTTGAACTGTCTACTTTACAACTTAAAGTTTTCGTAACCAGGTTTCGAGTATAGCAAATGATAATACCTTTGTCATCTATTGATTTTACAAACTGGGGGTCTAAGCGCCGCTTTAGATGAACGATAATGTTTCAAATACCGAAGACAAAGAAATCGCAAAATAGTCACACTTGAGCACTCATAATTTTATAAGATTCACGACGGTGTTTGACAGAATTCTCTAGAATTTTTTTTCGCAGAAGTCACCTTTATCATTATCATCACAACATTACCTATCATCGATAAATACATGTTACTTTGACCATAAACTTTTGAAATGCCATAGGTATATATCAGTTTTATTAGCTTCTGCCTACGCAAATACCTACAACCATAGCAGTATACGCAACTTCTCCTTGTTTATTAATCAGACTGTTCAAAGTTATGTCATTATAACCACTTTATAAACTGTTTAAATACTTTAAACTTATAAAACCACGTAAAAATAACACTTTTTAAGACTTATACCAATGAAGATTCCTTTCGCAAAACCGTGCATCATTCAAAACAATCTATTTGGAGCCTAAACTTATCCAGGTTAAACACTAGAACTAAACGGTGAACGAACAAATACCTAGATATCTACCGCCACTCAACATCTCAAAGACGATATAGGCGTGTACCCTAGAACCCCCCATCCAGTCCGATAAGCAGCGAGTAAACACGCGAGGCTCGCATCAGATAAGAAGATGTGAGTATGTAAGTAGGTATGTAGCAGACAAGCTGACGTTCCGGAAGCTACGTCAGTTTCCTGCGCACTCGGCCCGGAAATCTTCAGCTGGCATTAACATGGCAAGAAGTTCACCCTTTGCGTGATACCGTCTAATTCTTAAAGGAAAATAACAAAAATATCGGAATGTAATCTCTTGGCATGATACATACTGAGTATTATATTTTTTTTAAACCTATATTGTTCCACTGCTGGGCAAAGGTCTCCCCCGATTTTTTCCAATGCCACGGTCGTCCGCCACCTCTCGCCAGCCTTTCTGAAAGGTATCAATACATAAATACTTAGACGGTAATTTTTGTATTTTTAAGTACTATCGAACAATGTAATCATTATCGTAACCAGTTTGTCTAATGCCCTCAATAACAACAAAAGAGAATCGTCCGTACATAACGGCTCAAAAGATCGGTATCCAAGACAATAGCTGTCGCCGCAAAGAAATGGCCGAGCATAACGCTCTGGTTACATGGGCTTTTAGTGGTATGCTTAGCGCGTTATCTCGGCTAGTATTGTAAATAAGGAGTACCTATCGTTACCCGCGGCGACTCTACTGGATAACACTGTAGAAATAAACTTGAGGAATGTAGATTTTTATTGAGAAAATGCAAACTGTGCTGTAAAAATGAAAAAATCTAAATAGTTGTAATTATAGATAATAGCTAATTAGCTGATAAAATATATATTTTATTTCTTTCTTTAGAGTCTAAAAGACTAGTCTAAAAGTTTAAAACCCATGAGAGGAAGTTTACTTTGTAAATTTTGCGAAAATGCTCTACTAACTCGTGCTTCATATGTTTGAATTTTCTTGTTTAGTTTTGGTAAGACATTTTGGCCATTTCAAATCTGATCTACCTACACTCAATAAGTTTATATAGAAGATACCGCTTGCGCAAAAGCGGAACTACGCCACATCCATGGTTTCAACTCCCTTCCTATCCTACCAAAAGACGTGGTACGAGTGATTATTTGAAAGGCCATAAAGCTGTGACAAGCACATAAACTGCGCTTGGGGCTTGCAATGGCCCATAAAATGACATTAAACGCTTTACGGGAACCACTGGTTTACGGTGGAACAACAATGTTTCGTGGACGCTCCGTGATACCAATCGCTGTTCATGTTGTGGCACTAATGTTACGATTGTACAGTTTTTTGATCCTTACAAAATAATATAATAAAATTAGCAATAAAACTACATAATAATATTTATTTATTTGTGTTGTAGCGTTTTCCAGACTCAATCAAAATCCAACACAATGTACGCACTACATACAAGTCGAGTCTTGGAACGGAAGGCAGGCAACTTTGTTTCCGTCAAATATTCCCAGAAATTTGATTTATGCTTGGTTTCCCGACGCGTCTTCAAAGCCAGGTGTCGCTCAGGATATTATTTTGACTAGTCACTATTACCTACATAAGTACGATATTTACAGAAATAAAATAACCTTATATTTAAACAGATCTCGTTAGATCAGATTATTGAGAAATAATATTTTGAAGAAAATTGCCATAACTGGTATAAAAATAAAACTGTTTAACCGTATAGATGTAGAACCAATATCACGTCCGGTACAAAGGACTTACAAATGCAATTCCACTCCCCTCTAACCTTCGACCTCTTTATTGGCCGCGGTTGGTACCCGGTAATGGTCACTGGACATTCCCGGACTCTTAGCTCGGGGTTCAACAACTGTATCATGGCACAAGTATTCTGGAAAGTTACTTTTATACTGTACCTAAGATTTTGATAAACACAACACGCTACTTTTGGATATTGGTTTCACAAAATGATTTTTTGGGTTAATATTTTTTAAATAAATATTGGTGGACAGTTCACACAACGCTATCTCAAACTAAGCGAACTTAGCTCAATAATAATATAAAATATACTTAGGTTACTTATTAACGCGTGCCTACATTTGTGACTTTATGCCGTGACAGTGACTCCGAGACATGCCACGGTGCTCATTACAGCGTAATGGCAAAAATATCTAAAGTTCTTCTTTCAAAAGTGTCTTAATGTTTATGCTGTCTAGTATATTAATACGGATCCATAACCTCTGTTGTGTTAGTTGGTACCGCATTCTTTATCGATTTTAATATTAACTATAATTTATATACAAAATACATACCGCAGATCCTTGTAAGTTCAAAGATTAAACATAATTCTCTACCAATTAATAATAATGTTCGTTCGTAGGCTCTTCCATCTGCTAACTACGTTTTAGTAATCAAAGTAATCTCTCTTCCGCAATCAAATTACAAGTAAATCGGATTGTAAAGCGCGGATGTACCGTTCAAGTTCAATTCCCAACAGAACTACTTTTAATTAAATTGAGCGCTCTACCTGCGCTTTGAAACTCTTATAAGTGATTTCGCGATAAACTTTGAAACAAACTGAAACAATACTTAGCCACTTGCGATGGGAAAATACAGTTTACTTTGTATTTTCAAAAGGTTTCCGTAGGAATATTAAATCTGCTCGTATTTTCAGTATTCTATTTTATATATTCGTGAATTTTATAAAAGAAGCTATTAGCTCGCAATTAGATTAGATTAATTAAATTAAGTCTATTAAGATTTAATTAGATTAAGGCTTTTTTACCATTGTGTGCTTACCTCATTTAATCACAATTTAATGCTCTGTTCATCTAGTTAGTAGGTAGTGAATACAACTAGTAACATGAGCAATGACTCGCAAACTTAGCTTATCCCAAGAGACTACAATCATACTTAGTAGGTGTTTAATATTAAACTGTTTACATATTTCATTATAGTAATTGCCTCGAAGGATTTTCTTATAAATATTAATAGCTACGGCGCAATAGCAGCTATTTATCAGGTTCTAGTTAACTAATTAAGAGGTTTATGATTAATTTGGTTGAGAGATGGTATCTGATGACCATGGTCTTAAAATAATGTGTGCGGGCTTACCGATATTTGCTTCTGTATAAGGATTTAATAAAAGATATTAAATATAAGAGATGACGGCTAATAGTGAGAGATGGAAGGAGATATGTTGTGCTGACCCCACATAAAATCGCGACCGCACTAGTGAAAAATTGCCGTCTGTACTGTAACTGTGTCTCCGTTCCGTAACAAACACGCTTGACAATTTGACAGATTTTCAAGGGACTTTCGTGCGTATTTTGGGCACAGTCACGGCAAAATGACACAAGTGTGGACGCACGCTAACGCAGGATAAGTGCAAGAAAATTATGACAAGGATTTTGTACAATAAACTCTATTATCATGATTTAATTTTTCGTAGTCATGGTATTTTGTTATATATACTAAAAACAGTGAACGGACAATACATGGAAGCGTCCCATGAGCTAAAAAAAAACCCACAAAAAAGAGCCCTGGCTTGGCTTGCCAATTATGCCAAAGAATTGATCAAAAATCAAAAATGTACAGAAGCTTCTTACACGTTACACGGCAATTTAAACCCAAACGTCGAGGGAATAATTTTTGGCAAATCCACGAACGAGTTTTGATGTGTGAAATTTTTAGTCATGTTTCGCGGATATTTCCCTTGAAGAAATGTTTACATATTTTTTCCGTTCACCGACTAACAATTTCACAAAAACGTTCACCTGCAGGTCTTTTCAAACAAAGAGTTTACAAGGCCGTAAATGTCCAACAATGTCTCGGGCCGCAATGACCGCAAAGACGATAATAGCTGCTTTTATGGACAATTATCAGGTTATAGTCACCATCTTTGTACTAAAAAGGCTTTTACTTAGATTTAAAAATAAAATTTATAACTAGTAAAATTTCTGTTTTTACAATCTTTGACGTCCCGCTACATTTTAGAAATGGGAAATTATTTTCTTAGTGCGCCCGTAGACCTGGAAAAGAACATTATCCTCCTAATTTCAGCATTTTAGTTGTTTGTTAGTTAGTCAGCCGCGTAATCATTTTAATTTAGTGTAGAGCTTAAATTTCTGCTAACAGCTTTTATAAAACAAATGTATAGTATCTTTTACATCAAGCTATAGTTTCCACGGACGTACTTTCAGAAGCACAAAAGTTGAAAATGCAACTGCGGTTTGACCTGTTTGACCGCTTTGGATTTTTATGGTCTGGCTTATAATATTACCTAAACTACATAATATAATAATGAGATAAAGTATGTTTGTTTGTATGTAGGAGGTAATATCCGAAACTGTGTTGTGTGTCGAATATATAATGTGTAGAATAAACTTTCAGAATGAACATAGGTTTTAAGTAGGTAAGCACTTCAAGCAAAGCCGAGTCTATACTTTTATTGAGCTCAAAATTGCACAGTATTACAGGGTTGCAGTAGTTCAAAATACCCAATTAATTGCATAGCCCTTAAATGACAAAATTCCAGTCAGGATACTAATTAATTGCCACGAGCGCATACGAAGAGCAACAACGAATGACTTAGCTAAGAGTCCTACTCAGACTCCACTGAACGCTGTAATTATGTAGGTACGTCGTAAGTGCTCGGAGGCCTACTCTAGTACATCGAAGTACAAAATTTTGCATATAATTTTGTTCAGTACTGTAATCAAACGAAAACCGAAACTTTGGCACGAAGTTCAGAACTTGAAAGCTGCGTATTTATCATCCGTATGTAAACAAGAGTAGCATGTTACGTATTGCGGACGTACTTCATTCGATGCCGCAATCTTGGGTGCGTAGAACTCCAGCAGACGTACCATCATCAGTTATATTACTCTACGAAAACAAATATGTTAGGCACGCTTGCGATGCGGTACTACCAACGTGAACAACATTATTTTGCAACAACAAACTAATTAAGTCTCCCTTTACCACTTTTATCCTATACAAGCTGATGCCCGCAGCTTCGCCCGCGTGAATGTCGATTATCGCGACTTTTCATACAAACTTTCATCCCCTATTTTATCCCCTTGGGGGTAGAATTAATCAAAATCCTTTCTTAGCGGATGCCTACGTCATAACATCGCATGCCGAATTTCAGCCCGATCCGTCCAGTGGTTTGGGCTGTGCGTTGTTAGATCACTATGTCAATCAGTCAGTCAGTCACCTTTGAGTTGTATATATTTAGATATTGGATATCGGAGCTAATAGACATCTACGCAGTCAGTGTTTCTTTTATACTCTGCATCACATTTTTTAATACTACTTAGGTATGTGTAAAGTTTGTCTGTCCCGCGAAGTCTTGCGTGATGACATTTACGTCATTAATTTATGATTCGAAATCGAATACTTCTGTAAAGGCAAAAGGTTTTTACAACTAGGTAGTAGACTACTAATTACTAGAGTATAATCTTAATTTGCATAAAACTAGAGTTTTATCTTAGAAAAAAATCCACACAAAATAAAAAAAGGGCATAAAAAAATAAATAAGTAAACGAGTATTAAATAAATGTTAAAACGTAAGTAAAAACGCGGGCTGCAGCTAGCTGTTTTAAAGAAAAATATTAGTTATTTCCGCGCTTTTGCTGCGAAGAACAAAGCACCGTAACTAACAGACAGTTAACGCTGCTCTTAAAAAAACAGTAGGTTTTATACTTTATCCCAACATTATACTTACGCGTTGTTATAAAGTAAGCTACAGACCATTTGAGCTCGCTGCCAGGATAAGTTATTGCAAAGGGGACGCTACACGATGGGCTACAGTTTTTACAGTGCGGTCGTTACGCTTTTCAACGAGGAAACAAGATAAACCTGACTTTTATGATGTAGAAAAACTGGACTTCATGTCAAAATGAACGAACAAACTTGTGCGACTGATTTTTAATAAATTTGCAGTCGGTAGATTTCAACGGACGTATTTGCTTGTTCCTAAGCTATGGTTATTGAAACCTACGAGTAATATATCTACCATACATACTAAAGTTTTGATGATTTAGTTTTATGTCAATCACATTAATTGCATAAAATAACCGATCAATATAATCAATGACTATTGACAATCGAAAATTATCATTTAAATAATCGCATCAATGTGTGTCATTTACGTAAATATTGACAATCGCAAAATGTTCGTTTCAGAGATTGAAATTTTTTAAGACATAGCAACTGAAGTTTAGAACCTAGTGAAAGAAAACATCGTTAGGAAAACGGCATGTCAAAGAACCTAAAAAGTTCGAAGACGTAAAAGTCCACGAGAAAAGGCTCTGGGGCGCATTTTAATCTTTTTTCTAAACTGGTTCTAAAGAATTATGACAAATAAGAAGAAGAAGAAGATTGATTAATTCAAGCTTCGTGTATTAATACCTTTATGTTACTGACTGTTATTTTTATACGAATGCCCCGGGTGAACTACAAATCAAGATAACAAGCTGAGATAGAGGTCAGGGGGAAATATTTACACATGCCTCCGTGCATTATTCAGGAAAACTCAAATAAATAATCGCACACAAGTATTAGGATGTAAGGACATTTATTAGGTGCTTATGTATACTTGCCTATTGAGTTATTTAGGCAAACTGGGCCACAACAAACATTATTTATAAGAAAAAGTTTGGTCAGTATTTTTTTCAGTAGCCAAATGTACACAGTAAACACAGACTAGAAATGCACTATAATTTTCGGAATTCTTTATGAGATGATCAAAATATAATCTCTAATGCAACATGGCAATTTCAGACCACCCCAGTAAATGGATTACTTTCCTAAAATAACTACTGACAAAGTGTCCGAGCCTCGCTAATATCGGAAATTCAATAAGAGCACTATTTTTATTCGAAATCGATTTCCCTCAGATACTCTATTCTTGTTACTTGGGAAAACAGTGGGAAACACAGTGTTTGTTTTATAAACATCTGCAGAGCCTTACGCCTTATATACTCGTATAGTTTGTTCCAAACAAAATAACAGAGATCTTTCTGTGGATCGTCTCTCAGCAAGATTAACGAACCAATTCTAAGATGTTATCCTGAAAAGCTATGAAAATATTTTCACACAGTAGCTATACCGTCAATATTAATAATATAATACTTACATAATATATAAAAACCCGTTAGAGGTACACATATTCATAGAGTTTAATTTTACATAATTATTCGATTTTATTGTACTGTTACAGGTATTTTGAAAGACATTTTGCAGTTTTCTAATCATTGAGATTAACTTTCGAATAGGTATTCATCGCAAGTACAAGTTTATTACTTTCAACTCTGAAGGCGGAGGTCGTCACAATGGCCCCAATTACAGGAGTCGTGGAAACGGAGTATTCACCGGTATTCATCGTTTATCGTTTCATTTACTGAGTTTTGACCTATTAATACCCGAATTTTCATTTTTGATTTCTCTTTGTTAAAATTTTAAACACTTTTTTTTAAATACGATAGTGAAAACTTTATAAAAAATTCATAAACTATTTCGGGTCGAATAACGCTGAAGTTACAGACAGTGCTTTAATATTTTATAAAGTAGGTAAGTACAACAAGTTTTATTAAGTTACCTAATTTTTGCACTTAAGCAGCTTACCGATTCTTTTTATTCCGATGTACTCGAACAAAGAATAAAGAGATCGGCCAGAAAAAATAATAAAACCGGCCAAGTGCGAGTCGGACTCGCGCGCGAAGGGTTCCGTACCATTATCTATAAAACGGCAAAAAATAGAATGTCTATTAAATGGGAGCCCCATTAAGTATTTATTTTATTCTGCTTTATGGCATTTATTGTTATAGCGGCAACAGAAATACTGGCAACAGAAAATCTGTGAAAATTTCAACTGTCTAACTATCACGGTTCATGAGAGCCTGGTGACAAACGGACGGATGGAAGGACAACGGAGTCTTAGTAATAGGGTCCTGTTTTACGCTTTAGGTACGGAACCCTAAAACCTGCAAAAGTAGGCACAGTAGACGTACTTTTTATTTCTTAACCTTCTCGCGGCTGCATCACTCGGATTTATGTCAAAACTCCGCAAAACCATCTCTTAAGATGCCTCTACATTGTAACGTGGAAACTTGATATTCAAGTAGGTATGTTATGAATCCGTACATATCTGAATTGAAGCTCGTTAACGTGCCGACGCCGACGAGCGGAGAGGTTCCACAACGCTTTGTTTTACGGCATTCAAGCTATTTGTCAAAAGATTCAACTAAACGCTTTACCATCATCTCAAATGACATTCTCGCTTAGAACTGTTTCTGTGCCCTGAATGTTCATGCGATTACCTATGTAACTTTCCATTAGGGTTACCAAATATTCAAGAGCATAAACTACATAATATAACAAGCTTTCATTTATCTGGCAATGTATGTACCTATGTATGTATGTTTGTCCGCGTGGAATCTTGCAAGTGAATTTTATATCAGTTATTTGAAATTAGGTAGACACTCTTATTTTGGATGACAGTGTATGCTTAGCTATCTTACCTCATTCTAATTCCAATATAGCGGATCATCCAAGATGGAGGGCTAGTTATTTATTCTGCACTACCACAGTATGGCTATTAAATTAAAACGCTTGCTGAGCACGAAAATGAATACAAGGTCACATTAAATCCAAAAAACTTGTTTTTAAAAAGTTTTTTTTACTTATCGTTTTAATGTAATGATAAACAGGTTAGTAACTATTATCAGTTTATGTAGTGATTCTTAGATAAAATAAGTACCTACACATTGCAAAAAAGTTGTTCATTTCAAGTATGTAAAGCTTCTCAGGTTCTGCATTAAATCTACCGTTTTTTATTTAAATGCTATCGTAACCATTTAGTATTGAAATGAATCCAACACGCAGCGCCCCTACTTTAAATTTTGTAATGCAATCTAAATATTCAATTTCTACATTCATTCCGTAGCGTTTACTCGAACGAGCGTGGTAAAAGAAACTGCTCATGTATGCAAAAACTCTGTATTTCAAGGGTGCTGTGGTTAAAGGGGTTACCACACATGCTACTTTTTGCACATATTTGAGAATGTGCCGCTTGGCGAGTGAAAAGGTGCAGTGCAGTGCAGAAAATATTATCTTGTGTTGCAATTAAAAATACAAAGCTTTTGGTTCAAATTTATGCAGGCATTTAGTATTGAAGGTCCATTGTTTACCTTGGAAAAGTGGAGAGATTTGGTATCTGGCATCAATGCTGATACTACTCACAAACGATTAGGCAACTTCCTCGAACCAGCAATAATATAATTCCTTGATATAAATCGAGTATTTTATGGATAGTTCGGATATCGCGATTGAAATTATATTTGTTAAATAAATCTATAAAAAACAGCTGATTGCGATGAAGTAGATGAGTACCTGAGAATTATGTTTCATAAAATAAAAGTCGACATTTACATAGGTTAATCACATAAAATACAAAATGCAATGGTTCACAAATTAACTAACAAGCATCAACCAACCACTGTTATTCCTATCCTACTATACTCGTATAATAATAAGTACCTGGGTGACTGAGCTTTGCTCGTTTTTTTGGGGTAAACAACGTTTTCTAAAAATGAAACCTAGCTAGATCGATTAATCGCCCCCGAAACCCCCAATGCTAAATTTCATGAAAATCACTGGAGCCGTTTCCGAGATTCCAATTATATATATATATATATATATATATATATATATATATATATACAAGAAGGTATAAGATACATATATTTCCTACTAAATTTTATATGCATAAGTTTGGATGGATGTATGTCACCTAGACTCACCTAGTATGTAAGACGATTCAAATCGATCCTTGTGATATTACTGAATAAAGATTATTGACTATTGACTATTGACTCAATCACGCCGAAACGGCTGAACGGATCTGGATGTAACTTGGAATATGCGTAGTTTATGGAATAACAAAATATGTAGGCTACTTTATCTAGGGAGGTAGGTACGACGCAGTCACGGAGTCACGCGCGGTGGACGGTGGTAATATACATATAAAATGAACATAGCTTGGTTTTTCTTCCCGCTAGATAAAGTGTTGAAAATATACTCGTGTATTGAATGAATTGCGGAAAGCAGATATAGCGATAGAATTTCAAAGTCGCGCGGAATCGCTACTAAAAGTGTCGCGTGTAGCTGAGCTTCAACCGCGGATTCCGATGGAGGAATTGAAAATAGAACCCTTGTTATTTCGAGTGTATGTGGAGTGCAAAGGGGGAATTGTCTCCCGGTCTTGTTATGCGCCGCTTCAGACGTGATAACAAACCGCTGCGCTCTATAAAATGTATTACATCTTTGGCCGAATTCATATATAGGTACATAAAATAAACCAGGACGCTATCGACTGTATTTTGGCGTTTTCTAGTTGGGCTACGAGACTGAAGACTGCTATATCCAGTTACCATAACAAAATTGGTGTTTTGCACACCCTGTACAATAAACTAAGACACACGGTCATAACTTCGACCTCCTAGATTTATCTTACTATGTTGAATCAAAAAAGCCACTTCGAAAATGGGACGAAAATGCACCAAAAATGCTGACAGGAAATATTTTTTAATTTCAAGTTCCAGCCAATGAACAAGTTATATTATTTTTAGTAGATATTACGATATTATGTAAATTAATGATGATAATGGTATTTATAGATATAGGCCTTCGTCATCATTTTTTTTTAGTGAGCTTTGTATCTGTGTTAGCAAATATACAATTATATTTTCTCTAAAATATCTAGATGCGATTGCTTGTAGCTCATGATTTTATCCGTGATTTCAGTGGGATCTTATTAACGGAAGTTATCTTGTATCGACATTGTATACTTTCTTGTAGTACTAATAGAATCGGTAGCCAACGTTAAAATACCTACTGAATGCGCCCTTTGGTTGGAATGGTTTCAGTGGCCTCGGATTTGTGTGTGAATATTTGATGGCAAGTGGAGAGTTTCGAGCTGCACTTTGCAGGTAGTGGTTTATTGCAGGTTGTTTGGGAGCTTCTGAGCTTTGATTGCCTGTCAGAATACTTTAAAGTTATCATGCACGATGTGTAGTTGAAGCGGTAGCTAAGTATATTTTTCTGCTAAGACGGTCAATTATATATTCATAAGTCAATTTCGTTGTTGGCAACCGCCCACATCGAAATCCCTCAAGTGAAGCAATGTGTTGCAATGATTCTATGAGCTTCAAACTTTTGAGGTTGTTTAAAAATACTACAAAAAAATATTGAGTTCAATTTGTTGTACACAATTACTTTTAGACCCTTTCAAACTCTATGAGTGCGTCTAAGTTGGTAGTCTTAAAAATTCCACTCTATACAGTGGAGTTTTTGAAAGAAAGTGAATATATAAAACCTCTTCTATTTTACTCTCAAAGATAGACAATTTCTCCACATCCTTGAAAGCTACTCAAATAACACTCACACGCGAGTATAAATCATCGGGCACTTGGCTCCCAGGGGAGCAGCGGAGCCGTCGGCAGCCGCGGGGACTTGCATCGGTGTAGCAATATAATTTATTAATTTGTCTTCTCGCAGTAGGACCCTCGCCTTTGTTTGATAAATTGGCTAGTTGTAGTGACAAAGATGTGCGCTGTTAGGGTGTTACGATTTTCTAATTGGCTCGTTCTGTCACTACGGTATTTTATGAAGAGTTTTTCCAGCAGGGTTTTTTGAATGCTTTATTCTTGTGCTCTATGTTTATTTAAATATTTTTACCGCGTTTAAAGTTACATCATATGCTGTCTTCGAAAAAAAAATTACGACTGCCCGACCTAAAACCATGCTACTAAACATTAATGCCACTAACTATCACTTTTAAATAACAATAATCATCAATACAAAGTATACCTACTTACATAATATCGATTTGGTTCTGTTGCAGTATTTACACAATGATAGCCACCCCAATCCTAGTACTATAGTCCTACAAAGCTATGATTCTGTCCTCTTGCTACGGTCAAGCGGACAGAATCACTCTACAGAATTGATGTTCCTGAAACGTATCCATCCTCACCAATCAAACTTAGCTTAATCTCTTAAAAAAGAACAGGATCCCAATCAATTTATAACATAGATTCGACAGTTGCGTCCGTAGCCACTGAGCTGAAGTGCCCGCAATCTGTCAATGTCCGAAATAAAGCCCCTTAAATGTGTTCTTAAATACGCCACGCCACGTCCACCTACGCTTGATGTCCACTCCGATGCGCCCTGCGATCGATATCGTGGGCCTCTTAACTAGAGATGTGACGAATGTTTCCATGTTCTCCACTAGTTCGAAAAAAATATTTAAAGTTATAATTCTCGCCACATAACAAAATTGCAAAATAAAACTACGGAACAACGGTAGGAGTAGTAGTAGGCCGTCGTGATAGCGTTTCTGTTTTTTTTTAAACTGCAGCAGTTCGGTAACATGAGAGAAGAGTTCTGTCACCAAGCGGAGTCAACTTTTTGGAGTAAACACTAGGTCAGTACTATTACAAAACGTTTTTGATTTTTCGTATTTCTAACTCCACATCCTTGCTCTAAACCTATTCCGGGTATTTTCGCGTTTCCGAACAACTTCTATTAATCAGGATCTAGCTGTGTGGTAGACTATTATTTAACCCATAGTGTTGTAAAAAGGTTGCATGATGCGAAAATGTTGCGTTCAGTAGATAAATAGATTAATACAACACTGTAATAAATCGCATTTTAATGAAAAAAAATTAATGTATATAGTCGGCTATGCTGAATTCGATAAGTTAAAAAATTGTTTGGTAGAGACGAGGTCCTTATTGCTTTTTTTTATATGTGATCCTAAAAAATTTAAGAGACCCGTATTTTAATATTTGATGATAATCTGTAGTTACTTAAAAATTGGGCTAAATAATATTCTTTGCACTATTTTACGACTGGTGAATTGAAGTGATGACTAAGATGAATGTATCGGTACACTAAAGATACGTACCGAAGAAATGAGCAAAAAAATCAATTGCCTACGCACCACGAACCGGCGCCATGGGAAATAATTGGATTTGTACTCAAACGCGCCAGGGAGCGATAGCCAGTTTATCGCCTAACATTTATAGAGCGGGAGGTAGTGAGCAGAAAATGGAAATTTAAGTTGTCGTTATATATTTTTTTTAACTGTCTTTTCACTCTGTCAGCCTTCCAATAATCGCCACCACGTTGCTACATGTGTGGACTTTAAATTTACGTACGGGTACTGTAATTACTTGATCTTTTTTGATTTTAATAGATTCCTCTACTATACTACTTTCATCTTGCGCGAAAACTTTATAAAAGATCAAAGTGGCGCCAGGTTGATACGCCACAAAGGTTCTATCCCCTTTAGCTTTTGCACTATTACCTACTTCATTTCACGGAAAAACTGACGAAACCGGAAATAGCATAGATATCAACAGGAAGAAATTAACTACCGCTACCGGAAAAATGTATTATATTATTTTCATTACGCGTAAACTCTAGGATTTATAATATAGATAAATGCTGAGTTTAAGTTTAGTAAATAAGTAAAGAAAATTTTCATTTTTTGAGTACTTACTTAAATGCATGACTAAGATTCTTACGAGAAAAATGGTGTCATAAATTCCTACGAAAAATCATAAAGCAAAGGTTTTCTATACCAAAGTATCGATATGTACCTAATCGATCCTTTAACTCAGTATCGATACAACGCTTTCTAGTTGCAAATTAATACAAATACAGGGTGTCCCAAAAAGTAGTGTCAAGCGAAAGTCCAAAGATATAACACCCCTTGGGGTACCCGAATCACCCCCATGTATGTTCCGCGATTTTTTATAGTTTTCAAGTTATTAATTATTTTCCGAATTTTTGAAAATTTACGACTTGAACAACTTAAAAAGTTCTTTAAAAAAAGTAGAAAACTTTCTTGAGATTTTTTTTATGTTACTGAATTGTTATGAGTTGTTCTTTTATGCATAAAATAATCAGCTACGTGACTTTGATGAAAATTATGAAAATGCTGGTGTAAAGTCAAATAATTACATTCGGTGAATTATGACTAAAATTTTCAACTTTAAATTAAAAATCTTAATAAGTGGTTTCATGGTTCTTAAATAAATTTACAAAATTCTCCAGACTCAGCTTTCATAATCATTAAAAAAAAGAAGTACTTAATAGGCTACTTTGGCTAAAATTAGCCTTCAAAGACGGTGAGGTGGAAAATTCTTAAAATTAGCTACCTGATTAAAAAATAGATTTTGGCCATTTTATCATTCCTAAGCTTAATTCGTTTGTTAACTAACCAAAAATGACTGCAGAAAAGTAAGATTTCATTAAAAAATAAAAAGCTAAATTAGCTAAATCAGCTAAATTTATGAAATAAAACAACAAGTAAAATTTATTAATTTTTTAGAAAAAGTTTTCAAAATGTCAACTTTCTAGGTCGATACAAATCCTACATCGTCTTAAAAAGTTTCCCTTAATCGTATGAAAGCTATTTTAAGTGCCTTAATTTTTTCTTCAGCCTATCTTAATTTTGTTCTTAATTCGGCCATATTGCTGATTTCTTTGGCATAAACTAATTCTTTGTAGTCATTTTTGGTTAGTTAACAAACGAATTAAGCTTAGGAATGATAAAATGGCCAAAATCTATTTTTTAATCAGGTAGCTAATTTTAAGAATTTTCCACCTCACCGTCTTTGAAGGCCGATTTTAGCCAAAGTAGCCAATTAAGTACTACTTTTTTTTAATGATTATGAAAGCTGAGAGTCTGGAGAATTTTTTAGACTTATTTAAAAACCATGAAATCACTTGTAAAGATTTTTAATTTAAAGTTGAAAATTTTAGTCATAATTCACCGAATGTAATTATTTGACTTTACACCAACATTTTCATAGTTTACATCAAAGTCACGTAGCTGATTATTTGATGCATAAAAGAACAACTCATTAAAATTTAGTAGCAAAAAAAATCTCAAGAAAGTTTTCTACTTTTTTTGTAAGAATGTTTTAAGTTGTTCAAGTCGTAATTTTTTCAAAAATTGGGAAAAAAATTAATAACTCGAAAACTATAGAAAATCGCGGAACATACATGGGGGTAATTCGGGTACCCCAAGGGGTGTTCTATCTCTGGACTTTCGCTCGACACTACTTTTTGGGACACCCTGTATAATAATAGATTGGCTGCAGAATATTAAATCAACTTAGAAAGTCACGCTACGTAGCAAAATATGAAGAAAATTTCATTGCACTTGTTTCCAACTCTACTTTCCCGCAACTCTTCAAAACTTCGTTGAAACATCAACTGAATCATAACCTCGCCATCAAAGTAAATTGTTTCATCAGTAATTTAATTAAAACTGGTGCGAGTACTCGTAAAACTAAGCCAGAATCTTTGTCCTCGTCCAAAATTACTCGGAAACTAAGTCCCGGTTTGAAGCACCTCTGAAACTCGTTGCAGAAAACGGTTTAACTTTTCACTGCACTTATACTTATTTAGAACATATACACAAGCAATATCTAAAGTTGAAAGTAATTACAGCTGATAGATAACTGAGCACATCAAACGGACTTTAACCACCCACCGTCATAACCTTTGATTAAACACCTAGATTAGTACCTAAGTCATCTAGGTATTGATCAAATACTCGTATGTATTAATCAATACCTAAATTATTATGTGGTCTTATAAACAACCTAATCAGCTGGCACCCAAATATAGATCATCATATTTTGAAGGCAAAATCGTAGATATACTGAAACGTCATAATAAATGCTTAAAATGTTTTCAGTCTTCACTTGTACCGACGTAATAAGTACTTTAGCTAATTGATTAGAGTGTAACTTAAATATACTCTTAATATTTTGAAAAAATATTCTTAATATTTTCGCACATTCTAAGCGGACTTTGAGCTAGGAAAGTTAATATTATCCGCAGATTATACATATGGACTGAACCTACCTGAATGACGACGCCAACGTGGCCAGACGTCCGCTCGGCGCGGGATAATCCTACTTATGACTTACTTATGTACTTCGTCTATTACAGACGATATTTAGTGTAGCAAATCTGTGCTTGGATGGGTATTATGTTCTAATCTTACTTTATAAACAACAAGCTTCCGCTCGCGGCTTTTCCCGCAATTTTCTTACATAAAATATAGCATTATGTTCATCCTTAAAGTTCATTATACACGTTGGTGAAAATTTGTGGTCAAAATATGATTAGTAAATACTTAACTCCTTTTTATTATTAGTTTAGATTCTTCTTTAAAAGGGCTGTTTTACCAATTGTCCAAAACCAATTGTTTTTCGTTTGAAAAGCCATCTTATGTGGTGTTTTAAAGAGTAATATAAACTGGCTGCACTTCTCAAACTGCAATCAAAACCATTGACCTCAGTAGTTAGGTATTCACCGGAACTGGCTCATGTGATCCAAACCCGAAATAAATTCACCGACTCAGGCTAAAAAAAAAAAAAAAAAAAAAAAAAAGTTTGGTGTCTTTTCCTAGGTTTTCGGGGTCGCTGAATCGGTCTATTGCATCCGTTTTTTGATAGCTTACACAGATCATGAGATAGCTAACCAATCTAAAGCTCTCCACTACACTGCTAATCACCTATTGATAAAATTAACCTAAATGTTTCCTTATCACCCAGTGAACACGGCGCGCCATTGTTTGTTTATCACCTCTGACGTCACGGCGCACCATTGTTTGACGTCAATCTCAGACTAATTAGCTTATTAGGATGTTCTAGCAAAACAACATTTTTTGGATCAATCACAAACCTTTATTTCCTCTAAAATAAGTACAGAATAGTTTGTATAAAAATATATCATTATTTATTGTATTGTTACTGAATAATTTAATAAAATCCATCATTGTATTTCCATAAAATTTGTTATAAAGATATGTTACACAATATTCTCCGCAAACTGATGTAAAATCATCTTGTAATCTATACCTATTAAAATCCCACCGCTTTGAATTCCTGATCAAGAAATCTCTATGATATCCTGTAGGCGGTCGTCCATATGAATCGAAATACTGACCAAACCTATTTCTATCTATGTGTATGGCCACCCAATGAGAACCTGGCATGCTGTCGGTGTCCAAATTGCTTATCAGGTACATAGGAACTTTAACATGTAAAGGTAACCTGTTTGCTGCATATACATTTTTTTGTAAAGAAGGATGGATCGTGTTCAAATATTTTTGAATCTCAATTGTGTTCATGTTTAATCAGCCTTTCGCATAAAGCTGTGCTATGCTTAACCTTCAAATCAAGAATGTGGAACTAAATATACTGAACTTCTTTATAAACATTGTGCAAGGACATAAATAAAAAGATTGGAATATGTGCAGATTATTTTTATTAGGTACTAACACTTATATATAGACAACCTATTTAACTGCTATAGTCTACGGTTACATTACGGTTCTTATCTATTTCAATAACATTATCAAATTCTGCATAAACAATACAATTTATAGTCTGAGTAAGAGTAGACTCATGCTGTTTGAATGTTGCCCATTAGTCACCTAATGATCCTGATAGTTTAGATAACATTATCAAATTCTATACAAATAAGGAATGCTGTTTGAATGTTGCCCTAATGATCCTGATAAGTTTAGTTGGTTATATAAGTCGTAATTTTTTTCAAACATTCACTGTCGAGTGCTTGTTCATATGAACTATAAGTCTCCAGATTACATTTTGTGAAGTGTGTTTAAAGTGATCTACAGAACAATGGATGTAAGTACTTCTTTAAAACTTTTCTATAATTTGTTATGCATATAGATTCAAAACGTTGATAGTGGTTATTATATTGTTGCAGAACTCTTTCGAAGAAAATACATTCAAACAATATTATTACACTTGTTCAGATGATGAAGATAAGACTCAAGAACCCCTTAACATTTGTGAAGAAAAACCACCTAAAAAACAAATGAAAAGAAACAAATCAACTGAAAGCTTAGATAATTTGTTTGAAGTGAAACAAATAAAGAAGAGAAAGTTATCATCAACAGTTTCTCGTGCCCACCAAGAAGGTGGTAATGTTTTTATAACTACCAATGAAGATGATGGTCATCGATCGAATCATATGATAAAAATAGAAGTTTATAACATGCACAAAATAAATAAAATCACGCCTACAGAACAGTGGAAACATGCAAGCTATAGAGTAAAATATTTTACAAATGAATGCAATAACAATTATGAAAGTATAAAAAAAATAATATACTGCATATCAAAAGAAATAGCATCAAACCCAACATGTCAAAAATATCATTTTAATAAGTAGTAGTAGTTTACCAATTTTTATTTATAAGTTTCGATAAAATTTCATTCTTAGTAAATTTACTTTCCCTCATTTACAAATTTTAGTCATTAGAAAAAATATTAGAATACAAATACTTACCTCATAATAGAATCTTAGGAAACAATATCTCATCAGTGGGGTTGCTTTAGTAAGTACCTAATTAGACATACCTCATTATGTAAGTATTACTTATAACATGAGATCTTTCTACCTGTTCTTACTATAAATAGTTCTTGTAGACGCTTACATGTAGATACTTCTTGTAGACGCTTACGTGCAGATACTTACTGTGATTCCATCTCCACCAAAAATGGAAAATATGAGTGTAAACTGTGTTAGTGTCTTTTTCAATACGATGGATACCGATTTTAGTGATGAAATTTGTCAAAAATTTGATAACCATATGATGCTAGAAGACGAATACGATAAATACTTATATGATGAATGTGCTCTGGTTGAAGAAAAAATAAATGCTGAATCCGAATTCAAACATTGTGTGATGCTTGAAGATGAATACGATGAATACTTATTTGAAGAATGCGCTCTGGTTGAAGGAAAAATAAAGTAAGTGATATCTATATCTTCTCCTTCTAGTACTTTTGTTTATCCTAAACTGAATTCATATCTCAACTCTTTTAATTTATTATTGCAGTCTACAATCGGGGGGATCTCTTAAGAGAGTGAATGACTCTGAAAATGCTGACATTGTTGTGAAACGAGCGCGATATGAAGATGGACCATCTACATCATCAATGGGATCTAACAACACAAACGAAACAACATCTAACAATGGAAATGAACGTGATGATAAGGTAAATTGTGACATTTGTCAAGTTCTTGTTAGTAGAAGGTATTTTGCAAATCATTTAAAGAGTAAACTTCATAAAAGTAAACTTGAAAAAGTACATGACTCACTACAAAATGTTTCTATAATCGAATCAGCTTTTGGTAATAGAATAATTTCTTATAAGATACGTGGAAAGAATGATCAACATTTAAATAACTTTGAAACACCTGAGTTGTATTTGAATTCTATCAAAAATGAAATTATGCTTCTAATTGAAGAGTCTATTCAAAAGCTAACAGTTTTTAAAGTAAACTTTGTTCTGCATGCCGATTTTATTCAACAAACTAAAGAGGATTCATTTCAAACTTTTGATTTCCAAACATATAATTACATAGTATTTCAGGGGGATGATCTAAATTTTCTATATTCATCTTTGTGTGACACTTTGATAAATAAAATCAGTTCTTTTGAGAAAAAAGACAGCGGTTGGAGTCTTAAGGAAATAAAAGCATTGGATATGAATGTTAATAAATTTAATCCTCTGCGCGGTACTTCATATATTGAGTTGCCAAAGGATATAAGAACTAAAAAAGCTGTAGTTAATGTTAAAAATGCTGACAATTTATGTTTCAAATGGGCATTGCTTTCCGCTTTGTATCCAGTTAACAAAAATGTTGATCGAGTATCATCATACACAGTACATTCAAACAAATTAAAATTTAATGGGGTGGATTTTCCTGTAAAGCTGGTTGATATATCCAAAGTTGAAAAACTAAACAACATTAGCATTAATGTGTTTGGTTTAGAATTTAATAAAGATAAAAAGTGTCATAGCGTTGTTGGTCCATTGTATTTAACCAAAACTCGTAAAGATGTTCACATCAATTTATTATTAATTTCAAACGGAATAAATAAACACTATTGCTATATTAAAAACATGTCGCGTCTCGTTAGTAAACAGATTTCAAATCAAGATCATGCAGTCCATATTTGTGATGGATGTTTGCTACACTTTTCAACAAAAGAAAGGTTGATTGATCATCAACAATATGACTGTGCTCATATTGCAACAGAATTACCAAATGGTGATACAACGTTAAAGGATTGGTTTGGTCAACCAGTATCCAATGATAAATTGAAATTCGAAAAATACAATAAAAAGCTAAAAATACCATTTGTTATATATGCTGATTTCGAAGCTTTTTTAAACCCAATCAAATCATGTTTTAACGATCCCTCAAAACCATACACTCGCAATACTCATGAGCACAAACCGTATAGTTTTGGTTATTACATCAAATGTTCATATGATGATAAGTTGTCAAAATATGAGACTTACAGTGGAAAAAATTGTGCACAAGTATTCATGAAACGTTTGCATGAAGATTTAAAAAAAATATGTAGAAAAAATAGCTTTCAAATTTGTCCTAAACCTTTATCAGCTATAGATGAAAATAAAGTTTCAATTGCAACAACATGTCATATCTGTGAGAGTAATTTAAATGGTGAAAACACATTAGATTATGATTGGCAAACTGGTGATTTTCGAGGTGTTGGACATGAAATATGTGTAAAAAAGTTTCGACCACCACATTACATCCCAGTTTTTCTACACAATCTAAGCAATTATGATGCTCATTTCATAGTCCATTCCTTAAATTTTGTTGAAGGAGAAATTGATGTAATTCCTCAAACCAAAGAAAAATACATTTCTTTTTCCAAAACCATGAGTATAAATAATCAAAAAATTTGTTTAAGATTTGTAGATTCCTTTAAATTTTTACCATGTAGTCTTGATCAGCTAGCAAAAAATTTAAGCAATGAACAATTTAAAACTTTAAGAAATAGCTTTCCTAATAATGAAGATTTTAATCGTCTAAGAAAAAAAGGTATATACCCATATGAGTTCATATCATCTGAAGACTGTTTGAAAAAAACAACACTTCCTAGTCAAGAAAATTTTTATAGTTCACTAACTAATTCACATGTATCAAATGATGATTACAACCATGCTAAAGATGTTTGGCAGCACTTTCAATGTCGTAATATGTCAGATTATTCAGATCTGTACCTCAAAACTGATGTTTTACTGCTGACGGATGTGTTTGAAAACTTTAGAACTTTGTGTTTAAAAACATATGGTTTGGATCCGGTTCATTACTACACAGCTCCTGGGTTAAGTTGGGACGCTATGTTGAAATACACTCAAATAGAGTTAGAACTTTTAACAGATTACGAAAAAATTGCTTTTATTAGAGCTGGTATACGAGGAGGTGTGTCTCAATGCAGTAATCGCCATGCAAAAGCTAATAATGAGTTCATGGAAGATTATGATAAAGATAAACAAAAATCATTTTTGACTTATTTCGATGCTAATAATCTATATGGTTGGGCTATGTCTCAATTTCTTCCAGTTGGTGGGTTTGAGTGGGTAAACGTTGATACAAATTTTGATGTGCCAGACAATTCAGAATATGGTTTTATTTTAGAAGTTGATTTGGAGTACCCCACTGAACTACATGATTTGCATTCAGATTTACCTCTTTGTCCTGAAAACATAAAAATAGGAAATTCTAAAGAAATCAAGTTAGTCCCAAACTTACACAATAAGATGAAGTATAAAATCCATTATAGGAATTTGAAACAATGCATTGAATTGGGTGTCAAAGTAACGAAGGTTCACAGGATATTAAAATTCAAACAAAGTCCCTGGTTAAAACATTACATCGATTTAAACACAACTTTACGAACATCTGCAAAATCTGATTTCGAAAAAGATTTTTACAAGTTAATGAATAATTCTGTATTTGGGAAGACAATGGAAAATATTGAAAAGAGGGTGAATGTCAAACTATTAACACATTGGGAAAATCGAGGTAAAAAGCTTGGTGTACAAGATTTTGTTGCGAAACCAGAATTTAAAAATTCCTCCATTTTTGGAGAGAATTTAGTAGCGGTTCAGTTAAGAAAAACTAAATTGTATCATAACAAACCGATATACTTAGGTTTTTGCATTTTGGATATTTCAAAAACTTTAATGTATGATTTTCATTACAACTACATGCTTAAAAAGTTTAACAATAACATAAAATTGCTCTACACTGATACTGATAGTTTGATATATCAAGTTTTTACAAATAACTTTTATGAAGATATTAAACCAGATCTATCTTCTAAGTTTGATACATCCGATTACGCAGATGATAACATATTTGGTTATCCAAAAATAAATAAAAAGAAGTTAGGTTTTTTCAAAGATGAAAATAATGGTAAAATTTTTCGAGAATTCATTGGGTTAAGGTCTAAAATGTATGCATTAGATGTTGATGATAAATTTATTGCGAAAGCTAAAGGTGTAAAGAAATGTGTTACAAAGAATTTGAATATTGAAAATTATAGATCATGTCTTTTAAACAAAAAAATTCTGTATGGCACCATGAATCTATTTAAATCTTTAAAACATAGAATATTTACTCAACAAGTAAACAAAATATGTTTGTCTTATAATGACACCAAACGTTACATTTTACCTAATAATATTGACACATTAGCATGGGGTCATTATAAACTAAGATAATGTTATCATAGTGATAGATTGTAATTTATTTTAAGTTTGTATTGTAAAAACAAAACTATAATGTATCAGCTATTTAACAATACTTTAGTTTCCTATTTAGTTAGTAAATGTAAAGTTATTTTAAATAGGTACGATGAATATGAATTTGTTTTATTTTTAAGTTATAGGTTATTTTATGTTTATACCATTATTGTGTTTTTCATGTTATCTATAAGAATTTTGTTCATACTGATGGTTAATGTTTTAATTTTAAAAATATAAATACATGATGATTAAATAGATTGTTTCATTATTTAAACATACCCCTCACAAACAACACATTAAAATGTACCATTTTAATCATCCTTTTAGTGCAATAGTAGCAGGTCCAAGTGGTTGTGGAAAATCTAACTTTGTAACAAAGTTTATAAAGTATGTAAAAGAAATTTGTAGTGTTGATTTTACCCAAATAACTTGGTGTTTTGATGAAATGCAACCTTTGTATAACCTCAAAAACGTAAATTATTGTCAAGGCATACCAGATCTCAGTATGTTTGATGGAAAGGAAGCACAACTAGTAATCATTGATGATCTCATGAGAGAATCAGATGGACGTGTTGTTGATATATTTACAAAAGGCAGCCATCACAGAAACCTAAGTGTTTTTTATATAACACAAAACTTGTTTCATCAAGGTAAAGGACAGAGAGATATATCTTTGAATTCTAGTTATATTATCTATTTTAAAAATCCTCGAGATAAAACTCAAATCAGATATCTAACACGTCAAGTGTCACCAGAAAATACAAAGTTTATGGAAGATTCATACAAAGATGCAACAAAAGAAGCTCATGGATATTTGATGATAGATCTAAAACAAGACACTAGTGAAATGTGTCGATTTAAAACAAAAATATTTCCTTCAGATGGATATTGTACAGTTTATATCCCAACAAAATCATTTAAATATGCAAAGAATCAACAAATTCAAATCATTCATCAATAATGCATCGAAGCTTAAAGACGCATAAAGATTTACTAAGTGCTCTACATACACTTAAACCAAAATATCAAAGAGCACTTTTAAAGTCATGTGATGAAGATGAAATCAATTGCATTTGTGAAATCATCCATAACGTTTTAAAAGGTAAAGTACCTCTTGACGAAAAGGCAAAGAAAAAGTTACAAAAATATAAAGAAATACTTCGCAAACTAGTGCGTAAAAGTACAAACAAAATTCGTAAACACATAATTGTTCAAAAAGGAGGATCTTTTTTACCAATTATATTGGGTTCAATTTTGAGTGCATTAGTTGGTTCTATCGTTTGAAATATGGAACACGCTAAAAAAATGTTACTCGTTGATCCAAGTATATTTGAAAAAATAAAACAACAAAATTCTACTGATAGTCCCATATCACGATTAGACATAGAAATGCAAAATATTTTGAATAGTCATATGGAAGATAGAAAGAAGTGTATTTTATACTTACAAATTTTACAAAGATACTTACATTTTACTGAAGAAGGACGTCAACCTCTCGAATTACCATTACTTTCAAATACTAATCTACCAGAAGACGTACCAGATGATAAAAACAAAGACATTGACACTAACGATGCAGTTGCTATAGAGACATCAAACGGAGAAGAGAAACAGGATACAAATATATTTTTGAATAAAAAAAATACATACACACCTCGACATATACTCAGTTTAATACCGAAAACTTATACAAGAAAAGGTGAGTTATTATTAAATTTGGTGGCTTCAAATACAGACAAAATTGATTGGGATGATGTAGGTACAGTTATTATTAACAAAGAAAAAATTGTTGGAAGCAATATTTTAGACTTGGTAAATGATTGTGTAAGACCACTGAAAAATAATGATCCAATAGGGTGGCAACAGTTTGCTACCGCATTAAAAGAAATACAAATACCATTAACTTACATTGGAAACGCAAAAAGAAGTGAATTTATAAAACAGCTTCAGATAAAAGATCTTAAACAAACCACACCACAGCAAGAGGAGGTTTTTTCAACACCAAAATCCCGCAACAGGTATAAACACGTTCGAAAAGTCCAACAGAAGATAGATTGGGAGAAATGGACTCCCTATTAGAAATAAATAATATCTACTATAATCCATCGCATCCAGCTGGGTATGCTGGTATCAACAAACTAGTTAAAGCCATGAAGGGTAAAATGAACAGAAAAGATGTAATAAAATGGTTGCAATCACAAGAAACATACACACTTCATAAACCGGTACATAGGAAGTTTCCACGAAACAAATATGTATTATCTAATCTTAATGAACTATGGCAAGCTGACTTAAGTGATTTGAGAACTTATTCAAAATATAATGATGGTTTTAATTACATTCTTTGTATTATTGATGTCTTTACCAAATATGCATATGCCCGACCAATGAAAAGTAAAAATTCGAGCACCATTAAAACATGTTTAGAAAGCATATTTCATGAGGCTGGTACAACACCAACTCATATACAATCTGACAAAGGAACTGAATTTGTTTCCAAGGATGTTCAGAGATACTTAAAAATTAAAAATGTTAATTACTATACAACAAATAACCCTGATATTAAAGCTAGCATTGTTGAAAGATTTCAAAGGACACTTAAAATGAGGATGTGGCGTTATTTTACCCACAAAAATACATATAGATACATTGACATTTTACAGGATTTATTATATGCTTATAACCATAGCTACCATTCTAGTATTAAGATGTGTCCTTGTGATGTTAATTCAAATAATTTAATGACTGTTTGGAACAACCTGTATGATAGAACAAACTATCGAATAATTACAAAATCCTTACCGAAATTACTCGTTGGAGACTATGTAAGAATAACAAAATACAAACACATTTTTCAAAAGGGTTATGAATCTAATTGGAGTGATGAAATATTTATAATAACTTCAGTTATAGATCGTTCTCCATTGGTTGTGTATACACTAAAAGATTTACAGCAAGAAGATATCATTGGAACTTTTTATGAAAGGGAATTACAGAAAGTGTCATATGATCCCACCTCTAACTATAAGATTGATAAAATAATTGGTTCTCGCTATTCCAATAACAGAAAGCAAGTGTTAGTGAAGTGGAAAGGTTATCCAGATAAATTTAATAGTTGGGTTTTGGTTTCTGAATTAAAAGAATTATGATTAAAGAAAGTTTTTATTTAACATTACTCAGTAACAGTTCTATGGAATATTATCCAAACAACATGACTACAAGATTTTCAACGAAATTACCAAAATCTATCAAGTTGGAGGGAGAATGGTCAGTTGGAGTGGTTGAATTTCAATACCCTTGTACCATGTTTACTGTACAAGATCATGAAAATATTATTTACATAACAAAATGGATATTAATGCCACATGAAGAAAAACCTTCACTGGTTTATTATAAGACCCACATTCCAGCCACGAATTATGATAATATTAATCACATTCTATCAGCGTTGAATAACATAAAGGAAAAAATTCGATTTCGATATGATGATATATCAAAGTTTGTTTCCGCTACGGTAATGGATGAAAATATCAAATCGTTAAAGTTATCACCCAAGCTTGGTATTCAACTTGGTTTTGAACCCGATAGAAATCTTGTAGAAAATGGATTTGGAAAATGTCCTGCAAATTTACATTTGGGGTTACCATCTCAATTATTTGTTTATTGTGATATTATCGAACCTCAGATAGTTGGAGATGTTATGACTCCTCTCTTGAGAATTATACCTTTGGATCCTGCAAAGTATATTTATGGAGCAAATAAAATGCATGTTTTCTCACCACCTCACTACTTACCTGTTATGCGTAGAGAATTCGATACGCTTGAAGTGGATATAAGATCTAACACAGGTCAAAAAATACCATTTCAATTTGGAACGGTGTGTGTTAAACTGCATTTCAGAAAATTATAATGCATTCTCGTGATGATATAACTTGTCCATATGAACATTATTATTCACATCAAGCTGGTTCTGGGATCGGAGTAATTTATAAAGGGGCTCCTTATCAACGTGGTCATGGTATTGGTAGCTTCTTAGGAGGATTGTTTAGATCAGTTTTACCATTACTTTCTAGTGGTGCTCGAGTAATAGGCAAGGAAGCCTTAAATGCTGGTGTCGGCCTTCTATCAGATATGATAAGTGCTAGACCAATGGAGGATTCAATTAAATCTCGACTTAAAGAAGCTAGTTCAAATTTGAAAAGAAAAGCAGATAGTAAAATAGATCGATTGAATATGTCTGGCTCTGGATATATAACAAAGAGAAAACGTCTTTCCTCATTCAATCCACTACCGATCGCCAAAGTGAAAGCTACTAAAAAATCAAGAGCTAGACCTAATAATTTAAAAGATATATTTAATTAATAATTAAAGATGTCTTTTTTACATAGTCATTCTTGTGAGTGCATTAAATCAGAGTTAGATTTATTTGCTTTGCCATCCACACAAACTAGTATCGAAAATGGACTATGGATACACTACAAACCCATTTCATCCCTTGCTGACGATGGTCCTATAGAATTTCAAGTACCCGGAACCGGTGATGATTACATAGATTTATCCCACACGTTGATACACATCAAAGCTAAAATACTTAACCAAGACTCAACAAAACTAGCTGAATCAACAACTGTATCACCCATAAATAATTGGCTTCATTCAATCTTCAGTCAACTAGATGTATATTTGAATCAGAAGCTAGTATCACCTCCAAACAATACATATGCATATCGAGCATACATGGAAACTTTATTAAACTATGCTCCCGCAGCTAAAGAATCTCACCTAACTTGTAGTCTATGGTATGAAGATACTGCTGGGAAAATGAACTCAACTGATGAAAAAAATGAAGGATTCGTTAAAAGACAACAGTTAGTAAGTCAAAGTAAGGAAATAGAAATGATTGGACATCTTCATGGTGATATATTTAACCAGGAAAAGTTTTTAATAAATGGTGTTGAAATGAGTGTCAAATTAGTTCGTTCTAGAGAAACGTTTAATCTAATGGCATCTTCATCCGATTTAAAATTTAAAGTATGCATTACAGATGCAACTCTTATTGTTCGTAGAGCTCGAATCAATCCAACTGTATTACTTGCACATCAGAAAGTTTTAGCATCTACTACCGCTAAATATCCTATTACTCGTGCTGAAGTCAAAGTTTTAACCATACCTTCAGGGATTCAGGGCAAGACTCTTGACAATATTTTTCTAGGACAAGTTCCTAAAAGATGTATAGTTGGATTTGTAAACAATGCAGCGTTTAATGGGTGTCTGACTAAAAATCCATTCAATTTTGAAAACTATGATTTAAATACATTTTGTTTATACATTGATGGTCAGCAAATACCTTCAAAAGCTTTGCAACCATCGTTTGAGAGTAATATTTTTACTGCTGCTTATCACACACTATTTTCAGGAACAGGTATACATTTTCTTAATGAAGGTAATGGGATATCTAGGGAAAAATATGCGAAAGGATACTGTTTGTTAGCGTTTGATCTAACGGCCGACCTTAGTTCAAATTCAAATACACATTGGAATCTTATAAAACATGGTAGTGTTAGATTAGAAGTTCGTTTTGAGTCTACTCTTACTCAGACTATAAATTGTATTGTTTATGCAGAATTTGATAATGTTATTGAAATAGATAAGAACCGTAATGTAACCGTAGACTATAGCAGTTAAATAGGTTGTCTATATATAAGTGTTAGTACCTAATAAAAATAATCTGCACATATTCCAATCTTTTTATTTATGTCCTTGCACAATGTTTATAAAGAAGTTCAGTATATTTAGTTCCACATTCTTGATTTGAAGGTTAAGCATAGCACAGCTTTATGCGAAAGGCTGATTAAACATGAACACAATTGAGATTCAAAAATATTTGAACACGATCCATCCTTCTTTACAAAAAAATGTATATGCAGCAAACAGGTTACCTTTACATGTTAAAGTTCCTATGTACCTGATAAGCAATTTGGACACCGACAGCATGCCAGGTTCTCATTGGGTGGCCATACACATAGATAGAAATAGGTTTGGTCAGTATTTCGATTCATATGGACGACCGCCTACAGGATATCATAGAGATTTCTTGATCAGGAATTCAAAGCGGTGGGATTTTAATAGGTATAGATTACAAGATGATTTTACATCAGTTTGCGGAGAATATTGTGTAACATATCTTTATAACAAATTTTATGGAAATACAATGATGGATTTTATTAAATTATTCAGTAACAATACAATAAATAATGATATATTTTTATACAAACTATTCTGTACTTATTTTAGAGGAAATAAAGGTTTGTGATTGATCCAAAAAATGTTGTTTTGCTAGAACATCCTAATAAGCTAATTAGTCTGAGATTGACGTCAAACAATGGTGCGCCGTGACGTCAGAGGTGATAAACAAACAATGGCGCGCCGTGTTCACTGGGTGATAAGGAAACATTTAGGTTAATTTTATCAATAGGTGATTAGCAGTGTAGTGGAGAGCTTTAGATTGGTTAGCTATCTCATGATCTGTGTAAGCTATCAAAAAACGGATGCAATAGACCGATTCAGCGACCCCGAAAACCTAGGAAAAGACACCAAACTTTTTTTTTTTTTTTTTTTTTTTTTTAGCCTGAGTCGGTGAATTTATTTCGGGTTTGGATCACATGAGCCAGTTCCGGTGAATACCTAACTACTGACCTCCATTCCACCTGCCTGAAAATACGGTGCTTCCCGCCAAAGTTATCAAGTGGCCCCTCAAGTCTCTCCTTAAAAGTTTCTCCTCCTAATTGGACTAAAAATAAGTTCAAGAAAAGCGTTGGTTAAACAAGTTGAAGATAAAATTCTGGAGCGATCTTAAATAGTATCAACAAATGCTCGGTACATTTTTTTGGATGACTGAGATTTAGAGTCGTAGAACAAACATATATTAATATTGTAAGGCAGTTATTTTCAACAAAGGGCTATCGGTTATTTGCTAGCTCAAGATTTAACCAATAGCAGTATAGATTTCGTATGAATGAAAGAGATGCAATATAATCAACAAAAATAAATACTAACACAGCAAAACATGCGAGATTTTTCATCAGTTTCAGCATTTAAATTAGTGTTCTGAGATGCGAGAGGTGCAGATTCTATTCCGGCGGCGGGAGAAACTTTTGCAGAATATTTGTAGATATTTCTTTCGGGTCTGGTTGCAGTACGATCTTGTAGTATTATGGTACTAATTTCGGATACCCCGACACAAAGAATCCTAAGTGTGAGATCATAATTATACTCGTACTAGCTGATACCCGCGACTTCGTACGCGTTATCATCTACGTAGTGCAACAAAAAGGTCGGTTGTACCGTTGATAGGTACTTTGAGTTTTTATTGACTACTCAAGATGTCATCCAGTGTCAGTGACGTTTCGCGAGAACGGCCAATATGGCGACTGCAATTTGTCTCTTTGCACCATTATAATTTTACAAAATACTCGACAATCCGAATTTTGCGGATATAATTATGTTGTCGACTCGAAATCTTTATTTTTTTATGCTTTATTATTCAGGCAGGGTTTCGATCGAGTCTACCGTACCCCTTGACGAAATTATTAATATAGATAATGTGGCATTTATTTATTAGGTATGTCTCTCTCTCTCTCTCAGTCATATAAAAAAGAACAAAGAGACAGACAGCGCATCGTTATACCCGAGATATATACATATTCTGTTTGTTAATAGGAGTACCTTGTGTTTACCCAACAAACTATTTCCTCAGTGGAAACGCTCCGGAAATTAAAACCAGAGAAAAGTCCCCTGGGACATTAACTCGATGAGAGAAAGGGATTTAATTTTAAATTTGTTTCTCAGCTTATTTGTTTGGAGGCAATGCGTGTATATTTGCATGATTTAATATAACATCCCTTGCAAAATGAATTTTGCAAAACGTCACATGGTTTTGATAGAATGAATTTATTAATGAAAATGTTAAGTTTGTGGTTGACAAAAGTGGATGTAGTGGTTGACAAATCTACCTTATTCCAAACATCAGTCATCCAAATTTAAATGTTTGGAATAAGTATATAAGTAAATAGGTACTTGCCTTGATGAATAAAGTAGATACTTACGCACTTAGACAGGTACTTACTAATTGTTTCTAATCTTTAGCTTTGAAAAGTAATATGAAAGTATATACTCGTATTATATTCTTAATTCATATGCTACTATTTATTTAAGCACTTTCTTTCTAGATTTTGAATCGACAGGAACAACATACCTACATAAAATATCGTCATCAAATGAACGAGATTCTATCTCTTTGAGTAAAGGTCATTCATCAACGTGAAGCAAGTTATCTATTACACAACATTACAAGTTGGATCTAATGGTAAGTACCTAAAAAAGTGTTTATGAAATAAGAAATTGAATGCAGCCTAGTAAGTGGATATAGGGCAGATATGCGAACAGGCAAAGATACTGGCCTCACAGCTCAGTGGTAGTAGGTAGGTATGCTTTCTGCGCTGTAGGTTGTGGGTACGATCCCCACCCAGGATATTCTGTATTTGGGTGTATTATGTACTCTATGTACATAAGTATGGAAAAAAAGTATAATTAATCAATCAACTATCTGGTTTCTATATAGTAGCATATAGTAGGTACTGCTTATTTTGGACATACATATATAGCTTTGCTTAATTTGCACTAGATGGTGCTGTATGAAATGTAAACCAATATTTTTGTAACGTTTGGGGATATTTCTACCAATAGCTGGTAGTACTGTTATGTAAAACAGCTTTTGAATATATTTTTAATGTGAAGTGTTGGGTGTTCTATGATTAGATAAAAGTACATAAATAAAAAAGAAAACATGTAAACAAAACCGTAGTTTAAACTCCAAAAACACCTAAAAAGTCTATTGTCTCGCTTAAAATAAATCCAGTAATCAAAAAGGTGCACTGGCGTAGTTCTATAACTGAATTAGGGTCATCGCCGACTAACTTGTTATAGCCAGCTTCTTTGTAATGGGATTAAACGCATTCGTCTGACCCGCGCCGAACTTTGCTACAATTAGATAAGGGCACTAATGCTAGGTTTCTGGAAAATAGTCGATGGTCAGATGGGCAGTGGGCACTAATTGAATTATATATGTAAAAGTAAAACCTTTTTTAATTGAAAACTTTGTTTAGAATTATATATTGTGCAACATGTCATATTGTGACAAATTTTTAAACTGAACTGTTAAATGTTTAAACATTATAATATACACTTTTATTTATTCTACTACAATGTTACACAATGAGCATTCGTTATTATATTCAGTAACTAGGAACAGTGTTGATGACATGATCAATCCACGTCATTTGACATAGATTTGACATAATTTTTTTCCCACACTGGTTCAAAAATAATTAGTGTCGCAATATGAATAAGAATTGAATATTTTTTCTTTCATTTTACTCGCGACCCGAACACAAAAATTTGGCTAACGCTCTTTTCAAGTTATATTACGATTGGACACTCAGGTCTGCACCCTTATAGTGGATGTACGAGTAATAAGTAATCAGAATGTAAACATTCAACTCATTACAGTTTGGTTTTACTCTAAAGAGTAGTTGGTAGTATTTAGTGATTTGTCTAACCTGACGTTGGTTGGTTTACTTTATTTTAGTTTGACTGTGATTGAAAGGTTCCATGAGCAAACTGTAAAAATAACTAGCGATTGGTAAGTACCTGTTATTTTTAACTCAAATCAATGATTGATTTAGGCGTGACTTTGCGGAAATCCATTACAAATACTAAAAGGACGGAAATGTTTAGTACTTTCCCGCTAAACTATTATTTTCAAATAGAAACTCAAATCAAGTCTGCTTACATTTTTTTGATAGATAGATAGGTAATAAGTTATGTTATTTTATGTCTAGATCTAGAATCTAAGTTATCCTAATACAAAATACAAAAAAAAGATAAACAAATAAAATATTTGGTCCTAGGAGGTAGCGAGACGAATTATTTAAAAAGCATGCAATTTGTCTGAGATAAACTCATCAAAGTATGACCCAAAATAAATAACATAAACACATGTAACTTAATAACATATTCTTGTATCTTTGTAATTGTATGAGTTCATACAAAATGTAAATCTTAAAGTGAAGTCTAAAAAAGCTGCTCTCCAGTGACAAATAGAAGCTAAGTATACAGAAAATATAAAAGCATTTCACGGTTGATTCAACGCAAAGATGACACTCTGGAAGGTCTTCGCGAGGCCACGTCTCTCCGGACTCCTGTCTACTACGTCCCGAAGTCTGTCGGGACTCGAAACCATCTATACTAAGCAGCTTAGTAAAGAAACAGCTAGGTTTTGGTTTCATTTTGATGTATTTTTTTAGGATGAAACACAAATAGTTACTTTTCGTGGACCGAAATAATATAATTTCTTTCTTTTTTTTCGTTTCAATGCTTGTCAATCAAATAGTCAAAAACTGCATCTCAGTTATATTACGGTCGTCCAGTCACCATTTCTCTACCTATCTATTTCTCATTTCATACCTAAGACTTATTGTGTCATCAGGTTTTGTTCGTGCCGTAGTCGTGAAACTAGAGCTCCACTATTAATGGATTGGGTGAGCAGTTCCCATTCTAAGCTGTGTCTACAGTAGCGATGGGAATCGAATCAATTTGTCGACACAACATTGCTCCCGTTCGATCTCCGTCCCGCGCTTATTTGTTATCGCATCAACTCTGATCTCGACACGATTACTGTATGCGCGTCTTTTACGATTCCGCAGTTAAAAGCGGTTTTTGGGTATAAAACAATCGTGAAACCACAGCGATAGCATGTGGGACGCATCCGAGGCTGGCAACCGCGCGCGCCCCGGGCACAGCACTCTTGCCAAATGTGCCATCCGATAGCGCCAGAACATTGTTGCAAATTTACAACCACCCTATTAGCACTAAATCTAAACATTAACCCTATTCCGGTAACCGAACTTCACGGTTGCTGCTGAAAATGTCGGTCAAAGCGCGAGTTAATTTCACTAGACTCCCTTGTTTTTGGCGAGGGAGGTGCATTTAACGTCCAAATGCAAATATGAGGAAAAATTAAGCCGTAACAGCGTTTGGAAACATGCAAAAAAACAATGCGAGCAGTTGAGATCAATGCCAAAAACGTTACACAGTGAATATACAACACAACCACAGTGATTGAAATTGCTGCTTTGTATTACCTAAAACTATAGATATTATGCATGATTTCACATTATCTTACAGACTTGATGGTATCAAAGTTATCTATAAGTATCTATAAGATCTACATATTAACTTTCATACCTAGGTTCTACTACTTTTTATTAGTCGTGTCGTTCATAATGCTAAACAAAATAAAAATATGTTAAATCTTTTCCGATTACAAAAACAGTCGTCAAATAGTCGTTTCTATTTGGTAAACTCTTACCACAGCGATAACACATTTATATGTCTACGTCGGTGATATATTTACCGATAACCCCAGAAACTTGGTGGAGAAGTCTACGCATAGTTCGAGTTTATTATCAATCAAAGACTCGCCTCGACTCATTGTGTTGCTAATGTTGCTGAAATAATAACATTTTAACTGTATAAATACCTGTTTAAGAATAACTCAGGATGATGGCTAATAGGCTGATAGTCGAAGCACCGAAAATCAAAGACCGTGAAGTCTCGAAGCCCACGCTTTGTGGTCCAGGACCCTGCGATATATGGCCATCAGTTCAAGAAGCGTACAAAAAACCTGTTATAACTCCACTTTGTGATGAATATTTTCATGTAAGTTGTTTACTTAAGTTTCTTTTCATTTGAGCTGGTGACGGAATTGGCTAAGGGTAGTACCTATAAAATATAGATACTTGATAGTACCTAACTACAACAACCCGCTAAGTATAAACTTACAGATAATGTACCGATGTTTTAAAGTAATTTATTTAAATGTCAGGAAAGGAGAGGGTACTAAATGGACATTACAATATACTCGTAACAGCAGTATCTCAATCCCTTATTCAGCGTTTTTGTAAGCGCAAGTTGTTTATTACTCAAGAGATAATTTGAAATGATTGTAAATTCGCTAAAATCGGCTATAAACCCGGCCATTAGAGAGAAAATGGCTACATAATTTAAAATAATCCGCGAAATAATATCTCCGAAGTGAGTTTGTTCAGCTTATCTCCTGAGGAATCACAGCGATGACCTTGCGCGGTCACGGAACGTATGAGTCCACTCCTCCCGAAGTTGTTTGTTGCATATCTTGAATAAAACTTCCAAGATTTGTGTGGCAGATGTGAAATTTATTGCCTTTGATCTTACGGGAATGGAAGTTTGATTCGAATAGCCATTTGGTATTTTATTGCAACGTGAAACTCTGAAATTACTGATATGTTCAAGATGTTATTTTTCTAGGAAATAACAAAATATCTAAACATGAACCAGCGAACACGATATCTCCAAAAAGTTTCTCCAATATAAGTAAACTTTGTCGATTATTATAGGTTATGGATGACATACGCGCAGGAATCCAATACATCTTCCAGACTCGCAGTAAGCTGGTTCTTGCTCTAAGTGGCTCAGGACATCTTGGCATGGAAACTGTCATCAGCAACTTGCTCGGGCCTAATGAGACTTTACTTATTGCGTCTAGAGGAATTTGGGACGAACGAGCTCTTAGAATTACTGAGAGGCATGGTAGGTTCATCTTTATTTTGGTAAAAAATCTCAATAAACCTTGGAATGTGTCTATAAGAACTTATGTAGGTACTTACATAAAGTTTGTTTGGTAATTATTTTGTTTACAGCTATGTCGTAGTAGAGTTTACACCACATTCGTTTTCACAATATCTTGTTTTTATCTCAAAAAACAGCGGAAACCATCTTAACGCTTGAAAAATTTCAGTAACTAAATACTTGTACAAATTGTTTGAGCAATTTCGTAGCACGTAACATTGAATGTGATTAATCTTCTGAAAACGGACGGAAATTCGTTTGCGCCAGAGCCATGATGTAATAAATTAACACCGCAAAAGAACAAATTATTTTCAAATAACGTGCACTTTTTAGATAGTCTTTAAATAATACCTACTTATTTTATTTTTTAGTGAATTATGGATTAAATCAGTGGTTGAACTCTTATCAAAGAATAAAACTGCTTTACTTTTATTTCTCAAGTCCATTCACTATATTGTTTGATCATGCAACTGCAAATATATTTTGCCCATAGGAATTAAGGCAGTGATCACCAGAGTGCCCATGCATGCAACTTTTAGCCTGGAGCAACTGGAGAGTGAGCTTAGGAAAACCCGCCCTCAAGCCTTATTCATCACCCACGGAGACTCATCTACAGGCACCGTGCAGAATTTGCAGGGGCTTGGAGAGTTGTGTCATAAGTAAGTTCGTTTCAGCTATCAAACTCCCCTACTCTCCCTTCTACCTAAATCATCGATTAAAGATGAGTCAACATTAGTCAGGCAAATAAACTGAATTGTGGATGATTCTTTCCTTCATTCTCATGTTAGACATTAAAAGAAAAAAACTTTAGCAGAAAAACTATTTGATTCGCTGAAGAATACCGAGACCAAGACACGGGAGTCGAACAATTTAATTACATTCGCTATCTCTTTCATCCGTGGTGGATGCTAATACACGAGGCCAGTAAAACTAAACCAATTAAGAACTTATAGAACCAGAACTACGCATATTAGTTTAATAATCTTTGTCTTAAGTTTAGAAAAATCTCTTAGCGTAAAATAGTATTGATAGGACATGAGACATATGAGCTATAGACATTTTTAACCCACATGGCCGGCATTACGATGTCACATAAATACGAGTAGTATCAGCAATTTTTTCAGACCCTTGGCGGACCATAATGAAAAAGTTACCTAATCTGACGAAATTTCTATTGCATTTTTTATTCTAGCTTGGTTTATCTACTGGCTTCGTGTATTATGAGCCTAACTTGGCATTTTACTTGGATCTGCTCTGAATACGTTCAAGTTGAGAACTCTTTAATTGCATCCTGTAAAAGACTCTGCAATTAGCATGTAGTAGAAAATACAGGAGAAACTTGTGACTGAAGTTTCAGAAATTATAATTCAAAATTCCGAAACATTAATTTAATGCTCTGAGACAGTAAAAGCAGTTATTTTAACGACAGCAATTAGTTCTGTTCCAGCAATAAAAATTATATCACGATTGTAATTAGACTGCAAATTATTTTCCTTTAGCTGTTTGTGCTTTAATTTAAATGAAAGAAACTTTTTACTTACATTCCTTCGTTTTTTTTTATCCAGTTGAGACGTAGCAAACTGTACGAGACCGAGACACTCGTAGCGTTACGATAGTAACTATAAAACAAGTAGGTACATGATCGTAGCAGTCATTCGTAGCATATCAACTCGTAGATTTTTTTACATGTCTACGAATCAAGATGTCAAAACAGCTATAATTATTGCCAGTTACAATTCAAGGTACACGGTGACTTACGACTAACTATACGAATAAATATAATAAAAAACGTAGGTATACATAAACTTATAAATCGATGACTTACGCCATTTACTACGATATCATTCTATGCATATTTTCCAGATATGGCGCCCTTCTCCTGGTAGACACAGTAGTGTCCCTTATAGCAGAGCCATTTTTTATGGACGATTGGGGAGTGGACGGCGTGTACACGTCCACTCAGAAGGCTCTTAGCGGCCCCGCCGGCATCTCACCTGTCGCATTCAGTGCCCGAGCCGAGTGAGTAGTTAGATTCTTACTTAGATTACATTCTTAGAAAGGGTTTTAGAAAAAAACGTAATTTTAGTGGTGTCCGAATCAAAAGTAAGAAAAATATTAAAATCAAGTGTCAATTGGGACACTGTGTCCCAATAAATTTTGTCCGAATCGTCAGCAACCCCGTAATACCGCTGTGCCTAACTAGACTGACGCTTTCACGCAATTCAAAACTTACGCTTCTTTCCTAATCAATCATGTGGTAGGACTTTTAATCGAATGTTAGAAATCATTTGATATTTCTGTCGAAGATTAATATATCTTGATATATTTTTCATAGTTTTTCTGTTATTTCAGACAAAAAATAAATAATAGAAAACACTTACCGCCATTCTACTATGATATGAAGCTTTTAGCGGAGCAGTGGAATTGTTACGACAACACGAGAACGTGAGATTTTTTTTATTACTACCTATCTAAACTATATTATTATGTAATACCATAATCATACTTATTATTAACTACTTACTCATCTTCATTGCAATTAAAATGTAGCATAAAATTATGAAGAGTGTGTTTTCACGAAGTCCGATGAATTATTTGATTTTGTCAGAAATTACATCGCAAAGCTTCGTGAGATAGGTACCTACTACTTATTTATTTATGCTACTTAAGTAAATGTTCTTTTAAAAGGGCTCACGCTATTTTCGATGAATCAATTTTTTTTAAACATGTTTTATTGATGCAGTTATTGATCGCGTACTTTTTTTTAATTTTCCCAACTCTTGGACTGTAATCATGGTATACCTGCAAATAATGTTTTTAGAATAAAGTTAGTCCTAACACGTATTCTTACATACATTTATTAGGATAAATAAAACCAAGTCGGGTTTGTTCGAACACTTATAACTCTAGAACGGCTAGGTTGGTTTTCATGATTTTTGGTTTGTGGATTTATCTCCGCCCCGAATAGCAAAATAACTAAGTATATTAAATAATTCTTTTGAAAAAACTTAATTTTTATTAATTCATATGCGGTATGAAGTTTGCCGGGACAGTTAAACTACTTACTTTTTACTCCAGGTACCATCACACTCTGAGTCCGCCATTGCTATGGGCGCTTCGTGCTTGCATCCAGCAAGTGTCCAATGAAACCTTGCCAGTGGCTTGGGCCCGTCACGCAGACGTTACGGCACATTTCCATAAACGTCTCCGAGCTATCAAATTCGAATTCTTGATACCGAAACTTGAAGATCGACTGACGAGTGTCACCACATTAGTTCTACCAAAAGGCTACGATTATATGGAAGTTGTGAAATATATTAGAGCGAGGTGAGAACATGTCTTGTATTTTTTAAATTAAACTTATACTGTATGTATGTACTTTTAAACTTACGCGATCTGAACACATTATTATTAGTATTAGACGGGTATTTATCGCATTTATACTGTATGTATTTACTGAGTGCATGTTCATAAAAATGAACTCCTAGGATAGTTTATTTATTCCCATTAGACTTAATAACGTTTCTAGACTTGCAATAAATCATATATTTTAAATTGAAATTGAAATCGAAAAATATTTATTCAGTACAATCACAAGGATCACTTTGAAACGTCTTACATGCTAGGTGACCTATGTGCCAATTACAACCTAACCCAAGTACGAGAAGAACAGGCAAGAAACTCGTCTCGGTCCTAGCGCTTTTTTGTATGATCCTTCTTACAAAAAAATGTAATCAAGATTATCTAATAATAATAACATAAAAACAAATGACAAAACAGAACATAAATACATAAAACAAAAGGACAGCGTTTACATTGCAAATTGGTTAGCTGTCGGAGGGCGGAGCGACATTGGGCCATGACCTCCTATCATCAATATATTCATTTATATTATAATATGCTTTCTTTAAGAGATTATTTTTAATGAAGGCTTTGAATTTTCTAACAGGAAGTTTAGTTGCATTTATAGGAAGTTTATTATAGAAACGTTATCATGTTCCCCATAAATGACCCGTTCACTTTTTGTAACCGAAACTTAGGGATTAATAATTTATGTTTGTTCCTAGTATTGATTCCATGTACATCGCAGTTTTTCTGAAGTCTATCCCTATTCTTATGAGCGTACAGTAAATTTTCGTATATTGTGTCGTTACTGTGAGAATATTAATTTCTTTAAATTTTTCTTTTAAAGAGTCCCTCGGTTTCATTTTGTAAATGGCACGAATTGCCCTTTTTTGTAATACGAATACTGATTGTATATCCGCTGCTTTTCCCCAGAGAATTATACCATATGACATAACACTATGGAAGTAGCTAAAATAAACTAATCTAGCTGTAGCTTCATCCGTAAGCCACCGTATCGTATGAACTGCATATGCAGCGGAACTAAGCCTACCAGAAAGTTTATCGATTTGTGGTCCCCATTGAAGTTTGGCATCAATATTGATACCAAGGAAAACCGTAGAATCAACAAGATTCATTGCTTCCCCATTAATTTTAATATTAGTTGGCCTATGCACTACTTTGGGCAAAGTGAATTTAATACATTTTGTTTTGTTAGTATTCAGCAGAAGATTATTTACAGTGAACCAGTTCAGAATCAATGATAGTGACTCATTTACGTAGTCGCAACTCGAATTGGTTCTGTCAACTTTAAAAACTAATGAAGTATCGTCAGCAAATAAAACTATGTCACAAATATCTTTTACAACAAATGGGAGATCATTAACGTACACTAGAAATAAAAAAGGACCCAGTATCGATCCCTGCGGTACCCCTATCTCAATAGTTGAACCTGAAGACCTTTCACCGCCAACGTCTACTTTTTGGACTCTATTCGATAGATACGACTGTATAAGGTCTAAGGCCTGGTTTTGGACGCCGTAATAATTTTACTTTGAAATTAAGTTTGCATGACTCACGCAGTCGAAGGCTTTAGACAGATCACAGAATACACCGATTGCATCCTGCGACTTCTCATCTATACCTACTATCACTTCGTTTCATTAAAGCTATACCTGCATCTGTTGTTACTCTGTACCTGCAATAAAATATTCTTCAATTTCAATTTCATTTTCTGGAATAGCACATAGGCTACTTTTTATCCCGGAAAATTTACGGTTCCTGCGGGATAGATTTGTTTTCATTTTTCAAGGTACCACGCGGGCGAAGCCGTGGGCGGAAGCTGGTATTTTAACAATTTTATATTTTTATTATTGGTACTTACTTAATTTCTTTTTTCTCTCTCTTGTCAAGCTGGATTTGTATCTTCTTATCTTTCTTGTCAGGCTGTACATCAATTAATTTTAAAATTATTTTTCCCAGGCACGAAATTCTCATATTTGGAGGGTTGGGACCCACTGCCGGCAAGGCGCTGCGTATCGGTATTATGGGCATCAACTCTACAATACAAGTAGCTAATGCAGTAGCTGATGCTTTGATCGATGCGTTGATGGTTCTTCGAAAATCATCACTATAAAATTTAACATTCATAAAGAGTGAAATAACTAAGTACAGGTAGTAATACTGGCAAAACTCCTAGCAAAAATAATAAAGTTACCTATGTGTGGAGCACTTAATGGCAATCTGTACCAAAGTAAGTCCTTCGCGTAACTATAAGGTAGGATAAATCTAAAAACAATGTACTTATGGTATGTTCACAGGTCATTTATTTTATTACTGTTATTCACTGGTTTCAACTAAAATAATTATAATGGGTGTTTCAATTATATTAAATCTCGAAATACTATTATAGGGTGTTTAATTAAATTAATAAATTTCGTGTATTTTCATATCTGGGACTGGAATAATGTTACATTAAAATAAAAAACAATGCAATATAAGCGAGTTCATGGTATTCTATATGGCCATTAGTTGTGTTATTCGCAAGCCATATAAAGATAGATGACTACTTTCCTATTGTTAGACGATAAGTAATTAAAATCAAGAAAACTTTTCTAAATAAGTTTCCGCCACATCATCGTTCGACGTATAACAATGCTATAGATACAAACTCCTCAGATATTTGATGGACTAGAACCCACAACGAAACGCGAAAATTTTCAATGTTTTTTTTTTGGCAATATTTCTTGAGAAAATATTGGTATCTCTAGAAAGTCGTGTGTAATATAAATAAAATGTTTAATGGGCCTCATCTAAAACAACTCAGAATAACATAGCTTACATTCCTAATAATACCTTTAATTTTCACATCCGTCGATGAGGCCCTAGATATGAATGAAAAGATTCTTATACTCAAAGACGTATCGCTAGCTACATGGCATTCATTTCCATCACATCGATATTTGGACTAGCTTCCTTAATTACTTACCTAAACCATTATACTAGTAATTAAACAAAACTAGTCACGAAACCATATACTTAGGTAAATTACTCATGATTTTATAACGGTACAATCCGCAATATTAATAAGTATACAATGTTATATTAGAACGTTAAGTATCTATAACAAAATATTTTACTATTTACAAATTCATTTCTATGACAAGCCTATTAAGATAAGTAAAATTTGATTACAAACATAAGTTACACTTAGTTAAGAATTAAAGTATTACCATAGTTGCAAGTAAAAGCGTAAGAACATTAAGAAGACGAATAAAAAAGAGGGCCTAATGAAAGTCCCTGAGGCGTAGGTGCCTCATGTTTGTAACCATATTCTTCAAGTTTTAAATAATTCCTATATCGACACAAATTTAAAACTAAAAAGAAGTATGATTTAGGTAATAAACGATCAGTTAGGTTATGATTGTATGGTACTAAACAAGATACAAAACTAAAAGCAAATGCACAAACAAGGCGATCAATACAACATAGTGTTCTAAGATGGTTCATACACAAATACCGAATTGTGCGTTTTCATATCATAACAATAGCAACGTAAATAAATATGCATATAATAAGTAATTATTATTATTATAATAAAATTATATTTACATTTAAGAAAATATGGCACATCTTATCGACCGCGCTCGCGCATTTTAACTTCCTTGCCCGAGCGATCGAGCCCTACTTACTTCGAAGAAAAATTCAAAATTGATCGAAGCCTACTAAACAATAATTAGTGGATCAAGTTCGGACAGAACCAAATTATTTCCATAAATCGGATTCAAAAAACCAAAGTAAGCAACTTGAGACACCAAAATCTTGAAATCCGTAATTTGGTCCTTCGTATTTGAGTAACATCAAATGACAATGTAATGCGCCTATAAAATTTCGTGATAACTCATAATACCAATTAAAATACCGGTGGGTAATTATATTCAACGTCGTCAACAGAGTAAAGCTATTCCAACCGATCCCTGCCGTTGCGCGGCCGACCGAACTCTACAATAACAAGCAGGTCTGGCAACAAATCGAAAAACTATTATGAAACAACCTCTTTTCCTGCAATCTACCTTAAACATTACAACATAATAAATATCCCAATTTCAAAATATATAATGTTAATTTTACAGTGGTTAGACAAAATTTAATGAATGAATTGTAAAAGATGTGGGACGAATGGATAAAACTTTTGAGGTAAAGCAATAATATAATGATATCTACGACTTTTTACAAAAATATTCTGTTTTAGCAATAGGTGAAATAGATAAGTTTGTTTATTACTAAGTAGTCTTTCGATCTGCTACAATCCAATACCTGACGCAGCCTAAAACTATAAAGAAACACATTCGAATCGCACGAGTACATAAAATATGTCAGTCTATAGAGCGAGTAACTCTTAGCCTACACAGTCTGGGTATAGACGGGTCGGGCGGGCGCTACCACAGCTTCTTAACCAATACCCACTTCTAAAGGGCAGAAACTGTGACAACCTATGGTCTAGTCTATTTAAATAGCACTGTCGGAAATTCTGCAAGCCCAAATGAGTGTACAGTTATTTCTGTTGAAAGAAATAGCACTACATTTTCTATTTAAATGACTCCTTGACTTGATGACCGTTAGATCTCTCTAGAAGCAAAGATAAATTATTAGCCTAGTCTTCGGCGGGCGACACAATATTTGGTGGTAATTTCGTCTAAAGTTTTACAGTAACAGTATGAATAAGTACATCAGAAAGAGACTTAAATGGAGTTCAATTAGAATGGAAGCATCGCCCAAATAAGACTTCTTTGTTTCTTATTGTGGTCGCAACCGCATCGTTCACGTTTACACTACTGTAGAACCTAATGTACTCAACCGCGTAATACGCTGTAGTTTGAGTTTAGCTGCGACCAACTGCAGTTTATGAAACTCTCTTCATACTTCCCAAGACAGCCATGCTACGCCTGTGTTTTCTAGTAGCCGAAAGTGAAATTCAATTGTTTAAAAACTACTTAATTTCAAAATTGTATGTACCACTAGACTTTACTTCAGCCAGATAAGTCCAAGCGGGACTCCATAGGGCGCTGTCCGACCACCACTTTAGTGGTGCCTAACTAAACTGCAGTTGAGTGTAGTACTAGGCTGTAGTATCAGCTGCACTGACTACAGGATGTCAGCCGCGTTCTGTAGAACACTATAGTGTTTAACTTCAAACCAAACTGCAATTAAGTTATACCTACCTATCTCTAGACTACAGTAATTCATCTGTTCCACGTTCTGACACAGTACTTCAGCCGTATTCTACGGCGTATAACTTCAAACTAAACTGCAGTTGAGCTGCGTAACACTAGACTGCAGCGTAAGACTTCAGCTGCGTACCACTGGTGTGGAGAGAGTGCTCAGCTCGGCGGCGGGTGGCGCGGCGCGGCGCTGGCGGGGCGCTGGCGCCTGTGCCGCGTGCACGCGCAGCACGTGTCGACGCGCCGTCGCTTCTGGCACGACGCGCGCCCACAACGCTTCCGCACGCATGTTACTTCGCCATCCTGGAATCAGGGTTTCGTTTTATAAGAGAGGTTTAGAGCAAATAGCTAGCAACAATTTTTTTTAACTTAGTATTCTGAACTAACTAGTAAATATTCTTGTGTTACATTTTAATGACATACTCTATCTGTGAGTTCAGAGATGAAAACTTAACACATTAGTCGTTGTTTCATAATTGCTTGTAAGGTTAGGTATGACTAAAATGTACTAACCTTGCATCTGCAAGTGACGCATCTCTGCTCGCCGTGCGAGTGTATGGACGGATGCACCTCCTTGCCGTTGGGCAGCGGTCCATCCGGAAACTTGCAGCCACCTTCTGCTAAGATCTCTTCTGCTGTTCGCGGTGCGCCCTGGTCCTTAGGAGTTTCTTCGTCAGGTTTCTTGGCTCTTGGCTGAAAAAAAATACAAAATACGTAAGCATCTAAAGGAATTTACTTATAGACGTGTTATTTAATGTTTTCTTTAAAAAATTATAAAACCTGAGTTTATAAACTATGTTTCTTTTGGTAGAAAATCCTGAGGACATACATAAGGACATACCTTAGACATAGTCAAAAAAAGAGAAATAAAAGCTGATGCTAACCGATTAATATTTAAAAAGCATTCCTCAGTGGCGCAGCGGGCTTCAGTCCGCCTGCGACGCAAGAGGTTGCGGGTTCGATTCCCGCCGCGGAATAAATTTGTGTACGATCTGCAGAAATTTGTTCCGTTGGTCTGGGTGTTTTCTATGTATAATAAAAATATCTATCTATGTACAATAATGTAAGTATTAAATATATCAGTTATCTAGTACCCATAACACAAGCTTTGAGTAGCTTACTTTGGGGCTAGATGATGCTGTGTGGATTGTCCAGCATTATTTATTATTATTTATTATTTATTCATGAAATAAAAAGCCTTACCTCGGGGCAAACACGGCAGCAAGCTCTTTTATCAGTTCTATAGGCTTCTTTCTCACTGCAGTGTAGAGCAGGACAGCGGACTCTTGGACAGTGGATCTGTCTCGTGTCGAAGTTGCAAGTACAAGTCACACAGGTGTCGTATCCTCCAGGCACTAAATAGGGATGCCAGGATGAACCTGGGGCGTAATGTTGACCGGCTAGTTCACAGCTACCGGTCTCACTCCAGATTGCTGTGGTTGAATCTATTAAGAAATCAATAGTTGTAAATAATTGGATGGATTCTGTGGATTCCACTTCAGACTATCCTAACCAAACAAAAGTTGACAGAATAAAATAACAGCAGATACATCAAACATTAAGCTGCTTTGCAAATAGCCGAATTATAATACTGACTTGTGCAAATAGGGCAACACTGTCCTTGCGGCATCTGCAATGGTGTTATGCAATTGGTCCTTGGACACTGGACTGGCTCACAACGTGGTACTCCGTGCATACATACACATTTTGAACAAGTCTGGAAATACAATATTATTAAGTATTTTATTCTTTAAAAATCTGCAATAAAATTATAGTGGACATCATCATTTCAGTAATAGTCGTTTTTTTCTGCTATCCTCTTTTGTAATGAGCATCTTTTTTTCAGGAATTACTGACGACATCCATCAGATCATAATTTATCAAAGTGGGTTCGACTATGTCATCGGCATAGCTTTCGGACGCTCTGGTTTTCTGCGACCTAACGGTCACTAAGTCAAGATATTAGGTACCTTAATATCAGTCCAAATCTCTCCCGTTTTGTACAATTTTTCTCCATGGGAGCAGTATCCTTGGTTGAGTCTGAATATATTGTTATCTGACAGTTGGTCCTCCGATGGTCCAGGTGTAAACTTAGCACTCAGTTCATTGTCTGATGTCCCGGGCAAAGAAGGCAGGCATGATGTTGGCACGCTTATCTGAAGAAGGAAACAAAATGATCAATAAATTAACTCAACTGCCAATGGGGGGTATGCACCTATTTACCCCAGTTAGCACAAAATTCACTTACAATGTAATTAAGTGGTATATTTATATTGATAAAGTCTTTAGTTGAAATCCTACTAATAATATAAAGGTATAGCTTGTGTAGTTGTTTGATTATAGCTGGAGGAGTTTGATGAAATTTTAAGTATGTTTAACCTGTGATTTGGTATAGGATATTAAATAACTTTTTATGTAGTAACTATTACCACGCGTGCAAAGGCGTGGGCAAAAGATCTGTTCCCAGTAAAATAAATCTTACCTTTCTATTCTCCGGAACTAAGCAGCTTGAACAATAATTAATATTTGCTTAGAAATAATATTGCTGTCTACTTTACAAAGATTACGAGTATAATACAAACATTTACCTGAGAAGCTGATACTTTAAGCACCATAATAATAAGTGGTGCTTTTACATTTCAACTAATTGCGCTTACGAGTTGCATGAATTATGGAATTTACACACGTGATCATTAGTTACACATGGATTTTGACCACTTCTTAGATTGTCCCCTTTTGGACATTTCTTATTACTAGTTTTTGATTTTAATTCAATATAAATATTAGCTTTGCGGAAATTTTACAAGTCTTAAGTAAACGTACTTGTGGTACACGCGTGCGCATCAACACAGTGACGTTATCGTTGGAGCGCAACTCAAGATAAGCAGCTCCAATGTGTAAAGCCACCAGCTCCGCCCCTGTAGGCTCCAGTACCCAGCCTTCTTCTGGGCCCAGTTCTCGTGCACTGCCTTCGACGCCTGCGTGAGTTTCCAGCCACCAGGAGGAACGAGAGCGAGCATTGCTGCCAATTACTACTGTCTGTAAAGTGTAAAGGTACGATTTAAGACGCGCCTTGCTAATCTTCGTCTACTTCAGAAACACAAATACACGCCGATTATATAGAGCCTCCAGATAGGCCTTCTGTTTACTTAGGCATTTTGAAGATATTGCTACTATTACAGAACAGCAGGCACTAGTTTTAGTAACATCATAAACTCAGCAAATGTTAGGTCAGCTTACCTCGTAGTAAAATCCACACAATGAATCGATAGACACCCAAGCTAGTCCGGCCATTGTTGTTGGGAGTCGTATCTGGCTGGTTCTTTTAAGGAGCGCTGGACCAGACCCAGCTGCGTCTGGCAGCATTCTTGATGTCAATCTTCCACGGAGAGCTGGTGGACCTGTAAAAGATTACAAGTCTATGTTTACTTTCATAATACATATTTGGTCAATAATCCATGATTGATAAGAGAATGCTAATTGGTTTTGATTTTTGAAATAATACCTAATAATAAAGAAAGATAACCTTTGTGGATTTGTCAACATAACAATCGTGCGTATTGTTAAAGTATATTAATTTATGAAACACACAACATACAAACAAATTTTACATGGGTACTTTTAAAGTTTGTAGGCTACAAAAGCTCATTGAAATTTTTTTTTACCCGTATCAGCTCCAATGTGGACAGCCAGCTGTTCTTCATACAAAGGCTGGAAGATCCTAGCACTTGGTCTCGCCAGGACGCCCATGCGAGTGTCCAGTATTTCCACTTGTGAGTGTCTTTTACCTTGCTCCTCAACAAGGGTGATTTTGGGATCGACTGCGCCCAAGTTATCTATCTGAAATTCAGGAATGTCATATACCTTGAGTACAGTCCTAAGTTGGGAAAGTGAGCACTCGTAATCCTACTTTACTTACGTCATCTCTTTCTACTACTTTGACGAAAACTATTGTTATAGAAAATCTAAGTTACCAGTTTTATCCGCTGCTAAGAGTAATCTATACCTATATAAGAGCTTAACCTGACTAACTGACTGACTGACTGATTTATCATCGCCGAGCCGAAACCGCTGAAGCTAGAAAGCTGAAATTTGGAAAGTGGTTTCCTTTTATAACAAAACCACCCACTAAGGCGGGATTTTTGGAAATTCCACCTCTAAGGGGGTGAAAAAGGGTGAAAACGTTAGTATGAAACTTTTTAACGCGTGGAGCGATTTTCATGAAATTTTGTTTGTGCACTGTAAATGCAAAATGAATGAACACGTGTTTCAGGATTTTTCAATATAACCTTCAAAAAGGGGTCAAATGTGGGGTCAATGTTTGTATGGGAACTTTTTAACGGGTGGTGCGATTGGTTTGAAACTTTGATTGTGTACTGTAAATGCAAAATAAATAGACACGTATTTCAGGATTTTTCAATTTAACCTTCAAAAAGGGGTCAAATGTGGGGTCAATGTCTGTATGGGAACTTTTTAACGGGTCGTGCGATTGGTCTGAAACTTTGTTTGTGTACTGTAAATGCAAAACGAATGGATACGTGTTTCAGGATTTTTCAATATAACCTTCATAAAGGGGTCAAATGGGGTGTCAAAGTCAGTATGGGATTTTTATGAGTTGTGTGATGTGTTTGAAACTCAGTTTAGATACTTTAAGTGAACGAAGTCGCTGGCGGGACAGCTAGTTCTCTATATTAAACATGGACGGAAAAGTGATAACATATAATGTAACGTTATTTTTTTACTTTTTAATAATCTACATCTGACTTAAACTTACCTGAATGTCATAAACAAGAGATCCGTCCTTGTCAATATAGAGCAGAGCGAATCCTTCAGGTGACATGCTAGCTGGTGCTCTTTCCGCTACAAGTGGTGCATGAAACAATTCGCAAGCCGCTTTCTGTCTCACACTGCCCACTATTCTCCTATCTGGTGCTCCAACCGCTTCTATTGTAAGCAGCAACCGACCTCGAGCTAAAGATCTAAGTTCCGCAGCGGAGACAGGAGTGGAAACTTCCAGAACATTGGTGTGATAGTCTGGTTTAGATACTCTCTGCACCTGGAAGAGTAGAATTCCTTTTTTTCTTTGTTTTGAAGTTTCATCTTGCACCTTACAAACTAACAAATAGCTTGCCTACTAGTAGGTACTTACCCGACCAAGAAGCGGCTGTGACTAAATATATAATTTAACTTGATAATTAACCTGACAATATCTAGAAGTGATTATTGGTCAGCTAACGATATATTATGTTTATATTTAGCGATTATTTAGCGCATCTTTCATCATCACCATGATGTATCTATACATAATACGAGTGCTAAAGTCCATATCTTTATCATTACCTATTCAAAAGTATTGCTTGATATTGGTTTGTTAACGCCCATCATCATCAATGCTTTTACACCAAAAGCTATAAGGCAAGAAAATTTGAATTTGTTATTTCACAATTGCAATTAGAAAACTACCTATAAATAAAGTTTAGTTCATCCGTATGCATCGCAAAACCAGTCACGAGGAGTTCAACACGGTCAACCCAGAGCAATTAGTACACAATGTTTAATTGATGACTGTTGACTTCCATTAGGGCTGTAAACTATAACCGCACCCAAAATTCTACTTGGTTTTGCTTTATTTACTTCAAAAACAACGTTTTACGAGTCAGTATTCCTAAAGTTACCTGATCAATGATAGTTTGATTCTTCTCTGGCAATGTGAGCACTATCTTCACCAAATGAGGAGTCGATGCGCTCTTCGGAAATATTCCATTGAACACCAAAGCCAGGTAAAGACTCGGTGTGGCACCAGCTACTCCTGTGATTATAGCAGTGCCACCCCACCAGCCATCCTCGTGGTCCATTGCTCCATAATCTCGGCAGGCTCCTTGCCCAAACGAAGGAGGCGGATGCTCAGGTTCCAAAAGCGTTGTGAACATTTCAGATGTCAACGCAGGATATCTACAATCAAAATATAAACATAACTCAAAAAAAAACTGAATTTCCCAAAGATCAATACGGCGAGATCACATAGAGCTCAAAGGATAAATATTACGGATCAAAAGAAATATTCAATGAATAAGAAGGATGATATATGTATAGATTGGCAAAGATTACGACATCGTGCAATTAAAAGAACGAATCAATTGAGTTTTCGCTTTGAACGCCAATGCCGACTTGCCTACATACGGTGGTATTTTCCAAGAGTTATTTCTAATGAAACTGACTGATTTCCGTTATTAATCACACGGTTAATTTAATTTACGATCCGAAGCGAATAGAGCTGCTCGAGGTTTTCTCGGAATCAATGAAGGACTTACCGAGCAATCTAATACATATCGTTTTGTACCTATGCTCGAAATGGGCTCATACAAAAGTTGGCATAGTTCGCGACTTGAATACGAGAATAGCGAATGTTCGTACCTACCTGTCGATACGGCCACTAAGAGCGCTGTCGATGGAGTTATTCCGTTCGTCACCCCAAAGTAGTGCAACGTGCAGCTCTCCATCCCGCAATAAAGTCTTGTATTGACGAGGCACCCGACGCCAGACGCCACATAACTGTAAAGAGGAATCGTCAGAAATAGATATTTGCTAATATGCAGGCAAAGATAGAAGGCTGGTGCTTTCAATATTTGCACAATTGGAGAGCCAATAAGTATGTAAATACCTTATCAGTTTTTTCTTCATAAGTGGCATGAATACCAGGCATTTTCTTGAGAGCCTGTTCGAGGAGCACTCTTCCGGCTTTATCAAGGAAGGCGAGGGCTCGCGGCTGTGCGGTTATCGAGGGGCTCAGGATGACGGACCAGTAGAGATGACGTCGACGGAAGGTGAAACGGGCTGTTGCTACTCCTGGGGCTACAGGTACTCCCGACATGTCGTCACGTCTGACGCAAAGTGGAGACCGACCCGTCAGGAAGGAAGCAAAATCTGTGCCAAATTAACGCAAAGACGTAATAAATGTAACTCTACCAATTGAATATGTAAGTGCAAAAACATTGATTTATGTCACTTACTTTTCATATTATGTTCTTCTTCTTCAGCAGTAATAACCATTGGGCTATCTTCTTGTACAATATCTGGTGCTGTAACAAAGATTGACATATCAAAACAAGTCGCCACGTGTGTGTGGTATTCGGATGGTACCGGTTTATTTACCTTAACTTAATGGTTGGTAATTGATATTTTCTACTGTGTAGGTACGCGGCTGACGGGTGCGGCGCCTGTGGATATCATGTTACCAATACCAGGCCATTTGCTTAAGCAAAGCTCTTTCGTTAACGACGTGATTTATCAATTACGCATAGTTATGAGTAGGGTGGCTGCAAGCAATTACGATTTTATTTTTGTTTCATTTAAAACATACGTTTATTATTGTATAAAAACAACTTGTGTGGCTAGGAAACTGTTAACCTATTTAATGTAGGTACCTACTGATTGGTTCCCTTAACTTTCTCCTGTCATCGTTGCTCCGATGCAATAGCTCATAAAACCCAGTGGTTCGATAAATTGATCGTGGGTGACATCTGCGTCAACGGCCGTAGCCGTTTTGCGAGACCCCCGCCCGATTCCTCTGCTCTGGTTGATTGGATCAAATATTATTCAATCGGATCAGAGCGGGCGGCGTCTAGACGGCGACCGGCAGAATTTGCGCTTTGCAATAAGCTTTCTTGTTGGGTCTGCTATGGACAGAAATAGAGAGAGCACTGACATTTTGCGTGACACTTTGATTGGTACTAGATTTTGTCTATGCGCTCGTTAAATGCTCGTAAACTACAATTAATCTGGCTCTGTAAACTCTGTAAATAATAAGCATTTTGCAGCTCCTTTGAACTTAACGATCTGAATAGTTGGACAGCTACGTAATATCACGGAAATAGTCTGTTATGGTAAAAACAAATTATCTTAAGCATTTAAGTATAACAAAATAAAGTAAGTATTCATTGTATGGAACAGATCAATAGTTTCACGAATACGTGTCGTGTATTTTATTATTTTGAAAAAAGCCTGTGTAAAGCTATTTTTCAAAAAAAAACAACCATCATAAGTAATGTAATGCGGCCTCTCTGGATATCGTGTACGGCCAGTATTACAGAATCTTAGTGCTAACCCAAACTCTCTTATCATGCAAAGCGGTAAGTAGGTAGGTACCTACCAAAGAACGACATGATAAATAAGCCAACTCGCAAACAGTAGGCAAGATGAGCAGACCGGTTTACGCGTCTAGCTGAAGATTGTGATCTGGCACGGTCCGGCGCCGGTAATCATAATTCACTCTGTAAATTCATTACATACCCGAGACAGCCCTAAATTTATTAGCAAATGGCGCCAACGCGACGAGTAGCTAAATATTTACAAGCACAACAAAGAGATGATCCAACAAATATATTGCTTTTTATAGGGTTGATCCGGATAACATTAAACAAACATCGTTGGTGTTTAAATAGAACTAAGGCGATAACATATGACCACGAAGAGCAACAAACATCTCTAGCAAAATATGAATTCAGGCGAATAAGCCAAAAATTTCGTTGGTGCGTAAAATGTAAAGACGAGGCCATTTTCAAATCGCCTCGTCTTTACATTTTACGCACCATAATTATGAATCTGTTCTGTTGTACATCACGCCAGCCCTAGCTGAAGTCCATAGTGAGATTGCATGCGGCATCAAGCACCTTTGACTCTTTGACTCGACAGGCTCGACACTAGTATGTACCTACACACGCCTGTACACTATGCATATTTATGTATGCTTGCATAGTTCGAGTACATAGAAGCGCGCAACTTAGGTGTCTTACCGACCCACACCCCTCATTAATATCGTTTAGCGTAAATTTAAACTTTTGAAAGCAGCCTGGAGTTACGTGACGGGACTGGCTGGAGCCGTAACCGCTTAATTTTTAGTCAAGTCGTGCCTTAACTCTTTAGTCCTCTCCGGACACGGCGAGTTTTCCAATCTCGTGACGTAACCAGGCGCCGCTTTGACGACGCTCGATTATATCCAGTGCTATTACAGAGATCACAAATGCTTTACATCTAGCTTTTACAACATTGAGCAGTACATTAACACTTAATGAGCTGATTCAAATCATAAACGAGATAAAATATGCTACGAGACTCGAGATCGCACTTCTCTACAACAGCAATAAAAACTAAATTGTTACAACACTACGAGCACTTCCGAGAGTGAAAGCTGCATTACTATACGACTTTCCCAATCCAGACTCAGTTCATTAGATTACAAATGCACCTAATTACCTGCTGAGTTCGGTTCTCCAGCAACAAAATGAGCATAACTTTACCCAATTTGCGAGATTTACTGCCAGACTATATCTCGACTTTCAACACAATACTATTTGAGAATAGAATAACATGGTCCGCAGACACAAACATTTCTGCGCTGGCGCCATCGACCGTGGCGAAATGGATTCAACTAACAGACAAATCAGCCAGTCGATTGACAAGACAGCAGTCAGCACGGTCAGCCTGGTATAAAGTGGTTCAATCGTCACTGATTGCACAATCGATAGAGCCAATAAATAGCATCTTAAGACAACTTAGTGTTCCTAGGGCTCTGCATATTTATGAGACATTTAACGGAGGATTAGATAAATAACACGAATACTTGCAGATAATCCGGTAGGTACCGGTATCTCTCTCTCTCTCTCTCTCTCTCTCAATCGGTCAGTCTTCTGAATGATTATACTCATAGTACACTTTGATCTTGATTTACTGAAGCGGAACTGCTACTTAATAACTTTAGGTTTGATTTATTTTTATTTAGTTCTGGGATTATTAACAACTAGCTTCCACCCACGGCAAAGTGTACTCATATGAAGGTGGTGGATTTAAGTATTACCTGAGTATCAGGAGTCACGGTCATTTTGCAACATTGTCTAAGTACTATGGAACTCCTATTAATAATTTAAACTATGAGATTGCTATTACGAGAAGGGTTTATGCTCGTAATTATCAAGAGAATATATAGCTGGTTGACGGCTGACTTGTTTATTTATTTGAATCTTCAATCCATTGGTACATATGTAGATAAGAGCCGTTTTGTGGAAGGGTAGAGCAATCTGTATTAGCACTCATCATAAGTACTTACACTTATCGAAGGAAACTTTCAGTAAAATGATGTGCCTCTTTAGTTGTGATTCTGGTTTTTTCTAGGCCGCTTAACCAGGTTAAGATATACTATAGGCCTCAATAACAGCTTCATAGCTGACTATAATAGAACTTAGTGTCTTACAAAAATTATTATGTAGGTACTTATTTAATAAATCTTCTACTCCGTACTCACGTTAAATACATTTTTGTTTGTTAGAGAGACAGACATAGTCCTTGACCTCGACATGCGTAAAATGTGAATTTCAGCAAATGTCACGCCACACGGCGGCGACGGCGCCGGCGCTGAACAAATAACGCGTCTGGTGGCGCAACAAACACATTCGTAAAGCAAGTACTTTAATTTATACTTCAATTTAATTTAGGAATTGATTGTTTATGCCACCAATATATTTTGACAGATCATATTTTTATAAATCTGTAAATTACGAGAATTTAATTTACTTATATTTACAACTGTTTATAATAATTTATAATCATTATTTAATTAATTACTAAGGTGCACACTGTGCACAGTTACTAGTTATAACTGGCGTGGTTATTTTAAGTCGTGCAGCGCTCGACACGATACATTTTACACGATTTTACATAATAATGAAAACCCGCTTAAGTTTAAGTTTTAGTTGCCAAAATTATAAAAAAAAATATAAACAGTAGGATTTCAAATCACTCACCGAGTTGATCCTCCAAGATTGAGTCTTGTTTTTTCCACTTTGACAAAAAGATGAGGAAACCATTATTATCTGCTCATTTCTTGGTAACAAGGTTAGTCACTAATTACTAATCTGATTTTCTGACTACACTAAATTATGATAAGTAAAATTGCGGCTTTAATGTAAACAGACCTACCACCTCAAAATCGTTCTGACAGAAACTATATTAGTTTTTTTAGTTTCTTGAATTTTTACTTATTACGTTATTGACAAAGTAATAACATACGTAAAGACGTGTATTTATTACCTAATCAATACTTTGTTCATTGGTAGGTTCTCGACCTAATTTACCATTAACCTACATTTTAGCCACATATAGATAACATTGATATAGTTATCGTGCCATTGTCTTACTGAGTGCGATTTTCTTATCTACAATAATTACCTGAGTGAAGTAGAGATAAGCAAGTTTCTTCGTTATGAATGAAAATGAACATTTTAGAATAGAGCCCTAATCCTAAAATTTTCTTTTTACTATATTTAAATGGAGCGTAGTATCTTAGGTATAAAACTGTCAGACCGCGTGCGGAACAGTATACTACGCTCCAAAACCCGCATTGTTGATGTTGGTCAAAAAGCCGCCAGCCTGAAGTGGAACTGGGCCGGACACGTGTGCCGCATGTCAGACGACTTATGGGCGAAGAGGACCACACAGTGGAGCCCACGCAACGTGACGCGGCCACGTGGAAGACCCAGGATGAGATGGCGGGACGAGCTGGACTCTCACCTGAGCACCTGGCCTGTCACTGCGTTGAGTCGCGAAGAGTGGAAGAAGGGAAGGGAGGCCTTTGCCCTGCAGTGGGACAGTAATGGCTAAATAATAATAATAATAATAATATTTAAAAGTCACTTTGTGTCTGAGTACATACATTATCATTTAGCTTCGGAAACCCCCACCACGACTAATTAATAAAAGTATCAGAGTTAAGGAAATACGGACAAAGATGGTGCAAGACGCGATAGCTGCGTGCAAGTATTCCGCTGAGGACGAAGCAGCGCGGCGGGCTCTAGAGTCCAACCAACCTCGGCTCTCATTCTGAATTCCCGCAACGCACAGGCACAAACTACATGATACTAGCAGCATATTCGCAGTCGGCTCTGCACTAATTTATAGGTTATATTCGTAATGATTGTGGCAAAGAATGTTTATGGCACAAGGCGCGGTCTTATTGTTGTCGATAGGCACGCCGGGCCGTGGTTCGTGCGCGCGCCCGCACACACGCCCGCATAACTGTCGCGCACGGCGAGAATGCAACGAGTGTTGGCTTCGATTCAACGTCCATTTCCATAAAATATCATTTTGCCAAGATGCCCTAAATGCATCTTAATGTGGACTTTTCTCGTAGGTATGAAAAAGATTATGACTATTTATTTGATGTTCCGCTGATGGTAATACAGCGAATAGGAGCGCTTTATCTTACACATCGACGCATAAGGCACACGCTCAGTTTGAACTAAGTACCTAATGTAACAATTTTCTACGTTAGCTAAAATGGTTGCGACTAGGGAGGTATAGGAACACAGTTGGAAAATATTGGACAGGCAGGAATCGGGCTGTTCACGGCCACAGCTCCCATTTACGGCGCCGAACGAGGTATTGTGCAGCCCGTGGTATTTCTTGCGGCGGCCTATGCAAGTCCGTTTACGGGCAACAGTTAAACCAAAAAAGTAGAACAGCGAACCACGTCCATGCTGTTTACAAGAAGCGTAACACTTCGACCGCATTGTCCTGCGGTAAAACGATGCCGATTTGCATTTAACGCCTACAGCTATGGCGCGCGCGCCGCTGAGACAACCGAGCGCCGAGTTTTGCATTTCTCTTTACAATCAGCAGTTCGCACCTACTTATCGATATTTTCCGTAATTTTACATACAATAACTACAATGAATCGATTCTCATATTTATCTTCCGAAAAATGAATAATTCATTATAACGAGTACGTTTCAAGTTCTCCGATACTTCCTCCTCGGTAAGCTGACGGCAGTTCAAGCAGGTAATGAGGCGCATCCAAACAAATGTGGCAAGTGCAACCTCTGCATTTCCTCTGTCACGTTTTGAGTTAAGCGGGCATGAAATTATGTTTGTTCTTTTACCTAAACAAATATCGTGATGAGATCGCTGTTTGAGCCTCAGAGATTGTCTGCCACTTAATATTGCTCGTTAAATGTTTGTTGTTTAGCAGATTGCGCAGTATTTTATGATGTTTATTTTCAAAAATCATTTCATAAATCGCAGTATTTATGATATCAATTGAGGATAAATAACATTGAAAGTCTTATTTATGCATTCAAATTATGTGACTCTTTAAAAAGAGCTTCACATTTGCGTTTGCAGGCCATAAATCTTTATTCTCGACTGTATGATATTATGACGGCTGGCGATGGAGCTTGTTGATGGAATTTAATTAGGATTGGAACGAGCACTGTGATTGGCGAATGGCGTCGGCCGTATCATCTACATCGCAATGGCCCAGTCGCTACTTTCAAACACGCGTTTATGGCATAAGGAGGGTGCCAATTTTTCACAATTCAGAGGCCATTATTTTGAATGTGTATGTTGATCATTGAATAGGTATATTCAAATAAACTCGTAAGTACTTATTCTTCCAAAACAAATTTACTTAAATACAAAAGGAAAGTCGATCAGTCCAGTAGTTCATGGGGAAAATAATGTTTCGACGGAACTGTATTCAATTTGATTTTTAAAAGCTATTTTAACCCCGCTTTCGTTTAATTAGAGTAAGATAATAGAAAATAATATACTTTGGTACGCATTAAATTGGGAACCACCTTGTTTTTGAAATAGGTTAAAAACCAAAAGCCAAGTCAAGTGCCGAATAGATACTGATTGCGTACCTAGTCATTAAGTACAAGTGCAATGATAAACAACTCAGTAAATACCTACCTACGTGAGTGAAGGCACATCGTCTTAGTTGGGATATACTAAAGAACATGATAGAATTCGGCATTACCGAATCAATTATAGGCAAGTATTTCCTAAAAAAAATATTGATGATCAACTAGCGTTTAAGTTTATAAAATTTTTAAGGGTTTCAACATAATGCCAAAGATAAAGTCTAGAAAATACTCAACCGAGTGAGAGTAGAATCAAGTCTTTTTTCAAAATTACCTGAGTATACTACCCTTGGTCCCGGTGGGTTAACCCATCAGCAGCGGGTCTAAGGACAATTTTAATTACCCGTGGTTCCATGGCCTTAGGGATTGTTCCCGGACTTCTGAGTTTATCGATAGAGAACCTTAATTACAATCATGGAACCTATTTATGATTAGATACGAATCCATAATAACAGCAAACTTAAACATAAGTCGGTTATGAATAGTGTAAGTGTAGTAGTCCAAGTACCAGGAATTCATAAACAGTGAAGAGGTTTACGCCATTCGTGATCTTTTGACTCTGTAAATACAGTTAAATGCCTTTCCATTGTTTCTGCTATCCTGGTTTTATTTATTAACTAGCTTCCGTTCGCGGCTTTGCTCGTGAGGTACCTTCATAAAATATAGCCTATGTTACTCAGGGATAACGTAGCATTCTAACGGTGAAAGAATTTTTGAAATCGGACTAGTAGTTTTTGAGTTTATTCGTTACAAACAAAAATACAAAAATACAATACTTTCCTCTTTATAATATTAGTATAGATTATAGTAATGTCATTGAGGTATTATTCTTACTACGATTAGTGATGCACTAACACTCACACGATTAGTTATAAATCTTTGTACCAACGTGTTCAAAGGTTTACCAGTGATGGTATAGATACGGAGACCCTTAATTTAAATGAAGGTTTAATGAAACTGGACACCCAAAACATCCATCTTCATTAACGTATTTGTCTCCGAAAAGGGTTTAGTAGAGAAATCAAAAACCTTGGATTTGTTTTGTAGTAATTAATAGCCCTCTTCAAAACGTACAGTAGCGATTCGTACCTACTTCGAAATATTCACAAAAACATAACCAATCTAATTAGATGTAAGAAATGTTGTACTTCATTATAGATACATACCTAGGCATTAGTTACCTATCTATACCCTAAGTATAGTTTATTTATCTATGCCTGATAACGATCAATTTCCTTGTTACTTATAAGTTATAGCTTAAATTATTTTAAAATACCTATTAAATAATGATATTAACTACTAAATTGAAAAATCAATGCATTGCATTTCAAGGTCAAGGGATTTATTTTGTTACATACTAGCAACCGCCTGCGGCTCCGCTCACGTAGTACCTACTCGGATAAAAAGTAAACTATGTGTCATAAACATAAACTACGCGTATTCCAAGTATCACCCAGATCCGTACAGCAAAAAAAATGACCACTCGAACTAAATAGATTGTAGGTAGTAGGTACTCATTGATAAACTTCTGAATCACTAAAGCTAATATGTAATACAATGCTCATTTACAAAGGTCGTATGATTAAAAATACCGCCAGGTCAGGTCATACAAACAAGACAATGATTTCAAAACAAATACAATGGACTTTTGTTTCGCCTCGTCAAGATAAATATGTTACAGATTACGTACCTACCTACGCATATTGTTCATTCAGTGATTCTTATAAATCTTATAATGTGAGATTGCCAAATGGAGAAAAGGCTTTAGTAATATTTATATCGATCGAGAAAAGGCTCAGCTGTCTTCGAAAACTTATGATAACAAATCTGAATTCAACTCTTACAATACCTATTGGACCTTTTGAGGACCTAGAATGCCTTCTTTTACATTTGTCTTTTACTTCTACGTTGTAGATTATGTTGAGTTGTGGGTTTCGGTAGAAAGTCAGTCACTTAATGATTTTCTAAAATCTGATTCTAAGTTATGTAGTAAGTTATACGGAATGCTTCTTGCCCATAATTTTTAATTATTCTACCCATATTGTGAAATTTTAGTTCATGTTTCAACTTAACCTTAAAATAAGCGTACTTTTATTTTTTAAGAATAAAATTGAACGGTCTAATTGGGATAACCAGTCTCGCTCACCAAGTAGCAAGAACAATTTCAAAGATTTCCCAAACCTTTTATCAATCAAGATTAAATCATTGATCTTGAATTCGGCGTAGCATCAATCTACTAATAGAGATCGTGCTCTGGTTCCACGACGGCATGAATGGTGGTATTGTGTCCGGAAGCAGCCATGTGGCGCCTCACCCAGGCGCCATCTCTTGACCATGAAACGTGGGATATAAAGGGTCAAAGATCTATCAGCGTGACCTCCATTTTAATGATACTCCATTTGCCAAACCGTCTCTAGAATACTAAACATTCCCATAATGACCCCAGACTGACTAGCTGTTACCGGTAACTTCGTCCACATGAGGATAACTTTTTTTCCGATATATTTTTTCAATGCAAAAGTTATAAACAAAAAAATACGTTCACGACTGTAACCCCCAGGCTCGGTTGATAATCTAGTCAGATCTCTAGTTATATTTTTTAAGATTTCTAAAGGGGGTAGTCAGAGCATGATATTTGGCACATAACCACATTTTGCACGGTGACAAAGTTATAAATAATGAAATTATGTGTAAACTGAACTGAAACTGAAAAACCCGTTTAGAAGTTTCGGCGATGTAAAATAATTCCAAAACTCGCTGATTTGTTTTCCATTACTCTTTTATAATCACCCCCTTTCTTTTTATTACTTTTCTTCAATATACAGACACACTGGGTTCTTCTGTTTTATTATATTCAATAGAAGATTACTTCGAATATATTTATATCAGTGATATATTTTATTACAGTAACCAATAAAATAATTCAGAATGTATGGTTTAATAAATTAAATAGTGCTAATTTTGCAGAGGATAGTTTAGATGTCGTATTTATATTTACCAATTGAAATAAATGTCATTATTGCAAAATCCTCGTGTTTTACACCATGTAGATACGAATGATATGTAGGTACCTAAAGAACTAACCTAAATATGAAACGTTGCGTTCAAGTAAGATTAGTAGAAAAGTGTTTGCTTCAGATTGGCATTGGTAAATTGCGAAAAGCAAAAACATCCTTATCGCTCGGACACAGAGGGCAGATTAGCCAATGTTGTATTGAAATCAGCAATTTACGAGCTAAAACAATGTGCTGTGTTAGATGACATTGAATTTAGTGGAAAAATCGTACGCGAACAGAGTTAGAATACAAAATTAGGCACTTGTGCTTGCTTACTGGAATCGATGAGCATTTGAATTGAAGTAAGTAGATGAATACCGTTGTCACTTTAATTTTATTGCTTTTGGCCACCATCTCAATGTATCTAAATACGGGAAATTATGTAAATAATTCCACTCGTATTTGAAAGTTTGTGTTTCAAACATGATACAGGTAGATTTGCTTTGCAACATAGAGCTTCCCCTGATTCTTCCTAAGTTCGCGAGCTTTACGTCTTCATAGTGCGCCAGCAGTTTCTTTAAAGTCATCTTCCTGTCTTCAAATGGCCTTTCTCTTGCTCTTTTGTCTTCTCGTGGATACCTTTCTGTAACTTCTTTAGTCCATTTTTCTTCCAAAGCAAAACAATTAACTACCTGAGTTATAAACGTATACTTTATTTAACTTAAAATGTAATATTGTTATTATATAAAAATATTTTGTAGGGTTTGAACATCATGCACACCTGTAATAAGTATGTAGGTATATAATCTAGTATTATTTAGTACTTGCGTACATTTCTAACAGATTCTACGAAAACTTGAAGAGCTACAAATGTATTGTACGGTGTTTATTTTACCTATATTTCGGTAAATAAATTCTAGTATCTGAGAGCAGGCTTTTAACTCAAAGATATTGGAGTCTCAAGTAGGGCAGAGGTGAGGCCTGTAATTGCGAGAATCAATTGATTAACATGGAAATTAATCGTAAAGTTGCCACGAAGATTATTACAAAGCCAACGATTTATAGATTCGATTAGGCTAGAATAAACTTGCAGGTGTATTTGAATGCATTTTGTCTTATATATTTAACTAATCACAGATTTGCGCTCACTGATGCGTTTGATATGATATATGGTGATGACTATGATTACCATCTGCCCTAGCGATTCTTCATGTTTCATTATCATGAATTTTAATGTACAAAGATCTAGCATTTCGTGAACGAAATATACCAAAAATGTACCCCCAGAAAAACTATTACTGGGCAAAAGGTAACAATTCTTCCCCCGGATTAGAAGATATTTGACGCATAATCCTCAGTAATTCAGATATTAATTACAAATAATTTATTGCCCAAGAAATCTAAGAACGAATGAAATAACTAAATGTTATCTCAGGAATGTCGTTAGGTAGAAGGATAGCGGATGACACGAAAATATTTAAAGGAAATGTCATGAGTGTGAGTTATGGCTAATTAGTTTTAAATCGTTGGAACCATAACAACAACATAATAATTATCTTTTGTAAACTTAAATACCTATCTAGAACGGGAAATAGCTAGCCAAAGTATAGAATAGACATCTGTATTCCTCTCATCATAAAGGTACTTACTAAGGTAATGCGTTAGTTGAATGGCATCCAAAACCGTGTGCATCCGTCATCCAGCATCATTCGTTGGACAGATCCGGATGAGACACACATAAGGGAACCCTACGAAATTGGGCTGTAACGATAATGATGAGGACTGTGCAAAGTTATACAAGACAACAGAACAACAGTCATAATACCCATAATCCTTGAATACTAGAACAGTGCTTGAATGTTTAGAGTTTAAAATGTAAAGTGGCTATATCGGCAATTCAAATGATCTACGAGTCAATCGACAGCGGTACAGTACAGCATCATGAGGATAAATCTCTCAGCGGTTTCATTCGATACCATCGAGTTCAGTTATTCAACGTGCAATGTTTAAATGTTTATAAGTACACTCATCCGCCTTTCGCACTAACATAGATAAATAAACAAACGCTTATCTATCTTCTATCTATCTATAGGTACTATAATAAAACTGTAGCGGAGCAAAATCTGTACTATTTACATAAAATATTTTTAGTCAATTTTAATTAGGGATAAGATAACATACCTACGATATTATGTAGATGCAAAAATAGCACTTTCAAGAATTAGCCTGCCTATATTATTTTTAAATCGCATACAAAAGTGATAATTTTAATATTTAGTAGATGTCTACCAAGCCTGGGGAATAGGAGGTCGAACAGGTCCTACAGTGTAGGTAAGGTCCAATTATGAAGGTCCAGTGGGTACTGAACCGATTAAAGTCGTAATCATCTTTTTTTGTTGTTATAAAGACACATAGGTACCTACTTAGGATATTGTTCAGTATTCAAAGTTAACCAGACAAATATTTTGAGAAATATCGATGTGACCTAATTCTCATACCCCAATTGCTGTGAGTCAGTTCCTGAGCCGACGGGTGCACTTTACTGTAAAATTTAAAATTGGGTAACGCGATGTTTATTGACTTTGTGGATGCGTTCCTAAGAGTAATACCGAGATAAAAATATGTTATGCCTAAAGGCTAAGGAGGTATTCCGAGCACGTAAACGAATGCTCGTGAAATTTTTAAAATTCTAAACAGATGTTGAACGCTTTGAGAGCTGGGCTCTATTCGCATTCAAGTGGCGCTTTGAGGTGCAGAGAAAACGGCGTTTGCCAGTTTCGCATCGTAAAACTACAACGGAGTAGCCGTCCGGCGCCACATTTCTATGAACAATGAAATGGTATGGAAATGGCGCCAAACCCTCAATCATAAGCTGCGCACGCGCGCACCATAAAACCGCATGTATTAGCGTTTAGCCTTTACGTTTATGACTTTGCCCGATAGTGTCACGTCCTTGCATAATGCCATTTAATGCTTTACAATCTTTAGGCCCAGCATTCACTACACGAGCCGCTAGACGAGTACCTACTGTAAACTTACTAGTCTGTGGCAAACACCTCATATCGATTCGAACATTCTTTCTTTTCCATTCTTCAAGCAGAATTAATCTATTTTTCTTGTAGTTTGCAAAGCTTCTATCTTTTAGTTACATTGAAATCAATTGAACTCTATTCCATCTATTGTTACAATTGATGCTATCAGATCGTACCGTATGCCCCACTTTTAAGTAATTGATTAATTCATTTCTTGAATTACGTTCTATCAAAACAAAGTGATATACTAGGCTACTATTTAATAATACTATTTAATAATAAGTTCGGGGTCAAAAGGTGCTCAAAGTAAGCAGTTTAGGGTTTATCATGCCACTTTCTATCTGATGTGATGACACGCCTATGACTTTGGAAGAATTTTTAGAGTCAGAGGTATTTACTAAGTTTAGTGTTAAAAGCTTCTTCGTTCTCATGTTCATAGCTAGCAACATTCACTGTTGACGAATACGTTACGGAGGACAAAATATACTAAATGAGTGCCCGGTAAGAACGCTGAATCTTTCGACGACTGGGCTTTTCCCAAGCAAAGAATTACGTTTAAATGCCAAAACACACCGGATGCGTACGCGTAGGCGTGCACGTAACTCTGCGTTGTTATGTATGGAATTGTATGAGACATGGCACACCGCTTGCGTGATGTGCTCTTACACTTAGACGTAATGAGTTTAGCTACACATTGCAGTTCTCAAGATACAAACAGGGTTCGTGCCCTATACTACGCGCGTATCTACGTGCAAATGCTGCATACACACAAACGGTGTGTTCCTTTAATACTTGGGTGCTTGACGACACTTTTATTTCAGCAAAATATCAACCAGCAAAATATAGCAAGTGACACATATTACCAACCGCTGGTGTTCCTTATGAAATGGTCTGAAGAGCAGGTATTATTTTTTATTAAGTTCAAGTCAAAAGGTCGTTTCATATCATTTAACAAAAAAAAAATCTATCGTGTTCACTTTACATTTTTATTAGCACAACTCACGCTATCGTGTTTCTTACAAAACTATAGGTCCGCACATAAACAACCTTACGGCAAAGCCAGAGTTGAGTAACTCCTTTCATGGGATCGGCACTAAACGAATTGAAACCATAATCTAGCTGTGAAATTGCTAGGATATCTGCGCAGCTCGTGCAATCTACCAAATTTGCTTAGAGCAAGCCACTGGCGCCAATCCACTTTCCGAATAGCCTTCGCGTCTCGACTGTGACCTTTTACGCACGTAATACACGCCTTACGGACGCAGGACGGTAGTCCACTCCTCGTTGTCTATAAACCTATCACGACGCGAAGGGCTATATGATAAAATGGAACATCGCATAAAACAGGAAGTGCCTGCACACGACAGAATGCAACTGCAATTATCGGCAGATTATGGGTACAAGAAGCACTGAAAATATCCAATTCCCTTATTTATAGGGTTTTTTGCTTCAAGACATTATAAGTATTAAATTACTTCCCGAAAAACAGGACTTATACAGGGTGTCCCAAAAAGTAGTGTCAAGCGAAAGTCCAGAGATAGAACACCCCTTGGGGTACCCGAATCACCCCCATGTATGTTCCGCGATTTTCTATAGTTTTCGAGTTATTAATTTTTTTCCGAATTTTTGAAAATTTACGACTTGAACAACTTAAAACATTCTTACAAAAAAAGTAGAAAACTTTCATAAGATTTTTTTTTGGTTAAAAGAACAACTCATAACAATTCAGTAGCAAAAAAAAATCTCATGAAAGTTTTCTTGACTTTCGCTTGTCACTACTTTTTGGGACACCCTGTATAAAAATTAGTTGTTTACCAAGTTGACATTGGTTGTTCTTCTTTTTATCGTGTCGCAAGAGGCGTAAGATGCTTTTGAATTTTAGTTACATAGCGATCGTCTTCGCTGTTCATTTTAGTACTTGAGCACAAGCAATAAATAAACAATAATGTTCTTCATTCATAATACCTAGGCTAATGCAACAATAATGAATACAATAAATTCGATAGCCGGACTATTAATCACGAAACTATTTAAGGAATAGGATGTACTTGGAATGCCTATCGTTTGTAATTTAATACCTTAATGATAGCGATAGCAGTTCATTGACATCACAGTAATAATTAAACAAACTATTAGTATTGACTAAAAAACTATAATATCATTTTATCTAGGTACATTTAAAAATATTATATGAAGTCACCGATATAGCTTTCATAGAATATTCATCGTAAGAAAAGTTATCTTCCTCCTTACATTTACATTTCAGTTAGCTACATACAAGATGACGGTAAACATTTTCATAACTTTAGCACAGACAGTATTTTTGATTTTTTAAAATATCGGCAATGTTCAATTGAACTTCAGGATCAATAAGGATTGCAAAAAGATATAATTATAGAACATATATCAAAATTATCAATCGCATTGACATGCATCGTGTTACATTCAGCAGTTTTTTTATGACAAATAGAAAGTTGTACATGGTACTTGAGGTCTAGTGGATATTCTCTAGTTTGTTAGGTTTACTACCTTAACTAGTTTTAGTTAGGTTAGGTACAAAATTATCGAATTCTTTCAAGTGAAATATTGTAGTGCCTCAGAAGACTGCCGCATAGAAGGTTAACGTGATATAGAGCAAGTGAATTTACAACTAGAGTTAGATAATCAGTTGCAGCGGGGGCCATGTTGTGTCGTAAAGTGTAAAATACAATTAACATTAGTGTGCACTGTGCACATTAACCCGCATATTCGTGGCGCCAATATCTGTCGCCTGTTTCCATTGCACTTATCTACAAAATATATGAGAGATATTTAATTTTATAATACTTACACAACGATCATTTAAAACCCATTTTTTAGAGATAGAAGACATGTTAGTACTGAAATGTTATAAGTGCGAGTAATAGTTATGTTACTTAGTGGTATATTGGCACTTATGTAAAGTTGTAAGCAGTCAAAAAATTCTATTTTGCGGAAAAAGTAACAGAACGATAATACCCGTGACAAAATCATACAACCCGCCGATTTGACGATCCTATATTTGAACTTTTCATTTATTTTTTTGTATTGCATTCACATGAGAGCGGGGCCAATGGTTTTAAAAACAAATAAAAAATCACCTGAGAATTTTGAGCAAAACATAATTTTTGCGTTCACACGTTTTTATATTTTACCGCTTAGAATCTTGCACGGCTGATTAAGATTTAGTAAAATAAAACACGTATTCACATAGACAGTGTCCTCGCCACGGCGGCGCCGGCGCCGACAGAAGGCGTCGCGACGCCGTTTGCGCATCGCGTATGATCTTTATTTGCGCAATAACATTTTCTCATTACTTACCTACATCGATAAACACGCATTTAAACCTGCCATAATCCATGACGTCATTTAGACCTACAACGATTTAGTATCTCAATCAGAACTTTTGTTTTTTTTTCACGAACCTTGTATTTTTAATATCTATGTAAGAAACGTCGAGAAACAATAAAGGTAAAGGTAAAGTAAAAAAAATAAACTCGTTATATTTTTATAGGTAAGTACTAACTCTAAGAGTTAAAACTAGTAGGGATGAAGCATCGTACCACCTCGTAGATATCACAATGGAACTAGAGCCGAGACAAGAAATGTCATCGAACATAACAGGTCAATCACGACTGCTCCAACGATTTAGCCGGCGGCTTATTCAAATGTCACTTCAACATTATAGACTCAAACGAATCGGTTAATCATAAGATTAATGTTTGTGGTAAATAGAAAAGGGCCTGGCGCCTCGGCATGTTGTAGTAACTAATGGTTATTCCGTGGACACCAAGTCACGCTCGGTTCGTACCACAAACCACTGCTGACACCGTGAATAAAGCTACCCACTAACCGCGTTAACCTAACTCTGCCTCATTAGCCAACATTAAAATAATAAGGGCACTTGTGGCTACACGACAGCCATCTCTATTCATATTTTGTCCTCATGCGTGGTCATCTAATAAAGTACAGTATCCACCAAAACCTAAGATGGAAGCTAAGAACGGAAAAGACATACTCGTATCTAGAAAGGTTCTTTTTAAAGCATGAACAGGTACAAAATATAATGTACACTTATAGCTTTTGATTCCATTAGGTAATTTTTGGTTAAAGTCAGTAAGGTGCTCTACGGATAAAACAAGACTTACAACCAAAAAAAGCCGACATCAAAGCGTTTCTTTTCGTGGAGTACGGCGCAAAAGGTGCAAACAAAATTATGCATCGAGGAATGCGTTGCGAAGGCAAAGACACCGATCTCACGAAAATAAAACGTCGATTGTACTCGACCATGGAAGAAGTAATAGTATTACACCAGAGTATCACTTCAACATCCACAAACTCAGAAGTTTCACAATGGTTCTTTAGTGGTCTCTTCAGCGACTCCGTTTTGCTCAGTCCAGTGCCAGATGCTTCCAAATAGTAGTATCAAGCACGCACTTAATTCCTGTTTGTTATACTGAGCTTTTTAACGATTCTAATCAAATACTAAATTCAGTTTTATATACAAAGTTATAAAGATTATAATACATTGCAAGCAGATTTGCAGTGATAAAGGTAGGCTGAATCGGCATCGGTATCGCATCGGCCGTGCACAAAACAAATTCCTGTGAGGCACATGCTGCACACTGAATTAGACACACTCGTGATCGAATGCACTCGGCGCGTCGCGCGATCAGCCGTGAACACACTGACACGCACATTAGCTTTAAAAAACTTTATTAAACTGCATTAGATTTGAACTGTGCAAAAATAAAAAGGTATCCGAAAGGAAATAAAAAAGAAAAGTTTACTAATTCAAGTTAACAAGGACACGTAAACCAACAAATGAAATCAAGACAGTGATATTTATGATGTATCATATGATTTGTAGGTAACTAGGTTAGATTATGCCATAGATATCTATCGTCTTTGGTAATGTCATCGAAAGTCTCATTCGTGAAGAAAAATATTCGTGAGCGTAAGAACTGTAATGTTGACATTGAAATGGTGACCAGCAATAACAAACTGAGCAAAGTGACTCGGTACAGGTATCACGACACAGGCTAAAAGTAAAGGGACATAACTCATTCATTTGTCAAATAAATTATTCCGATTAGGTAATCCCGAGTAGTGAATAAACACTTGGCTAATTTTTTTATGACATCGCAAATCTTCGACTACCTACAGGCATGAAATCTTTTGGTTTATTACACCAAACACCTGGCTAAGATTTAATTAAAAATTATCCGTTTTACAGTCTCCGTATGGTGCCGGGGATTTATTAAAAGCACGATAAACTATATTATTACGGCAGGCAGCCGGCAAACCGCCAACTGGAGCTCTTACAAAGGCAACTGTGAATCAGATTTGATGCGTTTTATAGTTACGAGCCACAGATAGACTTTACGGCCAGCTTACAGTTCCGCCATACTTTAACGGCTTATAAACCATAATAACATTCCGATTCATGTAAAAGCTTGAATTACTATAATGCGTGAAATAAGAGCGCGGTTACGTATAAAAAGAGCATTATTGTAGTCCCTAGATTCGGTGTCCTTTGACGATATTTTTATAGGTTTATATAATGGTGATATGCGGCACGTAGTCGATTCTCCTGAAAACTTTAATGAGTCATATTGAAATACTGCCGCATTTTCTGTGCGTGGATTTAGATGGCCTTGAAATTTATAGGAGCGTGTCAAGATTGTTTTCTTAGAAAGCGTCATAATAAATGTAGTAAAAGAACGCGTACGTTGACATCGGTTATATATTTCTTTCGCAAAAAATGCGTGAGTTCGTAAGTGGTGTTCGCTAAAAAGGCGAGCAGACGGCGTCGCGGCGGCGGGTCGACGGCCGCGCCCGGAATAGCCAGCACCAGCAGCTATTTGCAGCAGCGAGGCGGGCGCGGGGGGCTCCGCCGCGTGCCATTTCTGCACCACCTCCCGGTGCATCTGACTAATGTCATTGTAATGCTCTTCATATAGTTCTGGTGCGTGGATGAGGCTGCGGACGCAGACGCAACGTCGGCGCCGAAGACCTCGCAAAATCCGCTGACACAGCCGTCGTTCACTAACATAAGATCAGCTAAACCGTTTTCAATTTATTTGACATTATGACGTACTATGATTGCTGTAGCAGGAATTCCGTAGCGAGATCCAAGACGACGAGGACCGTGATGGCCTAGCGCCTGCGCCAGAGCCTCAAATGCATTTACTATGGCTAATGTATATTGATGACCGAGAGCCGTGGGAGCCGCTGCACCGCGGCCGCGGCACCTCAATGCACGTCATTTGTCATCGCCGGCTCCTGTCACATCGCATTCGCATGCTTTCTGACGAGTCGCAATTATCTTACATTGACGGCACTTTACTGGTTTCACAAAAAACACTGAGATAATAAGTAACGTTATATGGTGGCAATCAAAAATTAATTAATATAGGTAGTTAATTCATAAATCTGCTAATATAATAGGGAAAGAAAGTTTGTTTTGTTATTTACGAATTGCAACTGGGAGAGGCTTCTTTAAGGCAACTTTATACCAAGGTAGCCATTAGCAGATGTTATACGTAGCATCTTCAGTTACTCATAATTATTAGAAAAGTTGTATAATTGACGTCTGTGTTGAATTAATTATTATAAATTAAATCCATTATACGTTTTTCTATTATATTTAAGTATTAGTAGTATCATATTTCACAAGTAATACATGCTAATCAAAATATAGTAACTAATGATGATCATTAAAAGTTAAATACAAAACGTCCATAAAGTTATTATGCCACCTGATTTCCACATGTGCGAACAGTTTTTGCTACAGATGGCCTCTGAGTCACTAACCTGCTCCAATCAATGTTTCGGTTCCAATGTAATCGAAGTATGTATAAATTGATTGTAATCACACATTTTGTTTGTACGCATACAAAGATGATATAAAACCAGTGAACGCTAAATTAAAAATCAATCAGCCACTTTGTAAAACTATCAAAATATATCCAACCAAAAAAGACGACATAAGTTTTTACTTAGTAGGTACCTACCTAATTTAAATAGACGGATACTGTAATGTTATAGCTCATACAAACGTAAGCAACCTTCGATAAAAGTTCTATACCTACATATTACAAAACACGGTTTTCCAAAGGCCAAAATTTATTACGGATCATGATTGATCCAATAAACATTAAAAATGAGTCCAATTAGAACCACTGGACTATAAAATACGTCAATGCCAATAATCGTTCTTGAAAAACTAAATAATGCGTCGCAAATTGCAACCATTGAGTACATTTTATACGAGTATAAAGTACACGTACCTATATAATAAGTAGATAAAACGTATTGAGATGCGAACGCATCATGCTAAGGGAGCAAAATAACTGACACCGATCACCTTACATTCATCGTTTACATCGCTCTTGTTACATTATCGTATTTATGATAATAATTATTATCACTGTGGTCACAGAATCGATTTGAACTAAACAAACACCCGCCATATCAAAACTGCTCAACTCATCTAGATTGATTGTTGGCAATTAAAATTCCAGTGTATGGATGGACGCTCTTTTAGCAATTGTCAGTTGATTCCGCTGTTCCAGTTCGATAAGTATGTCGCTAAACATTATATTTATTGAATATTTTGGGAAACCGTCAAAATCTAGAAGATCTACGTAATAGTTTTTGTTGAAAAAAGTTATTTTGCAAAGTGTCTGTGCTTCATTATATGTACATAGGTATAACTAAATCAATGATTCACTAGTGATGATTTTTTTTCTATTTCTCTGTGTATTTTAAACACCATGAGTCTCGTAATTACGTTTATTTTGTTAGATTTATCCAGTGCGGTCACCTTCTCCGCTTTGATCTTTCTATGAATTATATTTTCACCTATCAACAGTAACGAATGTGTTGCTGATGCAAATAAAGTGGGTAATGTATGAGTATACTTACAGTTAATGTCTCCAGGGCACGTCTTGCAGCACCTGCCTGGTAACAGGACGGGAGTGTCACAGGAGGGTTCTGGACATTCGTTCTTGATGTTGCGACAGTGGACCTTAGCGACCACGCGTCGCTTTTTCTGCACCTACAGAAAAGAGGTTTGTTAAGTTTCATTCAGTGCAATAACCTTCTTAAAGTTAATCCAACGGATCTAGGCATTCGTGAAATTAGCCATAGGTGCGAGTTTGCGCATGTACAGTCCGTCCCTCTCCATACCTCCAATTGCTCCCGAAAAACGATAATACAGCTCTTGCGGCTAACTTCACGAATGCTTATCCGTTGAGCCAACTATACTTTGCGTAGATTTCATGTCCTTTCGTTAATTCCTCCAACTTTGATTGGTTTGTTAAATGTTGTTGTGTTGGTGTGTATATTTGAAAATTGTCGTCAATACGTACCGCTACACACTCACATTTGATGCAGTACATCACGCCGAAAGGCGGGCCGAGGTCCGCAAACCATTTGGACCCCAGCTCCATCGCTTGTTTTCCGAACAGGCATTCTGAAACAATAAACAAACATTTCGTTACATACTTATTCTATTATTTTTATACTCTAGTTCTAGGATTGTGAACTGAAAGAAATCACCTAAAGTATTTTCATCAAATGAATCAGGTAAAAAATGAAAATAAACTGTTCATGGCATAAGTTTGCATTACAGACATGCTGAAGAAATAATTTATAGCTGTAGCACCTCGTAACTATTTATGGACTGTCAATGTTCAGCAGTAATCCGAACAAAATGCATACATACAGATTTATAAGTTAACAGCTGAGTTCGCACAGGTTAACAAGTTACATTTACATATCAGGCTCGTGAGCAGCGTCTAAAAATACGATTTCACAAATAGTAATGATAAAATTGAATGTTTTTATGTTGCGACTCAGGATCATACATGCAATAATTTGATAATGACAATATGATATTATGATTTGATAAAATGACATGTCATTTTATCAATAAATAATGTAACATTATTTACAAAAATATACAGAACTGTCACATGTGAAACATATCCCATCAAAAACATAAATGTGAAATGAGAGCCAAGTTCAATAAGTATGTTTTACTTAGTCGTTGACTTCAGCGACAAAAGAAATGAGATCTAAACGGGTGCCAAGTACAATGGTCAGTCCTGAAACTTATTTATAACAATATGAAATATTTTTAACAACTTTAAAATATCATTTCATCTTAAAACTTAGGATATTATATTGAAGCCTAAGGTCTAACTTGGCTAGTTCTCATATAGGAATTAACTACTTACTTACTATGTCCAATCGCTAGTTTCTACCAGCAATCCAAATTTTTAAAAAGAATAAAATAAAAACTTGCAAAGGCTATACCTAATATAATTTGTACTCTTAAGAAAACTAGCCAAGTAAGACCTTAGGCTTCAATATAATATCGTAAGTTTTAAGATGAAATGATATTTTAAAGTTGTTAAAAATATTTCATATTGTTATAAATAAGTTTCAGAACTGACCATTGTATTTTTATTATTACACTTATATAATCTACCTGCATAAACGGCTCAAACTATTGGCACATTGTAGGTATACATACTAAGCAGGTAGGTAGGTACTTGAGTAGGTACTTACTGAATAAGTATACCTACCTACTACCTATCCGACAAGCCGAGACACACTATAATCTAGGCCTGAATAGTTATCTAGCCATATCTATCTACCTGCATAGACTGCTCAAACTATTGGCACATTGTAGGTATACATACCTATAGTCATACTTACCTATCTGCTTAGACGGCTCAACTATTGGCACATTGTATACCTAGGTACCTAAGTAGATAGGTTAACCCGATAATAGTAGGTACTTACCGAGAGTAGATATTAGTCTAAACCTAAATACTTATCTAGTCATACTTACCTATCTACATAGGCGGCTCAACTATTAGCACATTGTATACCTAGGTACCTAAGTAGATAGGTTAGCCCGATAATAATAGGTACTTACCGAGAGTACTTTATTAGTCTAAACCTAAATACTTATCTAGTCATACTTACCTATCTACATAGACGGCTCAACTATTAGCACATTGTATACCTAGGTACCTAAGTAGATAGGTAAGCCCGATAATAGTAGGTACTTACCGAGAGTGTACTACTTACCAATCCAAGACAATACTTCCACTCGTTATTATATTCACGTCAAGACCCTATTAAAATCCACATAATGACCGACTGTCATCTATTTAGATTGCTATTATTATATTACAGGCGCTAGTAAGGGTTCCTAGGAGAATCAATTAATTGAAAAAGTACGATAAAAATAAAAAAAATTACAAGTTTCAGATTTTTTCCTTTGTATCCACCCCACTACCTACCTGGATGCCAAATTTGAACGTTCTAGGTCATCTAGAACTGGGTTATAATTAACGTCTATAGATCAGTCAGTGATAAAATTTTCCATAACCAGCCATTTTTGGACGTTAATATCTAAATAACCGTTTGAGGTGTGTTTATGAAATTCGGTGCACATATTTTACTCGCAAGTGGCAATAGATGAGCCAAATTTGACTTGTTTATGTGAAATAGTTTTTGAGTTACGAGGGGGTGAAAAATCACCCAAATGGTTCCTGTAATATTACACTAGGCGCGCATCGCCCGTTCGCTTCGCTTGAACTTGGCTGACACGCTGCCGCGTGTCTAGATAAGGACCGTTAGAAACGATCTATTGATAGCTTAAACTGATCCAGATCATTACCGGAAGGAAGCGTCCTCACGACGCTGGCGGCATTTCCACGTTCAAGGGCATGTATGAATGCATTATTATTCTTTTAATTCGGCCTTACCGAGGGAACTAACAGCTATTTTTCTTATGAAAATCTGAACGAGAGAACGAGGACAGCTGATTATACATCCAAAGAGTGTAAGTATGCTATAACGTTGTCTGAATTTTATTTTAATGTGACCTAACCTATATAAATTTGATGATAATAAATTGTAGTGAGTGTTTTAAAATTAATCTAAAAGCTAGAGAAAACAGACTCATAACAAGAAAACAGACTTTTCCATTATGGCCTTGGATGACATTCACTTCCTTCTGGTCATAACTTTCCAGTTTTGATTTGTGACTTGTGTTATCTGATAATCTTAACGATCATGATCACATAATGGCCAATGGCAAAGTAGCGTAATTGAACACGACATGAATGCTATTTATTTCGATTGTAATTTTGCTTCTTGATTATTATTTTTATTATTTTTTATTTTTTTTGTTTTTGATTATTTTTGATTTTTGACATAGAATAAATAACCACTTTTAATATTTGCATCCTGCTTGCGGGTTGAATACATTTGACATTACTCTAGTTATAAGACCTGACATGTTACCATTATTAATGTATTTGGCAAATAAATAATTTGATTTGATTTGATTTGATTTGATTTGATTTGATTTAGAAACCTATTGATTATGTTCAATGAGGCTCTATTATAATTCCTAAAGGATAAAATACACGTCATAATCCTAGAGAACTACAATATGGCAGATTCATATTATACTAAACTTAATCTACTACTAAGCTGTTACTTAGTAGAATATCTTCTTAAACGTCTTCAGGAATATCTAGATTAACTTTTTTTAAATTGCAATCACAATGCATTTAACAAGATCGGCTAGATACAGAATACCTATCATCCTACCTACATACATACACGGTCAGATTTTATGAATAATCAAAAATGGCGTCGTTGACAGGAATTAACAGCTCGCAAGATCCACAATCTGATGGACCGAGTCGATAAGTTGGCCTGCTCCAATAGGCGTCACTCTTATCTCTCGCTTCTATTTAATTAACCCCAGGCACAGTATAGATACCTTCGCTTAAAAGCAGTAAGCACACTGTGAAGACTCATGTCAAACCAAGCTAGGTATACATACAATCCGGCTGCACGTGGAAATGGTTTGGTTTTCTAACCATTATTCCAACCAGTGTCGTATAAACTTTTATTTATTTCCTACATAGTAGGAAGTACAGTCACTTATTAAGAATGCTCTTCATATCGATTTGTGAGACAGCATTATACATTTCATTCTTTACTAACATCGTAATAATTATTTTGCATTTTATAAGACATGTTTTTCTGATTCAGTGAATTTAGGTCGGTGCAAATCAACAAACTTAACCGCATCACTTTATCGTTTTGAAATTCCTTGATGACAACTTTATTTTGTTGTTATATTACTTAAGTTACCTTACATTTCTAGATCTCTGTCTCTGATCTGTCTAAGTTAATAATACTTAGTATGAAAATAAAATTGCCATGTCTGAAGCTTCCAGATAGCTAGTTCAATTCTACTTTATTTTTGAAATGCAGCTCATTTGCAGTCATCTGATCCGTCTGCAAAAGGTTAAGCCCCTCACAATAGGATTATGAACGCGATCAATACCGACGCACCCAGAGCCATAATGAGGAAGGAGGGTGCCGGCGCCTACGCCGCTCATTCAGGATGCAGCAATCATTTTATCGTGTCATGCATTAACTAGTTTTGTTATTCGTCTGGCATCTACTCCTACACCCTGAAATAATTCGCTAGATAATAACATGCAAAGGAAACATTTGCTAGATGAAATTAATCCTTTGCCTTCAATGGTTTTTTGTATTGGTATTTGCGCGTGGGATTGTACGAGTATATTGTTCCCGTAAAATACCAAGGCTCTTTTTGGAGCATTCAAACATCACAGAAAGAAACTAAGACGTAACAGAACACTTTACTTTCCGTTTTATTTTCATATAATTTTTAGACTTGAATCTCGATTCAAATTAGATTTAGGACAATAACAGCATCTAAATTTATTTTGAGTGACACTGGAATAATTTTAAGTCTAGTTTTATTTTTTGTAAATTTTGAGACTGGACTAATACTTATTAGTGTGCCAAGAAAGTATTTCGTTCCGCCAGTCAGAGTCACGTCTAATTGTTACACGGTGGGAGCTGGCACCGCGCACTCGATCACCTTAACATCTTTTCTATGTTGATGTTTTGGATTCACAAAAATATTATAAGTGACATGATTTAGGCATATAAAGTGTGGCGAGACATCGCGTAACCTTCCTTTCGTTTTCTCGGAAATGTTGGCGAGGCTCCAGAAACGCTTCGCCAAAGAAATTAAGTATTGGCGCGACCGTCTTTGCTTCTTTCACGAACTGTTTATGGAATTTGTACCCGATGCGACCCGGTGTTTATTTTGATTGTAACTTACGCACATCAGAGAGATTTGCATTAATACGTAGATAACTGATGTGAATACAGCTGCTGTATCCATCCATACCCTATATACTTCTGTAGTATTGCAGTTTAAACGTAAATAAAATAAATAAATAAATAAATAATGCTGGACAGTCCACACATCATCATCTAGCCCCAAAGTAAGCTACTTAAAGCTTGTGTTATGGGTACTAGATAACTGATATAATTACTAAATTATTACATAGATAGATATTTTTTATTATACATAGAAAACACCCAGACCAACGGAACAAATTTCTGCTGATCGTACACAAATTTGTTCCGCGGCGGGAATCGAACCCGCAACCTCTTGCGTCGCAGGCGGACTCTCGCTCGCTGCGTCACTGAGGTCGTCAAAAACTACTGAATGTATCCGTTTATGGATGAGACATGCGGCTTCCATTACAAAGTTTCTTAACAAACTGCCAACTAAAGTATAATTTGGTGACTGTACTTACAGAACAGACATAATCAGTACATTTTGCAATCTTTGAAGCGTGACGTGTGCGACCGGGGCCTCACGTCGACAGCAATGTCATACTGACATAGATCATGATAAGTATAAGTTACATGTTAAACCGCCCGAAGTATGGTCTGCTCATTGAAGCGTGCGCAAGTCGCTTCAATAAATCCTCTACATAAAAGGGTTGAAAGAGGCGTGCGCCGTATTTCAGCGCGCGTGGGCAGCACATAAATTGTTAGCTCTGAATTAGCCTTAAGCAGGATATTTTGACGTTCGCTCCGCAGACACGCTGACTAGTTACACTTTCTCTCCAACTGTGGACATATTTCATCCAAAGATAGGCAGGATTATGATCTGTTTAATTAGGTGATGGTATCTATTTCTCCAATAAGGCTTTACAATGTCTTGTAGTTGTAATTTATAGCTGTTTTGTTGTTGGTTTGTTCTGTTTTCAATGTAGGTATGTTTATGGATTCGTCAGGAGTACCAAATTAAACTAGCTTCATTAGATATTGGAAACGAATAAATACGGCTGGTTTTATTTAACTACACACGTGCACAAACATATTAACTATTAGAACTTTGATCACTATTCCCCTCTTGCAGTACCTATACCTACTCATTTTTCATAATATAATAATTATCAACTATGTTACGAACAATTCCTAGATTTTACTGCTATAAAAAATATACGTTTACAATTGCAAAGGCATTTTCCAACATAAGTCCTAAGTGGTTTTCTATCTACAATGAGTCAACTATGGTGCGGTAGCGCTACTTCGTGTAGGCGACGGCAACGCTCCCCGCAGATCAGTTAATTTACTTTGATCACAGTGTTATTACACACCCACACCACAGTACAACTCCTGCAGTAATAACTATAATAAAAATAAAGCAACGTTTTTATTTGGATTTAGGTCTGGTCGGTTGTCACCTCATTGTAGGTAATCGTCGATCATTATATTTATTTTACAATGATTATTTTGAATATGGCATTTTGCTTCTAACTTTGCAACACGAAGTAATTGACGTTTTGGTAACTAGAAGATATTGTGTGACGTGAGTGTGTCACATCGCAAATATTTAATTTATTAGCTGTCGGAGTTTATCTACTGAATACCTATGACCTATAGTTATTCTGTGCGATGCCCACACGCTAAATGATTGTGCACTGTGCCGCCCCTTCATTACGTGATCTTATTGTGACGCGTTTATTCGAAAGCATCTCAAATACAACCGTTTATTTATCGTACTCTGAAATAGTGGTTTTGTAGTGAATTGTTTTCGAGTGATTCACAATCCATGGATTCGATGCTCTCTGTTAGTCATTCTATTATTTTGCTCGACTTCAAAATAAACGATGTAGAGTAGTAGAGATACAAGGTTTGTCAGTGTAGTCAGGCCCTATTCTTAATGATTCAGTCGGCCACATATCGATTCTGCGTCATATGCTAACTATGCCTAGTAACTTTATGCTCGCACACGAAATAATTTTATTATTTTCTACAAAATTCTATGGCAACGGTGTTAAAATTTTGATGACCGTAACATACGTGACAAGGCAAATTACTGACTGGTTTTTCGGTTTATTTTTCTGACAAAATGATAAATGCCGGGCACTGCTCTTAGGAAACTCTGACCTTAGGTGATTTGCGTCCGAGCTGGCCTCAGGTGTTCCATCTGCGGCGAGGTGCGGGTAAAACGCATGGTATCGGATGACACCAACAGGTGTCTAGCGGCAGTTAGCTAATAAGAATTGCTTAAGCACATTGTTATTATTATTCGCGCTCATGAATTATTCTAAAAAATATGTAAATTCTTATTACGTCATTTTGTATCAGCTCCTGTTTTTTTAAGCATTTTTTATTACCATATTGTACTTAAGTATATTTTGTTATCCGAAATTAATATGAGATCATCTGCAAATCTAAGATGGTTCAACATAGCTCCGTTTATTTCGGATAACCCGGACCAATTACAAACAATGCTGGAACAACTTACAAAAGAAAGCGAGAAAGTTGGGTTGCAAATGAATGTACAAAAAACCAAAACAATGACTAATCACACTAAAATACCCATTCAAATCAACAACAACATTGTTGAATATGTCGATGAATACACTTATCTTGGTCAAATTATCTCTCCTATAAACCTAGCTTCTAAAGAAATCCAAAACAGAATAAACTCTACGTGGAAAAGATACTGGTCCCTAAAAGAAATAACAAAAAATCCATCAATACCTATTAAACTAAAGAGCAAAGTATGCAACTCATGTATCCTCCCAATAATGACATATGGCTGCCAAACGTGGCCCCTAACAAAGGAAAATACCAGTAAACTCGAAACATGCCAACACAGCGTCGAGAGAAGCATCTTAAATATAAAAACAAAAGATAAGATAAACCTGAAGTTCATAAGAAGAAAAACACAATTAACAGATGTTACTCACACAATCAGAAAGCTAAAATGGAAGTGGGCTGGCCACTTACTTCGATGCAAAACAGAAAAATGGGCCAAAGAGGTAACTGAATGGTACCCTAGAGAAGGGAAAAGATCGAGAGGTAGACCGTTCCGGAGATGGGAAGACGACTTTAAAGAATCAGCTGGTGCAACGTGGAGAAGAAAAGCTAACGACCGCGACATTTGGAAGAGTCTAGGGGAGGCCTATGCTAGAAAGCAAAATAATCAAAGCGTTACTGATGTCCAATAGATTTAAATAAAATGTAAAACTAGTTTTAAGATTATTAAATAAAGGCTTTTGAAATTGAAATTGAATATTTTGTTATGCCTTAGGTATGAAATGAATACGAGTCTTTATCCACTTATTAATTAAATGAAGTACAATTACTTCAAAATGTGAAATCAATTTAGATAGAAGTTAGTAGATAAAAACTATCAATCGATATAATATACATAATATCTAGTTGATCTACCTATTTATTAGTTTTTATACAGCAAAAAGACAGACGACGGCTCGTCCGAGTCTAGTGCAACCAGTAACTGCTGTGTCTAACTACCTACGTAACGTGGGTAGACTACTACTATACTACTTGTTTTTATTATATTCACAAGTGCATGATTTGCACCTGTGAATATAATAAAAACAACTATAATGAGCTATGGTATGGTCGACGCCAAATATACTATGCTAATACCTATAAGTTGAACCAAAACTGCACAACTCTTTGCAAAACTTTGCAAAGTTTTTTGAAAAAGCGTACACCGTTTTGCGATTATCGAACTCAATTAAATAGTGTAATCTTAAAGTGAGTGGGTATATATAGTAAAAGCCCGATAATAAGTGTTAATGCCAAAATAATATAATCATGGTATAATATAATATAAGCATGGTCATCATGCTAAAATTTGTGTTACTAACTGTTGTCAAAAAGTGGTAAAGAATGAAACAGTATGGTAATAGGATTCAATGCAGTCGCGGTCATAGAGGTTCATGGTTTTTGAATTTTTGTTCCTCACGATGTTCAAACTCAAACTAATTTTGTCAGCAACATGGGACAATACAATGATGTTTTTATTGATTTGAAAACGCAAAAATGTAAGTGTTGAAAGCACAGATAATATTGTTACTATCAGTGCTTTCAACTGCTTTTTAAACGTGTGCTATGTGCTGCGTAACATGGATAATTTCAACAGACGTGTATAACCTTTGTGAATTTGTGCAAAAATGTTCGGACAATCAGTATTTTATGTATATTTGCGCAATGGGTATGTATGTAATCGTCCTCGATTCGCAGAATGTACACGGAATACCTATGCAAGGTTGACGACATTGAGCCGAAGCGCCTTCCTGCTCATTGCAATCAATATATTGTTTAAGGTAATTTTTGATAACATAACAAATAAGATGTAAGTATTTTATGGTTTTTTATCTAAGCCTTAATATTGTTGATGATTTAGTTACACCTTATCTTATAATTTATGCACTTCTTATATAATTATAAAGCTTATGTACCTACTTTCAACATAGCACTATAATAATAGCTGGAAAAAACCAGCATCATTTTGTACCAACTTTTTGGAAAACTGGATCACAGAAAAATAAAACACTAAAAAAATATTTACATTTATTTTAAACGTTCTTTTATCTTTGGACATCGATTTTAGTAGTAGTATTAGGTACTTAATTTTTAGTGGTCATTTGTTTTATAAATTAATGTTTAATTCCTATAATTTAAATAGATTTATCAATTAAACGATGTTTAAAAGATTTTTATGTGTCATTTGAAAACAAAACACGCGAGATTGTAAATGTTTGTCAGATTGGTGTCTGTGATGTGCCCACTTATAAATTGTCTGCGTGTATTAATAGAATCTCGTTTCCCTCAACTTTTATTTATGATTGCAGACTTCATTGACTAGGACCGGCGCCTGCTTGTCGCAATGTGACTGGTTCTTTATGTCCATCATTCTACTTATATATGTTTATTTCCAGTGTATCCTGATTAAAATGCAAAAACGCGACGTTAAGGCCGTTTACATTGTCAAACCAATTAGTAGGAACCATAAAAATCATACAAATCATTAGTCTTCCTTATTGAGCGTTTTCGTTGACCGCCCGGCGTGATATTTACACTCTTATATTTTTCGGAACACTTTTATATCGAGACAGTTTTACGAGGTGCAAGACAGTTTAAGTGGCACAAGGTACCTACACTTCGACGATGATCGCCATATCGAGAGCACCGCCACGGTAGAAACGCCATCACCTCTCGGTATTCGATTCATGTACTTAAAATAGGATTATCACAATATTCTAGTAGTGCTGATACCTATTGATGATGTAAGTATTGCTCGAATACTTAATGACAAATTATCGAATATCATCAGAATGTCCAGAAGCAGACAGTGGACGTGAGCCAACTTACTCAACAAAAATATCGCATATAATTTATTGAGTATCATTCTACGAATACTTTGGGAGTGAGACTGTCGTACAGTTGCACCTCATAAAAAGAAACTTAAAAAATATTTTGCGAACATGTCGCCGCCGAACCACGTATTTTGCCAGCGATGCATATATTATTACTATGATTCCAGGGAAAATAATATATCTGTCATTTCAGAATAGTTACGCTCTGGAAAACAAATGAGGGGCCATTTACTTTCCTTCGAAATAGATGTTTATTCGTCTGGATGATCTGTGAAAGTAACGTCCTTAACAATTTACGCAAGGTCGACGTATTGCGATCGCAAAATTGTGAGTGCATCGTTTCATTTCACTCACTACGTATTACTTGTCTAAACAAGTCACGTCTGCGAGTTATTTTCTCTAAGCTGTGTTTATTTTCCTCCAGTATTCTAACCTCTATATGATCTCCTTATGACACTGTAATCTTTACTTCAATAATTATAATTTTTATTTTTTTATGGTTTTGCAAATAACCGTAAGATTTCAGAGAGAGTTTCCGTACTTTTTTTTATACATTTGAATACTTATGTACTTAAATCATTTGTAAGTATATAAAGTAATTCATCGCGTTTTGTCTTTGCTTTGATCGCGCTAGGTTCGTCTCTTACCCTCACAATTCGCATATCCACCTACACAGATCACAAGCAGGCATACTCGATCTCACTAACCTATCCAACAGAGTTATCAATCAGACAGCGAGAATGCAAATTTTAATTGTGGCCGGGCTGGGTCTGTGTCGCGCGATATTATGATCGCAATTTATTTGCACGGCGGAGGTGCGCAGTCGCGGGGCGGAGCGAGTCGCACGCACAGACCCGGGGTGGGAGACAACCGCCAATTATGAATAAACTAGCTCTGCTACTATGTTAATAAGACTTGAGATTTTTCCTCGGCGATTTCACCAGGCAACTTTGCTCATTAATGGTTTTGTGGCTCCGTTATCAGCTCGAGAAAGCTTTGCCTTATAATAATCTAGGTACCTATTTATGTACAGTTTAAAAGCAAGACGTTTATTAAAGTTGCGAATGTGGATACTATTTGCGCATTACCACGCTTTACGGGATGCACTTAGGGATTAAGCTAACGATTTCTATCCATGATTTCTTTACTCAGATCAGATCATAGTTAAAGCAAAATCTCTGTTATGGCACGGAAAAAGGAGACACACCGTGGGGTTTTGGTTCCGATAAAAAGTTAACTTGCCTCCGTATCTTTTTTGTGAAGATTGAACTTTCCAGCAGTTTTCAGTTCGAGAGGCGACATGCGCCAACCGGCAGCGTGGACACTGTCCTGTTTCCGGAGCTAAATATATTTTTACTTGATCATTTAATTATATGGAGATTAATGGGCGGTCGGAGATGCCAACTTTTACGGATAAACGGAACAATATGGCGGGACCAAACACTGTTATATTGATTATACACGTTCTAAAAAGTAACATCTAGCAATGTAGGCATTTTGTGAGGCCAACGAATATTAATACGCATCTTATACCAAATCTTTTTTTTTTTAAACTTATTCGCTGAGTGAATATGTAGCATAGCCAGTAATTAGGTTTAATAACTAAATTAGGTCAGTGGTTTTTTTTAAGCGTGCCATTGGTGGGGCAAAAGAGCCTCTGCAGCGCACTTCAATCATTTCACCACCCAGGTTTGTGAGAACAGCAATACGATAAGAAGAAGAAGAATTAAGTACCTGTATAGTAAGTAACTAGGTAGGTACATGATAATCCTAGTTACATAAATAATCGTACTCACTTACGACTTTATTTACTTACTAGTCAGGTATTACAGGCTGTACGGGTGGTCGCCTTAAAAGCATAATCGATGCATATTTTATACGAAATATCATTTACCAACCACACAAGCAGTTCTTGGTGAATTTTGTTTTTGTTATAATTTTACTTGTTTTTAGAAATTCATAAACGCTGGTGGCACTGTTGATCTACAGTCTAAATAAAAAAATTACAAACTACGTAATACGATTTTATTTTGCACTAAAAAAATTAAATTAGCGTAACATTTTATATGACCATTAAAAAAAAAGGTTAAATTGCATTTTATTAATTTTGGCATGGCTCATAAAATAAACTAAAGCTTGTCGATCACACGTCAGTTTCGTCAAACAAAGAACTGTCATTTCACACGTTTACGCCAATTTAGTCTTCGGAGGAACAAAATAAGATTGTGAGTACCTATTTCAGCATTTAATAGTAAGTCCGCGGAGCAACAGAGTTACCACCATTATACGTTTATGAGGCAATTTACTGTGAAAGACTTAATTTTAGTTACTACTTCATTAAATTTGGAAAATAACTCTGACCGATACCTATCCCAATTTTTTTCTAGTACCAATAATTACATTTTATTATTTTGGACACCTTGCATACCTATAGAATTAAACTAAATATTATGACTCGCTCTGAATTAACATTACAAGTGGTAAAGTTGAATTACTAGCCCTAGGGTCACGTCTTATTTACATTACTGGCTCTACATTCACCAATTAGCAATAAAGTTAGTTACTTGGTACAAACAAACAAGATAATGTAATATCAGGATTTAATAGATTCCTTTCAATAAAAGAAGAGTAGTGAATCATTGCATTTTGTATCTTATGTCATTGACATAGAGTAAATGTCAAAAGAGTCTTCCTTGAAAAGACATTATTTATTATTTAGAAAATAATGATAGCAGACTAACCTTATCACTATAACTCAATTCATATATTATGTACAAGCAGGGCAAGCAGAGTCAGAGTAGGTAACAGCGAAATAGTTTTGTTAAAAATTAAAAACAACATCTGAAATCGTTGACTTTATCGGAAAGTATAATTGTTTTTTAAAATTATTTGATTTAACAACATTGTTTTTTATATAACGGAACCTTAAATAGAGGCCACAGAAGGCCGGAGCGCCAGCTTAGTAAACAATTACTGCTATCTGATTCACATTAGTACCTAACTTCTCACAAACATAATCTAACCTATCACCTGTTTTATCAAAATCTGATAAGTAATCACTATCTGCAAGTCACTTGCAATACCTACGCAAAATTGTTATCAATGACAGAGGTACGATTAACAATCACGATATGGATAAAGGAACCAGTAATGAAGTCAGTGTAGGTATAAACGTCTCAGGTGTTCGTTGATAACAATTACCGACTATTCAATACAAGTACTAATCATTTATTTATACAAATGTATGTATGTACTAAAAAATATTGCTTCAAATCGAATGCTTCGTTGTAGAGGTTTATTGAGAAAAGAAACCGTTGAACCACAGTTTAAGTAAGTTACGTTGAACTAAAAGCGTTATTTATTCGTGTTTGGTGACACGACGGCGGCGCCTCTCCGCGCCTCTCGCCGTCCTAATTAAAATGTAAATTTGGAATCAGCTTAACGAAATTAGGTATCCTATAGTAGGTATCGGGAGTTCTAACACAGGCCGACGCCGGCACGCCGTCGCCTCGTCCGTGTAACACTACCTCAACACCTCTACGAAATTACAATAAAAATAAACATGCTGTCCTTCGTCAGCCAGATAATAAATCTGCAATCTAAACATTTTGTAATACCGATCGTAGTAATCTGAAATACCTACAAGTACCAAACACTACAACATTAATATACGGCCTAGTATCAGTAGTTCGGTTATTAGTCCGGTTGACAAAACTAATGAGACTTTTATGTATCAGCAGTTCGGTTGGATACGTCATCCGGACATATGAGCAGCTTCTTGTATCAGTAGTTCGGTGTTCACGAAAAACTTGTGTTCACTAAGGTACTTTACCTAAAGAAATGTACACACAGCTATTTCAACAAAGCAACTCTTCCCGTGGGATGAGTTGACCTAATGAATATTTTGAGTCGGTCAACTGATCCTATTGACCTACCCGTAACTTTTGATTTTCGAATCAGCTTGCCGTCATTGTGCTTAACCTTGAATAATAACCTCTAGATTCATACATTATTTAATCAACACTACACTTGAAAAACATCCTTGCTCTCACTCATTATTACATTCAATTAAAGCAGCAATTAATTATAAAACAATTCTTAATTAATAACCATTGTATGCAAAAGCTCTAGATATGAACAATTACCAAAAACCCGTTCATTGTAGTAAATTATAGGTCGGTACATTCAACGATTATACAAGGCAATCAATCAATATGTGGGACGAAATTACTGTGTGATTTTATTTATGCCTTTAGGCCCAATAACCATCTAAACTGAGCGGAGCGGACATGAGTAAAAGTAAAACGCAAAACTAAACAATAGAATCACGTGCCACTGTACGATACAAGGTTAGCACGATTCTATTGGTTTACTTGCACATCTCTCCGCTTACAATGGTAGATGATGAGCCACGAGTTTCTGTATTTTCATCAGACATTTTCACAATTACTGAGTTGGCTAAATGCAAACAAAGTATCATGACATCACAGTAGCGTGATATAAGGGCCGCAGATCTACTTAGAAATCTTATGAAAAATTACTAAATGATTGCTGAGAGCCTTAATTTTAAGTAGAGAACTGAACAACTTTTGGAAAAATTTGTAATAAGGGCATCAATTTTAAAAGAAGATATGATGCTTAATTATTTTGTTGAGTTACTATTTGATACGTAGGGACAAGTTTAGGTTTGTAAATCAGAACCGTGAGACGCCGTATTTAACATCAACTAGAATACAGTACTTACGGCATTTACCGTAGTAGAAAGGGTAGGTATCTATTCGGTAATTAAGTATGATGTAGATTTTGACATGACAAAAACAATTGCAAAACGAAACTGAAAACCTGAACACTGTTACACTTACGAAAGGTAAATTGATCCCAAAGGTCATTTTTTTTCGATTGCGTAATATTCAAAAATAGTCTGAAAAATTAAAAACGAATGCGAAACGAGGCCGAAGGGCGTGTTGGGCAAGTTTGAATAATGACCTGAACAGACGCTGTGCGTCGCCCATCGCCCTGATGGTGACACCGAGGGATTTGAATACAATGCTGCGATAGCTCAGGGCCGCCCGCGTACTAGCATACATAATCTTTAAAAAACTGCCACATTCTCCGAGAGTGATGGTGCTGGATCAATGAATTTTTAAAAGCGACTTCAACCGGATCCCTTTCATGCGTATTGTTCTCTATTCGCAATTGTCACGGTCGAGTGCCAGTTCGATGTTATTGACTTCATATGTATTTCTTCCATTAAGCCTTAACGATCATACTTCAAGGCTGCATAAGCTGCATTCCTGGCATGATGTGGCACGACGAGTAGCTAGTTATGGCAGGTCATATGACAATAAACTTTCTGTTGCCCGACAAAACTCCCGCCTATGCCAGGAATGAAGATAAACTTATTTTTATATGCTTTTAAATATCAAGGGTTGCTGTGGGCGCAGCGCCACGATTTAAATTCCTGATACACTTTCTACAATATCAAGATGCGGACGTACCTTTAATAGATAGTATACATACAATTTAGGTACTCACGAGAAATTGAATCAGCACCACATTGGCTCATACAAAAATTAATAATCATGACGTATAATAAAATTAGGAAGGAAAATAGCAACGTGGAGTTTGAGCAATGTTTTTTCTGAAGTTTTCTGGCCGGGAGTTTATACTCGTTGTATAAGATTGACATGACTGTGTAGAAAGTTTTGTTTTCAAAAGATAATGAGAGAACTTGGGCATTGTCAAAAAACGTAGAATAGTCGACTCTGGTCCGATATCGGAAATGTAGACAATGGAAAAAGCGAATGGCACCATGTTGCGTCCTCGATAGGTGGTGGTGGCAAGCAACGGCCTGGCCGATGCCTATTTCGGAGAGGGCTCCCTATTTGGAAGGCTGCGTTTCGAGTTGAGATCAGGTACAATGCGACGCCCGCCGGCACCAGCCGTCACTCTATGGACTCGTTTATGGAAAATCGCACTGCACAACTTATAGACATCCTCAAGGATTTAAGTAGCGAGATCCGAGGTGATGCTGTCATGCAGGAGATCAATTGTGAGCTTATTCCTTTATTTTCTTTTTACATTGAGTATCGAACACTGTCCACTTTGTATTTCGGATGCTGCATCTAATAATAACTTCAGGCAGAATGTTAGCATTGCTGACTGCCGGTTTGTGTGTCGGAGTGGTGAAATTGCTTTCAAATAAGACATAACTTTAGTTTTCGAGTGACAGGCGCTATGGCATAGTGAGGCACATATAATTCTCCTAGTTGGTAGGTAATTAGCGGACATCAAATGGATGTTTTATAACATCAGGCAGAACTGGCGTAAGGCCTAACGCTACTTTGGTCATCGTACCAAATAATACGCAGATATCAATATAAATGTTTACCTATAGGTAAATACTACTAACCAAACTATTTAGTCTCGACTGTTTCATTGCATTCTGTTCAAAAATCAAATACCTCATAAAATGTCTGAGCATCCACGTAAAATGTTCTAATAAATTTATGGTTCAACATACATTAAGTCGTTAAAATCACACAAATTTTACAACAATTTATAACTACAGTAATTGTAAAAATACCTACCCTACGCTTGGGAAAAATCTGTCTTAATTTTCTTCTCATTGTTTTGCCAATTTTACTGTCCGCGAATTTCACAAAACTATAGTTTGGTAAGTTTTATCTCAGCCGCCAGCTGTGATCTTTTAGTGACAACCGTGTGAAAATGGACTTAGGTAAAAGGAAAACCGAAATAAAAATAATACTAGCCAAGTGTGTGACGGACCTCGCACAGTGAGGGTTTCTAAGGTCATAGGCCATTATTGATAATGATATTGTATTTGTACTGATTAATTAGCATGCTTTCTTTTCAGAAATATATATGCTTGGCATTCTTACTTATTCTTATTCTTAGAAGGAACTTTTTTGCCTTCCTAGTTCCAAATGGGTAGGTATAATCTGTTTTAAATCATATAAATTTAAACAATGAATGGATTCGCGGTTTTGGATGTTTTTCTTCAGGTTTATTTAAAGCCACAGATTACATATATATCACATACCGAATGAATGAACCTAGTGTTTTCAACAAGTAGGTAAATGCACCTTACTAGAGTTCAGCTGCTCTATACTTTGCGGTTTACCGAGCTGCATGTAGTGCGCGTACGCAGTGCAGGATGCAGTTACCGCTTACGACCAAATCAAGCTAAGCCTTATCTGGCTCATTTTCAAATAGCAGGTAAGGTAAGTGATCATAAATCATTAGTTTTTATTTTTCTACTCGTGCTAAGTACTCTTTATTTAAAAGAAGCTGCAAGTTTATCGACCAGAAGCCATCATATTTTAAGCCTTCTTACACTTTTGCATATTCAAATAAATCTTCAGTGCTTTGTAAGATAATGAAAAGAGCTTTTTGTGCTGTTTGCAAGCCTTGTGTCTGGCTACAGTACTAGTAAGTACCTTCGATAGATACTTACCTAGTTGTATTTTATACTTTACATTTCAGTAATGTGGGTAATATATAACAAATATTTCAGTTGTAGAAATCAGTCAGGTATTTCAATAATACTGTTTCTTGAGAAAAGCTCTTACCCATCTACAAGTCGTAGCTTTTAGAATCGCCGCCGCTAATCTCTTTATAATTACAACAAGCTTGCGCCAAAGACACGATCATATTTACAACGTGACGCGAAACACGGCGCTGGCGCAATGCAACCGTGCGCGTGCCGTTAAGTTGAATGAGTGCTCGTTAAAAACCAACCCGCCGTGTAATTAGCAGTGAAAAAAAAAACAAGCCGAAACCACTGATACATAATAGTCCAACGTACAGAAGTTTCACTGCGACAAGTTGATCGCTTCCGTCGTGAATAAATATCATCAGCAGCGCTTTTAAATCAGCTAGAAATAGAGCGCTGTAGCTCAGCATGCCTCTATATATTTTTTAAAGTTAATGTCACACTAAGCTTAGAGCAGTAAAGCTCATTTTACATCAAAGCCAAATTTAGGTGACACAAGCTCGCGAATCAAAGTCGCATGTCCCACGGCCTCAGGCACTCGTGACTGCTCTCGAATATCCATCACGAAACTTTACAGTCGGACCGCATCTTATAAGTGTTATGAAAGGCCAAGTGACAGAGCCTTTTATGGGCCGCCACGGTTGTTCGATACCTTATCGACTCAAACTAAAGTAGCTGTATTAAATACCTTGACACCACGTTGACAAAAGCTTGGGAAAAGTAGATGAGAAGTTCGATCTGACATTAGACGAATGAAAGATGGATTACCCACCCATAGTATCACAAACCACACTTAAATCAGAAAACTATAAAAAAGTGCATTACGAAGCAACTTATAACATCAAGATAGATTCAGACAGCTCATAAATAGGGAACCTCGGCACTGCAGGCCGCTATTATCACGTCAGAGAGAAGTGCCTCCCTTATTTCTCAACTTAGTGATATTTTCATAAAGACAAGAGGCGACGGCCGACGGAGGTCGACCGCGTAGGTAGGTACCTACTCACATCTACTTCTATAACACTAACTGCAACCTCAAAATCTCGTCAATGTGATAACTTAAAACATTCTGTCCAGTCGCGTTTATCCAAGAACACAATGGCGAGGCAATAAGTTCATGTCAATTGGAGCGAAATTCACACAATGACATTACCATATTATTATCATTAAGTCTCATTCTTTTGTCGGCGCGTAAATCCAGACCCTCCCTTGGTATGCAAAGCCGCTTGTTTAAGATGGAATCGATACAAGCGAGGCGAGAAGACACGTGCCTTCACGCCCTTTGTGCTTTGAATTTACTAGTTATTGTAAGTACGTACATATTAATATGATTCTCATGTGACTAAGCTGACCAAATATGTATGCTTGGTCAACTATTTGCATTAATACCAATCATGAGCAAAGACAGAAAAGGCTAAGTACTCGTACCTACCTACAAGCAGGAAATAAGGATGGAAATAATAACACTTCCTAAATTAATCAAATAAAAACAATACCTTCGATATCAATTACAATCAGCAATTGCCTCTTAAAGCGAGCTTTGTTTATTATGCATGTTGTGTAATAGGTAATAAACGCTGATATTGATAATTTTATTGAGAAAATCAGGCGCATCATTTTGTAACGCGATCTGCAGAGCGTACAATTTAACGCTCTCTTACGAGAACACAAATTGCAACCAGTTGCATAACATGCATTATTTAAGCGCGACAACCTTATAAGAAAGTATTAATGTGATAGAGACTACGTATGTCGCATGCTGTGAGTCATAACGGAGCTCAATGACCCTCGCTCACCCGCCGACGCATACTATTCCTGTGCTGCTATGCACCACATTGCTTCATCTCAAAACGCTAACATGTTTCAAGAAACACAATCAAAACTTAATTGTCAAAGGGCACTCTTCAAAATGTGACATTTCTTCCAAACGGTATCGCCAGTTGTTGGGCGACCAGCTGACCAGATCGATAATGCTATGCGCTTGCTCTCAGACTGTTCCTTCCATTGTGCTTCACACAATAGAACTAAACAGCACCTTTATATCAGGAAATCTTTCTACACTTCCTTTGTCTGCAGAGTGAAGAAACATCACATTTTTAGAGGCTTTCTTATCTGTCTCATTTGTACCTCCGTGTACTCTTCGGAAAGCGAGAGATGCTGATGCAGTCCCGATGTCAATACATCATTTATCAGGTGGCAAACGTGTAAATCTGCATAAACCCGCGAGTCCAGTCTTGCGGGCGTCGAGCGTCGACTGGAAAGAGGGCCAAGAGAGGCGATCTCGTGTCGATAGTGTCGCATGACTAATGGAGCAGGCGCCGATCACAGATATCGACAAATAAAAATACGCCTGGGCCACCGCCGCCACCGTCGGCCGCCGCCAGCGCTGCCTGCTCTGAGATCTGCAGCGATGTTCCCACACCGTGGCACTCATAATTCAATGACTCATTGGTGCCAATGAAATGCGTATTGTCACAATGTGTTACTGTCGCTGAACATATTCGTATCGCGATATGTCGGTGTACATACTCTTTTACTTTTGGTACATACAGTGATTTACATTTAGTACCTAATTGTGAAGTAGCTGGTACCCAATTTAGACGTTTCGGTATTTATTCAATGTCTTCTGCAATGAAGCCTAGAAATATAACATTTTTTTTTTCTCACGCAGATCTTCCAAGTTCATGTGTAAAAATTTTGCGAGTTCCGAGCGTTCATAAAACAGAAAGCTAGACGTCAATCAATCACGTCAAAAGTTACGTGTTGACAAGACGAAGTATGTGCCTACGTCGGATACGCGACACCCACCCGACCCAAAGAACTAGCCAAATGAATGGTATTGAACAAGTTACGGTTCTAGGCGTGGGTACAATTGACACTAACACAGTAGATTTCTTTATAGAAAAGAGAGGAAGCAACTGAGGCAATAGTAGGTATGTGTAGGTAATAAAGGAACATTTTAAACTGGCGACTTAGTTTTGCGCACATTGAATGCATGTATATGTGTAAAGAAGAATTACAGCATTATTGTGGTTTAGATTTAGGTTACATATCTAAACTCATTTACAGTTTGAGAATTCTTCGCTATTTTGAGAAATGTGACCGCGTATTACTTACGAGTAGAGACTAGAGAATCATGTAATGTAAAAAGTAACAGATACGTTTAGGTAGAAAAAGGTATAGTCCGTGTAGCGCTAATACTCGTATATAGACGTCAAGCGTTTAGATTGTTTGAAGAGTGCTTGAAAGGAGCAGACGCCTCCACTGTCAACAGACATATCCGAAGCCGTCGCGTGACGCGCCATCATCACTAAATATAACCCGCGACAATGAGACACTTCGCCGCCGGCCGTCGTGCGATAATTACCCAAACTCGAAAGTGTAAAGAAGTGCTAACTTTGAGACGCCGCCCGCCCGCCGCTACGCCCGCCCAGCCTTAATAAAAAGAGGTTCAACAACCTAGTCGCGAACGAAAATGACGCTTCGTCTAGATATATATGCGGTATGCGGTTAATTCGATCGAGTGATCGAAATAAATTGGTAGGATTATTGCCAAGTGGAAAATAATTTTAATATATTAGACGCGCGGAATTCACTTTGACAATATTTTGACAGCGTGCGGTCTACGAGTTAGAGTCGTACTCGCGAGTTTTTTATAACAAACATCGTTATGCTCTCCGCGCCGTAACGTTCTATATTTATGTAAGTGCCTATGCTACAAAGTTGGTTAAGGATCTATTTTGATATCGCCACACTCTGTTTATATTTTGATGTTTTGTTGTAAGTCTGCTCATGAGTCATGGGTTGGATCGAGTAGATCTAACTAGGCTGGATTTGAGTATTGATGGCCGACTGATATAAGATCCTAAATGCGTGAGGCAGTGGTGTGCGCGGGCGCCGGGCGGCGCTGGAGAAACGGGCGCCGCCGCACCGTTGGCCATCTACGGACTGCAACTGTATAACCGGAACGACTGCCTCCTATTTAGAATGAGCAGCTCGTAATTTCGATTCGACTTGCAGAGTCTCTCGCTTCATAACTCACATCTCATATCGAGTAAGTATTCAAGATACATTATTTATGATTTCATATTGCCAGTAACATAACTACTTACAAAAGCAACATAATTAACTTAAAATTTTGAACAGTTGCTATACGGCTTCAGACACCTAAGCCATTGACTCTGCGGCATAGAATATTATGTCAATTATATAGAAACTCATAAAGCATGTCGACATTGTGTCCTTTCTGGTACATCGAACACGGTCACACTAAAACAATGGTTTATTGCAGGAAAACATCAATCAGATACGCGGCTGGGTATGGCTGAAGATAATATGTAGCGGAAGGACATAATAGCAGATAAGCTCGTATGTAGACGCTTTTTGTGGCTTGTAACTCAGGTGCGTTTAGGAGTTCTTGACCGTCCGAAGGCTTCCGCTGACAAATCTCTATTCTGTGACATATAGCGAAAGTGTTGTTACAAATACCACTAACGGCCACACGTCTAAATCTGTAGTACACTGCACAAAATGTTGCTAAGATTATGTCTTAAATGGACCAAACGAAAGATTATCTAAGCATGATGTTACTGCGTAAAGCGGTCCGATAATCTTATTCTTGTAAATATATAGCTCTTTATTGCCTGAATGGACTCGATGGAGGTCGTCAAACTGTGTTATTACACTAAATACTACTATTTTTTAGCTCCGAGCAATCCTGACTAGCGAGAACTTAACGTGCCTTTCGCAAATAACGCGAAAACTGACAAGTTCGCGTAGAACTTGATTCATAATTTTGTATCTACAGTGTAATATATGGCATATTTTTTTTATTTGTTTCGGTTGATTGATACATTATTTGGGTTGATGCAATGCATACAGCTGTATTCATATAAATCATAGTACCTGGGTGACCGAGCTTTGCTCGTTTTTTTGGAGAAAACGACGTCTTCTAAAAATGAAACCTAGCTAGATCGATTTATCACCCCCGAAACAACCTGCATACTAAATTTCATGAAAATTGTTAAGTATACCGGTAATCAGAAATCAGTAATTGTGTAGTGACAAACTAGACTGATGAACGTACACATATAGTATACAAACGATCGTAAATAATGAACAGTAAAATACAGACAGCGAGACGACAGATGCTGCTCCATATTAAAATCGATAACTATAATATAATCTTTCTACTTTTTATATACAATGACATCAGCCGAGAGTGATTGAGTGATTTCTCCGTACCTCTTTTAATACTCGTACTACACTAGTACTCGGCTAATGGACGGTGAAGTGAGATATTAATTAAAGTTCTGAAAGATACTTAGTACAATTTTTTCAACTATTTTTAGCAATGTACGAAAAAAATGGTAGCGCGTTGAAGTCTTTTGTATGGAAAATTAAAAAGTTACCCTTGGTCATTTTATGTTGAGGAAAATAGTAAGATGATCATAAAAAAGACCAAAGTGAGATTATATTAAGTGAGTTATGAGCAAGGTGTTTATATTAGGTGTCTGCATATAATGTAGGTAAATAATAGCTAAACTTAAAAATGACCATTTCAGATCGTTTGAAGTATGTTTTACCTATATATAATTACGGTTCCCGACAACCAAGCATGAAAATAAATACTAGAGGACCAACATTTTGTTTTCCTTAGATACTGATGCAGAGACGACTTTCATATTTTCGCAAAGTTCTCCACAAATTCAAATTAACTTTATATTATACTAGCTGTTCCGCTCGCGACTTCGTTCACTTAAAGTATCTAAACTGTACTCATAAAAATCCCATACTAACTTTAACACTCTATTTTACCCCTTTTTGAAGGTTATTTTGAAAAATCTTGAAACACGTGTCCATTTGTTTTGCATTTACAGTACACAAACAAAGTTTCACACCAATCGCACCACCCGTTAAAAAGTTCCCATACAAACACTGACCCCACATTTCACCCCTTTTTGAGGGTTATATTGAAAAATCCTGAAACACGTGTCCATTCATTTTGTATTTACAGTACACAAACAAAGTTTCACACCAATCGCACCACCCGTTAAAAAGTTCCCATACAAACTTTGACCCCACATTTGACCCCTTTTTGAAGGTTATATTGAAAAATCCTGAAATACGTGTCCATTTATTTTTTATTTACAGGGCCTAAACAAAGTTTCATGAAAATCGCTCCACGCGTTTAAAAGTTTCATACTAACGTTTTCACGCATTTTCACCCCTTTAGAGGTGGAATTTCCAAAAATCCCGCCTTAGTGGGTGGTTTTGTTATAAAAGGATTACATCTTCTAAATTTCAGCTTACTATCTTCAGCGGTCTCGGCTCGGCGATGATCAATCAGTCAGTCAGTCAGGTTAAGCTCTTATATAGATATAGATTCAAAAGCGCGCGTGTTCAAATATGTTTACACACTGCACTTACATGCTTCATGAGAGCTTAGGATATGAAAGTCGTAGCATTCCCGTATGTATAATGTGTATATCCAAACACGTTTCGCGACCGATTGAGAAGAGTGCTCGGATCTATTACGTGCTGTTTGAATAAACAATCTTTCATCACTTCGTTATTGCTAGGGACGGACTAATGGGCGAAGAGAGGGGCGGCCTGCCCAAGCGCAGTAGTCAACATAATAGTCGAATTGAGAACCCCTCCTTTTTTGAAGTCGGTTATAAAAAGCATGATTTTGATTAAAATTTAACTTGGTGACATAGATATTTTTTTTATCATAAGTTCAATGAGATGTTATTTTCTTACCATCTGTTAGGTACACATAGATTATGGTACATAGCTAAATAAATATGGTACATAAAAAAAAGGCCTTGTAATGCCTGAGTAATTATTTATGATTAGTAGAGTTATTCTATTTCGTGAAGACCGGTAAATTATTGTATTTTGAACCGTATATCAACGTATAAAGGTCATCACATGGGTCTCTATAAAATTGATGTCTATCTTTACATCTTTCTCAACAGCAATTGTATTTAGGAAGCAGCCCCAGGATATATTATAGAAAGTATTCTGCCTCTGCGGTTGCCATGAAGTACATGTCATAAGTGCGAGATCGGTATGCTCCACGTCTGTTGGATCAACCGACGCCGACGGTGGGTAGGTAATCTCTAGAAATTGACATTCGGCGCCAAAAGGAGCCCTTTGAGTGATTGTGAGTGCCATTCAGCGTTCAGATGGGAGCGTAAATATTTATCAAGCTGAGATTCATAAGTGGCTGCATATTTTGTTTTACTATTTTTTATTTAGTGGGAAAAAAACATTAAATAAAAGACGGATTTTGAAGTTCTGATTAAGCGCTTGTTCACACATACATCCGTCATTGACGAATCGTTATTTCTACCGAAAAAACACGTAGGTACTTATGCGTTCTTAAAATGAGAAGTACCTGGGTGACCGAGCTTTGCTCGGTTTTTTTTATTGGTAAAAAAAAATGTTTTCTAAAAATGAAACCTAGCTAAATCGATTTATCGCCCCCGAAACCCCCTGTATACTAAACTTCAAGAAAATCGTTGGAGCCGTTTCCAAGATTCAGAAAATATATAATATATATATATATACATATATACAAGAATTGCTCGTTTAAAGGTATAAGATTTATCCTTAGAAATAATATTTCGTCAATGACGGATGTATGTGTGAACAAGCCGTTATCTGGGAAAAACGAGAGTAGGTACGTCCGACATAAACTTTGATAAATGTGATTATTTAGTATGTTGTTTTCTATACTTTCATGTTTTGCTCGTAGGAAATCAAATGCGGTTCTGTTTATGCGTGAATGCCTCAAGCGTTAGGTGGATCGAATCTACATAAGAATTATTTTCAATTATAATAAATTAATTGCTAGTTTATGTGTTTGGAAAAGCGGTAAACAAACCGTGACACGCTAAACACCTGGCGTAAAACAATTAGCTAGAAATAATTGCAATACACAGTTGCAATGCAATGAAACAACAAACACAGAACAGAATGCCTTAAATAATAGGTAATAAAGTTTTTTTTTGTAAATATGTATTATGTGTTTTTAATTCATCCTGCTCCATGTTCACAAAGTTAATAGGTTTTTTACAAACTATTATTAAGTAGTTTATTAATAGATAACTAATAACTAAGATTTAAATAACATTGAAGGGGACTGCTATAATAGTGCCTAATACACAATTAGTTCAGCTTAACCAATTAATTAATTAAGTATTTTTTTGTAAAAATTCATTCAATAATTGCCATTATTTCCGATCGTAAGAATGACCGACCGTTGATGTCCGATAAACAGTGGATTAAAAGTTTAAGCGAAACCTCTCGTTATTCATTCCCAGCGCGGGCAATTATTATATTGCGCAGTGAATTCACATGTTTACGAGACCCATGCAAATCAGTTAGGCTCGGGACCAACGAACGTGCAAACTGTATAGTCATTCGAGTGAAACAAGCTGTGAAACACGAAAATACATTGTCCCCTATATTAAACGATTTTAGTTACATCTACACTTTTGTGTTCGCCTTAAGGCTAGATCTTCATGAGGAATCACTGGAAGTTTCACAATCCATCCATGTGAACGCGTAAAAAAGTGCTCATTGAGCGCTGCAATACGGCCCAATACGGCCGCCTCAATCTGCGTACCAAGTTTGTCGTGTAGCGCACTCCGAATACATGAGTGCTGTTCGTAATTTGTATCACGTTAATTATTGCCACAACATTTCTTATCGCGAGCCTGATGAAATTTTATATCCTTGTGAGCCCGCCGTATCTTTTCAAACATAAAGGGAAGCGGAGGTGTTCAAACGGTACCTACTTGCTCATATCGGTTACAAAGGAATTCCTTGCAGTTTATTGAGAGCGTGTAGGTACTTATAAGTACCTACTGACTTGTATCAATAACGACATCGATCAAAGTGGCTAGACTCTATCTAGGCTAAACGCAAAATGCTACAAGAATGTCCTACGAGTACCATAGCAATCCAATAATCCATGATAGTTATTGATTTATTTTATGAAGATCCAAGGAGATATCAATCTACATAGTTTCCCAAACCGATATCCAACCGTACAAGCGTTACTTTTAAAAACTTATAGAAAACATCCACTTCGAATGCGGCCCATAATTTTCGACCGAGCGGGACCCGACTCGCGTCTTTGCCTGAAGCCAACGCAATATCAAATGTGCAAGCAACCCGTTCAAGCAGCCAGCTCTTACGAAAATATTGAATTTTTATTTAATGTCTAAAGGAAATTAATGGAACATAAATTTATATTTTTGTTTCATTCTTACAGGGCACTTGTGAAAAACCAAGATCTAACAAGACATACTAACCATAATATGATGTAAAGTATGAGATAGAAAGTATTTGTTATCCGTAAGACTTATCTGCTTACTTAGTCATAATAGAGCGCAGAGGCGGTAGAGAGTTTGCTGGCGGATGCACGTGCGCGCAATGGGCTAGCGTGCTGCCTGCACTTCCGACTCACATTCATTCCCGCGCCATTCATACAACTGCGTCATTCATTTAATTCAAGTTCATAACGAGCCCGTGCGTGGGAGGGGCTAAGTCGACACACCCGCGCGACCATCGGAAGAGTATACGAAGTATAGGTTACTGTCAAATCTTTCTGTAATCACTTGCAATACACAAATCAGTGAAAAGCTATGAATAGGCAACAGAATCTCGTAACATCTCCAAGAAGTTGTTTTCTAAGCAGGAATTTCCTGTTTTTTTTATTCAATCAACAGTTTTTTACACAGCAAGATGAACCGTTTCCACGTTCCGCGCATCGGTTCCAAAAACCTGCCTACTTCCATAAAATTTTCGGGATCCTCGTCGTTTGGCATGCATTTATTGTTTCTCAGTATTCGTTCGGAATCCTGCGCGGTGCGCTATATTTCACCGAGTTCTAATTAAATGCGCGGGTGGAATCTTCGGCACCGGACGCGGCATCGCCAGAGCGGACGGCCGGCCGGGCCGGGACGAACAAGCGGTTCAAGGTGTGGGACGGTGCGGTGGCGGCGCGGCTCGAGTGGCGCCGAGATGGTATCGGCGGCGTCCCACCACCGTGCCATACTTTTCTAACTTTTTGGGCTGTCGATGTCGGGTCGCGCGGGGGCGTATTGTGTGCAATTGTAGCACGCGAGGGCACCTCGGGCCGACGACCCGCTGTCGCCTGCCTCGTATAATCCGACAGCATTATGGTCGACCCGGCGCCTTTGTTGGCTACCGGCTTAATGAGGAGCCGTGGGTGGCTTATGAAACGTCAAGGATCTGATCATAAAGGTGCCAAAAAATCTACCTGGCCGCAGCCGCGCCGACGACATTCCTATCTCGCGCCTTTCAAAATTAATGTCTATTGTAAGCGCATGACAGAAGGCAAGAGCTTACAGGTGATGTGTTACCGCAGGGTCGTGGATCGTGAATAACTCATGCGATCAAAAAATATGAATTCGTTTGACCGTGTGTTTGGGAGCGCTGATGACTTCCCGGTGTATCGTTAAGTTTAATTGAGTATGCACTCAAATTCTTTGACCCCAATTAATTTCGTGGAAGTGAGTCGGCGGGCGTTAATTAAGTGCGCTAATATTTGCTGAGAACGCGCTAGCGGTCAACACTCAATGATCATTGGATGTACCTACCTATTTATGCTTTTCATTTAAAAATAGCCTAATCTATTATCAATTTGATAAAATCTTTCGCAGTAGCGATTTTAAAACAAGATCAAATTCATAAAAGTCTAGTGTAGTAAGGAATTCCTTATTGTTTTATCCTTACTAGTTTTATCTGCCAAAGCAACTGCTGCTAAACTGTTAAGCATGATGTCATTTTTGGGAATTTTCATTAACTAACTGTGAACGCGTGTTTTAAGCATGTAATAATTACATACTGATAAAAGTGAGTGCAGGCGTGTGTAATGCAATTTGAGTGCATGGACATGGCGTGACGTCACGAGCGGATCGTTTGTTAGCAAGCCCAGGGCAATGAACCAAAGGCTGAATTGGACATATGTGTCCTGCGTCGCAGTAGGTACCGCATGCATAACGCAACCCAACCACGATTTACGACACACGGTGACGCCATGCAGTACCGCTCGTTTGCACATCAGAATTAACACTCAATGAAAACTGCGCATGTATTTCGTTTCGCGAAAATTCTCTCCACAAATCTTAATAAGAAACAATCAAGAAGTGGCAAGAGACAATGTAAATGTTTATGGCAGCGTATCTCTGCAAATTAACAAAGCTGTTGACAGAGCAAATGAACTGAAAGTACACAGTTTATAATACAACTTTACATTGACACTGAGCAAATGTTACCTACCTACATATCGGCAATATACTAGTATACGAGTAAAATATACTGTACGTTAGCGTAGATATAATACGTACTTGTAGAAATTATACACGGACGAGGAATAAGGAATTCCATGTATGCCACTACATGAGTGAAGCTCGCAGATGAGACAGAACAATTATAATCACAGTGACGCGCCATCGTTGCATTTTCATTACTTCTGCGATTGCGCATAGGTACAAACAGTCTTAGGTACCTTTATATTTGCATATAAATGTGCTTTTATAACATTCCAGATGTAAGAAATTCCAGAGTTAGACGTCTGCTAATAACTTGGGCACTTTACCGCAGTATCCAACTCCTCAATATTTTCATCATTTATTTTAAAGTTTTATCGTTAGGTACCTTAGTAGGTACTTACGATAAATTGAATTGTGTGACCGAGGAAATATTACTTTAGGTAGGTACTTATACTAATTCAGCGCAATCCGAGTTATTTCAGGAAAAGGCAACAAGATTTTGCCTAATAACCCTCATATTAGGTACTATCAAACTGAATCTCTTTGTGAGCTTAGGTACTACTATTAAGTACAATTTTAAAGAGCATAAGTATGTTTTAAAGCCATTTCAGCATATTACAAATAGATAAGTACCTATACTACTCAGGTTTGCAATTTAAGTGTGTCAGGATCATGATAGCTTGTTGATATTGCTCGGGGAACGGTGACAGACGGACAGAATAGGCGGTTGGAGAGAGATTGACTATAAAGTGTTCCGTTTTTCCAAAACATAAAATTACGGAACACTAAACAACTTTTTCTTACACCACTTGAGGGTTCAAAAGATCAATCGATAAGGCAATCAAAGAGTTTAAAAATAACAATGTGTAATGCATTACGTTTTTGTTTTGGTTCATGTTAGTGACGTCTTTGTCAGCATACCTAATAAGCTCAACATGGCGTGTAAGTCAGTGGTCTTCTTCATCTTCTTCTAATCGTGTCACTAGTTTATATAAGTAGTAGTTATTATAGGTACTAGACACACAGAATGTGAGTTATACACTTTGATACCTAAATAGAGTAAAACTGATTATAAAATTAAGTAGATTTTATTGTTGATCCGTAATCAATTTCAAGTGAACTATAAAATTTTGCTATAAAAATATTGCACAACTACAATCTGCTGATAAAATTAAAACAGTTATTTTAAATCAATCTATACCTAGATAGTAGATAGTTGACGTGGTGTCTGATGACGAACTGTTAGCGTTCACATAAAAAGCCGATTGTCGGCGCTTGTTTACGCCTAAATAAACAAGTAGGTATGTACCTACTTGTTCACGTATGTTGTTACCTAAGATAAACAAAATTGAGTCATCGCTTATTTGGGATTGGCCTGAAAAAGTAAGGAAAATTTTATTAGTTGGACACTTTCAACCAATGTTAGATATGTAATTTATAAGTTTCTATCTCTATATATTCTATATCTTACATAACTATCGTCTTTAGTGTCAGTTTGTGATCTAGAATGAATTTTCTCTAGCCAAGTAAACTATCGAAATCGAGACAGAAAATAAAGGGAAACGTTTGCATATAAAGCACCTAAGCGCTCCCTGTTAATCGATGGCAACCAACTTTGTTCGTGAATGTGCCCTTTCATTCGTATCGTTCCGCGTTGTTTTCGTTTGTACTACAATGTTACGCAACATAAAGCAAGTGACGAACCTGAATATAGCACGCCCTTTCAGTCGGTCACCATTCAACACCCACCTCGTCATGCGCGCGAGCATCTCACGATCAAAGATTTAAATCGAAGATATGCCCGTACGGTGCTGAGACCGCGCCGTTTTGTTGCCACACGAAATGAGATAGCTCGCTCATTTGGCACACCAAATATTTTCAATTTCAGGGTACAACAGGATTAAGGATATTTTTTTACGAAAGATCGTGCAATATACGAGTAATCTATATCTATATAAGAGCTTAACCTGACTGACTGACTGACTGACTGACTGACTGATTGATCATCGCCGAGCCGAAACCGCTGAAGCTAGAAAGCTGAAATTTGGAAGGTGGTTTCCTTTTATAACAAAACCACCCACTAAGGCGGGATTTTTGGAAATTCCACCTCTAAGGGGGTGAAAAAGGGTGAAAACGTTAGTATGAAACTTTTTAACGCGTGGAGCGATTTTCATGAAACTTTGTTTGTGCACTGTAAATGCAAAATGAATGGACACGTATTTCAGGATTTTTCAATATAAGTATTAAAAAGGGGTCAAATGTGGGGTCAATTTTTGTATGGGAACTTGTTAACGGGTGGTGCGATTGGTTTGAAACTTTGTTTGTGTTCTGATAATGCAAAATGAATGAATACGTGTTTCAGGATTTTTCAATATAACCTTCGAAAAGGGGTCAAATGTGGGGTCAATGTTTGTATGGGAACTTTTTAAGGGGTGGTGCGATTAGCCTGAAACTTTGTTTGTGTACTGTAAATACAAAATCAATGGACACAATACATGTTTCAGGTTTTTCCATATAAACTTCGAAATGGGGTCAAATGTAGGGTCAATGTTTGTATGGAAACTTTTTAACGGGTGGTGCGATTGATCTGAAATTTTGTTTGTGTACTTTCAGAATTTTTTAAAAGGGATTAAATGGGGTGTCAATGTTTGTATGGGAACTTTTTAACGGGTGGTGCGATTGGTCTGAAATTTTGTTTGTGTACTTTCAGAATTTTTGAAAAGGGGTTAAATGGGGTGTCAATGTTTGTATGGGAACTTTTTAACGGGTGGTGCGATTGGTCTGAAATTTTGTTTGTGTACTTTCAGAATTTTTGAAAAGGGGTTAAAAGGGGTGTCAATGTTTGTATGGGAACTTTTTAACGGGTGGTGCGATTGGTCTGAAATTTTGTTTGTGTACTTTCAGAATTTTTTAAAAGGGGTTAAATGGGGTGTAAATGTTTGTATGGGAACTTTTTAACGGGTGGTGCGATTGGTCTGAAATTTTGTTTGTGTACTTTCAGAATTTTTGAAAAGGGGTTAAATGGGGTGTCAATGTTTGTATGGGAACTTTTTAACGGGTGTTGCGATTGGTCTAAAACTTTGTTTCGTGTTTGATGATTTTTCAATATAACTCTAAAAAGGGGGTCAAAGTTTGTACGGGAATTTTTTAACGGGTGGTGCGATTGTTCTGAAACTTTGCTTGTGTACTGTAAATACAAAATGAATGAACACGTGTTTCAGGATTTTTCAATATAACCTTCAAAAAATGGTTAAATGGGGGGTCAATGTTTCTATGGGTACTTTTTAAAGGGTGGTGCGATTGGTCAGAATTTAGGTTTGAATACTTAAATGCAAAATAAATGGGAACGTATTTCTGGTTATTTTAAAAGAACCCTCTAAAAAGGGTAACATGGTTAGTATTATGTTTTTTTTATGAGTATGATTTGTTTGAAACTCAGTTTAGATACTTTAAGTGAACGAAGTCGCGGGCGGGACAGCTAGTCGCACAATAAATCGTGAAATAACTGTTTGGTTCATTTTTTACTAATCATTAGTGTGCGTGTATCGGCATTTTGTTAAGACACACAAGTAAAAACAGTGCCACAGTTTTTGGCGTCCGGGCATATCCACGATTTAAATCTTTGCTCACGATCACATCATACGACATCGACATGCATACCTTCCCGTACATACATCGATATGTACGAATACTAATAACTGATGAGTATTTTTATGTAACAAAAATGTAAATGTCAATTATACAAATCGAATGATCACGTGTTTCTTATCGCCAAATTGCGTTTCCTAGACCACATAAAAATTAATTTTCAATCATGTTACAAAATAGGTAGGTACCTATACACTTTCAACTAGGCACCTACAATATTAGGAAGTTTCATACAAGACCTGTAATAAAGTTGGCAGGTAAAATTGTCTTCACTTATACACAAACGTCCATGGAATTAAACCCACATGCACATATAAATAAAACTTACGCAAGTAGGTACCTTAACCGCAAAGCAATAAAACTGATCAATCACTAGGTAGATGCCTGTACTTACTTAATGATGCAAAATTAATTAAAGTTTTATCATTATCTACTGAACCCGGAATACATCTATATTCGAAATGCCAAATCCGAGTGTTCTACAGAACTGTAATACCGATCATAAAATGAAATCCGGCATCCACGTTATTAGGTACCTAGGCACAGCTTTACGAAGCAAATCGAATTGAGGCTAAATTGAGAAGGAAGCAGACAATTCTAATCATAAAACTGAATAAGAACCATCTCATTTTACCTACTGTATTAGGTATTATGAAGTAGAGCAAGACTAGAGCTTATAATTATTTGCTATATTATGTACATTTACCGAATGATATCGAATTAGGTAACACTTAGATAAGTACCTACTTATCATAAACTTTCCTTTTTTGTTTCCTTGCAATAATACACAACTTCTAGTTTTTTCAGTATTTCAGCATTCTATACAAAATCGAAAATATTGGACGTTGTATAGAGTTCGCACTGATCCGGTGAGCTGGCGACAGGTGACAGGAATAAGTAGGTACCTACTTACCTTCGACAGCAATAAGCACCTTCGACCGGAATATCTTTGTTATGCCTACTCTCTTGGAAATTTCGTATCACGTCACGTCTTGTCTCGTTCGGCTGTCTAGACATCACAGACAACTTTTCCTTTTTCTCGGTAATACGATTTTTGGCAGACATTTTAATTTAGACTTGGCAAACATTTTGTAACTTTTATCAGATTCGGAAAATGAATGAAAGCTGTCGCGTGAGTCACGGTCGCGGCCACCTCGACTCTTGGCGACAGCCATGGCTTAGAAAGCCCTTGCAGTCTCTTCCCATTCTAATAATAACATAAATGTGACATCAACGTCGCACACAGAATTATAAACCCTGACCAAATACCTGGTTTTATACTTAGTATGACTTAATTTATAACAGGTACCTACGTACAGCTTTTCGAACTATCTAACAGTATCTAGGTATACGTTCTTAGTACGTTCGTTAAAGCTAAAATTGCAACGACATCCTCTCGCGCCATAGTGTTACTTCCCATTCCTAGCAACCTTCTCATGCTTTACAGCAGTGATTCCCAAAGTGGTCCAGGCTCCAAAGTTCCCAAAGTCTCCCGTGGACTCGACGGGGGTCTACGTTGGACGTGACAAAAAATGGGGGTCTACAATCGTAACTGCTTACGATTGTAGACCCCTATTTTTTGTTGGGGTGCATGAAAATTAATTTGGTTTCGATAGTGAAGAACTAAAATGTTGGCCACAAACTCAGCCATAACGCAAGTTTATATAGATAGATAGATCTAATCTTCACTTTTTTTTTCAAGATTTAGAAATTGGTAGTAATGTAGATGCAGGAGGTCCACCGGATCCAGCAAAATTTGGAAGTGGTCTATGAAAGAAAAGAGTTTGGGAACCACTGCTTTACAGTGATATCTGCAATAGGTGCCTACCTACTAAGTTTCATTTGTATCTGGATTAATTTGAATTCACCTCAACTAGAGTAGGTATAGGTTATATATCTTATACCTTTCAACGAGCAATTCTTGTATATATATATATATATATATATATATATATATATATATATATATATATATATATATATATATATATATATATATATGAAAATCGCTGGAGCCATTTCCGAGATTCCAATTATATATATATATATATATATATATATAATTGGAATCTCGGAAATGGCTCCAGCGATTTTCATGAAATTTAGTATGCAGAGGGTTTCAGGGGCGATAAATCGATCTAGCTAGGTTTCATTTTTAAAAAACTTCGTTTACCAAAAAAAAACCGAGCGAAGCTCTGTCATCTAGGTACTTAGTTATAAAAGTCACAAGATCGATAGATAGGTATTGCCTGGTATTGCTAAAGTCTAATTTAGATATAACATAAATTCATTCGCCTTAAAGAATGAGTGAGTAAAAATTTCCACTTGAAGCTGTAGAATACATGCAAATACCTACATGTTTACATAGGTAACATTAAAATTATGTTTCTTTTAAATGTTAGATTATTATGTCTATCGAAGGTCTGTCGTCACACGTCCGATTAGATTGCAGAATCGGACGACATTGATTATAATATTTATTTTATCTATGATATAACCAATCGATCACTTGGACAACTGTTTATTTTAACCATAAGTAGGTACCTGGTTGACCGAGCTTTGCTCGGGTTTTTTTAGGTAAATCTTGATTTTTGGAAAATGAAACCTAGCTAGATCGATTTATCGCCCCCGTAAACCCCAGCATACTAAATTTCATGAAAATCGTTGGAGCCGTTTCCAAGATTCAGATAATATCCTACTATATATATAATATTATAAACGCGAAAGTTTGTAAGAATGTATGCATGGATGGATGGATGTCAGTATGTCTGGATGTATGTTTCACGCTAAAACGGCTGAACGGATCTGAATGAAATTTGGCACAGGTATAGATTATGGTCTGGAATAACACATAGGCTACATTTTATCCCGAAAAAATATACGGTTCCCACGGGATACATTGTTTTTGTTTTTCACGCGGGCAAAGCCGCGGGCAGAAGCTAGTATAAATATAATACAAGAATTGCTCGTTTAAAGGTATAATTATTAAGGATTTAGTTTTCATGTGGCCGATGCGATATTAGAATTCTTCAAGTAGGTAGGTACCTACGTATCTTTTATTTTAAGACACTTATACTAACTAACTCTACATTGTCGTAGACATGGTAGACACCTATCTTAAGGTTCCGAGGTCTAACAAGGAACCCTTAAAACCAGAGCTGTTAACACTAAGTACTACCTACCTACCTTATGTATTGAAGACTCCTGAAATCGGAAGGTACAAATACTGCGACAGTTTGTATACATAATGTTTGTTTGCGTCATCGAGGTAAACATCATCATTATCATCATCATCTTCCTGCCCTTTTCCCACGTTATGTGGGGTCGGCACAACATCGGCGTCATCGAGGTAAACAAAAATATTTTATTATCATTTAGTTTTCGTGGTGTTTGTGAAAATGATTGTTCGTGTCTCAATCACGCACGACTCATACGTCTGCACTGATTCAGATGAAATTTATGTAGCAGCTTATGCAGCTTATTATCTGGAATAGCTTAAAGGTAAGCTTCTTTTAATGCAAGTAGGTACCTAATGTAGTAGCATTATTCAGCGATCAGAAGCGAATCAGCGGCAAGAAACAATGGATTTCTTTTGAAAATGATAGGCTTTACTATTTATGACTAGGTACCTACATACATTTGTAAACCTTAGGATATAAAATCATGATAATATCTATCTTTTAATTTCAATATGGCGGTGAACTATTTTGTAGGTAGATAGATACTTACCTTATCTATCACTAGTCATTTTAGTTTATGTATATACCTAGACAGGTAGGTATCTTCCAACTGGCTTAGGAAAACTACACTATTATGTTATGACACGTTCTTAGCCAATTTTTATGATGTTCCAACCTAGTTCGTATTTCAATTCGCTATTTTTTTTATAAGCCATTTATTTAATTGCCCTCTTGGTTTACGATGCAGTACAGACAGAATACTATGTTAAAAAATCTACTTAACTTTTTATTTCAGTAGGTACCTATATTCCATAGGTAAGTAATTCAGTAGGTACCTAGACAATTTCAAGATAGGTTTTAATAAAAAATAAGAACCTACCTACTTACCTAGTACAAACACATACCTACCTACGTAATTACATATTAATTTAAAAAAATTGAATTTTTTTACCGACGACTGGAAACAACATAATTTTACAATTTTGTCAGTTTTGACAAACCCTATTCCTAATCTTCTAATTTTTCAACACCGAGGTGTCTTTGCCCGATAACAAAATAATCAGTTACATAAAGCTACAGATATAGAAGCTCTCGACAAATTCCTCTCGTTTGTTGATTTGTCAAATCGTCGGTCGATCTCACGTGGATTTGTTTTCATTATCCTCCGACCGGCGCGCGGCGGCGTTAGCCGATAGCGATAAAACTTGAAGAATACGATTGAACACTGCGCATGTTTAGCTCTACCTAAATGCAATTATTTACCTACATGAATACACGAGTGTAGTTTTCCGCGGCGCGCGCGTCGGATGCATTTGAATCATTAGAATGCAAGTTAGTTAGTAGCTAGTTAGTTACGATTTATTCGATGTTTCATGAAATATATCGATACATCGAAGAAATCAACAGCTTTTCAAAACATCGGATCGATTCGATGTATCGTAATGTAAACATCGAGTGAATTCGATGCATCGATGTATATCGAATATCCCTAATGCATCGAGAGGGCGCGGCATCGGAGAGATGGATGCGGATTTAATTGCGTCGGCACGCGCTGTTGGCAAGCGTGCAGTATGCGGTGCAGCGAGATGCATCGGCGGTACTCACCGGCAGGGCGCGTGGTGCGCCGCGCGGGCTCGTCCTCGCGCAGGTCGGGCGCGTGCCGGCGCGCCGCCGCCGGCGCCGGGCCCGCCAGCGCCAGCGCCACCGCCAGCAGCACCAGCAGCATGGCCACTACGTATCGCACCGGGTTCCGCTCGCTCCCGGCTGCGAGCTCACTATTTTGGCGCGCGTTCGTGCGTCGAGCGCGGTTCGCGATAGCAGCGCGCGGGTAGCAGGCGTCGTCGTACCGCGACGGCTCGGCCGAACTGAGACGAGTGACGCGCGATTTCCCAGCTCGCGGCGAGGGGGAAGTTCCCCCCTCGTGGAAAACGCCGCGGGCGCGGGGGGCGGGCGGGGAAAACTGCAGGCCGCCCGCCCCGCCGCCGCTCCGCCCGCCTCCACACGCCGCCCGTCCGCAGCGTCGCCGTCCACGGTGTATCGCTGCACTGATTACAATATTTTGATTGATTACATACTTATCTAATCATTTGTGCTTAAAATACTCAACTAAAACTATTCGTACCTTTATGCACATAATGCTACCTACTGAATTGGAAATTAATTTGAATGCTAAAAAGTTCAGAACCGTTGAAGTCTGCAGACCACTGTGACTCTACACGCTGCGTTCTGTTTTTACGACTGCATCAGCGTCTACAATAAATTAGATGGTACATACCAAAATAAAAAATAAATCTTACATGAATATTTGGTTTTACGACGGAAATATCTCAGTTCGTAGCAACTTTTTGCATTTAGCATAGCTCTGAGTTAATAGCTTCCTAAACTCAAACGATGTTTTTCATTAAATTCATATAAAATGTTTTGCTCGATTATGCGGCGAATCCTAACATGTTGAACACATTCTTATGAATTTAACCGATTTACATTATGTAGGTATCAACGTTAATCTGGTGCAGAACTCGATTTGGCAGAGGGCCCAACTAGTCATAACATTATAATATTTCATATCTTTAGTGGAGAAATAAACACGCCCAGGTATGTTAGGTACAACACAAACCTTTCATCCTAAACATAAGTAAGTAGCTCTACATTCTCTGCATGCCAACATATTCAGTTTGTAGCCTACCTTGTGGTAGACACTGGTACTGGTGGGAGAAATAGACTGTAGGTCGTCGCGTTGAAGACAATCCCGGCTTTCGATTTAAAGGTAGGCGTTACACTTAGGGTCTTTAAAACTTACGGTGCCTCTTAGCTAGCTGACAAGGCTCTGATAAAAACTTTTAACTGCTTGCTTATTTCTCGATCTGTCCAACCCAGAATCAGTTCAAAGGTTTCCAGCACGGGCGGAAAACATACAAATAAAGTATGTACCTACCAAAAATTTAATGTTTTTTTTGCCGACGTCATCACGCAAAAACTTTCATCCCTTTTTTAAACTTTTAATGTCGTAGGTATTATAAATACCTAAAAGTTACTTTCAAGCTTCTAGCTATAAATAAGTAATTTCCGCATTAAAAACTAGCCTATGACCTTTCTCAAGCTCTAGACTATCTCTGTACCAAATTTCATTAAAATCGGTTCAGTAGTTTAGGCGTGATTGCGTAACACACAGACAGACAGAGCTACTTTCGCATTTGCAATAATAGTAAGGATTAGTAAGGATAATCCTTCCTGGATTAGACGATACCATCCAAGTTCGTGAAAATCAGAACGAGCAGAACATCGCAACTTTCTTAGAATGCTCCTTCAGAAAACAAGTAGGGTTATACAAACGCAGTATTCAGTCGGTGTAACTTTTGATTTGGTTCCCATAATTTCGGTACCTTAAACTAAATAAATTTACAAACTTAGTTCTTAAAATGATTTTCTTGTTGAATGACTCAGTTATTGCCTACAACGGCTACAACTAGTGAGATTACCTACCAGAGTAATTATAAAAAAGCAGATAAAAAATTAATCGAAAATATTGACAAAAACATTTAATGTACCTTCCCAAGTACCTACTTATTTACTTAATTGTAAAATTATCTTATCCTAATTTCTAAGAACATGAAGGTGTAAGTACTAAGTAGGTACTTACAAATTCACCTTTATATGGTTTCGGGGTTTGATAACTAATAGATATAGGTATTAGGTACTAAGCAGGGCTTGCTTAGTAGGTATATACGCTCATATTTAGATATCTGTCAATATACTTATGTATTTATTAGCTCAATAATTTTACTCGCTACAGTGCCCTTCAAACCCAAACTGTTTGCACACAAATAAGATGGCTATATTATATGGGATAAATATCAAATAACTTGTCCTTCATAATTTTATCCATAACAGGCTTTTTCCTAGGTAGTTGTAAGAAAAGATACCTGTCTACATATCGGCAAGCTTCCGGCTTAGATCATATTTGTTCATATTTGTTCAGCAGGTGATGGTGGCGCCACTGTCTATTTACAAATGTCAATGTTATGATAGTTTCCGCTTTGGCCACGAACAGTTTACTCAAAAATAAGCTAATTATTTTTGAAGTTTACCTACTGTTTTAAAATTTTGGTAATTTACATTACAAGCGGCGATGGGCTTGCAACCTGTCACGTTCGGAATACTAACTACTTTTCAAAATGTGGGCATGTACCAAATGTCATGTTTGGACTTTCCTCTGACTACCCTCTTTAGATATCCTCAAAGATCTAAATAACTAAAAATCTGAGAAGATATCTATCTACCGAGCCTCAGGATTACAGTCGTGATCATATTTTTTTTTTTTTTTTTATATTAGAAGAACAATTCAGGAAGGTTGAATTACCATACAAATATAAAAATCAGTATTTGGTGAGGATATTTTATTCCATAATACAGCATAAGACAAACCGGAATGTCACATCGCATTTTCATTATTCTTGTTTTCCATAAAAATAAAAAAGATGCTATCCATACCCACACTTGGCCACATAACTGATCCCATGAACATCGGGTAGTGATTTAACAATTTTTCTAAATTATTATAAAAATGCTAAGTTATAATAACTATAGTGTAAGAGCAAAGGACCACTTAGAATTATGAGCAATGTTCCCTGTCAGCGGAAACACTCCTCAAAATGACAATGTGTTTATCTAATACATTACACCTAAGTTATAAGATAATCTCGGTTCGCCGCGACCACGACAAGTCAAAATTGTAAATGCAGGTCAATCGAAAGGAACCGTTCCATGGAGTCTTCTAGAAATGTTATTGAATGTGAAACATATAACAGCTTAGCCTACCTAGTTAACTTCCATAAAAATAAACTATCATCATACAATAAGTCGTTCAAGTGGAATACGCACGTGTGAATCGAATGGTGATTGATACCGAACGGGCACTACGTTAACCCAGAGACACAGAGCGATGTGTGTGAATAGGCAGCGTCGGGCGCCGCGCCGCAGCCGAGTTCAGCGCGCGCCAGCTCCGACGGTTCTAGCTAGCCTGCCTACACGGCGCTATTGTAGGTCACTACAGCTATTCTAAACAATTAAAGTCATTAAATGTGAATTAACTTTAAATACTTTATTACGACAACTTATTCCACATTATTAATAGTATACATATAAAACATTTTATGCTGTGATTCACTGTTATCACGTGTCAGCTATGTACCTATCCACATCACAATGCTCGGTCACTCAATAAAAGTAAATACACCGTTATTGTTAAATTATAAACAAAATTGCGGGTAATTTTGCATAAACTTTACACACTATATTTTGTTCGACGTCATCGGAGATCGAACAAACAAAGCATCCGAGTAGACCTACCACCACTGCGCCAACGGAGCGTCCTATCATGCCGGTTGAAAAGCGTCATAGCGTCTAAGCCGGTCTTCCTATTCGCTGATATCAATCGCGTGCCAATAAACATGGTGTCCTATAAAACATTGTGACGCTGATATCCGTGAAGTGCTGACGGTCGGTTTCTATACGCGACCGACGTCAGCGAAGAGGGAAGCCCGGCCTAAATGCGATGCAAGCTCGGTCGCCGGGTGACGCGTCGTAATACATTGATACCGCACATAATACATTGTATTTTAGCAAATAAAGTTAACATATCTTAAACCATAGTCTCTTTCAGTGTTAATGTGAGTTGGTTAGCTAGCGGTTGGCGTTCTTGAGTTGGTTGGAGAGCCAATCGAGGCCTTCGTAAAGGCCGTCGCCAGAGGTAGCGCATGTGGCTTGGATGTACCAGTTGCGGTTGCGCAGCGAATGCAGACCCAGCTTATCTGTTATCTCAGCAGCGTTCATCGCGTTTGGCAAATCCTGTAGACAAATTAATCGAGTTTATATTTTGTTTCTAACGAGATGTGCCCCTCTAAACTTTTGAGCAGCTTTGAACTTATGCCGAACGCTAGATTGTCTGCTAATGTGATAGAGTTGTATTCATTGACCTCATGGGACCCACATGTGCATTGATACCAGCCTGTCACAATAAACCAGGAAACCACATTTGTGTAACTGGACAATGGTAAGAATCTCCAGGTAAAGAAGATCTAGAATATTCAGGCATATAATTGCTGCTTACACTTCATCAACAAAGGTACCTTAGCTAAAAACAACTTATCTTTGGAATATAATTAATGGTCACCAATGAATCACAATGCTCAGACGATAATATGAATCACCAATTTAAAGAATCCGCGTTATGTAATTAATAATTAAGTCTATTTTTATTGATAAGACAAATAATTCAGTTCTATAGAAAATGTTACGATTTCAAATAAACTAATATTTGAAACGGGATGATTTTATATAAAAACCATAAAATATGTTATTTAAAAAGGTTCCCAAGTATGGAGTAAAAAGTTAGTAAGTTAATACTGAGAGGATGGGTGTGAATGGCATGATGTTTGTAACAATATGGGTACAATAATTTTAACTTAATATGTTATTATCAGATTAACACTTTCGTTCAGCCACCAAAAACTGTCCATGGCTTAATTTACAAAGATCTCAGGATTTTTTAAGGATTCCTCATTATGGGAACACTAATTTTAACTTAATTTATATTATTATCAGATTAACACTTTTGTTCAGCATAACCTTCAAGCATGAATAACATGTACAGAAATATACAGAAAGTTTTTTTTTGCACTAGCGCAGACGCGCTCACCTGTTTGTTTGCAAAGATCAGAAGTACTGCATCCCGTAGCTCGTCTTCACTTAGCATTCGCATGAGTTCTTCGCGTGCCTCGCCGATACGCTCTCGGTCGTTACTGTCTACTACGAAAATGAGACCCTGCAAAAGGAACAAATGTTATGGAACCAAGAAAAACTCCCCACAATTTCGTTTCAAATAATTCTTTTTCATAAAAACTTTATTTTGAATCCAAGAATTAGTGCATTTTGTCAGTAAAATAACCTACCCTCCAAATTTCAGCTCTTGACGAACCATGATTTAGTTAATGCCCTGTTTGTCAGTCAGTCAGCTTCAAGAGTTTTTCATATTTACTTAGCGATTCAGTGAGCCTTATAAGAATTATAATGAGTACTAGCTGTTGCCCGCGACTTTGTCCACATAGTATTTTTTATTCTCTGTGATATCTGATCAGCCTCTTTGTTGTGAAAAAGTATCAACCAGAGTTACTTTCGAATTCATAATATGGTATTATTAGTATGGATTTACTTAGATTAGTATACCTACTAAAATGTATTGATTGAAACAGTTTAACAAGTGGTCAATGTATTAGATTTTTCTCCGTTTCAAACTCACCCTACTGCATTTTATCACAGAAAAGATAGAAGGAAATAGTCAAGTGCAATATAAAATTCTTACATTGGAAATAAAAAACACAAATGTTATGCAAAGTACATACACAGCTCAATTATTAGTTTTCAGTAAGTTAAATAAGAAGGAACAACCCAGACGAAAAGACTCAACTCAGAAATGTGTATAGGTAGGTCCAACCATGGCCTACTTTCACAAAAACAATTAGTGTATCTAGATATCATTACAAGAAGTAATTATGCAATAAAAAAATGACAGTGAGTAACTGTAATAGCTTGGTTAGATAAAGATCTAGCTTAATATAAATTAAAGTTTTATTACATTGATACAAAATTACTTGCAATGACCATATTGCATTGCTAGGTTGGCTAGAAAGTATTGAAGTATAAATTTAAAAAGTATAAAAAATATATTACCATTGATAAAATTCAGGTAAGTGTTGGGTTAGATAAATACACAATACCTACCTAGTTAATAATTTATTATTTTCACTTGACTACATGTCAAGTTTATCACTATATCAAAGGTAAAAATACCTGTGTATTCTGGAAATAATGCCTCCACAGTGGTCTAATTTTGTCCTGACCGCCGACATCCCACACAGTGAAACTGATGTTTTTGTATTCTACTGTCTCAACATTGAAACCTGAAATAGTACATAGAAAATGGTTTTAATATGTACAATGATAAGGTTTTATGATTAATTGAATTCTATATTTATGGGTCAAGATAAGATTTGCCCAAAACTGAAGTTCTATGTAGAATTTGTTGCAATCTATATTGTAAAAGTTTTGAATATTGCTGCCAAATCATACATCTACTAAATGTGTGCAGATTTGGAATCTCTTCAACACATAAATTTAGTGCAGAATGTGACTTTGGCATCATAAATTTATAATATTTTTCAATCCAACTATCTTTGATATTATACAAATATATAAATAATAGATTAAAATATTTCAGAAGAATGCTTGAACAGGCCAAGGTAACATATTAATAAGTTGATTAAAGTAGGGTAAAACAGGCTCAACAAATTTTTGTTCAACAAACAATTAATTTCTAGACGCAACACACAATTTACTCAGACTTTGTTAGAATCACAATTTTACATGCTATTAATTTTGAATCACCAAATAAAATATGTTAAGAAGATATAACAAGTTTATTGAACTTTTAACCGAACATATGGTATGTTATCTACACTAAGGAAAATATAATAATTGTAACAAGACCCTATTAGAAGAAATCAAGGCACTTTAAGCAGTGTTAATGAAGTCTAGTCATCACAATGATTCACTTGTCTAATAGACTCAACTACCTATTCCACCACTTTTACTAATACCTAGTTCCGATTGATTTGGGAATACAAGACATATTTACTCACCAATAGTGGGAATAGTTGTAACAATTTCTCCTAATTTGAGTTTGTACAGGATTGTGGTTTTACCAGCAGCATCCAAACCAACCATCAATATTCTCATTTCCTTTTTGCCAAATAGGCCTTTGAATAAATTTGCAAACATATTCCCCATTTTTGAGATATATCAAGATTTCTGAAACAAGGAACATTGTTGTTAGACTTTTTACGTTTGCATTCTGAGTCACCGATGTCGTCTGCACGTTATTTCAATCAATGATAGTGACATGGCAGGTCTTCGCTTATTTCAACGTAGATACTTCGTACCGTACGGTGCACATACATGATCTACGCACTAACATCAAATAGATTCTTTGTCTTTTAGTAAATGTTGATGAACACTTTGTACAAACAGATATTCTGTAACAATTTACAGATTTCACGATAGTTTATTGAACACCGCTGTTGGTCTAGCTAGATGCTGCGGTCACCACCCTCGGTTCATTGGATAGACGCTTTACAGTATCAATTTTGAAAATTCACAATTAATTTGAGCACACAATAAAACTAAACTGCGATTCACTTACATTTTCCGTAGCAAATTACTATATAATCCAGAAAAAACGCTACACTCGAATAAATTCTTTACAATTCGCTGGATGTCAAAATGGCGGCGAACGTGGAAGTCTGTTCGTGCCTATGCCACGTATTGGAAAAAAGTGGCCAGTAATAAAATTATTTAATTTTTAATTTGATTGCTTGTGTGATTGCCTAAACTTAATTCTAACATTTCTTTTTGTTCATGGTCAGTCAGACCAAACAAAAATATTACAGCTATAAAAATATCGTACGCTGCACCTACCTACGGCAAAAAAACGCACAAAAAGAAAGATCGGCAGCTGTAAGCAAAGACAAACAGCGTGTAAAACTGACTTCTACTCTACATACAATTGACTCTCAAATAAAGATTAATTAGATAATCTGTGCTATTTCCAGCGTGCAAACTGCGGAGTTGTTTCTGTCAATTTGGAGTTAAAATAATTCATTGTCATTATGTCCAAAGATGATGATGTAGTACCTTTTATGACAGTGCTGTGTGTGCGGATTGTCCGAGATCGATCACACAAAACTGTTCCGCCGCCGTCCGCCGCAGTCAGTCCACCCCACAGAATAAGTAATACTCCTGTCGGCCCTAGTGTTCTAGATTCTGTGCACACTGTCATGTCACAGAACATTATTACCTCGAGATTACCTTAATAGTACCTTCATTATTACCTCAGATTTATGACCTATTAATTACTTACTCCCACGCTCCAACACTGCACAACACACCGTGAAAAGTGAAAAGCAGAAAGTAGAAAATCACGTTCACGTTCGTTGGTTGGGTTGGTTGTTGAGTGAACCCTTGAAGTGAACGGAGTGAACGAACGAACAGCTGGTCGGGCCGGCTGTTTTGTTGTTTGTTTACATTACAATACAAGTATAATAATAAAATAATTATCCATCCATCTCAAACTCCCAATTATTTTAATAATACCGAAGTAAATAAAATAACTTCGATGGATCTGCAAAGCTGGCTTACGAAGACACCCAAATACACGACTTTTAGGATTAATTTATTGAAAAAGTTCGATTGTAACGCATTGAAAAGATTTCTGCTAGTCGTAAGTCTTACATCACTTTTTGCGGTAGAAAAATAACTCGAAACAATTTTATTTATCTCAAGATATATAACTATATTGTATTTCTAGCAAAGCGAAGAACTCAATTCGGAACAAATTCCTGAATTCTACTTCATCAGGCCAGACTGTCTGATACTCGAGCAATGGCCTGAAAATATAGCACTAGAGACAACAGGAACAGAAGTGCTTGTAGACGCCCTGTGTGCTGCCGCAGTACTGAGAGGCTCCCATGTTTTTGCTCCTGGCATTGTGGGACTGGCTACAAGTTAGTAACCTATTGTAACGATTTTGATGATTCTTTTTTTATTTAAAAGCTGTCCTTCCCATGTAGTCCCATTTCAATTTGATCCAGTTCTGACAATGGCATACATGAGTCATATACAGACAGTCCCTATATGCTCAACTTGTCTTGTGCAATGGCTCAGTCTATTTAACTGAACTTTTATGCCCATATTGCCTGACTATTATTTATGTCCCTTTTAATTAATCTACTTTTGTTCAGGTTCTCGTCACATGGCTATCTCACATTACATGAGAAAATGGCAGGAAGTTGGTGACTTTTGTCTGAGTTCTTACCTATTTTAGTTTGAGATCAAGACAAATGCAGCTTTATTGTTTTCAGATTGTCAGTTAAATCAGCGAGTAGACATTTATGGAGATTTGGAAGGAAATTGTAAAAGAGGTCTAAAGATTAAGTATGAAGGTAAAAAGCTGTATGTTGGAATGGGCTACTTGAAGAAGCTGAGATATGAGTTGTTTGATAATGGGATTCAGCCTAGGTAATTTTTATACAACTATGCTTAGCTTGCCTTATATGTGGAATAAGTATTTATACAACTGAAACATAACATAAAGCTTTCAGGGTTAACTAATTATCTATCTAGCAGTGAAACAATTTTGAAAATCTGTTATAATATCTAAAGGTTCTCTACCTTACGAACTTTGTCTTTATATTAAGTATAGATTGGCTCATTATGCCAATGGCATAAGAGTTAATTTAAAAACTTTTTAGGTACAACAAAAAGTCATACAGAATAGGATAAAAATATTACGTAAATGTTAATGAACAATTACATCATCCATGGATTCTATTATGGGGTGGGACAAAGATGTCTTTTTATAACTCTTTAATTTTTAAAGTGGGATAGGAGTACACACACTGCTCCCCACATCAAGACTTCCAGTAGTCAATGAAACACTGTTTCCGAAAGGAGAAGCAGTCCTGCAGAACCTACCGTCGATAGTGTGTGGGTGGGTAGTGGATGCACAACCCCACGAATATGTCTTGGACATGTGTGCATCACCTGGCAACAAGACTACACATTTGGCAGAAATGTCTGGTGACAAAGTCTGTGCTTTTAACTAATTTATATATTTTATTAATCAGGTAAACAAGGCAGAGTTTATCTATATCTGGAGATAACTTTCAGGCATTCATAACAGCTATTGACAAAACACCCCAAAAAGTTGCAAAAATTGTGCAAAACTGTGAAATTCAAGGAGTGACCTGCGTGAAGGCATTCACCTATGACTCAACTAAATGCCACAGTGAAGATAGCGGCTCCATCAATATAAGCAGTGGTCCACCATTTCCCTCCAACTGCTTTGATAAGGTGCTATTAGACGCGCCCTGTAGTGGATTGGGGCAGAGACCACAACTGCTTAATAAGATGACACCGAAAATGATACAGTCATACAAGTTTGTGCAAAGGAAATTGTTTGTAGCTGTAAGAATTTTATCATCTATGCCTAGACAGAATAAATAATGCCTAGGCTTAGCAGCTACATATATTTACCAGCTTAACTTTTCAGGCAGTAAAAATACTAAAAGAAGACGGCAAATTAGTTTTCAGTACATGCACTGTATCTGATGATGAAAACGAAGGAATGGTGGCATGGGCGCTTGAGAAGTTCCCCTGTCTGAAGCTGATACCAGCTGAGCCACTACTTGGAGGCCCAGGCCTGCCCAACAGAGGCCTAAGTGAGGAACAGAGGTGTGTAGGACTATATAGGGTAGATGAATAATTAATCCTACTAATATTATAAACGCGAAAGTTTGTAAGAATGTATGGATGTAAGGATGTATGTTTGTTACTCTTTCACGCTGAAACGACTCTGAATAAAATTTGGCACAGATATAGATTATACTCGTAGTCTGGAATAACACATAGGGTACTTTTTATCCCGAAAAAATGTACGGTTTCCGGGGGATAGATTTGTTTTTGTTTTTCAAGGTACCACGCGGGCGAAGCCGTGGGCTGAAGCTAGTATATTATATTATTGTTACTAGATGATGCCTGCATGCTTCGCCCGCGTGGATGTCTGTAATCGCGACTTAAAAACCTGACAAATAATATACTAAAACCACCCTGGAGAACCACTATCCATTGGTAAAAATTTTAGTGTAGCTAACCAGTTTGTAAATAATTTATGTAATTTTCGTTGCAGAGTGTTGGTCCAAAGGTTCGGACCAACTATCGATCCTCTCAGACCAAGTGAAGAAATATACCGAGATTCTATCGGGTTCTTCATAGCTGCATTTACGAAAATAACCATAGGGAGCGAAAGTTAAAGAATATAAAATCAAAACAGGTAAATATAATTTATTTGTGAAAAATACAGTTTTTGTACAAGTTACTAATAAATCTAAATTGTAACCCAAATCATGTGGTTACAAGTATAATATTCTTACTTCAGAACATTTTTCTATTTATGCCCACTATTAAAAAATAGACGAGTCAGATCAAAAAGCAACCATCATAAATACAACCCAAGATAATTATATTAAATTCATCTGACTTCAAGCTTTTTTAATCTATATACATAAAAATGAATTGCTGTTCGTTAGTCTCGCTAAAACTCGAGAACGGCTAAACGGATTTATCTTACCTTGGTCTTGAAATGTTCGTGGAGGCTAGACCTCAACGAACATTTGAAGACCAAGATAAGATTAGGTTTAAAAGGTAAGAAAAATTCGAATAACTGCCGGGAAAACCCTAGAAATAGCCCTTTTCTATTTCCCATACAAACGTTTTCTAAATAAGTACGAAGTCTGCCAGGTCAGCTAGTTAAATAATAAATATATTTGAACATTTTATAAACTTTGTATGGTATCTAGACTATTTGTACATAAAAATATTGTAGGTAACATTGAATTGGCAAGATAACATTTTGAAATGCTTTTACTAACAATATACAAATCATCTATTTTGTTAATTAATTAAAATTAATTAATTATGTAAAATCTAAATCTATCATTATTCCTATTTATTTATTATACTTTATAATATTTTTATAGTCTACCATACCATTTAGAAATCTTACTACCAAAAACCTAACAAATATAAATTTTAAAACAATCAATAAAATTACAGTTCTACAAAAAAGGTTACAAAGATCTTCTTATGGCAATTTTAGGTATGTAATGAAAGTATTTTATATATAATTAATATTGTATACATCAGCTTTTAAAACAATACTGTTTAGTTCTTCATCTTATTGTGTCAGTTATTCTTTCAAACCTGTGTAGTGAGTGAACTTTCAAATCAATGCGCTTCAGAGGCTTTATTCATACTTTAGCTGAAATGAGGCAATAACGTCCTGTCTACAACTTTTCAATATGAACCCACAAACCTGTGCTACTCTTCAAGAGTATAGCTCTCTTGTCGAATGTGACCGGGTCTTGCGTTCTAGCGCATGTCGTAAATTTGAAGTTCTGCATCAATGCCACCATTGCTATTTTTACAGAGATCATTGCGAAACGTAAACCTGTAAGGAGATAACATTATTTTAGTAGAAGTCACAAGCAGTCTGAAAAGTTGTTAGATATTATTTTTAGAAAATATAAAACTTAATTTATTAGATTTCCTCTAGGTACTCTGTGTTAGTTGCAGTGAAATGATTACTAAGCTGTTTATAACATCTACTATTTATATTATATTTAGGTTAAGCAAATTCAGATAAGACAACTGTAATTGCGTCAATCATAGTGTATGTTTTAAATCAACAACACTATATACCTAAGGCAATTTAAATAAAAGCTTATTTACCTATACAATTCCTCGGTCCAGCACCGAACGCGAGGAACAAATGCGACGGACGATCTTTCTTGTCGCCCATGAATCTTTCCGGACGAAATTCCTGCGGCTCCGGATAATATTCCGGATCCATGTGAACTCCGTAGATTGGAATAGCGACAATATCTCCTTTGTTTAACTTGATCTTCGTTTCGGGGAGAGTGTACGGCTTTGTTACAATTCGATCTACTCTGCTTAATGGAGGGTAGAGTCGAAGAGTTTCTGAAAAAGTTATTATGGATAGCTGTCGTTCGTCAAGCGACCCATCTGTTTATTATTATGTATATTGTATGATGGGCAATAAAACTTTTTTATACTCAGTTCTGTACCTATTTTTTTAAACCTGCAGTGAACTTGTCAGAGTTTACATCAGAGACGAGTTAATACAAGAAGACCGCCAATGTTGTTCAAAAAATCGTGACTCAGAAAAAGCTCAAATTCCAGGCTATTCCCAGATGGCGCTGACGCATAGCCGGAATATTACCCTATCAGCAGTAAAAGCCAGGAAATCTAGATTATTTATTTCTTAGGGCACACCAAATTTTTTATTTTATTTTGTAAGTGTGAAAATGTGATCGTATAAAATGATTTATCCTATATTGTTTATTGGAATAAAATAACAATGTTTATGTCCCTGTTGACAGATGGCGTAGTCAATTAATGTAAGGTAGCATACAAAGTAATACTTCGTTTTTAAACTAGGTGGCGCTTAGAACAATTTTAGAAGCTTTTTGATCTTGTTGAAATCGGCATCGATCCATGGATTCTATAGTTTGTTATGCATGGGGAAGGTCCTACTTTTTATTTCGGGTTCTGCGGGGACAGAAGCTAAGTTTATATTTCTACTTAATTTACTAAAGCATAGTTTTAGCCCAATCCTTGAAAATTTTCCTCGACGTTGGTAGTTCAGAATTCAGCCTAGCTAAACTAGAATCCCTACTGGTGGGAATTATGACATTATACCCCTCTACCTTCCTTCCTACTTTAAAAATATGATGGGTTTTTAAATTAAAACAAATTTAATTAGATACTTTTATCATTTATTTTGCAATATCCTTAATTTAGGAACAGTTTCTATAGACTGTTTCCTTTTAGATTTTATTTGCAGTCTACCAATTCGAGACTTCAGTGCTCTGTTTTTCTTTAATAAAGCTGATGCAGTGTGTTTCAAAAGTTTCCTTTTAGGTGTATCATCAACATTACTTTCAAAAAGACATTTTCTGGATAATCTAGTTTTAGGGCCTTCGAACATGCATTTCCTAGACATTCTTCCAGTTGGTGTTGGTACATCCATCAGATCCTTGTACAACATAGTCGGAGATGATGCTGATACTTCTTCTGGGAAAGAAGGAGATCTTCTTCTCTTCCTATAAAATTTTGTTGGCGTCTTGACTTTTAACACTTCTGGTGACATGATTACATCTGAAAAAATTAACTAAGTGAACACAATGTCTTAATGCACTGCACATGGTGCTGAAAACAAACACCCCTTTTTTATTTTGTTTGTGAAATTCTTTGTTTTCTAAAGTAACCCGCTGCTGGCATATTATTATAATTTTATCATTTAAATTGAATTCAACAAGTTTAAAAATGGAGTGTATTCTGTTTAAGAAATGTTTACCATTTTCCACGTCTATATGACTTTGATTAGCAGTTTGCTCTCCACCTTCAACACGAAAATGGACAGGAACAGCAGGTCCAATTAATCTGCTTCGTATTTGGCCTCGGTGAATACTTGATGCTGCAAAATGTGCAGCACATATGTACCGACATCTTAGTTCTTCATTTGTTAATGAATCGAGGTAGGTATTTCCTAAAAACAATATAAAAAGATTACTATGCAGATTTGTAAAACCTGCAGTTGAAAATAAACTACCTATGGTTGTTCGTTGTGTTGTGTTCGCAGTAAACATACACAGGTATTATAAAAACTTGCCAAGTGGTATTTTAGTGGGTAGGTTAACAACCTATAGGTACGAACCTGAATTTTGTATCCAAAGTATCAGACGGCCTTGATCGTGAACAGGAAACCGGAACATTGAAATGTCCCGGCTAATGTTATTACAGTTGTGATAAACACACTTGGTAAATGACATTTTTGCCAAGTTGCCTCCAAAACTCGTAGGATCTTTGCTCGTAGGTAGGTATATAAAGTAGGCGTATCGAAATCCAGAAAACTCGCACAGGTCACAAATAGGCAGGTAATCGAAGTCCGTTTATCAAGCACAGGTCACAGAGTTAGGCGTAGGTAATAGAAGTCCAGTAGGCGAGCAAAGGTACGATAAAATCCATATAAAACAGGGAAAGCGAAATTAAAGGAAATTCGCCGACTCGCAACTCAAACACAACAAGCAAACCAACCAAATTACCAAACCAACCAATCAAACACACAACACACAAGTCCAGCCAGTGTAGTGTTGCCATGTCAGAATTCCAAAATTTGCTAAATTCCAATCCAAGAGACGACGGGCTAGGGTTTTTATTTCTATGATTGCTAATTATGTATATACCTACTTAAACTTATAATAAAATCTTACATTAAAATCGGTTACAATAAAAAGGTACTTACACGTATGCACAAGTACCAGCACTTAATGACGTAACTCTAGCGGTGATCGATAAACGTAGGTACTTAGCATAATTTATAATAGTATCCATAACTAACTGCTGCCCGCGGCTTTGCTCTAAACGTAGCCTATATCACTCAGAGATGGGATGATAACCTACATAGCAGTAAAACATTTTTTTGGAAACAGTCCAGTAGGTAGTTCTGAAGATTTCCCAAGCGTCAAACAAACGTAAAACTATCAAATTTAACTATAATATTATAACATAGTTTAAGCTTGATATAAACTGGTCTGTGATATACGTAGATTAATTATTTATTAACTACGTACCGTACCCACTATTATGACATCACGTTGATTATTTTGGCAAATTACCAAATTGTTCTGGCAATACTGGCAATAATCAAATCAAGTCACCACAAACATTCAAAGAACAAAATTTAGGCATCAAAGCCAATCAAAGCTGTGCAACAGATGGCAACGTCGCAGGCTTTCGCCAGAGCGCGACAGCACGAGCTGGCAACGCCACTTGTCCACATGATTCAAATAACGCCATCTTTTTATTTATTGTTGTACTAATAATAATAAACGTATGGTTGGTGCCTTATTTATCGCTGCGACACTAGTATTTTTTATATTTTTCAACTTTACGGCACTTTAAAGACACTTAGCGGCATCTAACGCCGATAAAGGTAATCATTTCTCGAATCACGATTTTTTGAACAACATTGGCGGTCTTCTTGTATTAACTCGTCTCTGGTTTACATTGCTAAAGTTATCACGCCAAGATACAAATACCTGCACAAATTAATACATTGTTATGTACCAAAGTAAATACTTAGTTGTTTCTCTTATCAAGTTATCAGACCATCGTGAGTAGAAAATAGTAAATACGAATGAATATCAATAAAATACTAGTTTAATTACCTACATCAAATACAATGAGTACATGTAAAAAAAATCTACTTTTGAAACTACTGTATTGCATAGACTACTTTTTATATCGGAACCATGCATTTGAAGCTGTTAGCAGATGCTAGGTATAGAAAGTAACTTTCTACCCTGATGGCGAAGTTTATACGCTGCTCCAAAGCCAAGGCATTACCACAAGCTCTTAGGGCAATGTCAAAGTAATATAACTATGATATTTCGTACCATGACCTATAACATTTTTATTGAAGTAGTGTTACTTCAAGCTTGAAATGTGACGTTTCTGAAACACGATGGTTTGTAATATCTTATGGTAAGGCCCCAGATCAAGTCCTACTAATGTTAACCTATAGAGACTCGATTTAAAGTTACTCATATTCTCACCTAGCAAAAACGCTTCTAAATAAGCAAGTTCAGATATAACTTCGTATGTCATTTTCTTGCCGGCGGTGTGCTCAGTGATGTGTGCTCTCAACTTGTCTTGTAGCTCTGGTTTAGTGGCTAGCACGTGTATGGCGAATGATAGTAGGGTGCTAGAAGTCTCGTAGCCAGCCATGAGGAAGAGCAGACATTGTGCATCTATCGTATCGTCGTCCAAATCTACAAAATAAAAATGTATTGGAAAATTTAACGTACATCCTACAGCGCAGAAGGCTAAAACCATGTGAGCTATGAGGTCCCCCAAAACAATAAAAAGTATGAACAATGACATTCCAATTTGGTACAAAGATGAAAATGAACTTACATTTATCTCCAGTCTTATTGGCTTCACTGTTTTCCTTCTTCGCAACATCGACAAGCAATTGCAGAAAGTCGGTTTTTCTAAAATCATAATAAGTAACAATTGGTTTTGACCCCTATACAAAATTGCACACCACCACTGAGCCATAACTTTATGTAGATAGGTAGATAATTAATTATACGACATTAGTGCCAAACTGCATTAAACAAAATTGGTATTCTAAACATGATTTAATAAAGTACTGGTATCTAATAAATCAAAGTGTAGATTAATAATTATACAAATAGTATTTAGGTTTTCAAACAATGTGGGGCAAAATAATATACACGTAATTTATATAATTATCAACCACTTAGCAGCATAATTACATATGTAATTATGTTGTTTTACTGGGATAAGATAAATGTCAAACGTACAATGAAATTTATCCACTTTGCACAATTTTTATTTAATGTGCCTTTAGAAGGCTCTATGCCAAAGAACATTATGTGGCAACCATTCATTAGATTAAGTTTTTTATGATGAAACATACATTACTGCAATAGTACCTGAGCTGAACTTACGATAAAGTCCTAGTATACTAATAAATTCTGAGAAGACATGAAAATTTCGACTTTACCTACAAAGTATGGCACTTACTTAGAATCAGCCAATCTCCTCTCCGCCTTCGCCGTTTGCAATATCCTTACGAGCTCATCTGTTGATTCCAAGTTCAAGAATGAGAATTTTATGATTTGCAACAATTTTGGCGCGAACATCAAAACTAGCAATAAAAATGTTCGTTTGGCTCTTGGCATGTAATCGAATTTTCTTGCAACCTAGAATAAAACAAAACGCTAATTGCACTTAATAGGTAAATTTTATAGTAGTGACACTGGCTCATGAAATTGTTTGAATCAGGTTGTCATTGGATAAAAGTTTCCTCATTTCTGGCAATTGACATGGATTACACTATACACCATTCTTTGGGTAGGTAGTTTGTATTCTCATCTCTTTGCTCATCACCCTCTGCTACATTTTTGTTCTCATGTATTATACAGTGTTATACAGGTACTTAGACCCCATATTTAGTTCCTATCTAGTTTACCTGTCAACATGTACCTAACTAAACTATGCTGTAATTTTTATTTAATATACCTTCATGAAATGTGATTCCTCCTTATTTAAAGCATCACATTTTATACCAAAAGCGCAAGCGCCTATCACTTCCAGTGTATAGTGGCCCATAGTTTCCTTCATCTCAACATCAGTGTTTTCTGCAACAATAAATTTAAATCTAATATCTGTTATTCCTTAGTACAGGCAAGTTTAAAGGAACTAACCATATTGACTGAAGTAGGTAACCATTTGGTTGGAACAAAGTTCTAGAAGCGGCAGCATGTTTTTCAAGCGTGCTGAACTGAAGACCGGCGTCATTGAGCTTCGGACTCCCTTCCATTCACCTCCCTAAAATACAAAACTCTCAGGTTAACCATATTATGGCGGATGGTGTAAGACCTGGTGAAGGATATTATAGCCATGGAAGGAAAACACCTGGTAGAAATTATTGAAATTGTGTTTGTAAGAAATTAATGGCTATTACATAAGCTGTCACTGAGGTTTAAGTCTCAAATAAGTCAAAGCTTAGTGACTTTAAAATAATACTCGTAGAAGTATTTTAAAGATGTTTTTGCACTCTTCCCAACAGAATCTATAGTGGGCATCTCACCTTTAAATTAAGCAGTGATTGCTTTAAATATCGGGGCTCAGCATTATTGAGTGTATTCCTGTCGGTAAAATGATCAAAATCTCGAATAGTGATTGCTTTAATCAGATCAGAATCCATTATGTATAGGATTGGTCGTCTTCCCTCAAACATGCCTTAAATGAGAAAGAGTACATAAACATAGCATCTAGATAAGGGACTATTTGTCTAGAGCAGCAAGTTGCAAAGATATGGTATGAAACACAACTTTACAAAAATTAGGTCAGCCTAGCTACTGCCCAGTTATTAGGAAAACTCGAGTAAAGTGGAACATGAGTCTTTCTATGCTACAAAGTACATGTATTATTGTATTAGTAGGTTTTTTTAAGAATTAGGTAAATACCTACTTAATATGATACTTTCTGCAGTCTTAGGTATTTTCAATTCACCTACCAGCTAGCTTAGCCAGGTATGCAAGTTCTTTTTGGATAATGCCTTAGTATGCTCTCACTGCGACACTGGCGTTGGTATATAAACGAGAGAGCGAATTTTGATATATATATATCCTATACTCATATAAATAATAAAATAATTTATAATTTATTTATGTATAGGTAATAAAACTTACCACCAAAACGACTTCCTTTGAACCAATTATAAATCTCAAGTTGGAAATCATGGAATGATTTTGTAGCCCGTATACGTGGTCCTAAATTGCCCAATAATATCACCGGTTTCTTGTAGGGAATGCCTTTCTCCTTGAAGAAGTCGAAAGTGGAAGTGTAATAGAAATAAAGTGCGAAAATAGCGGTTAGAATGATGATCATCTTCCAATCTTCGACTAAGATTAGCCACAGCTGCCGGGCAAAGCTCTGGGACTCCATTATTTATTATTAATTACTAACCACAAATCGCGCAACTTTGTGTTTTTAATCAACCAAACTTCACAGCAGACTCTCAGTCACACGCACATTAAAATTTATTAAAACAATCATTCACACTGTGTGCGATAGTACGACCCGTCCGTCACTGTCATGTCATTGATTCGATTCATTGATGTCATGACAGGCAGGACAGTGGTGTGGTGGAGGGTGGGCGGGGGTGGTGTTTGAGTGAGTTGAGGTTCTACATCTTTACTCTGAGGGTTCTACGTCAGTAGATAAAATGTCTTTGGAGTTGAGTGCGTTGCGTACTGCACCACAGAATATTAATACTCCTTTATGAGTGAGTGAGGAGTGGCAGGTACCGTGCGTGACTGACTTGTCATTCATTGTCAGCCAGCCTGTATTGTTATTGTGAGTGTGCGGGGGTGTATGTTTGTTTGTGTGTGCGTGTGTCATGGAAGGGTTGTCATGTCAACGTCACAAAGTCATATCACTCACAGTCAGTCTATCAAACAAAAAACGAAAAAAAAAAGATCACAAGCTTAAAGATAGGCTCGCTGTCTTGTCTGTTGTATGTATTGTATTGTAATTGTACTGTACACTATACGTATCCCTAGTACGTCTGTGTGTACACTGTACACTTGTTGTACACAAATAAAACCTCCTGATTGATCCTACCTACTATTCTCTAATCTAATACGCCATGGGGAAAACATCCAAAGACAAGCGAGATATTTACTACAGGCTAGCCAAAGAAGAGGGATGGCGAGCAAGAAGCGCCTTTAAATTGCTACAAATCAATGAAGAACATGAGATATTCCGCGGCGTCACTCGAGCCGTCGATTTGTGTGCTGCCCCCGGTAGCTGGAGCCAGGTCCTCACCAAGAAGTTGCATGAAAACACTAAAAACGCTGCCGAAGTAAAGATAGTGGCAGTGGATTTACAGGTTATGGCTGCTCTACCAGGAGTCATACAAATACAAGGCGATATCACGAAATTATCCACGGCAAATGCTATCATTAAAGAGTTTGAAGGAAAAAAAGCTGATCTTGTTGTCTGCGACGGCGCTCCAGATGTCACAGGCCTGCATGATATAGATGAATATGTCCAATCTCAGCTACTGCTAGCAGCTCTCAACATAACAACTCATGTGCTAAAAGATGGAGGAATCTTTGTTGCCAAAATTTTCCGTGGGAAAGATGTGACTTTATTGTACTCGCAACTGAAGCAGTTCTTTGAATTTGTCACTGTAACAAAGCCTAGGAGTTCGAGGAATTCTAGTATTGAGGCATTTGTTGTTTGTCGAAATTACAAGCCACCGGAAGGTTATGTGCCAAACATGGTTAATCCATTGTTGGACCATCAGTACTGTGACTTTAACCAGTTTACTGGTGTCAATCGGTTTATTGTACCATTCAATGCTTGCGGTGATCTGAGTGCCTTTGACTCGGACAAGTCTTATCCATTACTACTTGAAGGCCAAACATCCTATGAATACAAGGAGCCAGTACAAGGCCCCATCGATCCTCCATACAAAGATGTCTTGGAAAAAACTAAAAATCTTCAACTTTAGAATAACTTCTATTAGGTATGTAAGTTTGTGCATTTTAAATATATGATATAATTTTTCAATGCATCTTTCATTGATTCTTGTTAGACAAAATCCGTAAATCGTCCGTATTGTACAGCCCAGGTAAACCAACGTTAAGTAGTACTCCAAATATAGGCTCTAAACTGTGCCTTTATTTATAGCACCTCTTCCTTAAGATTCACACCAAGTATCAAGAAACCTCTTTATAAATAAATTAGAATTTTTAAGTCAAAAAAGATAAGTTGAGAAATGTCAACATGTCACCTTTCATAAAAATTCTTTGAACTTTCTTTTGTTAGCTCACAAAATTTTTGTGAATTTTATATTTTGGGTGTTTTTTTAAATTTTTGTTAATCATTTTAAAATGGGCAAGTTCAAAATGCCATCACTGCAACGATTTCTCAAGAAAAAAGTAAGCTCAGAATACAAAACATAATAATATATTTTTAATCATTTAGTATCTACATACTTCAATCCTAGCTATTTTACTGATAAGCTTGTTACCAAATAAGTAGAGAGTATAAAAAAACCTGTGGCTATCACATAAACATGAAAATAACAAGTAGCTAAGTACCTACTTACCTAAATTAGGTATTTACCTACATTAGGCTATCTATCTATGCTCTCACTCAAATAGTATCTGCCCCAAGTAGTAAGTGTCCCATACAGTCTTATTTCCAATCTTTTATTTCAAGCTTAATAATTCTATGCCTAACAGCAACACCTACCTAATATATCTACATTTTATAGAACTTTGCTATGTGACTGACTGACAAAGAATAAACAGTCTAACTAAGTAGTTATTGATGTATCTCATCTATGTTCTATTTAAACCTAAGAATATTTAGAGCAATACACATAAGTACCTACCTATACTCACTGGGTAGATAAATGATAGATTACTAGTAAAATTATTAGTATAGGTACCCACATAATATGTTTAAAAACTAAAAAGGAAACTGACTTCAATGTTGCACTACATAAAAAATTACAAGCCAGAAGAGGTAATTAAGTTTTTAAACAAAATATTCCCTGAGGAAACAAATACATATATAAACTAACATAAAAAAACGTAGGTACCTATAGTCGAATTGAGAATCGACTTTTTGTTGAAGTTGGTTAAAAGTAATTTGTTTTCAGAGAATCTATGACAAGAAAAAAGATCCAGTATGGGTTTACTTGGAGAAAGAAATGATACAAAATCTAGAAAAGAAACCTTACAACCATAAAGTGGGGTCTTGGCTTCGATTTCTAAAGGATTTAAGATACTTCTTCTACTGTGAAGGTACCTTAATCTTCACTTTCACAAACAGTTTGTCTAGAATGATCTAGACTAGACAATCTAGAGTCTTCTAGCTAGATTATCTAATGGCAAAGTTACTTTAGGAAGTTTTAACACTTTGGTTGATGCAGAATTGACTTGGTTAATTTATATAGTCATGGTATTTGCAACATTCTTCTTTAACACCAAATCCAAGGGGTTTATTCGCTCTAGCATTTTCTTGGTTACATTGTAGATATTTTTACCTGTCAAGTGTCTATGTAACTACTAATGAGTTGAGTATACCCGTATAATAGGTACTTAGGTAGATAATAAAACGAAACTTAGGTAACTACGTGACATAGGTAGGTGCCTATAGGTTTGTACTAACATAATTTAATCGGTATATTCAACATACATTTAAAAAAAAACTCCTGCTCTCCAGTCATCCTGTGATCACGACAGTATGTAAACATGTTGAACTTGAAACGTCGGGAAAAATAGGTAAACAAAACGCGATAATTTATCGCCGATAAATACCCGTTTAATGCTAATAATAATGGTATATTCTAGGCAAACGTAAAGAAAGAAGATTAATCAAGGAGGTCGGTCCAGCGTGGTACTGCGAGCTATCGAGCATACAGCGAGAGGTCCTTACATACCTGAGGGCGAACATTCACCAGGATTTATTGGAAGATCTTCCATACCGCATCAGACAGTCGCTGTCAGATCTCGGGGTCACGCTCAGAATATCTACACCTCTCTTGATGCGAGCTATGACGGATTCTTTAGAAGACCCCGGAGTTTTTATCTGGAATCTCTACAAAGCCATATACAAAACTTCACCGAGCGAGTTGCGCAAACGTAAGTTATTTTTTTTTAAACGCTTTACAAACCTTTAGAATCAAACTATTTTTTTTATACCACTTTATTGTTTTAAGTGAGAGCACTGATAAAGTCTGTTAGTGACCTCGCCTTCCGATCCTGAGGGTTCGAATACGGTCGTAGGTAGATACATAAATTTTTCTGGTCGAAAAAATTACGTCTGCTGTACTTACCTAGGTTGGTACTCAGGGCATGTTTTCCTTCACCGTTTAAGAGCACTGGCATTGCACACATACATTTTTCGAATGGAAAAACTATTTGGTGCACGACCAGGTTTGAACTCACGACCTTCGGACCGTGAGGCAGGCGTGCTACCACTTCACCAACGATGCTCTTATTATTATTTTTTATCATTTATTATTTTCCTTAAGGCTGCCGTCTGCGAGCGTGGGAACTTCTGACACAACACCTACATTGATAATTTCTACTCACACAAATGCATCGCTCAGTATTGAATACACACCCTGGAAACGAATAAATCTACTTTTGATGTTTCGAACAAGTTACGCGTCCATTACGCGTTCGTCTTTGTGGGATGTTTATAAATGTCATAGAAAATACGCAATGTATTAGTAGCATCGTGAAGCGCGTGAGCCGCGGCGAGTTACCGGCGCGCGGTCAGTTCGTCACGGCGGCGGCAAAGGGTTGGGTCAGAGTGTATGCTTTTTTATTTCATTTTAAACTATGTATTTCTTTTTATGGAAAAATTCAAGATAATTGTCAAGCCAATGTTCTGTGTGTTATGAGAAATGTGGAATTTATAGATGAAAAAACTATTATTAAAATCAAATAATATTTAGTACAAACATGGAATAAAATATGTACAGATTAAAACTAATTAAACTTTTTTACTCCGAAAGATTGAAAATAAATAATATTGATTTAGTTATTTAAAACATAAAATTTCGTAAAACCATTTTCAATCGCAATATAAGCGTGACTTATTAAATATTTATATATATATTTTTATAATATTTTCAATATTTTCAGCTAATAATGAATTACCCTATAATATTAGTACTAGTGTACTTCGCCCTGAACTGAGATCTTGCGCGCGATTTCCACAATCCTCATTGTGTATTCACGCCCTGAAGTTTTTGGATACACTTTATGTACTAGGCATAGGTGCATATTTGCCATACTGCATAGGTGCCATGCTTACGAGTACGTAACCTAATCACAAACAAATATTTTATTATCCTACTTAAGTAGGTACTTATGCCCGTGCTAAGAAAATCTTGTTTTTTTTTCATAATATTTAAAAACTATCCATCCTGGAATAAAAATTAAAACCATTTTGTAATACATCAAGTTTTAGCTTCCTGAGGGGAAAACTACCTTCCCACTAATAATTATCTAACAAAGAAAAGAAAAGGTTGAGTATAAAGATATCCTACTAATATTATAAACGCGAAAGTTTGTAAGAATGTATGGATGGACGGATGGATGGATGGATGTTTGTATGTATGTATGTTTGTTACTCTTTCACGCTAAAACGGCTGAACAGATCTGAATGAAATTTGGCACAGATATAGATTATGGCCTGGAATAACACATAGGCTACATTTTATCTCGAAAAAATGTACGGTTCCCGTGGGATAGCGATGTTTTTGTTTTTCGCGGTAGAAGCTGTGAGCTATTATGGCGTGCGCTGCAAAAACCATTGCAGTTACACGTATATAATGTTGAATGGAAATGTTTATCTTAAATAGTTCTACAAAAAAGTCCGCGACAGCATATGTCTATCTTTTATGTATAAGCCATTATCGTCAAAATAGTGAACCATAAATACAATACAATCTTATAATTTATTTCTAATGCACATTTTGGCAGTAACAAATTGATCCTAATCAAAATAAATACTTTTTATCGCATCTGGTATTTCAAGTAGATAAACTTTGTCTTTTACACTACATCATTTGGACAAATACGTATTAAAATATTTATGACGATAAACAACCGAGTGCGCGATATTATTAAGCGGTCCGGCGGCGCGGGTGAGTGAGTCGCCTGCGGGCGGGATGGGGGAAGATGTCGGCTGTCGCTCATCGCTGAGTACGCGACCCGAATGCGGGCAGACGTGGGGCAAACGTCGACGGTTGTTAGATATGTAGGTAGGTACACTCAGCTAGAGCTACCTACGTTAGCTAGGTAGTATGTACGTACTGTACTGGTCATATACTTAGGCTTAGTAGGTAGGTAAATTTAAAAAAAAATCTGCCTTTCGTTTCCTAAGATTGTGGTAAAATGGTAATCTCCTGAAAGTGAAAATTTAATAGCTAGACAGTGACTTTACAAGTACCTACCTACCAACCTACCTATAGAATAACGTACCTATTGTGTAGTTTAGTGTGTCAGATAGTTTGGTAGGTACCTACTTTTAGTCAGGTAGGTACTTACTTTATTTTACAAGTTCTATAGTATTCTATTGAGCAAGTGTACCTACCTACCTAGGTACACATACTCAGTAAGTATCTACCATTGAGCTACTTACTTATTGGTGGATACGTGCTAATAATTTGAACTGTTCAATGTCCGTCTTAGTTAGGTTGCTATGTAAATCCTACTAATATTATTAAAAGCGAAAGTTTGTATGAATGTATGTGTGGATGTATGTTTGTTACTCTTTCACGCTGAAACGGCTGAACGGATCTGTATGAAATTGGCAAAGATATGGATTATAGTCTGGAATAGCACATAGGCTATTTTTTATCCCGGAAAAATATAAGGTTCCCGCGGGATAGATTTATTTTTGTTTTTCAAGGTATCACGCGGGCGAAGCCGCGGGCGGAAGCTAGTTATGTATATATTGCAAATTACTCCCTACCTTTACCATGTACCTATTTACAATAAATTAAAAAAAATGTAACTTGCGGCTAATATAAATTAAAGAATCACTACATAGTATAAAACAAAGTCGCTTTCCCTGTCCCTATATCCCTATGTATGCCTACAAATCAGTAGTCACAAATTAGTATCCGACACTCGCGACCCACCCGTTGCCTAGTCCAAACAAACAAAAGAGCTCGGCGTGGAACTACAAACGGACGTGCGATCACCTTGGAGACTGAGACGGTACTGAATATTTTTGACGCGCCTATTCTATTATAAAGCGTATTTTGGCAGGCGCTTGCTCCATACTAAAATGTATGGCGGCGGGGAACAATTTCTGCTCACAAAATTAACAATGTTTAGGCTCAGATTAATACTTTTTGGTTTGAATTAGTAGAAAAAACTCCTGGTGACTGTGTTGTTTAACATTTTGTCTCACGATTTGTCCAAAAATATTACAAAAATAACAACGATAATTTCGTAAAAACTCATAATAGAAAAGGTCGATTTCGATGTTTTTAATCAATGTTGACGATTTTTTTTCTCAAAAATTAAGAATTATTTTAGAATAATCACGCGGTGTTAGTGTAGACTCATCTATTGAGAATTCTTATTATTAGTTTGTGTCCTTCTATGAAGTGATTTCTTATGGAAATTTCTAAAACCGTAAGTGCTTGTTCGCGCGTTTCTTAGGGACTCCGCTCTTAACATTCCATTTTTTTAGGATACGACATGAACTCAATGATTTTGATGTCTAGCTTGGTATTCATTGATTTGGATGAATGTATTGAAAAATTGGACAAATTGACGGCACTCCAAAAAACACCTTCAACTCAAGTCAAGAAAAGTAAGGCTAGAAATAGTTATCGTATTATACAGCAGCATTAAAAAAAAACTTGAGAAGTGTCAAGGGACACCCGGATGGAACGAAGTTCCTTTCCTTGCTTTCTATGAAAGAGAGAGAGACAGACAGAGAAACACGCGCACGCCGCACGGCTTACAACTATAGCAATTAAAAGTGTTGTTACAACTTTTCGTGAGAATTTTTTCCGTCTAGCCCCCTTTCACAACGCGCGATAAAGAACTTCGTTCCAATACTAATCATAAAAAATACTAAGAGTCAAACTGTGGTAGAAATAGACTACCTTACTCCCACTACTCACTACAAGACGCGAGTCTTACTTTATCCCATATTTTTTTATTATTCCAGAGCAAAAGAAAAACTTTCAACCCGATGTTCGTTACGGTGAATATCTACAGAAAATGTATGTGCCGTTTTATAGCAATCACGGTTCTGGTCCTAAGAAGCCAAGCAAACCTTTACCATTGGGATACAAACTCAAACTGAGGAGCGAGGAAGTATGATTGGATATACTTTATTGTCAAAAATCATTTTGTAAAATAATTTACACCACTAAGGTTTACTACTCACTAAAATAATCCATTAACTATTTTATTTTTAGAGTTACACCAGATTACGTAAGGATCAAAATTTCGTAAGTTAATCACTTTTTACCGTACCTTCTAAGTACCTACCTAAGCTCTCGTACCTTTCTACATATTTTAAGTAATTATTATAAAACATATTTGCTATTTAATGTTTTTCAGTTAGAAAAACGAAAGAATAGAAATAAGACAGAAAAGGAAGCCGAAAGGATATGCACTTACAAGTTCTGGGAACCCCCGAGTACATTGCGTTAGTTAAAATTAATATTACTTATAACTATCTATTTACTATTCTTAGAAAATACTAGCTGTTACCCGCGACTTCGCAAAAATCCATAAACATTATGAATTATTAAATTTTGGGTTACATTATTGAAGTTTTAGTAGGGATAATTAATTTTTCTAGTAATAAATAGGTAAGTACCTAGCTATAGCATGTTACTCAGGGATAATGTAGCATTCTAATGGTGAAAGAATTTTTAAAATCAGTCCAGTAGTTTTCGAAATTAGCGCGTTCAACCAAACAAACTCCTTAGCTTTATACCTCATACTAGCTTCCGCCCACGGCTTCACCCGCGTGGTACCTTGTGTAAAAAAAAACAAATGTATCCCACGGGAACCGTACACTTTTACAGGATAAAAAGTAGCCTATGTGCTATTCCAGACTATAATCTATATCTGCGCCAAATTTCATCCGATCCGTTCAGCTGTTTCAGCGTGAAAGAGTATCTAACAAACATACATCCATACATTCTTACAAACTTTCGCGTTTATAATATTAGTAGGATTAGTATAGATTTAAAGTAACACTTGTGACCAGTATATTGTCACTGACGAACATGGCGAAGCTGGAGGTTCCATGTTGGATTGGATTTCAAAACCTTAAAAACAAGGTTTCTTGATCTAGTTTTATTTACATTGTTTCAGGCAATACAGACCCGAAAATGGCCGCAATGGCTGATAAGATGAAAATGATTAAACAGAAGGCGAAACCGAAATTTAAGGCAGCATTTAAGAATCTACAGTACCATGTTGGCGGCGTTGCTTTCACTGGTGGAACTCCACAATATCTCTTAGCAAGTCAGTATAACAGATTTTACATCTCTCATAAGTATTCGGTAAGTAGGTCCTTATTACCTCCAAATGGGGCTTGTAGGTCTAGGTCTAGGTGTAGGCGCTAATTTGTCACCTGACCAATTAGCGCTATAGGGTAATAATGTAGCTAGAAAAGCCCTAGGGCGGTAAGTAATTAAAAAAAAAACTTCACTCTTTCAAAAAGTACGCGTAGGTACATCTAACCATCATACTGGCAATAGACATCATGCATTCAGCCCAATGACAAAAGCGGTCGCTTCGCTATTCAGCCTTGTCTTCGTATGAGTATAATAGTCATCAATTTTAAATATCGAACGGCGAAGCTCAATTTCGTTCTTGAAAAAAATAATTAAAAAAAGAGATGAAAAAAGGCGGGAATAGAAAACTTTTACTTTAAAATGTTTTATTCTTGTAATGCCGGTTTTTTTCTACTTACCTCACAATCGAGATGTAAATCAGAGTAGTAAGCTCGGGTGTAAGCATCAATTGCACCCTCGAACTATAGGCACCCTCGCTGCGCTCGTGCGCCTAAATATCTCGGACTGCAATTGATGCCTTACAGCCCTTGGCTACTAATCTACTATTATTTGGGCATATTACCTTTACAGCTTCATTAGGTGCTTCACATGGCTGCAGAGATTAGGATGAAATTTGGACTAATCTGTAATCTGGAATAACATAATATGCTACTTTATATGTAGGTACCATAAGTGACCACAGGCAGAAGCTAAGCGTAGCCTACCCAAATATACGTTAATTCTATTCCTAGTTATATACTATATTTGTTCTGTCGTTCGGTCTCTCGGGAACCGTACATTTTCCCGGGATAAAAAGTAGCCTATGTGCTATTCCAGATGATAATCTATCTCTGTGACGAATTTCATCCAGATCCGTTCACCCGTTTCAGCGTGAAAGAGTAACAAACAACATCCATGATAGTTTGACGACCTCAGTGGCGCAGCGGGCAAGAGTCCGCCTGCGACGCAAGAGGTTGCGGGTTCGATTCCCGCCTCGGAACAAATTTGTGTACGATCTGCAGAAATTTGTTCCGTTGGTCTGGGTGTGTATGTATAATAAAAAATATCTATCGATGTACCTATATCATGTATTAAATATATCAGTTATCTAGTACCCATTACACAAGCTTTGAGTAGCTTACTTTGGGGCTAGATGATGCTGTGTGGATTGTCCAGCATTATTTATTTATTTTTATTTATCCATACATTCTTACTAACTTTCGCGTTTATAATATTAGCAGGATAGTTTTGTTTGAAACAAACCACTACCTACATTGTTTCTTTCTTTTACAGATGTTGTAGTAATGCCGACTGGATACATTCCGATAAATGCTGGACTCGCTGGAGTCCGTGGGACTTACGTTCTTACCATCGCTGGATATTGGCGATTTCCCAGAAACGTTGTAGAAAAGTGTGATACAACATGCAATTGTCTCGAAAGATGGTAGGTACAGATAGTCACAAATAGTTTAGTTAGTTGTGGCCTAGAGACGGGAAAAGGAGTGTTGGCCGTCCGCAGACAAGGTGGGTCGACGACATAGTTAGATCCGTAGTTCATATGTATATGGGCTAACAATGTTAACAAGGATCATAATACAAAAACGCGCTAGGGCCCAGCGAGTTTCTTGTCAGTTCTTCTCGGACTGGGGATAGGACTGGAATTGGCACCTAGACTCACCTAGTAGATATGTAAGACGATTCAAAATGATCCCTGTGATATTACTGAATAAATGATTATTGTATTGACTATTGGCGAGGTTGGCGCAAGATAGAGGCGAATGGCAAAAGCGAAGAGAGGCCTATGCCCAGCAGTGGGATGAGAGGTTCTGATGATGATGATGATGATGATGATGAGTTTAGTTAGTTAGTGATTGGCTTTCTGAGGACATTTGGAGTATACTTTCCTTTCAAGGTGTATTCAATAAATTCAAAAAGTTTGTATGTGGTTATCCTTACTAGAATACTTAGCACTTTGTACCTACACGCGTAGCTCTTTAAAGTTAGCGTAAGTATTGTAAACATATTTATTTTTAATATTATTTCAGGGAAGAGACTGTTATGGATTATTTGAACGAGTCCAAGTGTAGATGTGGTCATTTATATGATTATAATCTTGAAGGCAAAGTGAAAGAGAAGTTCTTTTATCCTCCGACAAAGCACGGCCCGTTTTTGATCGATCAAGCGAAAATTTATCAAATGGATCCAATGGAAGATTTTATAAAGGATACTGTTCGAAACGCTGTTATGTCTGTTGAACCTACGGTAAAGTACCTACAAACTATTTTTTTTAATAAATAAACTAGCTGACCCGGCAGACTTCGTACTTATTTAGAAAACGTTTGTATGGGAAATAGAAAAGGGCTATTTTTAGGGTTTTCCCGGCAGTTATTCGAATTTTCTTACCTTTTAAACCTTCCCTAGACCTCCACGAACATTTCAAGACCAAGATACGATAAATCCGTTAAGCCGTTCTCGAGTTTTAGCGATAGGTACTAACGAACAGCAATTCATTTTTATATATATAGATAGATAGATAATAGATAATAATCTATAGGCAGGTACATAAAATAAAATCGTAGAGATACTAGTCTTTACTAATTATATTTTCAAATAAACATTAGTGCTACCTAAAGAAGAAACGCTACTAAGCCGAAAAAAACAGTTTTTAAAAAAAAATGTCTGTCGGTTTATCTGTGCGTTTGTGCACGCTAATCTCCGACACGGCTGAACCAAATCGAACGCTGTTTTCACTAATGTATTTAGATAAGCTTGGATTAAACTTTGTTGTTTCATCGAAATCGGTTGACAAATAAAAATGATTAGAATTTTATATACTCGTATTCGATGAAACACCTTATCCATCCGTACATCCCCAGTCACAGAATATTAAAAAGTAGGTAATCTAACGCTTACGTAGTCGCGGGTATTAACTAGTCTTACCAATCTTTAGTAACTTTAACAGATCACTGAGTCTAACAATAAAACTTGTTTCAGCCTGAACCGTCACAGCCCACGCTATCGGCTTCCGGATTGAAATTAAAAGACCTTCTCGCGGTTCGTATAATAAGCACAATCTAAGTAAGGTCAAGGTACATAATAATGTAAAGTATAAAAATTTTCAGGCATTTTTAGCTGACCTCTCAGATACTCCATTGCTGATTCCCCATTTACCACAAGCCAATCTGTTGAATAACCTTCAAGAATGGGTGAGGAAACGTGTGAAGGGGAAAATAACACCAGCAGAACAAAGTACGTACCCTACCGCTCACAATACGGTGCTCAGTTCTACGAAAAGTAATTTTATCGAATTATCTACCGACCTACACTAGAGTTTAATAATTAAATTAAATTTAAGATTTTTTAAAAATCTAAAATTAAATAAATTATTTTAAACCTACGTTTGTTTTCAGAACGATTTCTTCTAACGTCACAACGCAGATGGCTTGATTTGAAGCACATGGACTTCCGAGCGAGGGCTTACAGGATACCTTTCACGTTAAAACAACTCGAACATATGAACTGGTCACACAGAAAACTAATACAAAAACTGGTAAAACAAATACTTAATACTGTACTACCTAATAATAAGATAGGTAACTCAAAGTTTAGACTATTGGGGCAAGATGGTGCTATGTGTGTTATCCACCAATATTCATTTAATTATTCGTCTAACGGCTAAGGTACTCGTACATTAGCATTAAAATATACCTACAGAGTCGTGTGTAGTCGACGTCATCTGGATTAGGACCATTCTACTCAACGGTTTCGTCATTGTTCTCACTTTCGTCATTGTTCGCAACAAACAATTTTGGTTATCTCGTAAAATATTAGTTAATTTTACATGGACTCTTCGTGAAATAACATATTATTAACCAGTATTTGATTGCTCCATTTTCATGCTATCTTGAAAGACGAAGTCTAAAATCAATGTTATAAAAGTATTAAAACAGTAAAAATTGAGTAAAATCGTCCCATTAGGTCTTTGGAATCGTGTAACATAAAACGACGTAACTTAGAGTAAGTTTTGTGCCATTTTTGTGCCGATATAATCGTTGGTCGTTTTGCAGAGTAGACTCGGAAAGTGTAGACCTTGTGACCTCTGAATTATAGTGTCCCAATCGGTATACTAACTGGTGGTACTTGGCTAAACAGTTTATTTATTTTCCAGTTCTGTATATTACTAGAAGACTTTGTGTCGAGAAATAGACTGAAGCAATTAGAACAAACTCGGTTGTGGTGGTCTACTACCAAATACGATGCGTATCCCAGTAAAGCATTCCTGTAAGTATCAAGAGATCATTAAATTTTTACCCGACTGTGAATCGAAGGAGTGTAATGTATCTGGGGTGTGTATGTATGCAAGTTCTTTTGGCTGCGCTGTAGCCCAAACAAAACAGCTGAACGGATTTTGACAAATGCCGTTTGGATAACAAGATACACAAGGTTATTCAAAATGTCAAAATATTTTATGGTATGGAGGCTGTAAAAATCTATTTTCAGTTACGTTCAGACGGTTGTTTTTTTATTTTTGCAATAAGTACTAGTTTACCAGCGAACGCACAAACATAGAAGCATTTCTTCAAGGGAAATATCAGCGAAACATGACACCAAATTTTACACATCGAAGCTCGTGAATTTGCCAAAAATTAATTAATGTTGATTGTATTCCCTCGACGTTTGGGTTTAAATTGCCGTGTAACGTGTAATAAGTTTGGGGCTAGATGGCGTTGTGTGAAATGTCAACCAATATTTCTGTAGGTGAGAAGCATTAGGGTCAAAGTGAAATTTTTCGTTTTTTTTATTGCAGATTCTTGTATGATATTCGTAGACGCATCGATCTGTGTATTTAACGCGACCATTAGATGTATAATTTAAAAGTTACATTGATGCATAAAGGTCTAAGTATGCGAGGTTTTTAAAAGCAGTAATTGCATTTGGCTGTAATGTTACTTAGTTCCCTATGCAGCTAAAAAAAATCAAACAACTCGTACTGACTGTCACTTAGCGCCAAATGGAACTGTTTCGCGCGGCAAGACAAGGATGGACATAGACGTGACATACAGGTGTGAGTGAAACGGGTGTTTTATTTTGTTTTGATCATGGTTTGATTTCTGCCGTGCTGATGGTAACCGGCTGTTACAAAAGCAACACTTTTTACCAAATCGAGTAACATATTCGGAATTGCCGTATCGAGACAGTTTTTCAAAATAAAGCCTCTATATCTAGCATATTATTTCGAGCACGATAATAAATTAATGTGAAAAAATCTTCTATCTATCTATACTAATATTATAAAGAGGAAAGTTTTGTATTTTGTGTATTTTTGTTAGTGACGAATAAACTCAAAAACTACTGGTCCGATTTCAAAAATTCTTTCACTGTTAGAATTCTACGTTATCTTTGAGTAACATAGGCTATATTTTACACAGGCACCTCGCGAGCAAAGCCGCGAACGGAAGCTAGTGCTTAATAAAATCAATTTTTAATCAAATCTTATGAAATAACGGAGAATATAAGCTATGTTAAACAAATAGAAACTAATAAAAAAATAATATACAACAAAAACATTAAAATCACATCATAAAATAGAAATAAAAATAAATTATTTACCTACCTACCTATTATTTAAACCAATTTGGACTAAGTTTAAATATCATTTTTGTCTTATTTGAATAGTGGCTTAGGTAGGAGTTGCATAACCCATAGGTACATATTACTTTCTTTTAATATTTTGTGAGGCTTTTCGACTTTTATGTATTTTATTAAAGCACAAATTGAAGGTATTAATCATGTAAAAGAAATGGTCGAATTCAACTTGATTAACCTAAAGACTGATTTAGTAATAAAATAATAAAAATTAATAGAATAAATAACAATAAAGTCATTAAATATTATTTTATAACACCAAGTCTTTGGGCTGTTTCTAGAATGTCTCCTATACTAACTTGCAAAACGCATGATGTTTAGCTTACGACGCTTATTGTAAGAATTCACTTTTCTAATACCTATACTCGTAGAAGGCATAACTAATTTCCTGATATTTTCTTGCGATAAATGATGTTCTAAGATAATTAGTTTCTAATCTAATCTAATCTAATTGGGTCAAACTGTACATAGAGCCAGTTTTTTTCAGTAATTTAATATGACTTGGAAGCATTTGGAGCTAACACTCACAATTATTTGCTATGATTTGGAGTAGGTAAGAGGCATATTGATCTATGTGGGCTAGTTGGCACCTTGGTTCTTTAATTTTCCGCGCAAGCATAAGGAACTATCTGCACATGGGGCCTCATCGTTAGCGGTATTTGGCTCTATGTAGTACCACTTTTAGGTAAATATTAAATTATATATTATTAATTAGTAGCTATAATGATTTGCGAATATACAAAATATAGCCAGATAATGCAGCTGCACAATGGAATAATAACAAATTGTATAATGCTAATTATACTCAAAGATATTAAGAGATGAAATTTAAAAACACGTTTTTTGGCTCTCCTGAAAAGTAGCAAAAATCACTTTGACCCTTATGCTTCTCAGGCACAGATTTATTTATTTACTAGCTGACCCGGCAGACTTCGTACTTATTTAGAAAACGTTTGTAAGGGAAATAGAAAAGGGCTATTTTTAGGGTTTTCCCGGCAGTTATTCGAATTTTTCTTACCTTTTAAACCTTTCCTAGACCTCCACGAACTTTTCAAGACCAAGATAAGATAAATCCGTTTAGCCGTTCTCGTGTTTTAGCGAGACTAACGAACAGCAATTCATTTTTATATATAAGATTATTAATCCTATTTAATTAAATATTTCAATTATTTCAGAGATATTTTCTTCACATACATGCCTGGAAGAATGAAGGATACCTTCGTAGTAAACCCTTACAGCTCTGAACTGACGCCCAAACACGGGGCCAAAACTTGTCCTCTGTAATCACTGTTTTTTACTGTGTAAAAGCGTGAGTTTTATAGCCAGGCTAAATTACAAAGAGAAGAGAAAAAAAAGTAGTCTCCACACTAGGTACCTACTATCGATTCTTTTATCGTACGCATCATTATAGATCAAGCAAAGTCTGACTATTTATTTATAACTTTTGTAATTCTTCCCCTCAAGAGCCGAGCAAAGCGCCGCCAAGGCCGTCTTAAACTATGCTGGGGCCTTTGGGCACACAAGAATTTAGGGCCCCTTTTGGAACGTAAAGATAGCAAATTATACTAACATTTTCTTATGATCTTCTATTTGTTATGGGGAATCAAATAAACAATATAATGTCAATAATGATTTTTGACGGTGGCGCTGTTAAGTACTGTACTCGACAAAAATGTTTTGAGAATAAATGTGAGAGAAGTTGTCGGTCCTTCGGGGCCCCCTGAGGATAGGCCCCCGGGCCCTAGGCTCGGGCCCCGTGTGCCCTTATGGTAAAGACGGTATTGGCTGCCGTAGACATACCTAAGCAACGGTTTTCTAAAATTAAACTAAAAACCGTTGGTACGTCTACGGTGCTCATGTTGAGAGGGCTAAAAGATGGGTTGCGCATGTGCACAAGAAACCTTTGGTTAGGTAGGTACCAGTTTTTGGTGTAGGTAAAGTATAATTGTATATGTCCAGTTTGCAATGTATCTGCCTATATTTGTCTTGTTTTTATTGTTGACGTCGTAATTTCAAGAACTACTTAAGTACCTACTTACAAAAGCTAGTTTTAAGAATAGGTTCGAATAATAGATAAAAATAGCAAAATAAATCTCTGACTATCTACACACTGGTTTTTCTACACTAATCATTAATTATATAAGTACTACATAACATAATTTAATAATTTTAAATGAATAGATAGGTATGTAGTTACTGCGCAGTGCGCGGTCATCCGTTCAAGTACCCACTGAGCAATGTTGCCAGATACACCGTAATTACAGCAGATCTACTGTATTTTCACACGATCCACTGTACACTGTAATACTAAAAAAAATACAGTGTATGGGAACACTGTAATTTTTCAACGGGCATTTTTTGTAATTTTGTATCAAACATTAATTTTGACCACTTTTGAGCCAGACATCCATCACTGTTTCTTTTTCTTCTTTCTGTTATGTTTGATGTCTGTGGTTCTCATCTAAGTCATTTTACTATCATGTCAATTGTCATGTCATGTGTCAAAATATGGAAATATTTATTTTGCATTGCTTGCAATTTGCAGCAGTTCAGTTCATTCATTGAGTAGATTTCGTGATATCGATTTTGTCCATTGTTTTTCTAAAATGTCTACACAGCAAGCCATAAGAGTTGGCACGAAAAATGTGAGGCCAATTCTCTCGCTGAACCAGGGCGAAGCGAGAGGGAGAGTCCTAAATCTGTACAAAGCGTGGTATCGTCAAGTCCCTTATTTAGGTAAGTAACCTGTTATGTCATCACATTTATGTGTACTACTATACAATTTGATCACAAACACTTCATTATTTACTATTAAAAAATACAGAAACATTCCTTTTTTCTAAAAGACCTAAAGAACAGAGGCTACTAACTACAGCTAGCCAAAGATTTAAATCATTGCAGCTAGCTATAAAACTTGCATTATGATGATTGTAGGTGACTTATTCTTTACAAGTATAATTATTTTTAGTTCATACTATTCAGAACTTTGTTACTCTTTTTGGTCTTATCTATATAGTTCCAGAGATATAAATATTGAGACCCAATATATCTTAGCAATTTTTCAGTGAAGGAATATGACATCCCAAAATCTGAAGAACAGTGCTATAAGCAGCTCCGAGAAATGTTTATGAAGAACAAAGATGTCAAGGACATCAGAGTTATTGACATGCTTGTTATCAAGGTAAGAGCCAAAACTATCTATATACTCATAATTATAGGAACCCCACAACTTCTAATGCTGCAGCTCTTTGAGCTTGACTTTTTCTAATTTAAATAGAAAAAGGAACTCCGAAATTCAGCTTCCTATGACTTATGGTTAGGACAGTGCGTTGCTTTGTAAGTCGAACATTTATTAAAAGATGAATAAATTGTAGACATATTGCCAAGTTAGACTGTAAAATTGGGTGAAATTATTATGTTTAAACCCTGATTATGTAAAATATCCTTGTTTGGTACAAATCATGTGAAAATTAAGAATGCACTTTACATCTTTCTAACTGTTTCTGCTATTCTATCTTTATTTTGCAGGGTCAAATGGAACTGAAAGAAACAATGCAAATGTGGAAACAGAAAGGGCATATAATGGACTACTTCAGACCAACCGTAGAAGCCAAACCCAAAGATTTCCTTTCCAAGTTTTTCACTTCAAATGAATGAGCCATCAACATGATAATTTGTAAATACATAGGATATTATTTAAATGGAATAGAGAACTCAGTTTAGCTAATAGTTTGATTCTGTGAAGGTCTGCGTAGCTCCTCACATTTAGTCATTGACTTCTCTTAATTCTTTAGGTACATAAACTTAATAAGTAAAAATTAGCAATTAATAATTAGACCTACAGACATGGCAGAGTTTAAATATCACTTTACCCTGAGGCTGTAAGGATATAGCAACACAAAATAAAAACATAAAAGGGTAAGTGTAGGTAAGTGACTACCAAAATTTTGTCCTTTTTTATATCTATGTACTGAGCAGAAAGGTCTATAATGATAGACCTAGTTAATTTGGTCCACTTAGTCTAAAATATTTTAGACTAAATTGGTCACCCAGATAAGTGCACCTGGACTAATTACTAATTAGTATATACTATTAGGTATTTATAGTAGAGGTTTGTTTTTGGTTTTAGTATGTAGAGTAAAATGGCTAGCCAGAGGAAGAAAAAAGTTCAAAATTCTTTAGAGCCTTTTTTAGGTGTGAACCCTAAGTCATCAACTCATCACTTTCGCCTTGTAGACTCTTTGGTTAATTATTATCACTTCCCAACACATTTTTTTGTTATACTGTGGTTTTATATTTGTCAAAATGACCTTTAAGAATACAACAGTCATTGATATATCTATAGACAACAGTATTTTATTTTTGACATAAAAGTGACATTGTTTGGGAACTAACATTTTGGATTTTCTCAAAAATATATTTTTGTATTTCTGATAAAGTGGTGCAAGCGAAATGGCTTCAAAAGAAACGGTGCATGCAGCGTTCAAGAAAGTGCGCCCACTCATGTCTTTAGATTACCGTGAGGCTCGCTTAAGGGCGATCGGCCTTTACAGGGCCTTCTTTCGTTACATACCCTACATAGGTATTTATATTGTATTACTTACCATTATAACAGTAGGTACCTTCTTCCAACAAAATTAGGCACCAAAAAAAAACTTCTTTGTTATATATATTTTTTAAACTTAAGTCGTGGTTCCTCACATTGTTTGCCAAAGAACTTCAATGACTCTGTACTTTAGCGTTTGATTTTACACCGGTTGTGTCTCAGACTTGTACTTTCGGAATAGGTCCGATTTCCATGCGGTAGGTACTTGCTCCTGTTTCACAACGCGAACACCTTTAAATTCTCTTTCAGTGAAGTATTTCGATGTTCCGAAAAGTACAGAAGATGTTCGTTGGAAAATACGTGAAAATTTCTACCGGAACGCTTGCGTTACTGATGTCCGGATCATTGACATGCTGGTTCTGAAGGTAGGTTCAAATTTTTGGTTTATAATTATTATGAATACCTAAGTTAAAAAACAAAGAATTCATTCTAAAAAGTTTGTGAACGGTGTGAAGAACTCGAATATTTCGGGATAGGTAATCTTCTAAAACATTTTCATGTACCTATCAGCAATGGCTTTAGCTGCCCCATCTTAAGATTCCATCCATACCTACTTAGGTAGTTACTTACCTCAGATAATAAATAGGTACCTAAATCATAGTTACATAGGGTTACATGGAACTGAAAGAGATCGATCACCAGTGGCAGCAAAAAGGCCATATAATGGCTAATTGGAATCCAACAGCCGAATTGAAACCTAACGACTTTGTTGGCAAGTTCATAGCTGGCATTGACTGAAGTCTACAAAACTAACAGTAATACGTTTTTATTGGTGCATATACTCGTAGAAACGTTGATGAATAAAAGCAATTAACAAATTCAGTATTTTTATTGATCACGTTCATGCCACATCACATGCCTTTCGAAGGCTCATTGAAATTTGTAATTGAAAGTAAGTAGGTAAGTAACTAATAAAATTGAAATAGTTATAACGGTTCTATACAAAGGTAACAGGTAAAGTACCCATTAGTAACTTTTTAGATATAAGTTACGTCGTAAGTAATTTCTTTTATGGTCTTGGTGTTGGGCTATATAATAGAAAAACCTCCTCGTAATTTCAGACGAAGCGTGATAGGTAAAGATACCTGCCTATCATAGCACTCACACTGGTTTATTTTCCCATACAAGGGATGGGATTTCCCTAGTATGGGGGAATCAGGACAGTAGGTAATTATTGGGTGCTCTTAAATTAATAATTTGTTATCTGTTTTCAAAAAAATTACATTTCTGGCAAGTAACTATCATAGCATGAAAATATATCAGGTTTACAATCGTCACAACCATCTTCTAATATTTTTTTCTTATGATTATGTTTGGTACGTTAGGTCAGATAATAGAATTATGGACAGTGTTGGATGGTATTTGTTACAATAATTTCATTTATATATATTTCGATGAAGTATTCAAAATTAGAGATTTTAAAATATCTTTGTACTTATTTGCACATCAGATGGTATGTCTTAAGCTAAATATAACCTAAATAAGCTATTAACCGTTTCAGTGCAATAAATTTAATCAGCACAATTTACAAAATAAGTAAGCTTAACAGGCTACTACGAGGTACATTTTTACCTACAAAAATACGTTATGCAAGAAGTCCCTACAACATTATATTATAATCTCTTTTGGTATTGTCTTTGTAGATACATTTACAACCAGTTATGTATGTAGTATTTTACAAAAATACTCATTGTAATAAACTTTTTATATACAAATTAAATGTTTAAAAACATTTGCTGATACTTGGTTAAGTACCATTAATTATATAATAATTAATGGCATAATATGGTATTATATATAATTATATGGTATATTATTTATTTTTAGAAAAATTACATCTATTTACACATTTCAAACAGCTTATCAAATAACTTTACTTACTTTTACAAGCATTAGGTTGTTATTATTACAGTAGGTATACGTATGAAAATATTAATTGAATATGCGTATTATTTTACAAAAATGGCGCAAACATGAATATAAGTAGGTGACAGCGTAGCAAGGTCTACGCCGCGCCGTAGATCTCGTAGTGACCTCACTACGAGATCTACGGCGCGGCGTAGACCTCTACGCCGTAGAGTTTTCGTAGCCTCTTATAGTAGTCCCGTAACTGTGCCCTTATCAACATTTCTTAAATAATTTACGATAAGACTAGGCCATTTCTTACAATGTTCTTCGATATCAAAACGAAGATCATAGACAAGCTCGTGAAGATAAAAAAACATTTCATTGGTTATTCTTAGTAGTCGTCTTAAAAGGAAAATAAGTATTTCTATTTCCAATAAAAACACGTGGGTTGTTCGATTTGCAAAGTTATTTCGCTGCATATTACTTGAACATTATTTTTCATCATGTTGAGCCTGTCTAAGAATCCACATATTTTAATTAATAAATAAGTTATCTTACAAGTAGGTATCAGCGGATCCAAGGTCTTACAACAGCATCTTTACAAATTCTGCAACAAGATACAAATAAAATTAGATTCAAGGCAGAGAAGAATTAATAGTTACAATGTTCTCGTGCTAACGGATAAATCATTTCCTTCACTAGATGGGAATCTGCCAATATTTCTGTTTTTTTAAAACACAATATAAATAAAGATTCAGCCGGTTAGCAACGCGCGCGTTTTCTTCTGGGGGGCGATTATGGATCTTTGCTTACAATCAATGTCAATACATTTTAATTGTAATCAAGTGATTTGGTATTACATAAGAGTGTTTATTCATTCAATTTCATTGACATTTGACAAGTGTTGATTGAGTTCCGTAATCGCACTACTAGTCGTGTCTAGTGACTTTCAATCTAGTGTGGTGAAAGGATTAAAGTGCGTCTCAGAGGCTCCTTACATGCGTCCTTAATACAAGATACTGCTGGTATAGTGGTGGTAGTCCCTATCGATCGTAAAGTCGTGGGTTCGAACCGGTCGGTCGTGCATTGATTTTTCTGTTCAAAAAACATATGTGCGCTAATACCAGTAATACTCTCAATCGGTGAAGGAAAACATCGTGAGAAAACTGGCGTTGGTATATCCTAGAACCTTAAAAGTTCAATGACATAATGATATGCATGAAAAGAGCCCCTAAAATTCAATGTAATACAATACATTGATATTATGTAGTAACTGAATATTAGCAGATTAGTATCAGAATTACGTGATTGCAGTACTGAGTGGCTATTACGGAACTCTGATTACAATAAATTACAATGAAAGTCTATCAGCAACTCGACTGTGATTACGCAATTCTGATACTTACAAACATTATACCCAAGACAATAAACCAAAGATATAATAATAATTTTAAGGCAATAACTTTCCATAATACGATTTTCCGCTAGTTCTAGTTAGAAGCTGTTAGTAGGTAATCATGTTTTAATAGTATCAGTAGTGCGATGACGGAACTTTGTTACAATCAACACTTGTCAAAATGTCAATCTAATTGATAAACACTCTTATGTAATACCAAATCACTTGATTATAGTGAAAACGTATTGACATTGATTGTAAGCAAAGATCCATAATCGCCCTACAGAGTTACGTAATCGCAGCCCTGAATTACGTAATCGCAGTACTGGTTTAGCATGCGTCAATAGGGTGACCACACTCCGGTAGGTGGGCCGTGCACTCACCTTCGTAATCGATCCTGCCGTCGTGATCGATGTCGCCGAGCGCCAGCACTTGGTTGAGCTGCGCTTCCGTCACGGGCTCGCCTATCATCTCGAGGGCGGATCGGAGCTCGTCGCGCGTTATGTAACCGTTGTCGTCACGATCGAACACCCTGTATAACATAATATTAACTTTTAGAAACAATCGAGTTACACAAGGCGCTGTTATATTTTCAGGAGATTATTGAAGGAAAACATCGTGAGGAAACCGGCATACCCTAGAACCAAAAATTCAAAAGTGTGTGCCATAGGTTAGCAACCGTCACGTAAGTACGGAATACTAACATGTTTGGACGTACCTACCTACCTCTGACTACCCTCTTTAGATATCCTCAAGAGATCTGAGATATCTACCGAGACTGGGGATTACCGCCCGGATAAAATTATGTGATGGTCGGTTTTGCTTAGGAGTTGCCAAAAATAAATCTTTTTTTAGTGCCCGCTTAGTCAGCTCCGGACTAAAAAGCAAATAGTTCCACTTGACGTTTTATAAATCAGATACAAAGACCTGTTTTTATTTTGTTTGAAATGTTAAATTATTTTTTTAATTCGCACGTGTGTCTTTGCTTAGTATTTTTCTATGTGGCGATTGTTTGCTCCCTGCTACGTACGGAATACTAATTACTGTGCAAAAACGTGGACATTTTCCTAATAAAATGTTTGAACGTGTCTCTGACTACATATCAAAACATATAAAAGATAATTAATTAGAGATCTGAGGATATTTCTACAAAAGCTGGGTATAACAGTCGTGAATATTAGTTTTGCAAAGGTAGGCGTTACAAACGTAGATAGATACGATATCTTTAAACCGGTACAATATTGCGGTACGCATAATATCTATCTATTGAAATATTATCGTTAAAATCCGATATTGAATCACAAAATCAGATTCAGATACCTACGATTCTCAGAAAAAGCGATACAATCCAGCCCTACTTTTGTAATATTTTACATCCACATAGGTACCTATGTCAATGGTGTCTATGGTAATACACATTTCTGATGCCCACGTTCATTAAAAACTGTTAAACTCAATCTCAATACAACTTTATTCACTGAAATCACAGGGATCATTTTGAATTGTCTAACATACCAGGTGAGTCTAGGAGCCAATTCAAGTCCTATCCCCAGTCAGAGAAGAAATGACAAGAAACTCGCTGGGCCCTAGCGCTTTTTTTGTATGATCCTTGTTAATTTTGTTAGAGACACCTAGCAGAGTCGGAGCTGATTCGTCCCAAGCTTTTTTGTCATCTAAGTACTCTGATATTCCTTAATATGCTTTTCAAGACAGTTTCTGTTTAATTACATTTTTTAATTTCCGAATCAAAGCGTACACATTGCCCTATAAAGGATTTACCTACTTTAGAGATGTAAGCATTGGTTCTTACTTGAAAGCTGCCAGAAGATCCTTTGTGATCTCTTCTTCTGAATCCCCTCCGATACTACTGACGTCCATTCCTTGTAATGCCTGTATTTTCGTCACCCATTGCATGAAGTCATTCTCATCTATTAGGCCGTTACCTGAAAAGGGAAAAAAACGTGGGTACATTAGTTCCGCCAGATGTCCTCTGTGGGACTGTATCACTGAGAAAACTGTAATCCAGAAATAGGTTTCCCATTTACTATTGCCGATTAAAGGCCGATTCACACATATCAGTGAAGTCACAGTTCCGACACAGTACTGACTGGCACAGTGCGAAATATTCTTTCATACATTCTCTAAGGGCACTGTGTCGTCACTGACACTGACAAGTGGGGGTGCGTTCATAGATAATGTATGAAAGAATATTTCGCACTGTGCCGGTACTGTGCCGGTACTGTGTCGTAACTGTGATTTCACTGATATGTGTCAATCGACCTTTAAGGTCATTTATCATCGTCAGGTATCTACTGTTGCATATCGAAAACTTTTAGAACCAACTTCCCTGTTACTTCCTTAATGGTTTAAGAATGGATCAATATTTACATTCAACAATGTACAGGATAACATGGTAGTATTGATAAAAAAAATCGACGTATCCATTTGTACCGAGGTAGGTATTAGGTACATAATGTTTCGGTGTCTCGTTATCTACAAAGATTCGATTGCGGAAACATTTCCTAGGCTTCATAAAATGAGTTCTTAGGAAGTTCTTGAATTTCGAATTAGGATTACGAAATGTAAGTTGAGTTAAAGCGAATTATTTTCAATGAATTTTGTCTCCAACGCCAGTGCGCTTAAACGGCAAAGGAAAACAACCTGTCTTGTGCTAAAACTAAAAGTTCGAAACACAACCAATCAGTATTTCACATAAAAGTTGTTTCAAAATGATCCTTGTGATTTTATTAAATAAAAATAATTTGAATTTGACGGGAGCTTATTATGGAGCAAAGAAACCACATAATGTGAGTAGAAGATCTAACATCGTGTTACTAAATTGCAGAACTATATATACCTATCGTACATAATTATATGTATTTATATATAAATTATGTATCGAACCATTATGATTTTCAAGAAAGCTTTTCCTCCCACGTGACAGAAACACTGTATAAGTAGGTAGCTAGTAAAATCGATAAGGTTAATTCACTTTGGTTATTGTAAAATGGCGTGTTGCGTTCTAGGCGGTTTCCGGTAGGTACTGAGGAAATACTAATACAGTTGCCGGTCGTTTTTGCGGCACATAAACAAGTTAGAGATAGCGCGCACGGGTTACTTTTGTCGCCGTGACTGTTTCGTCAATTTTATCAAGTCCGTAGTTATGTATGAAGATGCACGCATGTTACGACGTGACAACTGGGTGATCAAGATCAACTAGATAGATAAAAAATTTGTAGAAGCACATTATTGAAACGAATTTTAAAACCGCGAGTTTATGTAAGGATTTGATCCGTTTTATGTTCACTTTACAATAATGGTTGATATCTTGTAATTTAAAAATTACCTAACGGTAGAAACGGTGTCAATACATAGGCCTGCAAGATAAATTATTTTTCAATGTGCCATAGCAACGAGCGATAGCTAAATCTATCTACTAACGTACTTCCGGTTCAAAGAGGGTTGTGAAACGTCAAGGTCAGCATTCATTGCTGCCAGGTAACTTACAGCTTTCCATGGAGACAGTTATAGCGGTTCTACAAAAATAATAGGGAGGGCAAAGAAATAACGGCGTAGCTCTTCACTGGCAGCATTAATTGCCATCGTATTTTTTAGCAAAACCTTATTCCAGGCAGCAGTACTTCTATAGGTATTATTTCTGCCCAATATCTTTGAAAATTCATTTCTGAACCTACCCGTAAGATTCTGAATTTATCACGACTATTTCCCGTAGTGAGGGTACAACATTAGAAGTTGAATACTATCAGGTAGGTAGATGTTTAAAGATTCTTCCTTTATGTAGATCGTTGCAGATAAAATACTGTCTTGATAAAACAAAATTACCCGCGTGAATTTCAGGGCTTTTCCAGGCACAATCTTTCGATAGAGATAGGAAAAGATTTCTGAAGGACATCCAGCACGCAACGTTAATTCAATGACTACTACCATACCCATTACCCAGTCTACCCATAGCTGTAAGGCTGCGTTCACATGTAAAGCAGATTGGCGCAGATTGCACCTAGAGACTCGAAGCCGTGATTAAGCTGACCACAATACACACTCCATGTATTATATGACAATAGATATTGATAGCAACAACTCATTAAATTTTAATGAAACTGTGTCCACTTGATCTAAATGATACCTACTAAATGTATCCAAATGAAATATGAATCTATCTGAAATTGTTAATATTTTAGGACAAAATAATGCCAGGGTGCATCAGATTTCATGTACTAGACTGATTCAGACTCGATATTTTTAAATGTAATCGATCAAAAATACGAACTAGGCAAAACAACGAATTATGTAGCTGTTGCTAGATCTATTGCAGCATTTGCAGCTATGGTGGTACGTCTCGCTCGGTCGCGAAATTATATGAATTTACGATTTTTAATCTCTCCTGCGTTCCCGGAGTAATATGGCTTTGTACATGTAGGTATGTACCTACTTAGTTTTGCGACGATTGTAAGCCATTTTCTGCGACTTCGTGTTGAGCGAACTTAAATTTATACGCAGTTTGATAATTTGGTCGATTGTCACGAAATTTAACTAAATCAACATAATTACCAAACTAAACGCGTAGTCGTTTGCGTAGTCGGCGCTTGTCGCAAAACTATGTACATTTTGGCTAATTTTATCACTTAGGGAAATATTAAAAAAAGCAAAATATTCTAATTTCGCGCCCGAGTACCTAAGACAAACTGCCTTTAGATAACTGGTTCTTCGTTCCTTTAGTTAGAAGTTTCTTAGCGCTCATTATCCGGTGTTAGGTGGGGAGAGCCTGGTAGGGATTTAAATTTATACAGTGGCAACTAATGCAACAGTCTGTTTTTGTTTTTCAACCTGAGATTGCAACCTGTATTTTACGCGAATGCGCCCTATCTACCATCACACCCGCTAATCTGTTGATCCAATCAGCACTGGCTATCTAATGGGGTTAACCGCTGGTACTCGAACACGTAATTTTATTTATGAGGTCGTGCGCTAGACCTTTGTGATAAAGAGTTAAAATAGAGAAAGCTAGTGGGCTAATCCTGGGTTAGTAAAATTGGTCTTATAACTCGCTGACCTGACGTCACTAATTACTTATCCCTGAGCTCCTATGCCACTATATAATTAAGATTTACGAGCAAAATCCTATTAATCGTCGGCTTACATTTTTCACACATCACGAGTCTTTGTAATAAATTACCTGTACCAAGCCCTATATCTAGCGGTTGTTAGACTTTGTTGTTTAGTTGATAGGCGGCAAAAAGGTTTTACTAACAGACAATAGGTACAAACTCGTCAATATTTTGTCTGTTTTCAGGTATTACTGTGTATTACTTTATAGTTACTGTAACCTACACAAATGTTTGAGCTATTTTTACATTATGTGTGTAAAATGTATTTCAAAGTTTATTAATACTGGTATTGTTACAAAAGTAGGTAGGTACTGAAATGAAACCGTAGATCAGTAAAACGTCGGTCAGCGTAAACAACATTTAATTATAACTTGCTGATGAGATGCTGTTTCCGCTCTCTGTACATTTTGAAGCAATTTAAAGTCACACAATATTTCATTCTGTAAAGTTTCCGTGTGAATATTTTTGTAATAAAAATCGTGTGCTGTTTTTGGCATGAATTCAAATCAGAGTGGAAAGCATAACATTGCTGTTAGTTACAATTTGGTGATACATAATTTTCCCTGATGATCAACGACACGAGTCATTAAGTCCAGTTTAAAAATAAGGAGTGAGGTCGAGGCTCCTCGGGATAACTTCATAATACATCTACTGAACATATAAGATTATAGGTACATTAACTTGTAATAAATAAAACCGGCCAAGTGCGACTCGCGCACGAAGGGTTACGTACCTTTATCTAAAAAAAGGCAAAAAAAATCACATCTGTTGTATGGAAGCGATTTAATTTTTAGTACTCGTATCTTATATCTTAAAACGAGCAATTCTTGTATATATATATATATATCTATATATATATATATATATACAGTCGTGGTCAACTAATTAGGGACATGCAAGATAGTGAAGAACAATAACCGGTTATGTACATACAAATATAAAACCCTATTGATTTCTCAGTAACTATTATTTGCATAATTTGGTCCGATTATTATGCTTTAAATGGCTGTAAATAAAAGAATAAATAAATAGAAAAAAGTATTTAATATCAAAGGTTGAACATTGTATTCAATTTTAAGGTATAATTCTGTAGCTGGACATTTAATTAAGGACAGTAAACTATAATGAAAAATAGAGTTAAACAAAACTAATAATCTGCAGTATTATAATATCTTTAACAGCTCCATTTTATTACGTGTAAAATCAGTACCCAGTAGCAAAACCTTTGTTAGTAATTACCGCTTGACACCGATGTGGCATAGACATTATCAGTTTCTGGCATGTTTCGACAGGAATGTTTGCCCATGCCTCACAAAAAGCTTCATTAAGTTCATCTAAAGTTGTGGTACGATAAGTGGCTACTTTTTTCTTGATTTCGTACCAAAGGTGCTCGATTGGGTTAAGGTCCGGGCTATTTGCTGGCCAATCTAGCACCGATACTGACTGACTGGTAAGAAACGACTTGACTGAACGGGCGGTATGTTTTGGGTCGTTATCATGCTGAAACGTCCATATAATAGGGAGATGCTCCTCAGCATAGGGAAGCATCGTTTCCTCCAATATTGCCTTGTATTGATGTTGGTCTAAGTTACCCTGAACTTTCCTCACAGGTCCCACTCCACGTCCAGAAAATGAACCCCACATTTTAATGTTTCCACCGCCATGTTTCACCTGCTTTTTTGTGAATCTTGGATTCATTTCCGCTTTTACTGGACGCCGTACGTATTGCCTTCCATCTGAAGAAATCAAATTAACCTTGGTCTCGTCAGAGAATAATACATGTTGCCATTGGGCGTAGGTCCAATGTCCATATTTACGTGCAAACGCCAAACGAGCATTTCTATGTTCTTTCTTCAACAACGGTACTTTGCGAGCCACTCTTCCGAACAACCCTGCTTCTACCAGACGTCGTCGAACGGTCCTAGCTGAGACACCAGCTCTTTCGTCTGTCCCAAACACTTCGTGTTTAATTAAAATAGAGCCTAGAAACGGATGTTTCTTAGCTAACCTGGCTATCATTCTATCTTCTTGCGGAGTTGTTTTTCTCGATCTTTTTGTTCTGGGCACATTTAAATCTGTGTTATTGCGTCTGACATGTTGCACTGCATTGTATACCATAGTTTTTGAACAATTTAAATGTTCTGCTATCCTTCGGTATGGCCAACCATGCTCGACAACAAACTTCATGATAATTTTTCGTAGTGTTGGATCGCAACTTATTTTTACCCATTTTTCTTCAAAATATTTTTCAAAACTTAAAATAAATATCGGGATTGCCGCCAAAACTACCACGAAACAATAAGAGAAGAAGTAAAAAAGTATTGAGATTCAAATTTTGAAAATAGAACGCAATATCTCAGTGTCCCTAATTAAATGGCCAGCCAGCATTATTTGAACAAATAGCACTACGATAATCTATCAGCTATACTGTAAAGAGGTTTAATGTTTAAGAAGTTGTTATTGTTTGTATAATCGGGCACATAAATGACTAATTATACTTACATGTAAGAGATATGGAATATGGTTTAGACTCGTTGGAAAATAAAAAATAAATTCACAATTCGGTTTAACCAAAGAGTGTCCCTAATTAGTTGACCACGACTGTATATACAAGAATTTCCGTTTTACCCTTTGGGTACGGAACCCTTAAAGCTATCATAAACTAGTGCTAGGTAGGTATAAATCTATTTAATACTATTCAGTGAGCGAGACTGATAGGGAACGAACTAAAGGGTGAACTAACGATAAGTCAAGTTTGGCTGTGAAACGGGTAAATGACAAACCTCGAGAAACTATTATAGCACGTTGATCTTGGCAAAGACCGGCGTGCGGCGTAAAGACCCAGGGGCCGGTCGGGAAGGTCAGGAACAAATGTAGGTACGCGACCTTTCTGTTTCCTTACAATATCGGTTGACCGTGGGAAATAAACAGAGGGTACAGAAGGGCGATATGACATTTTTTAAAGATTTGACAGACTTTGAAGATGTGTCTAGAAAAGCTTACTATAAAATATCAGAGTACTTAGATGATAAAAAAGCTTGGGATGAATCAGCTCCAACTCTGCTAGGTATTCCTTACAAAATTAACAAGGATCATACAAAAAAAGCGCTAGGGCCCAGCGAGTTTCTTGTCAGTTCTTCTCGCACTAGGGATAGGACTGGAACTGGCACTTAGACTCACCTAGTATGTAAGACGTTTCAAAGTGATCCCTGTGATTCTATTGAAAATAAACATATTTTGATTTGATTTTGATTTTGATTTTGTTCTGCTGGATAAAAAAATTATACTTACGCTGCGCAAACCAGCTGCAATCATTTTTTTTTTATATTACATCGCGCATAAATCTTTACAATTGCCATTATTGTTGTTTGAGGGTTTTAGATCCAGAGTGTTTTGCTCCAAGTCGCTGATCCGACACAAGGTAGAGAATCTTGGAGATTGATAGAATAATGTAAGTGAATATTGTGGCAGAAATGGTTTAGTCAGTGATTATTTAACTTTAAATATTTATTAAAAAAACTCGTAACTAAAACTATTACAAGCAATATAGTTATATATGAACATATTGATGAATGGACAAAAACTTTTAGATGGTAATATGAATAAAAAAGAAGGACATTAAAGGCTCAATAAAGGCGACCTTCAGATTTTCATGGTAAACGTATCGTCGACCTTTCAACCTTCTTAAACGCATGCCAACCACGCCTTATTGAGACATTACGTGCCGCAACGAGACTCCATAAATACCAATGAATACCTTGACTGCCAATGGCAGAAGGGTGCTGTAATGTTATATCGATACCAAGAGGCCAAGTAAGTTATCAAAATTGTGCCAGTATCATACTGAGTCGGTACGTCTTCATAAAGGGCAGGTAAAAAGATACAGTGATACCTTGATCGTAAGAAATCATCAGATACCCAAGTGGTACCTTCGATGTTTCATTTTAAAAGAACGAAGTGGGGTAAACCAAATTGCATTTGAGTTTTATCAAATCGACACTTTTTACAATGCTAGGCTACTTACCAGTTTTACTGGCATCTTTGATAAGTTCCGAGATGAGGTCGTCGCTGACCTCGATGCCTAGGTTCCTCAGCATGAACTGGAGTTCTGCCGGCGTGACGTGTCCATCGCTGTCCCTGTCCAGCAAGCCGAAAGCTGTGCGGAGATCTGCAAGAAATTAATATTTTATCTTTGAAGAAGCTCGTCAAACGTTTTCTTTGATAAATTCTGTGGAAAACTGCAATCTATTGAAATCTGAAGTAGGACGTAGGAGGTTCTTAAGACAAATTAACTTTACGTAAAGCCCAGAATGAATAAACCTATCAAGGTCCTTTCGAAATCGTTGAAAAAATAATCTCAATAAAGTTTCTGAGCTCATTCCGCTATAACAAAACCTTTTTATTTATAGGTACCTTCTCTTTGTTTTGCTGTTTAAGTAACATTTAAAGATTGTACCCAGTTAGGTAAGTACCTACCTCTTTGAAAATGAAATAGTAAATCCAATTTGAAAAGGCTGGAAGTAAAGTTAATAATTTAGTTTCCAGATCGAAAGTTCATTTATTATTCTTTCTGTGTAGATACCCTAACTAAAGTATCATTACCTACATCACAAAAAGTTAGGAGCGAATGTTATTCTTTAAACAGGATCGAAATATGTGCGCATAAGTAGGCAAATGTAATAGGTAAGTATATTAAGTATCGACCTGTGTGTGACACGTACCTTTGGGTGCCGAGATAATTTAAATATTTTTTTTTTACTTACAAAACTCATTATCTTTTTTGGCAGCCATTATATTTTTTAAACGAAAAGGCAAGATGTTGATAAAATTCGAATGACTGCCACGGCGTGATCAGTATCACTTTCCGACTAAACTTAATTAATTTTATCAGTAGATTTATCTTTGCTCGCTGTCTTCGTGTAGGTAATGTGAGGTTGTAAACATCTCAGCATCACACCCGACAATATTGACATAAGATTACACCACTATCTTCCTTATCTCGGGCCAGGTTCGAAGCATTGCTGTCGTAAATAATCGTAAAACTACAATTTTAGGACACGATGAAACATCCAACCCGCTTCGTATGAAGATCATTATCATTAAAGACCACAAAGTACTTACTCATTTGTACTTATGATGTTTGCTGGTTTTCTTTTAAATTATTCCTGATATTTTACATGTCTTTTTCCAGAATATCTACCTACATACTTACTCACGAATATATATAATACTCACGATTGCCTCAACATTTACATGATGATAGGTATAGATGTTGAATATTATGAATAAGTTTATCGACGAACTTTATTCTGGCTATATAGTGATAATTACCGGATGATGTAGTCATTATTTTGATTTCATCGTGCGATTCCTAAAATACACTCATCGTCCATTATGTAAATATCCCTAACAGCCGCGTGTACCTACACGACCGACAAGGAATGATACGTCTTGACTCATTTCCTATACCAAGTATTTTATTTATAAATAAGATCTGTGCAAATTAGTCTAGTCTTCACGACATGGTTCTTCCTGGCTTATAGTTTAGGCAGTAGGTTTACTATTATACCTAATATTACCCAGTGATTGTATTTTCATTGAATATTGAAATTAACTTACTATATACCTACCTAGATCGAGAATCTAAATTAATATAATAATCAACTAAGTACATAAACCTACGACCTTTAAAAGCAATTTGCTTAAATGTATCGTTAAATTGGTGTTCATGGAAAGTGTTATAGTGTTGATTGACAAATAAACGTAAACAATATCCAATTCCAGAGCCCTAAGCACTGGTTTCTAATGATTTTTACCGCTAGCTGCGAACTCGACTCTTCCACATTACGCTTTTTGCCGCAATAGCCGCAGACCGCTAATTTATTTTGTTTGAAGCAAGAATCTCACGTTGACCCCTCTTCCGATCCATATAAGTATGTACCTCATCACTGATTGGGTTTGTTTCATTACTGCTACGTTAGTTAGACGAATGACTGAAGGACACGGGTGCCATTTTACATACGCCGTCAATTTAATAACACGGCGTTAATTTTATTGAATTTTAACGAATATAGCTGTACGTAGCACCGTAGGCGTAGGCGTAGCACCGTAGCTTCAAAATTGTCGTGTGACAGAGGATCTACTGAAGCCCTGGGACCTCACCACGAATTCATAATACATTACCGAAAAAATATTACATTGTTATTTCATACCATGACCTATGCAAATTGTATGGAAGTAGGGACGTTTCTGCAATGGAATCGTTACGGAATCGTTCGACTTCGTGGTAAGGCCCCTGTACGTCTACCATGAGTTGTCACATTTAGATCGGCTGACGTTACTACAGTAGTAATAGTACGATACTATGACAGACATCCTGTCAAAATTGATACTCATGGTACCAAATTCTAAGCAAATTAATGAAGCGCAAACTACAGTCGTTTTAGTACCTAACTATCCGCTAGAAGCGCTGCACAAGTTTTCATGCATTTTTTTAACTACAGTCGCTAGCGAGTGTATGTGAAAACTCATGGTCCGCCTACTGAAGTAGTTCGGCTGTGCGTCGTCGATATGTCAGTGAGTCAGCTAGGCAGGTCTTTAATGTAACGTCGTCAAGATCCTCATTTTGTGTTGGTACCGCAATCGGCTGATATAACTAGCTATTAACCTACTATTAACGCCAGCCAACACTATCATATTTAAATGTAGAATTTGTTTATAAATAACCTACATTCGTGAAACTGGTAATAAATTAATGCAATTTCATAGAATCATTTGCATTTGGCGACGAATGCAGCTGTTGTGATCAAATAACACCATTATTTTAAACGTTATAAGTATGTATGTATATAGGTACCTATTTACAAAACATAAAAAAGTTAGTTATTATAGTAAAAACTACGATTATTACCAGTATAATGTAGGTTTATAGGTATTCCTAAATTCACAGTCCAGTCTTGAAAATCGATTTAACTTAAAGTTATAATTATTATTATCATACATACAGTTGCGACAGTTAGGGAGATTATTTGTAATGGAGTTATATAACTTCGAGATGCAAATGTAATTTACCCTCTGCTCCACAATAATATTTTGCTGGGAGTAGGTAGGTAGTATTTAACCGACCGAGTAAGCAGTTTAGTAATCTATTACTTACGAGTACTAATATACCATGTACATTATAAAATCTACTTACATGCTACTTATAGTGTTCCTTTGACGCATCCTCCTAACATAAACGGTTTTGATAGAGGTATCTTAGTCTTTAGTACAGTGCGATTACAGAGACTGTATGATTTTTGAAAAAGACCTTGCGAACGCATGGTAATGAAATTACAATAAAGGTACTTAGAACTTACTATTGAGCATGGCTTCGCTCGGAGCGGGCACCACCGGCCTGTCATCCACTGGCGATTGTTTCTTCTTACTTTTCTTCTCATCATCTGTCTGCAATTCCAAACAGGCGTTATCAGACATACAATAGCACTTTACACGATCAATATTTTAATCCGACTGTGCCGCTATCGCGAGTGTCAATAAGAAGTAAGGTCCAGTAGGTAAATGGCACGGGTATTTTTATCAATTTATTGTTATCAATCTTGTCACATATTTTATCGGGCTATTGTCTGATCAATAATCATGCAAAGTACCTACATACTCGTTTAACTAACACTTGAGAAGTGGGTGGGAATACCTACCAAGCATGCCCTTTCAAACGCTTATCAAATAAAGATACTTAGGTATAACATAATCTTATAAATCTTGCTCGAAAGTTTGTATTTTAATTTCTAAAAATAGGCACTTGCAACTGGTGAAACTTTATTTTATGTCAGTACCTACATAAAAGCTTTTTTTGTTGCATTTGTGTGGATGTTCATGTACTTAACTTTATAATTCATTAAATTTAATGTGTCATTTCATTAACGATGTTGAATTGTAGGTATTACTTAGGTACCTATATAACACACATACCTACGCAAAATGTATAGGTAAGTCATAAACATCAGAGAGACGTAGGTACATTTTTATTTGAAAACATGTTCTTTTCATCTTTTAGGGTAGACTGGGTACGTTTGTGCCAGGGTACGGTAGTGACAGTCGTCATATTGGCGAAACTATAAGGAATACGGGGTTGGGTGTAAGGGAAGAAAGGAGCGGCGTGCCTGTCCGAATGTGCTTCACAGTATTGCGTCATCCGGCGCGCGACGTAGCGGCTTGTAGAGTACCACATTACTATTTTTCGATGGAAAGTAAGTTTTTTTTTCGATTTCTTTGTGTGATTGTTGTTTTATGTGTACAGATAGAGTGATAAGTGTTTATTGTCGTAAAACTTAAACATCAGTGGTTAAATAGCAGTGATTACTTTGAGCGTAGATTAGTCGGTATATTCATGGCAATTGCTTTTTTGCGAATGGATACCATGGGTACGTTTGTGCCAAATTTTCTGGGTACGGTTGTGACATAATTAAACAATTTTTTTTGCTTTTAGGTGCCGCAACGACATGTAAGGAAGACGGAAAGAGGTCATTGTTACCTGCAAGAATATGAAAACGCTTATCAAGCAGTGAAACTTGTCATAACTGTGAAAAATCTGACTAGATTTCAGTAGGTTAAATTTTTAAAAGTAAGAACTTCCTTAGATTTTGTTGATTTTGTAGTTGCATGTTTAAGCACCTACAAAAATGTTTATTTAAGCTGTTATATACCTGATTAGAATTAATATTAAGACTTTCACCTAATAATTAAAGATGCTAAAGAGCCTTATTATATAAAGTGATACAAATGTTACTGTTTTTTATTATATTATCATAAATTTATTGTAAAACATTTATAGGTGATTGTATGACATACAATACGTGCAATAAAGTTGGTTTACGACCGTTTATGTGCGTTTTTGAACCTGTCACATTCGACCCCAGGCACTGTCACAACCGTCCTTGGGGTGGGGACGATTGTGACATATTTTTCTTATTTTTTCAAATGGCCGCTATGGGTTAAACTTTGCCTTTATGGAAAAAATTAAAGTATTTATATGTAGACAAATGTCCATCTATATATCTATATAAGAGCTTAACCTGACTGACTGACTGACTGACTGACTGATTGATCATCGCCGAGCTAGAAAGCTGAAATTTGGAAGGTGGTTTCCTTTTATAACAAAACTACCCACTAAGGCGGGATTTTTGGAAATTCCACCTCTAAGGGGGTGAAAAAGGGTGAAAACGTTAGTATGAAACTTTTTAACGCATGGAGCTATTTTCATGAAACTTTGTTTGTGCACTGTAAATACAAAATAAATGGACACGTGTTTCAGTATTTTTCAATATAACTTTCAAAAAGGGGTCAAATGTGGGGTCAATGTTTGTATGTGAACTTTTCAACGGGTGGTTCGATTGGTCTTAATTTTGGTTTGGATACTTTAAATGCAAAATAAATGGAAACGTATTCCTAGATATTTCAAAATAGCCCTCTAAAAAGGGTAAAATTGGGTGTCAAAGTTATTTATGAGGTTTTTTTATTAGTGTGATTTGTTTGAAACTCAGTTAAGTTAGATACCTACTTTAAGTGAACGAAATCGCGGGCGGGACAGCTAGTTTCACTATAAAATACACCTTTCCTCCAGTTAACTGGAATAGTTATGAAATTATGGACGATCAAATGAAAATTGGCACAACCGTACCCAGTCTACCCTACTTATTGTAATTTCTGTCTCTGTCTCTACAATTTTTTATTTAAGTATGTTGTTTATTTTAATCCCTCGGTTTTCTTGAATTTCAGTAGATACTAACCAAAAATGCCAGCTTGCCTTCAGCTTGAAACAAGAGGCATGTGTTTTAAAGAGTTGCATTATTAAAGGGCTTTCTTTTTATGACGCCTCGCAGACGGCAAGACTCCGGAAAACGAAAGCAATTCCCGCCCAAGCTCGTGTAATGTCTAACTAAGGGCGTTCATACAAATTTTTACGATCTGTTTTCGTCTTGTGCTGGTCAACTCTGCCGTGTTTAGGTCAGCACTGCGGAAAGAACTTACTTATACTTATAAAATCTGTGCTTATACATAGATTAACGGACTGAAGGTATATATAGGTATGTACCTACTTAGGTACTAGGTCAAGTTATTAAAGTATTGAAAGGTATGTTGTACGAATGGTGTAAGTCGTGTACCTACGCCTTATCAATCAGGTAGATCAGGGCAGGTCAGACAGGCGCCATTAATCTACTGTAAGTAACCAAGAATAGATTATTATCTTGGAAATCATTCGTAGGAGTAGGTATATTAAGTTACTTATAAGTCGAAAACGTGGGTTGATAATGTTACCTTCTTACATTGAAGGCGCCTAATATTAAATCTGAAAATAAGAAACTACCACGCAAAAGTAGGCTCTTCATTCTTGAAATTTTAAACCGGTTTATCATTGTGATAATTGGTATTACACCTACAGCTACGCAACCACCGTAACTTGATACCCATTTGGGTCTATGCAAGGGCAGACAACAATATAACCCTATGCTAGTTTAAAAATACTTATACAACATTGGCAGACGAATTGACAGATATTTTAGGGTCATGCTCTAAGAACAATGAAGGGAAAACCTTTTCAAAGGAGATTCTTCTTCTTCTTTTCATGTCACTAATGCTTTCGAACCAGTGTGGTGCGCCTCTGTGGAGAAAGGAGATAACTGTGCTACAAATTTAGCTTCACTTTTTTATGTGACTCTATAAGTTTGCATGTGAATTGCGTGCCGAAGTCCGGAATTGCCCGTTGGATCTGAATTGTTATTGGAAAATAAAATACTTCGATCGTTTTTGTATCGAAAATCTTGAAATCAAAATAAAATCATCTCTTACTGAGAGAGACCTTGGCATAGCTGCGACGCGATCGCCGCAGAGTCCGATGCCAATTTCTTCTCAGATATCTATTTATTGACCTATTTATTGGCCGATAACCATGCCAAATCTAATAAGTGGGTGAATCTATTACGACCTAATTAAACTATTTTTGGACATTGTTCTTACTACCTGTCAATTCAATCAATATTCTACCATATTATTCACGAGTTTGATCAGCGAAAGCTGACTCAAAAGAAGTACCCAGTGAACTCAACCTATAGATAGGCTATTATAAAGATACTAAGTAGGTACCTACTATCTTAGTGAAAAATATAGAGTTCGCGTTCATTACTTATTATTAAGTCCTACTTAGTTTATCCTATGAGAAATGTCTACAGTGTAGATATTTATCTACTCAAACTTCAATAGCAGTTTGTTTAAGGAGATAAAACTGAAAAACGTGTGATCGGTCCCTATAGGCGACTAAAGGACAAATATGACCGAGAGAAGCTCGCGTCGAAATAGCTGTTGGCACAGCATCAATTCCGAGTCGTAAACACGCAAGCTATGTGAAAATATGTGACATGTTGCTTTCTTGGGTAAATAAACCAAAAGTGTGAGATATCGCCTACAAACCAGCACCTATCTACACATTCAAAAACTCCTTCAAAACAGTTCTAAATCACCACCTTAACTGTTAAGCAAATATTATCAGAAAACAAAGAACATCTGGTCTTTGGCTTTTGATCTTAAATCTACTTACAAAATCGTTAGGTTACATTTCTGACTGACGAACTCACAGACGAGCAATACACGGCCTGCAAGTAGGTATGGGTTACAAGAGTGTGAATGTGAACGATGTAACGAAGTAGTACGTACACTTACCTACTACACGTTTATCATTGTTAATTCTGGTACAATCAAAATAAATTTAGAGCGATTAAAAAGCTCAAAACCGGGATACGACACGGAAATTACGACAAACTACTTACAACAACGTAGGTAAACTATTAACAATGTTCTTGTGAAACCGCTGGAAAACGGATGGACAAAACTTAGTGTGGAATGATTCAAACTGTTGAGAAATGTTGACAACATGCTATATTATTATAACACCGGCCGCCCCGCCTACCCGCCTGGCTTTTGAAGGATTCCAAGCATAGTAAAGGAATAGCATAGAAAAGGTGATAGTACCTACCTAGGTGCTTAAATATTCGAATTTTTACATAACAGCTTCTTTGTCTTTGTGTGAATAGATTCGAATGGTGAAATAAATTCACATTTGCGTACGTCTCAGAGAAATTAGTCCATAAATACTTAGGTTGATTCACCCTGTACCTACCTACCTGTATCATTTTTAGAAACGCCCGAGTACCTACGATGAAACTTAAAACTTTATTCGATCAAACATAATAATATACAATTCAATTTACAGCACATAATTTTACAAAGTAAATCACCTCACCCTAAAATATTCTCAACTAAATACAAATTGTGCCAGAAATGATAAAAACACTTGGAAACCATCCATCAAGCTTTTTACTTATGTATTTTTTTGTAAATAACTAAATACTTACTTACTAATACTACCTACATTTAAAATGTTATGTTGTTATTAGGTATTATCTAATGTTATTTCATTATTATTAATACTTAAGGTAGCTATGTTTCTTATATTCTTATACGTTACGTTACGTTTACCTACACACGTTTCATTCTGTTTATCTCATTATCTACCTACTTACTACTAGCAATGAATTTCCGCCGTCATGCGTGAAGAGGTACCTAGGTAGGTACTTACTCAACTACTACGAGTATTTGTAATTAAACTTACTTTTCTTCTGCTTCTAGATGTGGTAGCCATTCCCTGGAAAGAAAATGAAAAATAATATAAGACAGAAAGATTGTTAATGTAAGTACTTAAATAAGTTTAAAAATATAAAAAATTTGCCATGGCGTCGCACAATAACATTGTGCGATCACTTGCTTGTTATTCGAAGCAATTTTATCGTTATCGGAGAAAGTAGACCGGCGAACTCACGCCACTAATGGCTGAGCCAGGTACAAAACACCTAATGGTAATTTGATCGCCTAGTAATGTGGACGTCATTCAAAGTTTTAATATTTTGACGCTTGCTAGTTAACTTAATGTAGTTATACTAAACCATCACAAAAAGTACCTACTTTTTAGGTAGGTACCTATCCGACAAACAATAGATACCTAATGCTTGATACCCTTACCTTTTATGTAAAAAAAACAGCAAGTAACAGTGCGACTCGTTGCGTTGGGTTGGGAACTCTAAGAAGATTGTACTCGTAGTAACAAAACATCTTTCTCTAAAATGTTTATCTATCTAGATAGCAGTGTGTCAGCCAAGTTCGGAATTTTGCCTTCAGAGAAGAACCGACCAAGAGTCATGGTCATCTCATTACAAATTTCCCTTTTCTCGTTAATTAAAAACATTGTTTCTGCTTTGTCAGCTTATTTTAATTTGAAACGTTTTGGTGCATAACGGTTCTTTGGTGAGTTTTAGGTTCAATTTTTACAGTACCTAATATTTTATAATTTTCGGCTGTAATGAATACTTAGTAGGTACCTACATGAATTTAAAATACCTACTAGGTATTTTAACAAGTGCGTCAAACGTCTCATGAGATTTCCCAAGAATACATAAGTAGGTACTTATTTTACGGAAAGTGGTTCGATTGAGAACAAGAGTAAAGTGTTTAGATGTTTAGTACGTACCTATATAGATACATACACTACATTTCCTGAAACAAAACAAGTGCTAGTGATTTGTGTTGTTGGTGATATTCGCAACTGATATCTACACACAAACCTAGTTTTTCTTGGCATATTTCCAAAATAAACTTAAAATAGAATTATTTTAAATTGTCAGTACCTATTCATGGTAGCACAGCTTCGGTCAGTTTTGTAATATATTTGATTTATTAGTGCTACACGTCGACGAGTTTTATCTCTGCTTGCTCTCTTGTCACAAATAAATATTTTAGTATGATTACTTAGGTACCACGGTATAATCATAATAAATATTTGAAATTAATCACAATTCAGATAAAAAATAAATAATCAAGTAGGTACTTATTTAGGTAAGTACCTACCTAGGTACCTACCATTAAAATAATAAACAGGAAATATACTTTACTTAGATATATCTGATACTTTAGATAATTGTAGGTATTTGGCATAAAATGATCTCAACGAAGAAAAAAGCAGAAGGGATACTACTCTGTGCCAGAGTTGTCTACATAGGTATTAAGGTATTATTGAAAAAAAGTAAGTACCTATTTTATATGATGAAACTGCAAAAAAATATAGGTAAGTTATGGTGGTACCTACCATGAAAATTATGCCTAAAGTTGTACCTACTTATTGATCGAGCGAGCGAAGCGAGCCAAGATCTCAGTGGCAGCTATGCGATTTGGCGTTGTATGTATGCATATATGTTTGTTAGAGCATAACTTAAGAACCGTACGTCCAATCTGCATGAAACTTGGAGAGTTTAAAGATACTGCTAATCAAATTTACTGGGAAGCATATGAGCTTAATCGGTGTAGTATTACTATTTATTTCTATTTATAAATAAAAACTTATTATAATAAAACCTTTTTACTGTTATCTCGAACTAAAAAGCAAATGCAAAAACGTCATATTTGAAGGAATGAGCAGAAAAGGTATAATATTTACATCGATGGAAAAAATGGAAGATAAAAAATCGGACGCTGGTCTGATCTCAAGGTCTGAGTGAAGAAACCATCCTACGAGGAATCGCTGAAAATTGTCTTCCGAGGATTTTTTTATCTCAACAACTCAAGTCCTGGAAAATATTTTAAAACCTTGACCAGTCCAGTGCTAACCCCTTTAAATTTCAGATACCTACTGTAATAGGTACTATAAAGCATAACTAATCCTTGAACCAATATCTTGAACAAAGCCTGGTGAGGCCCTGAGGACGAAGTTTGGAAAGCTTGAGGAACGAACCACAGTAAATTGGGTTAGTTTCTACCAGCGCGACCAACAGAGTCATACAGAAGGGACTCTCGCAAGTGAAATTATCTATCCCGTGGTTCTTCTGGAGACAGATAAAGTCCACTCCGCTCATATTCTGTGGTCCAGTGGCGTGAGACCTTGAAGCAACAGCTATCCTAGATGCTCCTGCTAGACAGTCCTGGACTCTGAATAACATTTAAAACAGAAGACTAAGTACCTAAATATTGTCCTCAATCGTTTATCTAAATTTTATATCTAAACTCTTTTATTTCTATTAGCCTCAGTTTCATAAATAGTATAGGAAGCATAGAGATAAATTTACTAAAGTATAGAGTAACAAACTCGTTTTGTCAAGCCTTAAAATAGTGTCACAGCTTTTATGTTTTGACGACGTAGCTTTGAAACCATTGACATTTTGAACCAAACGCACAGCTCATCTCTTTTACTCCTTATAACCTACTTCGAAAGTGACATCGATTTTGATAGAGATAGATAGATTGCTTCAAATAAGAAACTTGGAGTTACCAACTTCTTAGTAAATTTTGCCAAAAAATTCACTAGTACTTTGGGACCAGTGTGGTGAAAGGATTAAAGTACGATTCTGAGGCCCCTTTCATACACACACTTTTTTCCACTCGGCATCATGTCCTTTTACCTTTTTTTTGTTCTACTATGGGTATGTTTATTGACGTCAACGTCATGTATGCTATGAATACCTAATGTGACATAATTTTTGAAAACAACATTGAGTAATAAGATCGCCAACAAAAGATGACAATTACTGCCTATTATTACACATCATCATCATCATCATCATCAGCCTATATAGCAGTCCACTGCTGGACATATGCCTCCCCTAATGACACAACACCGATTAAATACACCTACCTCAATTTTTGGATTAGTAAACATCATCATCTTCCTGCCCTTTTCCCACGTTATGTGGGGTCGGCACAACATGTGATCTTCCATTTCCCTCTATCATTCGTCATCTTTTGGATAAGTAAACAATGAAATAAATAGCCATTTTTAGAATTTCTTTATTTTAAAACTAGCAGTTTGCCCCAGCGGACGGGTATTAAACAAAAAATTCAAAATTATAATACACACAAACACTTCTATTTGCGTCAGGTTACTAAAAAAAGGAAATTATAAAGACTCTCCTCCCGTACGCGTACTCCAGTGACGCCTACATTGCATAATTTCGCTTCTGAAAGTGTTTAGAACAAATTCTAGACATGTTTGTAGGAATCCAATCTGTCTCTTTTCGAAGCAACCTAATTGCTTTAATCCATTTCATACGACGCTCTGGATCTTTTGGAACTCTAAAAAGTAAATAATCGAAAAACATTTTATTTAGTGACCATGAGCTCGTTTAGTAACTCTATTTATTCCCAAATCTCCTTAATGTTATGGGAAAAACTGCACACTTTTTGGTGGAAACACTAGATGACAAACAATGATAAATTTATTAAAAAAGAATTTCTCATGTTACATTAGGAGACGAACTAAAAATAAGTAGGCTTACAGGTGAAAAGTTATTCCGTTTGCTTTTTTGCACGTTTGCGTGTGCGAATTGCACTTTTTCACTATACATTTAGTCATTTTTCTTTAGATGGTATTTGATCGACGTCCATAATGTCAGTGATGGACAATTAGACAGAATTAGGCTTGCAGGCCGAATTCCGGCAATTATTACGTTGCCATGGCAACTACATATCTCTAAAATAACAGATCACTGATAGGAAGGGACTAATTTGTAATACATAATACATAATATATCTTTATACTCAACATTTTCTTTTCTTTGTTAGATAAATAGCAGCCTTTCTTAGGTAGGATAATCAAGTTTTTGTTTGTGATTAGATTACGTGGCATAGTTCTTAAGGTGTATCCAAAAAATTTAGGGATATTTTGAATTTTGAAATATTATGAATACAAATAAGGTTTGTTGACATCGCGCGCGAGATCTCAGTTCGGGGCGAACTACTAGTATATGTAGGGTAGGTACTTACCCATATTTTCTACCGAAAAAGTGAGTAAATAAATTCCTTGTAGTAATTACTAGCCTATTCTGTGATATTAGTTGTAGAGGTTAACCTTGGAGTAATAGTAATTCTGGTCCCGGCTTTCCTGTTCCAACAGCCCTTTGCATTACATACCTACGAGTACTACTCGTCCCACCCTCTAGTATTAGGTTTTCTTTTTTAATCCCAATGTGCACAATCTACTACCCCACTAACTTCTAAGGCCATTTTTAAAACGTGGTAGGTATTTAATGTGTAAGTAGGTATAGATTTTATAATTTAACATTAGTGGTTTGATATGCCATTCCTTTACGGTCGTGGCTTAGATATTCATCAAAACTTGGCTTATGCCATGATCCCTCATGGATATCAACATGGTTCACAGCAGACGTGACTTAGATTTGAAACGTGCGCATTTTAATGGAATAACAAATATTAAAATATCCACAGAAGTCAATGAACGCTTGATCCCCGGGTCAAGGCCATCAATACATCTGAGATAAGGCATTGATATTCCACTGGATGAGCTTGCGACCGAGACTCTGATCATTTATATTCTGGAGCAAGATACTTTTACGTAAGAGTTTTCATGTTTTATAAGGTTACTGTTCTGTTTTTGGACAAGTATGTAAGTAGATGTAGGTTTTATGAGATGAAAATTTTATCGAATTATACATGTAAGTAGGTAGCTAGCTAGGATAAGTCAAAGTACCTGGTTGACCGTGCTTTGCTCGGTTTTTTTTGTAAACGACGTTTTATAAAAATGAAACCTAGCTAGTTAGATCGATTTAAAGCCCCTGAAACCCCTTGCATACTAAATTTCATGAAAATCGTTGGAGCTGTTTCCGAGATTCAGATTATATATATAATATATACAAGAATTGCTCGTCTAAAGGTATAAGATAAAATATTTGTGAGATGTACCTACCCAGTTTTTATAAAACAGCAAAAATGGAAATTGCAAGCGCATATAAAAGCATAAGTCAAGCATTCAACTCACAAAACACTGCAGTTTGACTCGAATCGTCCTAAATATGTGACCCCAATGACAGTGGGTGTTCATCGTGGCCGAAGCGGACCGTGTTCTTGATTTCGGGAGAGTTCTGATCAGAAATAGCAGGAGCAGTGGTCGAGTTCGCGATTGTGTCTATCCTCTATTTATAATCGCACACGAACTGTCCAATTGCCCGAATAATGAGCATGAGTTCAAAAACATAGCTTCCACAGAATCGCAGTGCTTCTGTACCTACTAGTTTCAACAATAGAACTACCTACTCATCTAAGAAGATTATAAATAGAACAGGTGTTTAGAATGCTTGCTATACTTTTGATAATACCTCTAAAGTACCTACTTACCTATTTACCGGAAATTCTAAAAACATTGTGAAAAGTAAAATGTCCACGTAAACGGTTGGCTCAGAAATGGCATTTGTGAGAAAATAGGAAACAGTTTTTTAACAATTTGTTATAACAAATGTTTTTATTAAAAGTAACTAAGTATAAGTATTTATACGTATTTTTATATTTTAATTTTATCAACATGAAACAGTGAATAAATGAAAATATGAATATAAATAAAGGCAGGTACTACAACATTCTTTAAAACATTCTTTGTACCAGTGCACATGGGACCTACCATACATTTGTCTTTCTTTTCAATATATCTTCATTCAGTGAAATACGTAGGTACCTATAATAATTACGTATAGTAGTCAAGACAATATTGTTAAATACTATTTAAAAACTAGTTTCTTCTTTCTTTAAAAGAGAGTTCAGTAATCACGCCAGATTGTGGTCTGTAGCCTATCAGGTCTTCGGATATCCAACCAGGATTCGCCATAACTCTTACAACCGTTGAGAGTAAATGCTCTTAGCCACGGGCTTACTTAGGTACTTACATAGTATATGTACCTACTAATTGAAAAACTTAAAATAATAAAAGGTTTTATTTTCTCTAGAATAAGTACCTACCTCAATTTAATGTAGTCATGGTTGAAATACGTTAGGTACTATTCAAAACTAGTACCTAGATGATGAAACTTCGACACAAACGAAATGAAGTCTGGAAAAAATCTTAGTAGTACCTAAGTAAGTATCTCATTACAGTTATTCTAAATTTCTAAGCTCTAGAATTATTGGATGCACACACCCGAAGAAAGGGTACGTCAGGGTCATAATACCGATCGATGAGGTCAAACTTGAGGCCTTGGGTGTTCGTGCTTTCTGAACTTACGAATGATTAGGTAGCTTGCAGATATTACAACTTTTAAAAAGTTTCCAAATTTTGTATCGACCTACTTTCTTCAAGTTCTGTATTCTCATTTTAACAATTTAAACACATCTCACTAGGAACAATCAAAAAATTATTAAGTAGGTACCTATTTACGTAGGTATCTACATACCTAGATCGACTGAAAATTCGTAACTCAACTAAGTAACTCAACCAGGACGTGTTTTCAAAGGTTAATGAAACTTTCCAATAGGCACTCGCTCGGGTTTCTAATTTGAAAGTAAGGCTTCTGAGAAATTGAAGGAATAACCTTGTTAAACCTAACTTGTTAACACAATCAAGAAGCAATTATTTTTCTCAAACTAAATAAACAATCTCATTGTAAAAGCCCCGCTGTGGTCACGCGGAACAGTAGGTAAACAGAACACAACGAAATAATCTAGGTATCGAGTGAGCAGACGCATGCCGCTTGTCAACTCCAATACAAACATACAAGTCAGTTCTTGTAACTTGGAATATCACATTCGGGACTGATGAAAGATTGATCTCCGAGGGAATTCACTGTTTATTTTGTTTTGATGCAATAAAAATAAGTGCAGTTAAAAGTTGTCAATAGAAGGAAAGCGATAGATTTAAAAGGTAAGTACCTACTTATGCTTTGGTTGTTTGTTGATTGAAGCTGAAAATGCACTTGTACCAGCGGCGTCAAAGATGCAACTGCAGATGCGTTCGGGGCAGCGCGCGTTGTTATGGTCGCTGGAAGGCGCTCGCCGGTCGTGGTGGCCGGCGTGCTGAGCTAGCGCGATTGCGGTTCGGCGGTGTCGGCCTTTGTACGTACGTTTGATGCGCGGATATTTCGGTAGATCACCATCGGACAAATCACGACCGTGCGACCCAGCCTCAACGAGCACTCTAATAATAAACTTGTTTATATTTTTTATTCCCCTCATGACTTTTATTCTATTCTGTGCTCGCGCGCACCGAGGCCTCGCATCTCGACCTCGGGGACCACGTGCAATCTTAAATAGCGCGACACTCGGTTTATCGTCGAATATCTTTATTATTGGAAGGAATTGGCGCCAAAATACGTACCGGACGCGCCTGTTAAAAAGTGTATGCGGGCCGCGTGCAAGTGTGCGGCGGCGGCGTGTACCTACCGAAATGGTGTCGGAGATGGCGGTGCAGAAGTCGCCGAAGCGGGAGTGCGGCGCGCTGGTGGCGGTGGGAGACTGCGGCGGGCTGCCGGCGGCGGCGCTGGGCCGCTCCATGGCGCTGGGTGGCGCGGTCGGGACGGCACTGCCGCGGCGCCGCGGCCGCTCGCCTCCTCGCGTTACATAAACCGAGCCCGCTGCTAGCTCCCACCTGTCTGTTGTCGCTACGTTTTGGCATCACATGCATCCCACAACAATAATACAAAATAATTATAGAAACTCTATTTTAAACGCACTCAACGCCACAGTCGGGCTAATTTGTGGCACTTTATCTTATCACAGCATTTGGCTGTACTTTTAGATCCTTGATCGCTATGACGAAATAAAGTTTTGTTTTAGAAACTGGTAGACTGCTCTGATTTTTATAGGTACCTAACCAACTAACTTATACTATACTATATATTACGAGTATTATGTGATATTATGCTTATCGCACCCCCAATTGTAGGTAGGTACTTATGTAATTTTCTAGCTTTTTTTAAATGTTTTAAAGTATAAATTCTATTGGCATAATTTGTTGGGTACGAGTACCGACTGCTAGTTTATAACACCTGTTTACATAAAATGCTGTATTTCGTCACGATTTACTACAAAAGACACTTGTCTACGTATTTAAAATGTACGTAATTGATAAATTCTACAATACCGTTTTAGTTATCAAGTAGGATGTGTAGTTGTGCTAAATTATTTTCAATTTTTCTTTTTCTTTCATTGTGTTTGTGTTATATAGATTCACGTAGAATTAAGAGAGTTGTTGGCGGACAGAAGGTCACTTGTGGTATTATGCTTTTGATCTATTCCTTGCCAATGTGTAGGTTTAACTAAGTTTAGTTTAGTTATTTCTAGAAACCTTTCGCTATGACAATAAGCTTAAATTAATTCTCGAATGAGGAGATAATATTTAAATTAATTCTCATAATACCAAATGATTAATTATTCAGAATCAGTTTTTTACTCAGAAAAGTAGGTAAGTACCAAATTAATGCACATACTTACTTACCTACATTTAATTTTATTACACGTAACAACACATAACATTTCTGTTTACGACTGTGTCGTAAAATCGTACGTTATCCGAGACCCTTTGTGGGTACATTCCTGGATGCCTAACATTGTAAACCGCAAAATATGCTTCCATTTGCGTCCTCTGTTATATTACAGGTCCGCTGAGATAAGTGTTTTCTCAGGTTGCGCAGATTGAAATAAAACCTCACTATCTAACTGAGGTTATCTGTGAAACAAGATAATGTACCTATATGATAAAAGATAAAATAAATCTGTTAAGTACCTACATAATAACACGAGTTTTATGCGTATCGTCAAAACTGCTTTTCGTCATTAACCAATTTTTGCCAGAGGTGCGTTTCGTCAAAGGTTCGTTTTGCCAAAGTTATGTATGGTTAAGACATTTTCGTCAAAGTAGCTTTGGTCAAAGACAGTGATTTGCCATGCTTGCGTTTTGTCTTCACAAAAATATGCTCAAGTTCTTGACGTAGATTGTGCTACGGCGTAGTGGGCCTACGTCGTAGACCCTAAATGCTACGCAGACTCTAAAATAAAAATGCCTATTATTGCTACGTAGCTTATAGATAGAGTCGTCCTAACCAAGTCCAGTAATTCTACGGGATCAGTCATTGTGATACTGCAATGACAATATCGTTTGAGAGTTTCGTGCTTCGGAGGAGATTTTTAACTGTCGGTCCCTACATTAAACTTTACTTCTGCGTAGCATTGTGAAATGCTACGAACGGCCCTCTGGTGTCTATGCCTGTTGTATTTCGATCTAACCAATACTGTCAGTGTCGCTCAATGTATTCATAATAAAAGTACTCCTTCTTTCATGTCTCTAGTTCTTTCGAATCAGTGTGGTGAAAGGACTAAAGTGCTCCACAGAGACTCCTTTCACAGACTTTGTCTTAGTCACATGCCGGTTTTCACGCGTGTGTTTTTTCACCGTTTGAAAGTGCAGATATAGCGCACATACATTTTATCGACGGAAAAATCCATCGGTGCATGACCGGATTCGAACACACGACCGCTGGTCGGAAGGCTGGGCCATTACCACCAGCCCACAACTCATTAATACAAGACATTTTGTTACCTATTTAAACTTAATAAACCAGACTTACTCTAGTTTTTTTCCATCGTAGGGACTCAGCCCTGCGTAGGATCTCTACGAAATGCTACGACTGACCAGCATTTATGTGTAGCTACAATCATCTCGGCCGAGTTTGCTCTGACTGCGGCCCATTGTGTGGACATTATTTCACCTATTTCGTCAAAGTACACAAGACTAATAAGACTTTTTTGATCGCAGGGACTCATCCCCGCGTAGCATCGCTACGAAATGCTACGACTGACCAGCATTTATGTGTAGCTACAATCATCTCGGCCGAGTTTGCTCTGACTGCGGCCCATTGTGTGGACAGCGACTCTGATCAGTACGTGCTATATCTCAACAACTACTGTCCCCAACACGGTAATACTAGGATTGCTGTTACGGAGATTATTGTCAATGATTTGTATGACAAGTAAGTTTTTGAGATTTTATTTTTGACTTAGCTGTGTTTTCTTGTTTAGATTTCAGTTCCTATTTTCAAAAGGTAGTTACACTATATTGTAAATAACTAGGAACCTACGTAGCATCAATGTAGACTCATGAAATCGGTTTTAACAAATTTGTTTTTTAGAATGCTAGTGTTTTTGATTTTCGAAGTGTAGTGTAAATAATTTCTGTGTATATACTTAGGTAATTATCTAGTATTTATTATTAAAGCCTGTAGTATCCCACTGCAGGGCAAAGGCCTCCCTTCCTTCTCACCATTTATCTCCATCTAATTTTTAACTTTAAAAAAAAGTTCTTACAAACACACAACTTTAATAACATTAGTAGAATGAAACAGAATAGAACCTACACAGCTAAAGTAATTTCCTAAGTAACTAGTTCATAAACGCATTCATCAATGTCAGTAGTGTATACTGATGAGCTCCGTAAAGTTTCTCTTGGATACCGAAGAACATAAACCAATTGAAGTTACACTTAAGCAACTTTTTGGACCTCTTTCCATTATACTCGTAGTAGGTACCGTCCAGTAAGTAGCATGAGCATAGCGATATCTTTACGGAAGAGAGGACATTGTAACATTTTAGACATTCTCGATGGCGTAGTATGACTGTACGGCTGAGGCGCGAGAGGTGTGGGTTCGGTTCTCGCGGTGTGAGAAATGTTTGAATGTTCTGCAGATTTATCTTTCGTGTCGGTGTTTGTTGTGGTACTATGGTACTCGTCATTTCTGATACCCGCGATACAGGAAATCCTAGTGTGGGCTTAGAACTGTGTATGTGACTGTTTGATGTAAAAAAAGAGTATAAATTTATTACGAGTGTAGTTTTTGTTTGGCCAAACCACAAATGAATGTTCTTTGTCTCCTCTTTCGTAATTTCCGACATGAATTTGTGATTTGAATAACAAAAATAACACGTTTGTCGTCACAAATGATACTTTGCCTTCTCCTCCTTAAAACTTCTAGATGCTAATGCTAAGGGGGCAGGTACCGTTTTGAACTTTAAAAACATGTAAATTGCTATTCCCTAACTTGGTTTTACCCCTTTACTGGTCTCAAATGTCAATAGGCAATAAAGTGACCTCACCTACCTATTGTTAAAGAACGTGTTGTTAACTAAACCAACCTTGTAGGTAATTTAGTAGGTAGGTACTAGTAGGATACTTCGATTTTAAAGTATGAAAAAATTTAAACCATGTATCCAACAAGTACATTGTCTTTTATTCATACACAATTATTATCCTACTTCCTGCTATTATAAATGCGAATGGTTGAATGGATTGGATGGATGTTTGTTACACAATCACGATGAAACGGTTGAATGGATCTGGCCGAAACTTAGAATACGCGTAGTTTAAGACTACTTTTTATCCGGTTAGGTACTATGCGAGCGGAACCGCGCGCGGAAGCTAGTTTACTTATAGTTCATTCAGACGTCTATTATGTGATTTACATATGTATTTACCTACTATTTAAATATAGGTATCTATATATTACGTTAGCTACAAATCGAAGAGACGTAACGAGGTACATAGATAAAGGTATGATGTATATGATCTAAGGTTTTTTTCAGATACTCGAGAGCACACGATATTGCTTTAGTTCGGATAAGCCATGAATTACAGGATGCAGCCTGGCTAAACCACACCGTTATACCACAATCAGTGCTTGGATTATCAGGTAGTACCTATATTTATAATTTACTTCATATTTCATGAAGACTGGTGCAATGGCTTTAAGTCATGATAAAATATAGCTAACATTTAACATCCAAGAATTAGTCATCAGTATTAGTCAATGATGGCGTGTCGTTTGAATTGTCTAGCTAGATTACTGCAACGCGAAACATCACTCAGATGGGTTTTTTTTTATAAAAGAGCAGTGAGTTTGTGTATGGTTTTTAAGAACTTACCTAGGTAGGTGCTTATTTTGCTCTAAAATATTACAAAGTTGAGGCTATTTTAGGTTACCCAACCCACCTCACGTATTGTCACACATACCTTGGCAGTTGCATCGTGAGCATGTCGGTACCACTTTGTTTCTCACGTGTCATTGTTGGTAGATGCTGGGTGTAAATTGTCTGGGGCCTTGCAAGCTCTTACAAACCAACATGTTTCGAAACGTCACTTTGATATTGCTCGAAAAGCTTGTGGTAAAGCCTCTAAACAATATTTTGATAAATGGTAGAGTACCTACCAGGTAATATAATTTAGTTTTTTATACGCTTCTACCATCAAATTCGCATTGTAAGTTACACCTACTTACCTAGTCGATAATATACTCGTAGGTAAGTACGTACCTATCTAAGAATTTAGGTATTTGGTTATACTTAATCAAATAAGTATTTTTTTATGATTTACGCCCAACGTATGTAGGCAGGCAGAAGGCACCTATATACATAAATAAGAGTAGGTACCTAAAGTGTGCAAAAGAAACCTCAGACGCAAATGCAAAACTTGCTGATTGTGGACATCGCGCGCGAGATCTCAGTTCGGGGCGAACTTCTTACTATTATTGATTTGGTTTTCAGGACAATGCGAGGTATTCGGGTATGGATACCAGCATGCAGAAGTAAAAGAACATTCGGAGACGTTGTTGACTGGAGTCATGAGTATAATGTCACTGGACGAGTGTTTTGAACGTCTAGGGCCGTACGTAGCACCGGGACCTGGCGATGGAATGCTCTGCGCGATGGGTGCTGGCGTCGACGCTTGTCAGGTAAATGAATATGTGTATGTAGGTACCTACATTACTAGATACCAACGTAACAAAATAAGATGTGGAAACACCAACTAGGTAAGTTAACAATTTTTATCGCTGCAGGTGGAACATTTACTAGTGGACGTATACAGTACGTAGGTACTATGTATATATATATATATATATATGGTAGTGATCTGTATCAGTTGAGCTATACATTGTTTGTAACGGTTCTTATATAGCTCAACTGTTTCATAATGTATTTTATATACCTACTTATAGTATGCATATAAATATCAATAGACGTGCCTCTGGCTCTGACTGTCTCTTTAGATATCCTCAATGATCTAAGTAACTAGAGATTTGAGGAGATATCTACCGAGCCTGGGGATAACAGTCGTTATCATGTTTGTTTTAGTGTACATATTAAGATAGATCTGTATATTTCTGTAGGTAACTATGTACTTGAAGTGCGGAGTGTAAGCAAAAAAAGAGAAAGGAGTATAAAACGCACATTAAGGTTTAAAAGAACAAGTGACACGTTAGTAAAAAGTACGAAGTCTACCAGGGATTTTCATAGTTAAGTAGGTACCATCAAACCTGATGCGGACTTTGAATTGCAATTACTTTTTCAGGGAGACTCTGGAGGACCCTTAATGTGCAAAGGCTTAGTACAAGCACTAAGTAGTTATGGCATGAGCTGCGGAGTGCCAGGGTTACCCGGCGTCTTCACCAGTGTCGGTCCACATTTGAAATGGATAAATGAAATAGTAAACACTTACTACGAGTTTTTATTTCGGTATTGTCCAGACAACATTAACATGACAATTAAAATGACATTAAAATTAACATGACTCCCCCGATAAAATTCGCACGAAAACCAGTCGACAAAACTTTGTCGTGGGGCAGATTTTATAACAAGACGCGTTATTTATGAAACCTGATTGCTTACGGTATTGCCCAACCCTACGATTCTTTAAACCAAAATTCAACGCTAGATTATATCAATAATTAATAAAAAGAAATAAAATTATGACAACTATAATTCACATCCATATATTTTTCTAATTTGATCAACACATTATTATTTACTCATATCTAAATACACAATTTTTGCACTAGTATTTGAAACTCAACTAATAGGCACACAACATAACGGTGCTAAATACGTACTTTTAAAATTAGTATCTAGTATTTCCTAACGTAAGTATCGGCTTCCAAAAAGGTGTTAGGCCAGCTGACCCAACATGAGCGCTACGACAAAATTCTGTCGACTTATTTGTCTCGCTCTTTGTCGTACGAATGAGACAAATTCACGATAAAATTTTGTCGCGGCTGCATGTTAGCCCGGCGCGACGGTGGTCTTTGGGCGGTCTATTAACTCATCATAATGCCTTACGAAATTTACAACATCGTGAGTAAAAACGAATCACACCTAGAAGAATGTAAGCAATCAAGAAAAATACTAAATTATTTATCTGTATTGTCTTTTTTACGTCTTACAAATTTGCACTAAAAGAAGCAAACTAATATCTAACAATATCAACATATTCAATGAAGTTATAATGGTCCTTAGATAGTAGAATTCCGAGTAGAATATTCTCTTACGAATTATTTTACAAGTAGAAATAGAATGATAGAAAGAGATGACCTAAGCATCCGATTTTAAATTCTTTGGTCAATCGCTACGAAATTCGTTTTCATTACATTAGCCTTTATCTTTACGAGTACATCTCGTAGTAGGTACATAGGTTATTAATATCATAACAGAGTATTATCGTAACAGTGTTAGAAATATTGTAGCAAGAATATGTTTAAACAGCCTTAACACAAGCTCTTAGAAACCAACACGTTTCAGAAACGTCAATTTTCAAGCTTGAAGTAACACTACTTCAATTTATTTTTTATAGATCATGGTACGAAATATCAAAGTTATATTACTTTGATATCGCCCGAAGAGCTTGTGGCAAGGTCTCTGTTCTTGTTGTAAGCAACATTACTTTTTAATAAGAACAAATAAAAATGCACAGTAAATATCTAATCTCTACTTATCCCAAACTAATCTATACCACTTCACATCTACGTTTTAAATAGCACACGTGGTCATAAAACATTGCACAATATCGTCACTATACATTTAGGCCATTATTAAAATATTCAAGAAAATAACAATAATGAACCGATTCATTATGAGATATAACAATTTGTCTATAACAATAAAACAACTTTCTTTCACCATACTTTTGCTAAATAAACTTGCTTCGATGGCGGCATCTATGTATTGTATTTTCAATAATATGTTTATAAAATATATTTTTGATCACTAGGTTTCAAATTAATTTTAGTTTCAGGATTGTTATAGAAGTGGAGGAATCTTGCAAGTATCTCGCTATCCAGTATAATAATAATAATAATAATAAAAGCCTTTATTCGCTATCCAGTATACCTATACATAATTATTTTATTTATAACAAAATGCAACAAATCTCTATGCACACGAATTGTGTTGCGTGCGACCAATTTACTATTAGTGTCTAACAATTTTAAGTACAGTACTTTATAAAGTAAATCAACAATACTTAACTCATGCACATATTTTCATAATATTCAACTAAAATGTCCGTAAAACATCATATCTGAACTATTTTATGAAATAAATAATTTCATTGAAACCAAATTTAACGTTTAAACTAGTATTGTAGGTAACTATTTAAGTATAAACTTCATAAAAATAAGATATAATTTCGCACTATAAACCTGCACAGCCATAAACAAACTGGAACTCACGGCAGCATGCCGTAATATACACAAAATTATATAAATACTTAAAATAATCTGACTAAATGTTACTCTGACAACTTTAAGAATATGGAAGAAATTCTCATAAAGCGAGATCAAATCTAACATGAAAGGAACTAAGTTTGTATGTATGTACGAGTACGAGTATATACCGGTTAGTGCGGATTGTACAGTCATGCTGGTTCCCAGCGCGAACGTCAATGACAGCCCACAGATAAAGACAAATGTTATTATATAGTTTGTCCAACGAAACGAACTAATAGGGAAATCAAGCGCTGAAAATCATTGGTTGGAGATAAGGAACTAAGGGCGCGTACACGTTATGTCAGATTCGTCTCTCGAGTGGTGCGGACGTGTTGTTTGGTGCTTGTGTTAGTGTTCATAGTGTTCGGATTTATGTAAACGCGGCCTAACATTTTTTTGAATAAGTCACGCCCAATGACCATCATCATCTTCCTGCCCTCTTCCCACGTTATGTGGGGTCGGCACAACATGTGATCTTCTTCCATTTCCCTCTATCATTCGTCATCTCAGTACTCACTCCTTTCTTACCCATGTCATCTTTCACACAGTCCATCCATCTTTTCTTTGGTCTACCTCTACCCTTGTATCCATCCACATTCATATCTAACACTCTCCTCGTCACATGACATTCATCTCTTCTCATAACATGCCCATACCACGCTAACCTATTACTCCTCATCTTTTCTGTTACCGGTGCCACTTTCAGACTTCCTCTAACATACTCATTCCTTATTTTATCCATCCTTGTCACTCCACACATCCATCTCAACATTCGCATCTCCGCCGTATGCACTCTTTTCTCATCCGTTCCCTTGGTGGCCCAACATTCAGACCCATACAATACGACAGGTTTTGTAGATTTTCCCCTTAATTTTAAGGGGCATTCTCGGATCACACGTAGTTCCTGTGACCTGTCGCCATTTCATCCATCCCGCATTTATTCTATTCCTTACATCCCGATCAATCTCACCATCATTCTGTACTAATGAATCACGCCCAATGACCAATCCTGACTATTTAAGTCAACGCTCCATTCTTATCACTTTCATACAATTAAGGGAGAGGGCGCCATATTAGGTCGTTTCGTTGGACAAACTAGGAATTAACTGGCTATCCTGAAAATCGCTACCAACGATTTATTAAAAGGTCAGTGTAACTGTACAATCAGCCTCTTCGAATGTAAGTAGGGCTTTGCTAGTTCAGAAGAATCAAGACCAGTTAAACCACGACCTACCCTCGGCGGTGGGTGTGGTCGCAGCGCTCTTGGGGGTCTTCGGAGAACCGGGCACGGAACTCTTTCGACTATTCGGCGTGCCGGGCGCGGAGTCCTTACGGCTCTTCGGCGTTTGGGGAACAGAGCCTGAAGCATTGTCGCCGTTGTCCTCGGGCTTTACCGCGTTTTCTATTGTGGATTTCAGCTGAAAACATTCAGTAAATGTATCATCATCATGTTCCAACACATGTCTCTGATTACCCTCTTTAGATATCCTCAATGATATGTTAATTTTTGTTTGTTTTTCAAAAACTCAGGCCATTAGCACCCACTGTTAGATATAGGAACCTTCTCTTACATAGGTACACCACTCTTTCTAGGCAGAAAGTCGGAAAGTCTCGTCCAGTGGTTCCCAATTACGCAAACGATATTTGACCTCTTGGTAGTTGAGCAACTACCACCACGTTATCGCCTTCGTCCATCTTTCATCGTTCCTTTCTAACGCAGTGTCCTGCCCATTTCCACTGCAGTTAAAGAACTTGGCAATTCGCATACCCACGTCAAAGGCATTTGTGCGATGACGATTTTTGACACTTCTGGACCAAATGGTCGAGAAGTGATATTCAAACTGGTTCCACTATTGAATAGCATGTGGCTATTCAATGTTTAAAATTTATAATTTGGTAAGCTATTTATGTTACCCACCTTATCATTGGTTTTGTTCTGCATGTCCCTTTCATATTCCCTGACGTCATCAATGGTCATGTTGATCCAATCGTCCATCCAGGCGAACGCTTGCCGGTGGCCGAGCAGTAATATCTCACGGATTGCCTGAAGACAATTATTATATTGTATGCTAATTTTAATATACCTACTTAGCTTTGGAACGTCGTAAGTAAACCACACTATTAATTGAAGTGTGTAAACTATTACTAAACTATTTAGATTTGAAGGACACTGTAGCCAGTATTGGGGACGTTTTAGAGAAAGGCCAGGTCCAGAGTACCCTAAACCGACGCGCATGTATGAAGAATGTAATAAGAGTGAATGAAGCAAAAGAAGTATGTCAGGATCGTAGCAAGTGGAGATCCGTGGTCTCTACCTACCCCGTCGGGAAACAGGCGTGATTTTATGTATGTATGTATGTATGTAGCCAGTAAAATTACTGGGCGAATAAGCCAAAATTAAGGTTTAAAGGGCGATTTCAATTTATTATTCAGTTTTCGATAAAGAAATGAAGACAGAGCGTCTACGTGTCGTGTTTGGACCTGCCTTGAACTCAGACGACCTTTAGTAACATTGAACTTGATGACCTTAGTAACCTTTACCTCTAGACAAGTGCCTTAAACTTTACTTACGCTATGCGCATACTCTTCTACTCTAGTCTGCAGCCCCCACACCTCGAACTTGACATTGACAGCTTTGTAACAACACATGATTGGTTGCTGTGTGTCCCTCCAACCTTCCACTAGAGGCCCGCGGCCGGTCTTCTCAGATTTGAAGAACTTGGGGTCTTCCGCTTCCTTATAGTGGTGCGGTTTGATCTCATCATAAGCAATGTCCAAGTAGTCTATTTCCCTTTGTTCAAGCTCCTCAGCGTTGAGGCCTAGGCACTGGAAATTTGAACAAGGTTTTTTATATTCTTGGTGCTCTGCTGAGAAGCGAGGAGTGCAGGTTCAGTTTCTGGTTAGCGGGAATGTATCAGAGTTTTTATGCGGCCCCAAGATCTAGACAGAGTAATTCATGGTCAACGAAACTTGGAAAAGCTCAAGCCAAAACTGCACAAATTATCCAATATAAGTCGCATTATCGAACTACGTAGATATAGACAACATGAAATGAGGCCACATGTCAATGGCGTGTGCAATGCGATTTATTTACCTCACTTGCTGGGTTTCTATGCTTACACCTAGATATTGTATAACATTAGGTTTATATAAGTGTTTTGTCTAGATTGCTGATTTAATCTAAACTTTTGCACCAGTGGCGGATTTACACATTTGCCGCCAGTAGGCTATTAAATTTAGCGTTTAGTAATTTATCATGTAAAATCGTTGGATTATTTGGTATAGGTGTATAGTATTAAAATATTGCAATTTTGTTAAATTTTTTCTCCGTGTATATTATAATTTTTATTTATTATTTTGTGTAAGGTAATAAGCCAAATTTGCCGCCCCTAAAATTTGCCGCCCTAGGCTCCAGCCTACTCAGCCTGGTGATAAATCCACCACTGTTTTGCACTATAATCCACATTAATTTGATTTGCTTACGTCGACACCTACCTATCTATAGAATCAACATAGATTAAGTAGTGTTATGTTTCACGAATTAGTCTGGTATATTATTATTCAATTTTCAACCTTATCAATATCACAAATGTATTTGAAATCGTGAGATATGTAAACTACAAGTATCTAAGCTGTAAGCACCTACCTATTATGGTATCATGAAATGAGTTGAATTGTAAACTTTGCTTACATTCTCTGTGCTCCCATTGTTGTCTTCATATCTTGTTTGAATGGAAATCGCAAACTTTGGTATGAATGAACACTGAAAAGGAAAACAAATAAAATGTCGAGCAAATCATTATTATGTACGATATATCTTTATAATATAGGTAGGTTTTTCGTAAAACTACTTACTGTGTATTCTGTAGGAACCGCAGTAGCATGAAATAAACAAATAATGAATTAAACAAATGTGCATCATATAACTGTTGAAAAACTTAATATATAATGGAAAACAAAGTCGGGTTCGTTCGAACATTTATAATTCTAGAACGGCTGGACCGATTTTCATGGGTTTTGATTAGTTGTATTTTTTTTTAAACATTTCAAAACGCAATATTAAACTTGGTGGGAAAATTTATGTGTGCAGATGTATGTATGCCAGCACTCTCAAATGGTGAAGGAAAATAACATGTCGAAGTAGCCTCTGAGGCATACTTTAATCCTTTCACCACAGAACCCTTTCACCAGAACGATTCCGTTCTAGAAACGCCATGAAGTAACACTACGTCAATACAATTTGCATAGGTCATGGTACTAAATAACAATGTAATACTAATTCCGTAATGTGTTAAGAATTCGTGGTAAGGCTTATGACACAACTAGTGGTAGTACTTGCCTGTGATAGTGTATGGGTAGTAGTTCCATGCCTTTTCAGTAATGTAGAATATCCTTGGAGTGACAGATTGGAGCCAATAAGGTAAATGACTGAAATTAAAACAGTAAATAGCTACTATATTGTTTTATAATAATAATGATAATAGACATGTTTGTATTACAAACTTATTATTATTTCAGCTGCACACATTATGTATTTAATGATAAGAAGTTATGGTTATCAGGAAGCAACCTTTACTGATATCAAAACAGGTAGTTTGTAAGAATGTATGGATGTCTGGATGTATGTTTGTTACTCTTTCACGCTGAAACAGCTGAACAGATTTGGATGAAATTGGGCACAGAGATAGATTATAGTCTGGAATAGCACATAGGCTACTTCTTATCCCGGAAAAATGTATGGTTCCCGCGGGATAGATTTGTTTTTATTTTTCAAGGTACCACGCGGTCGAAGCCATGGGTGGCAGCTAGTATGAGATAAACTCCAAAACTAGTAATTTGATTTCAAAAATTTCAGTGATAGGTAGGATTATCCCTGAGTGAATGTCTATATTTTAGTGGGATAGTAAGAGCCTTATGTGTGTGAAACAGCAGGATGTGTATCTGATATATGATATATAAAGGCATTATTTATATATTACCATATTCTGGTAAGTACTCAATTTTCTTACCTGGACAAATGAATTCTTTTTTCAGTAAATTGTCCTTCACCATTGACTTCATCTATAACTTTTTCATTTGCTACAACCTCCACTCCTTCTCCATTGCTGGATTGCTCAAAGCTGTGACGAGCAATCATATACAATTGCCCGATACGATACTGTAACAAAAATATTATAGTAATAGTGTTTTACAGTATAACCATGGTTTTAACATTAACTCATAGCGTAGGTACCACATTTTCATCTCCTAGGGGTTTCTTTCTGGGATAAAAAGTAGTATTAATCCAAAGTAGATTGTACTTTAGATTAGCACAATATAATGTTCACTGGTTATAGAGATAAAATTTAAATTTCATCAGGAAAAAAAATTAGGTAAGTATAGTTGGCTCTACGAATCTCAGCATTCGTGAAGTTAGCCGCAAGAGCTGCGCAGTATCGTTTTTCGGGAGCAATTGGAGATATGAGGAGGGGGTGAGGAACTTTACATGCGCAAACTCGCACATGCCTAGATCCGTTGGATGACCTGTACCTATCTATGTATACCGATATATTATTATCATCATCTTCCTGCTCTTTTCCCATGTATGTGGGGTCGGCAGAACATGTGTTGTGTAAATAAGGAAATATGCTATCCCAATGTTTATCAAGTATTTTGTTTAAATTTCCTTTAGGTACTTACATAGAAATTTGGTAATATTATTTAGGTGTCTCCATAGAGATCAATTGTTATTTTCCGCCTCTAGTAAGCCACCTAACTGTTTAAATTATATTCTAAATAAGATAGCTCAGTTTCTAATTGATGAGAAAATAATTTGTTATTACTATATTAAATTTCCCATTCTTTGTGTGATTCAGAGCACGAGTAGTTTCCGTGTTTTGTTCGGGTCGTTTACTGATGTTCAACACGCCATTCAACAGACTCTACCTACCCATTTTTGTGTTTCTATGATTATGAACTGTAAAGGACCTTAATTCTAGCACAGTAGTTAATACCTACGGATTTAATTCGGCTGGATATTATAGTCAAATTAGAGAAAACTAAATACTAAATTGTTTGTTTAAAAATAAAATCTAATATTTAAATAGTGTTTGCAAGGCTATAAAATTTACCTCTTCCACCGTCATTGGTATGCATATCCTGTATTCTTTGGTCAAAACCATTGTTTAATTTACTTTTTTAATTAACTGACGACAATTCTCTTCAAATTAATTTACTCCTGCCTGCGTACAAGCGTTCTTTTTAGTTTTTAGCTCAATTTTGATTGACTGACTTCGACTTGACTTGACATGACATTTGATTTGATTGACAATCACAGCAGTGCAGTGCTGTCAAAAATGTGTTATTGAATTTATTATTTTCCACAGACTGACCTGGATTCCTTGGCGATAGTGTTGTAAATGTGCTTAAAAAAATTAAATCACTGTCACTGACTGACAGCTAATGGTAGGGTAGCAAAATTCTATCTATTCTACGTGTTGTGTTGTGACAACCTCAAGTCACAGTAGCCATAAACCAAGAATTGAATTGAATTACGGATTTTCTGCGGTGTATTTGCCTGACAACTACGTCGCTCTGGTTTTTATATGTTTTCTCGTGTTATTTTGAGTTTTATTGCGTAAGTTTGGTGGTTATTTTGCCAATAAAGCCCGGGTTCTTGACGCGAGTGTAAAGTATGTGAATTAGAGTGAATAGTTTTCTTCAAATTCCATCGGAGGAAATCCCGAAAATGTTCAACAAAACAGCCATCTTTTGTTTAAAATTGACTTGACAACTTGACTATGACTATGACTCTGTGACGTTGACAATACTTATAAATAAATACACTTGACACTGGCAAAATTGTTCTCTCTTAGAGAACAAGAGACAGATGCCATAATTGAAGAAGAAGAAGAAGAATTGAATTACGTGTTGTGTGTGTGTGTGTGTGTTGCATTGTCTCTTGTCCACAGAGTACTTTATTATATCGCTCTTGTCTCTCAAGTGTTGGTTGTGTGTGAAGAATCGACAGAAAGAAAGTAAATAAAATACAGAGGCGAAGATGATAACACACGTAAAATACAGAAAATAATAATTAGTATCAAAAGCCAATAACTGCTGTCAGAAAGTATCATTGGATTTGTGTCAAGCCGAGGCAGAAATAATTATTGTAACTAATACTACCTACTGAGTAGGTACCTACACTTTTCCATAAATACCGGAATAAGTATCATTTGTAATGGATGCTAAGGAAGTTGTAGAGCATTTAGTTGCTCTAAAGGTCATGAGACTTACTAAACCAGCTTTAATAAGTCCAAAAATTGTCACTTGCGATTCCAAAGACTTGCCAGGTAATATTCTCAACAACTTCTTGAAAGATGATGCTACTTCAGTTACTCAGATGGAAACACTTGCTGCGGGACAGTTCCTACTGCTGCCGCAAAGCTTTGGCAACATCTACTTGGGTGAAACATTCTCCTGCTACGTATGTGTTCATAATGAGACGAACCAGCCTGTGCAAAGTGTCTCCATCAAAGCTGACCTTCAAACAAATTCCCAAAGAATAGTCCTAACAACACAACAGAGTCAAAACCCAACAATGCTAGATGTTGATGAAACATTAAGTGATGTTATTCATCACGAAGTAAAAGACCTCGGCACTCACATTCTCGTTTGCGAGGTCACTTACATGTCCAATTACAGCACCCTTGCCTCATTCAGAAAGTTTTTCAAGTTTGAAGTTATGAAGCCCTTGGATGTAAAAACAAAATTTTATAATGCTGAATCGGATGATGTTTATCTTGAAGCTCAAGTGCAGAATATCACTTCAGGCCCTATTACCTTGGAGCAAGTCTCTCTTGAGAGCTCCCATCAGTTCAATGTGAAATCACTGAATGAAATAGAAGATGGAACATCTGTATTTGGAGAAGTGACTCTACTCCAGTCACAAGAAAGCTGCCAGTATTTATACTGTCTTTCACCTAAAGAACACATATCAAAGGAGATCAAATTATTGGCAGCAGCAAAGAATATTGGCAAATTAGATATTGTATGGAGATCTAACTTGGGTGAGAAGGGACGTTTGCAGACCAGTCAACTTCAACGAAAAACTCCCGAGTATGGTGACATAAGAGTCACATTTGAAAACCTGCCGAGCAAAGTTCGGGTTGATGAACTATTCAATTTTACATGTAAAATTGTAAATGCAAGCGAAAGAACTTTAGATTTAATTTTGAAGCTTAGATCAATACAAGATGCTAGCTTACTGTGGTGTGGAGTTTCAAACAGGAAGTTGGGCCCGATAGAACCTGGGAACAATATCTGTGTCGATCTAACTGCATTACCAATCAATACTGGACTGTATAACATAAATGGAGTTTCCTTAGTAGATTTGTTCTTGAAAAGAACTTATGATTATGATGATTTAGCCTCAGTTTTTGTCTGTTAGTACCTAATATTGTTTTAATTATAAAAATATATTTAAGTATCTCTATTGATAGGTATCTAATAGATAATAAGTTTACATACACACTTCTAGTGAATAGTTATCTAATTACGTTTTATTTAATAATTACATAATAATGTTACGTAAAAAACAGATTTGTTTTTTGCTAAACCCCAAATGAATACATCAATGCTATACCCATCGGCTAAATATACCCACTATTTTAAAATATATAAATTACTTTGCTGTAAATCTGTAATCAGTTTGAATAGCGCCATCTATCGGCCCGGGTAGACTTCGTTAAAAATATAGGTAAAGGTAGATCAGTCTAAAAATGCACGCCCCCGATGTATTTCCAATGTATTTACATGCGGTACAAGTACAAGTAGAGGGGCGTGCATTTTTAGACTGAAACATCTCTACTATCTATTATTAAAAAAATTAAACAACATCATCTATGTAAAGGTGCGATTAAACGACGAGGGGAGCACGATCCTACGCGAGCCGAGCCGTCCGTGGAGATGCGGCTCGTCTAAATACGAACGCAAGCCTGCCCGTAGCACGATCCTACGCGAGCCGAGCCGTCCGTGGAGATGCGGCTCGTCTAAATACGAACGCAAGCCTGCCCGTAGAACGACCCTACGCGAGCCGAGCCGTTCGTGGAGATGCGGCTCGTCTAAATACGAACCCAAGCCCGCTCGTTTAAACGACGCGGGGTAGCACGATCCTACGCGAGCCGAGCTGTCCGTGGAGATGCTAGATTGAAAATTTGAAACAGTGCGTCTCTCACTGATTCACCCAGTAAACTTTAGTTATGTACTTATCTAATTCGTTCGTGTGAATTTCATGTTTTTTTAATTTTATTGTCTATGTAAATGCAACCACACTCACAGCTGTTATCTGTCACTTGCTTTGCTGTCAGTTAAAATTGACAATTTCGTTTCGCCTACGTCTGTCTCTGTTGTCTTAGTTTTTTAGTAATAAATACGGTATTTCCGAAATTCGGATTAAGTTGTGAGCATAATCTTCATTTTGAAGCATTAACGCCTGAACTTAGAAAACTTTATTTGTCTACAGAATGACGAAATAATTCACCTGCTCCTCCATTTCATAACATCCCGGTTGGCTTACCTTACGTCGAAAGTCTGATGTGGCCCAATCATGTTGTTTTGTATTGTACTTTGTGTGTTATCTAGCTGATTTACTTATGTGTTTCTGAAAATATAACAAACCTACAGCGGCTGCTCATTTAGTCGCAATGGCATATCAAACTATATTGCAAGAGTACATGCTAATACCGCCCGTTACAAGGGCATACACAACGGCTTGTGTGGTTACTACTTTGGCGGTGGTAAGATTTATTTTTTGGTCTGAAGTTTAGACTTTAACAAGTTTTCCATTTACTGATACTTTGCTAATAACTTATGTTTTTATATTTTTTACAGTATATGTACATATTTCAATTATTTAATATGTAATTTAATGATTGATTACTATTTCAGCAACTAGATTTAGTGTCGCCATTTCAACTTTACTTCAATCCAATCCTGATATTGAAAAAGTTCCAACTATGGAGGCTTTTGACAACATTTCTTTTTTTTGGAAATCTTGGCTTCAACTTTTTCTTCAACATGATATTCACATATCGATACTGTAGAATGCTGGAGGAAGGTTCATTCAGAGGGCGGACTGCAGATTTCATTGTTATGTTCATGTTTGGCGGAGTACTCATGATTGTATCCTTTACAAAGTTGCTAATTAATCATAACTGAACGTACAATATGGAATAGACATCATTTCATTGCCTATAGGTACTTTCAATGGATAATAATGAACCTGAATGAGATTTGCAGCTATGTGCGTTCTTTGTGAATCTGCTATTTTTAGGACAAGCCTTTACCATCATGATTGTGTATGTATGGTCAAGAAGGAACATATTCATACGAATGAACTTCTTTGGGTTGATGAATTTTCAGGTATAACCAAGCTTTAATTTATAATAGCATGTTAATCAATTTATCATTTGTGTTCTTTTTTTGTAATCTTTCTGCAATTAACCATATTTATCCTACCATAGTGGAGTTACTCATTTTGAGATGTTTTATTTTGATTCCAGGCACCATACCTACCCTGGGTGCTACTAGGTTTCTCGGTCCTACTTGGAAATGCAATATCTGTAGACCTGGTGGGTATGGCTATTGGTCATATCTACTTCTTTTTAGAGGACATCCTACCACGCCAAAGAGGAGGCCAGAAAATATTGAAAACTCCTAAATTCTTGTAAGATTTTTTTTTATTTATCATTCTTTTTAAATTGCAGTAGAGGATATGGCCATACATTTGTGAACACTTCATGCAGGTTAGCTATGAAATAACAAAAAACATTCAGGCATTATTGACTTAGCCTATCTGTATCAATATTATTATTTTTATTATTTACACAAGTAGCATTAAAGTATACTTTACTTATACTATTCTAGGCCTGTTCAATGCAAAATACTTACCTACTATATACATAATTATATGGTATTTTTGCAACATTTTCAAAAGCAAGAAGTTTCTAAATTTAACAATATTAATTGTTTTCTACAGGAGAAAGCTGTTTGACCCAGCTCCAGAACCAGACTATGGCCCACTGCCGGAGGAATATGCTGACTTCAGGCCAGGCGGCTACGATTGGCGTGGCGAAGATGACAGATAAATGTCTCTATGTGATTCGAAACCAAAAGCCACATTTTCATAGAAACTTTCTTGCCAGTTTAACAGTACCCAATATTAGCAATGTTAGTGACAGAGGGGAACTATGACTCATCATGGTTGAACTGTCTCACTTAAGATTTGGCTGACGTGTGTCCACTGTCTTCCTTGGCTGTGTGCAAATTTTCAGAAATCTTAATTTCCTTGATACACAGAGGTCCTAAGAAGTATAGTTCCTAAGTACACATACGGGTCTGGCAGTCTGACTTCTATGAAGATGAATCTGGCTATAACTTGTAAACTGTGTTGACATGAATTGGGGATAGTCATTATTTTCACATAAAAGCTAAGATTTTACTAGGATAAAGTGTACAATAATTTTTTTAGTACCTTTTTTGTTTCACTTTTTGCATTTCTATTCATTTTACCGACCTGACACCTCAATATTTTTTTATGATGCTGCTGATTTCTCGGTACAAAACAAATGAATGAAGTGATATTATGGTAACCAGCATAGTGAAATAGATTTACCTAAGGTATTTTGTGTAAAAAGTTTAAATATAAGAAGTACCTAAGACTATTTTGTGAATATACCTACTTTCAATTATATTCATTTGTTTTAATGTGCAGAAATGGTAGGTGTTCCTAAAAACATGAATTCGATGCCCGCTTTTCTGTTATGGATTCATACATAAGAATATTTAATAAAGCAATAAGTAATTCAGAATTGTTTATTCCACTTTTTTAACGCATTTGTTTTGTAACTTTACATCGTCAAAATAGAATTTGAACTCTGTACAAAATGCCTATATTTTAATGGTGGATAACTTCCTATTGGAAACATGTATTTATAAATTAATATTGCAAGTACCTACTTTAAGTATTAATAAAAAAGTGTGTATACCAGCAAAGTATAAATTATAAAACTGAATCAATCATATTACAAACATTCCTTTATAATAATAAATATTATTTTATAATCATGAACATCTATGTATAACTATGAAGCTACACCAACAATTCAATCAGTTTTATTGCTTAAATACTTAGGTATTAATTTCTATAGATCTTACAGTGTGAAATAGCAATGGTCGCCACAACTGTTTTAAGAGTTCTTTTTATTTGTATTTTTGAAATGCTTAGCGCGCCGTTTCGGATTTGTGCATAATATACTTTGCTGTACCTATTCAAAACAAATAGAAGACACAATCTCAAGTACAATACTTAATTTAAATAGACATCAATCATGAAAAGTAAATAAAAAATCACATTTATGATGAGGAACCATAAAATCAGTGTTTCGTAGCGAATCTGAAATTCTGAATATTAAACCTAGTAACAAGAGTAAAACTATAGGTATTTCAGTCTTCATTCAAACGTAAGTCCATTCACACTCAAAAGTTAGTAGTCGACTGATTGAAAAATAAAATACAATTTAGAGGCCAGCGAAAAATGCAAGGGAGCAAACCATAATTTTTTGTCCTCAACAAAAAATATTGCACTTACTACCGACAAATTCACGCACATTGTTTTAATCAAACGCACACACATCACATAAAAAAAACAAAAAATTCAATATAAGTTGAGATAGTTCAAATCAAAACTATTGATTAACTAAAACCTAAAATCACAATGAAACAGGACAGTTAGACACATCACATCACTGCGTGTAATTTGCTCGTGAACAAAAATCCTTTCCTTTTCCAGCATTTAAAAATATATCAAAATTATAATAATGATAAGGTGGAACCACTTTACGCAAACTTCGAACGAAAACACTGATTCATATTATAGAAGCTAAACTGCGCGCAGAAAGTGTTAGACATAGCTAAAATAACACCGTTTTAATATAATAATACATTGTAATTTTGTGTTTAACATTAAAATCAAACAGCTGCTGTTAACAATTTAATAAGAAATGACATACCTACAGAGCACGCAAAAGTTAAATTTAGTCTCCCCAAATGCAACATTAGATATAATCTAATAAGCGAGATCCACCTCAAATGAAATAAATCGAAAAATAAATCAACATACAAAATGTCCCAAGTTTTTGGTGTCGTTGTTTATCTTAGACTATTTATTTTACTAATTTTGTTTTAATTGTGAACAAAATATGACTAAAATCTACCTACATAAATCACATGAGGACATTTTCACAGTGCTACGATCGCAAGTAGCACCGTTATGTCGTCCGGTTTTCCACCTGAGAACAAAAAAAAAACAAAAATTAAATTATACATAGCATTAAAATGTATTAGCATGAAAGGGGCTAAGTTGAACTTGAAACACAATGATGCAGGTTCGATGAGGGATACTCTAGTTATTGAACTAAGCCCTGAATGAAATACGAGTAGTTGCTATGATGATGTCTAATAAATATTTTGTTCATTTTTTTATCTCTTCATGATTTATACGTGGCCAAGAGTCAGCTTTATTTTTAATCTGGCTAATTGAACATGGCGAAATGTATCCTGGCACGAGAATCGAACCATCTGACATTTGGGCAGTTAAACACCCACTACGCACAGATCACTGAATCATTGAATTCTCTATTCCATCATGAATTCTTCTTATTGTGTCTCTACTTGTTTCGAAAGAGTTTGGGAAGGGATGAAAGCGAATAAAAAAATAAAAATATAAATCTTGTGAATGCATCACAAATTTCAAGCAATAAACGTTTGGCTTGGATTCAAGCATTTAAAACTTTGTCAGAAATAGCCAAATTTACAAAATAAAGTGTTAGTTGAGTCATAAATAGGTCAATGATAACTGAACTATTTAGCAGGTTTTTTTATAGGTCTAGGTCTAGGTACTAGGTCGGTAGGTACCATAGTTTGGCAAAAGATGTGAAGAAAGTAGAGAAATCCCGTGATAGAATTGTGCTGATTCCAACTCCAACTCTGACGATATACGCACTGACGCCAGAGACCAAAAAAACAGTAATCCTTGCATACTAATTAACATAAATAAATTTAAGACTCACCAAAAATTCTACCATTTTGTTTGATTCTTTACCCAAAATTTATTCATTACCCAACCCAGGTAGGAAACCTATTGATCGCCAATTGCAACTTGTAAACTAGTTGTAAATAACATAAAACAATTACCAATAGCATCGATGCCATTTTGCCGAGCGCTCTTCGCGAAGGGAGACATGTAGCAGCCATCGAACGATAGATTCCTCGCCATCCAAGCTATGGAGTTGGCCACGGCTTGCAACCTACAACATTCAAATGACTCGCTTTAAAATACTTGCTGAAGATAAAATACTTGATGAGAAACGCGCCAACTGGCTCGACCAAACACCATAATCGACAAGATAGAGGTAATGGTAGATTTACTCCATAGCAACGTAGGTAGTATGGAATACCTAATATGACAACCCACTGGCATTGCAGTAGGGTTAGAAGCGAGAATTACGCTTTAAAAAGTGGTACCTTTGGGCGTCACTCGCCGCGTCTGTAGCACGTCTCATTTCAGCCACTAGCACCGGCTCTGGGACGTTGTCGAAAACCCCATCCGTGGCCACGAGGATAACGTCGCCGCACTCCACTGAAAACTCTGAAGTGTCGGCTGATTCTGGCCTGAAAGAGAAAATTGGATTTTGTTAAATATTTGAGTCGCAGTACTCACACGTGATGAGGTGATTACTGTTAGTGATAATATAACAAATACTTTTGTTGGATTTGCAAACGTAGTTTTGCCCTTGGCCAACATAAAAAGTCAAAATATACTTATCTTTAACTACGAGTATACTAATATCATAAAGAGGCAAGTTTTGTATTTTTGTTTGTAACGAATAAACTCAAAAAGTAGGTAGGTACTGGACCAATTTCAAAAATTCTTTTACCATTAGAATGCTACAATATCCCTGAGTACCTAATATAGGCTATATTTTATGTAGGTACCTACCTCGCGAGCAAAACCGCGAGCGGAAGCTAGTATTCAATAAAATCACTCATCATTTTGAATCGCCAGAAATGCCAGATCAACATTCTTATTTTAACTCGCCATTACATGATCATGATTAGGTAGGTACCTAAGTCATAAGACAATTTTACTTACGATACATACCTATAATATAGATATCTATTTTTACAACAGAATACAATAAATTTGAATGAACACGTGAGTGTTGGCAAATATCCAATGAGCTAAAAATCCTAATAATAGCACATACAGAAATACAAGAGATGTTATGGAATGAGCACATGACTACTGGTCCCGTGGGTAATGTGCAATGACTGCTTGCTTACTGTTACCGTAATAAACAATGCTATTACTATTAAAGAGAGGAACATCCAAATTGCCGTACGATCTCAAGTTCTTGATTTATTTCGAATACAAGTCCAATTTAAAAAATATAAACTAAAATACAACATATTATCTGAGATCATGAATGACAGAGGGAAATTGAAGAAGATACAATAAGTTGTGCCGACCCCACATAACGTGGGAAAAGGGCAGAAAGGTGATGATGATGATGACAAATCCAATTTAAATGAAATTTTGTAAGTAAATTCGGTATTGCAAGTATGTTAGTAGGTCCCTACCTAAATAAATAAACTGATAAGTACCTACTTTACCTTCTTTTGTGAAGTTGTACAAAACTATTATTATTTGCTAGCTTACTATAAATTATTATTAGCTTTGTTAGGTAGGTACGTAAAATTTCAGCTTATTACAGTGTTGTTAAAAAAATACCCTGGCATATTTCCAATATCAAAAGTATCAACAGTTTAGTCAACATTGATGTGATATGATCACGACTGTAATCCCCAGGCTCGGTAGATATCTCCTCAGATCTTTAGTGCAAAAAAACTAAATCACAAAAATAATAGTAGGTATTGACAAAATGTAGATGTCTATTATGTTTGGGTAACGGCATATTTTATCTTCTAGCCCTTTGAGTTTTATGCGACGAAACGCAAATGAGTCGCCACCGAGAAATGTTAAATAGGTAGGTATGTTCCGTACTGTGTCGCTTAGTCCAAACTCCAAAGTCATAACAAGGCTGAACAACTGATTATATGCCTTCCTCGCTTACTTTAAAATCTGGTTCGTACTGGGACGAATTTAGTATCCCTAGTTTGATTGGCTGAACTAGTTTGAACCGTTACGAAATTGGATTTAACCAAACTGTGATTTGACCGAGGTAATCTTTTCATATACCTACTGGCACAAGCTGGAGTAATGTCTCGCTTTAAATCTTACATAGGTACGTGATGTGAGAATATTTATTCTTCGTTTATGTATCTAGCTGAGTAACTTAGTCATTTTCCATTAACATAATGATCCTTGGCTCAGTGCAAATAGCTGTCACAAAACTCAACTTATATTGTTGTGGACAGTTTCCTTGTAGGTTTGAGATGGGGATAAAAACGTAGCATAATGTATACTTAGCTATAAGTATAGGTACTTTCGTACTGTTCGTCTGATTTATTGAAGTGCTCCCACTATAATAGTCACTATTATTTGGTCTGTGGTCGCACACTCAATGGAACCACGCATTATACGACCTTTGGACAGCTAGTAAATTATGAAAAGTGGCTAAAAATATTTGTGTTTAGAACAAAGAAAAACATGTATTTGAAATAGATACGTTGTAGAAGGTAAATAATGAACCTTGAATCTATGTTTAGGTACACAATTATCTTTATTGAAATGACCTTTCGCTTCCTAACATGACGCGCAAATAAAATGTTTTACACTTCAATGGCTATAGTATCTATAGATCTATGTAATTTAATCTTAAAATCTGGGCGCTAGGGCCCAGTGAGTTTCTTGTCAGTTCTTCTCGAACTGGGGAATCCCCATTTCTTTTCAGAATTGCCAACTAAAGTCACTTAGCATGTAAGACAATTAAAAATGATACTGTGATATTATAGAATACTTACTTAAATATATTTTGACTTTAATTCATCACGATCATACTTAGATTATATATATCATAAGTACTTATACGCTTGTAGGTAAGTAGGTTCCTACTAAGTAAGTTCTTATTGGGTGTGTCCACAGAACTCAGGGTGGGTCCAAGACGCAAGTTTATAGGTCGGTCATCCGAAAGCATCTGTCTTATCTATGTAACTTTAAATTTGAAGCATGGCATAAGATGTGCATATAGTCACCCAATACCGCATTATATGCAGGTATACCTATATCGTACCTATTGTAGATATAGATAGTGATAGGTAATAATCGCTATACGGTCTGTCAAAATAATAACTGTTCATTTCGTAAACATCACGAGTTCCTTCGTTTCGACCTTTCTATTTCTGTCTGTGATCACAATTTCGCCAAAAACACTAATATTATCTTGAATGTTGCGAGAGATTTTTAATTTATTATTGCCCAATGGAAAATCTCCCAAAGATGAGGCATGTGGTCGCAGGGGCGAACTAATCGTTTGCGGAACAAGTGCAGTCATATGATTCATGCCGCGAGAGACACCACGCGAACAATACTCACCTATCACTGAGAACGTTCCTGTCGTGCCCTGGCGGCGGCAGACTGAGCTGGTAAGGCGTGTTGAAGTAATGCTGCTGCTCGTGCGAGCGGTGGACGACCCTGCCGCCGCGGACCACCATGTACCCGCTATCGCCGATGTTGGCCGCTCGCATCACGCTCTCGCTTCGGTCGAGTATCATCACGCAAGCTGTACTACTTCCTGCAATATAAAAGGAAAGTTATTATTGTGTCAATTCTACATGATTTTATCAGCGTCAGGATTGTTGACTTATAAGACGCTGTTGCGCCGGAAGGAAATGTTTAGAATAAATAGATGTATCAAAATAGATCTCACGAACGCACGAAAATTTTAAGGCAAGATCATGGAGGATTAAACATGGGATTTAGACAACCTGATAACTGGATAAAGGTTAATTTAAATATGGCGCCACTCTGTGAAAGCGAGATAAACACTCATGTGCACTGGGAATGAGGAAATTGCAATAAATTTCTCAGACAGTTTTATCAAAGTGTATGTAATGAGGTGATGTTTGTTCGACTTATTAACTGATTAAGTTGTACTTGAATGAGGTCATTGTTTTTATGGGTTTTTTTGTTCAGCAACATTTTTTATATCAATTGAAGCATGTCCTGAATGATCTGCCTTTACAAGAGGAAAAGCCAATCTCAAAACTGAACTATAAGTTTTATTTTATTTTAATAAATAGTAGAAGCTACAAGGATTATCAATCAAACATTTGTTTATAGACAGTATTTAGTAACTATAACAGATCACTGGAGACAGTAAGTAGTCTAAAAATAATTTGAAAAAAATCTTGTGAAATTTATATTTGACTAGTCAGCTTCTTTTTGGCCAGCTACTTCCACATGTTGACTACACAACACAATAAGCAAGTAGAATATTAAGCTTTTTTTTTTGTTATCTGTGTCAGGTCTAGTGAGTGACATTGCCCTAATTTAACTCTTATTTTAGTTTTAGACCATGTTCCTATTTTAATAAGTATTATTTTTCTGCAGCCTGCTTATAATATGAGTAAGATTGCAGTTTACAAAAAAAACCACTCACCCAAAATTGGCTTCTTGTGTTCTAATAACTCGTAATAGGATTTAGCCAAGAGATCCCCCGGCTCAGAGAGTTTGAAGTGTCCCATCCTGACTAGCCTCTCACATGTTTTCATGAGGTATGAGGAGAATTCCCCTGGATCAATGCCATATGCTCTCCATCCACCAACACCATCTGCAACTCCTTTAACAGAAGGTAAGATTATGCTACAAATATTACAAAGACAAAATAGTTTTATTGAATAATATCACAAAGATTATTTTGAAACATCTTTCATGCTAGGTGAATTTAGGTATCTATTTGAACATTCAAGAGCACTGGTGGTAGCGGTGGCAGCCCTGCCTCACAATCCGAAGGTTTTTTTTTCCTGAGATTTCCATTCAAAAATTTATGTGCGCAATAATACCAGTGCTCATAAACTGTGAAGGAAAACATCGTGAGGAAACCGGCATACTCTAGAACCAAAAATTAGGTGTGTGTCTTAGGTTAGTGTTCTTAAAAGCTTGCAACCTGTCACATGCAGAACACTAATCACTGTGCAACATGAGAGGGCATTTACTAAATGTCATGTTTGTATATACCTCTGACTGCCCTCTTTAGATATCCTCAAAGATCCAAGCAACTAGAGATCTGAGGAGATATCTATTGAGCCTGGGGATTACTACTAGTCAAAGTAAATATACAAAAATCTCAATTTTTATATGAGAGACCAGAGTTACTAAAATTAATAAAAAATATCTGTCAACGGCATTCTTGAAGGTTATTCAGGTAGATATTTTGTTAAGATAATAAATTATACCTGAATGACCTTTTGAAGTTTGTTAGTTTATATATGTACATACTGATTTTCTTGTTAATTTATGTTTTATTAGGTGAAAGTATGTGAATGACACCATTTTGCAAATCTTAGAAATTAATCTATCTGTGTGCTATGCCCTAGCTAGGCCCTAGACTAGACTATGCTTTGACCTGGAAAGGTCAACAACCCAACAGATATTTATTTATAGATATTTATGTATCAGATATTAAACTCATATTGTGTGCAATAAACAAAAAAAAAACAAGATCACAAGCATAATTCCCAGGCTACTAAGTAACTAGAGAGCTGAGATTGATATCTACCAAGATATCTCTCAGATAAACTACATAAAAAATGTGGGTATTGAAATGTGTGTGAAACGAATTATGATTTTTATTATTATTATTATGTATCACAGGATTAAACGAACTCACCTGGAGTGAGGTTCTATCCTGTCTATCTAATTCTTTATTTTGGGATGACAAGGTTCTGTCATGATTTCTACAGAAAGTATGAGTACCTACTACAGAATAAAAACGTCATCCCAGAATGAGAAGTTATAATTTATAATTTTAATGAATTGTGTAAGGTTTGTTTTTTACTCACCAATAACATCTGCATTGTTGAAATTAGTGGAGAACCAAGCGTCGTCACCGAACTGTCCTTTATTTGTTCTTCCATTGGCTATGTCTTTGGGAAAACCACAAACCACAGAAACTAAATAAGGATGCTTTCTTGAGACACTTAATTCAGTAGCACTTGATAAATTAGATATTCCGTTTCTCAGAGCACGTGATAACAGTCTACCTGTCCAGAAAATAGACTGCATCATTCATTAGTTGCTTCGTACTTTGACACCAGTTTTTCACGAGCATTGATTTATCTCATAATTTCAACTGGCTCATGGTTTTCGTAACTGGGCATATGTACCGTAACAGCCCAATTTTTTGCCCAGAATGAAGAAAGATGCAATGTCAATAAAATAAAGAATCCGAATCCCTGATTTAGTTGCAATGAAGGTGTGTGTGACTGTCAGAAAGTGACAGTTACAAAAAAAAATGATCCGTTCCCTGCGCTGCATGAGCTGACTGACCGTGACATAACTAGTGACACGAACGATCATCTGAATACAGACGATCAATTTATTATTAAAATGCACCATGTAAATACAATCTAATATGGAACCTATCCATCGTGCTTGCGATCTATATTAATGACATGAACTGTTTTCTACGCAACATTGAAAACCCCCATCGAAATCGGACTGGCCAATCTGAATCCAACTGGAGTAATCGAAAATATTTACACTACAATCGATGCTACATGATAAAAATTAAAAAAGAACTCGGTTCCATTCGCTAAATGTAGTAACGTAGTACGTAGTCAGTTCGTCGAACGTGCGTGGGTAATAATAAAGCTCTACTATTGAATTGATAATCTTTTATTTAATAATCTGTGACTGACCAACATTGAAAATGTAAAATGGATTGATTAATACATTTTATGTTTTATTTTGTTGTTGTCAGAGACTATTTCTCTATGTCACACGTTTTCGAACAATATCGATCCATAAACATGAATTCATCTATTCTTTTGACGTTTACGAATCTATGGAAAAAGGAAGGCGTTGTAGAACTTGGAGCAAGAAAGCCTGTTCGATATTCGATAGCCTTGATTTCGGTAAATCTGTAATGACTGCCTACCGTTGATTGAATTTATCGCCGATTTATTGTGTTACACTCGCTAGAATCGTGGCAGTGATCTGAACTGATTGGTTTTTTCCTGAAGTGTAAAGCAACGGCATAAAACTGGTGTTCGATAAGTCACTTGGCACTATGCCTGCCGTCAGAGGAGATGGAATGCGAGGACTCGCAGTCTTCATATCGGATATAAGAAATTGTAAAAGCAAGGAAGCAGAAATAAAAAGAATCAATAAGGAGTTGGCGAACATTAGAAGCAAATTTAAAGGTGATAAAACACTTGATGGCTACCAAAAGAAAAAGTATGTATGTAAACTCCTATTTATCTTCCTTTTGGGTCACGATATCGACTTCGGTCATATGGAGGCTGTCAACCTCCTATCTTCCAACAAGTACTCTGAGAAACAGATTGGGTATCTGTTCATATCTGTGCTAGTGAACACCAACAGTGACCTCATTAAACTTATCATTCAGAGCATAAAGAATGACTTGCAGTCGCGCAACCCTATCCACGTCAATTTGGCTCTGCAATGCATTGCCAACATTGGCAGCAAAGATATGGCCGAAGCATTTGGCACAGAGATTCCTAAGCTTCTTGTGTCCGGAGACACAATGGATGTTGTCAAGCAGTCTGCAGCTCTCTGTCTGCTAAGACTCTTCCGCAAATCGCCGGAGATTATACCTGGAGGTGAGTGGACATCTCGCATTATTCATCTTTTGAATGATCCCCATATGGGTGTGGTAACTGCTGCTACATCACTGATAGATGCTCTTGTAAAAAAAAATCCTGATGAGTACAAAGGGTGTGTCACCTTGGCTGTTGCTAGACTCAGTCGAATTGTCACTGCCAGTTACACTGATCTGCAAGACTACACATACTACTTTGTCCCAGCCCCATGGCTCTCTGTGAAATTACTAAGACTCCTTCAGAATTACACACCTCCTTCGGAAGAACCTGGTGTAAGAGGGCGTCTATCTGAATGTTTAGAAACGATTTTCAACAAAGCTCAGGAACCACCAAAATCCAAAAAAGTGCAACATTCCAATGCTAAAAATGCAGTTTTGTTTGAAGCAATAAGTCTCATCATTCACAATGACAGTGAACCTAACTTGCTGGTGCGAGCTTGTAACCAACTTGGCCAGTTCCTGAGCAACCGTGAGACAAATCTGCGCTACTTAGCACTTGAATCCATGTGCCATCTTGCTACCTCTGAATTTTCACATGAAGCAGTCAAGAAGCACCAAGAAGTGGTTATTCTTTCCATGAAGATGGAAAAGGATGTGTCAGTTAGACAGCAAGCAGTAGACCTCCTATATGCTATGTGTGACAAAACGAATGCAGAAGAAATAGTACAAGAAATGTTGGCTTACTTGGAGACAGCTGATTATTCCATCAGGGAAGAAATGGTGCTTAAGGTTGCCATATTGGCTGAAAAATATGCCACAGACTTCACTTGGTATGTGGATGTTATTCTAAATCTTATCAGAATTGCTGGAGATTATGTATCAGAGGAAGTGTGGTATAGAGTTATCCAGATTGTAATCAATAGAGAGGAAGTGCAAGCATATGCAGCTAAAACTGTGTTTGAGGCATTACAGGCACCCACATGCCATGAAAATATGGTAAAAGTAGGTGGATACATACTTGGAGAATTTGGCAACTTGATTGCTGGAGACACACGCTCATCTCCACAAGTGCAGTTTGAATTACTGCACTCCAAATATCATCTGTGTTCTGCTGCAACCAGGGCTCTCCTACTGTCCACATACATAAAACTTGTCAATCTATTCCCCGAGATCAAAAACCGTGTGCAAGAAGTTTTCAAAGCTGACTCTAACTTGCGTTCTGCTGATGTTGAGTTACAACAAAGAGCTTCTGAATATCTGCAGTTGAGTATTGTGGCCAGTTCTGATGTTTTAGCTACTGTGCTGGAAGAAATGCCAGCTTTCCCAGAACGAGAATCATCCATTCTGGCTGTGCTGAAAAAGAAAAAGCCAGGCAGGATACCTGATGAAGTAAGGGATTCAAAGAGCCCCCAGCCAATAACTGCTCCCCCTGCTCCAGTAATTAATTCAATAAACAATGCAAATTCCAGTGCAGACCTTCTTGGCTTGTCCACTCCACCTGGCACCACAGCACCTGCTACTGGTAATGGATTACTGGATGTACTTGGAGACCTATACACCACACCAAAGAGTCCTACTACAGTACAACAAAATAATATCAAAAAGTTTCTATTCAAAAACAATGGAGTGCTCTTTGAAAATGATCTAATTCAAATTGGAGTCAAAAGTGAATACAGACAAAATTTGGGAAGAATTGGATTGTTCTATGGAAACAAAACACAATTTCCAATACAGAATGTCCGTCCTGAACTGCATTGGACTGATCTACATAAGCTCAATGTACAAATGAAACCAATGGAACCTGTTCTAGAAGCTGGTGCCCAAATTCAACAAATGTTGACAGCTGAGTGTATTGAAGACTTTGCTGATGCCCCCAGCATGTCTGTATCCTTTGTTTATAACAATGTTCCTCAAAAAATAACTATGAAATTACCTCTGACATTGAACAAATTCTTTGAGCCAACTGAAATGAATGGAGAGTCATTCTTCGCTAGATGGAAAAATTTGGGTGGAGAGCAGCAAAGAGCACAAAAAATATTCAAAGCTCAAGGGTCTGTTGATATTGCGGGGACTCGCACTAAATTAGCTGGGTTCGGCATGCAGCTGCTAGACGGTATTGATCCAAATCCTGATAACTTTGTCCTAGCTGGAATAGTGCACACCAGAGTCCAGCAAGTTGGTTGTCTCATGAGATTAGAACCAAACAAGCAAGCTCAAATGTATAGACTTACAGTAAGATCAAGCAAAGAATCTGTCTCTCAAGAAGTTTGCGATTTGTTAGCAGACCAATTTTAAAGGGTAGCTTTGTTTTTACAAAGGACCACTCTATTTGTTTGAGCAACATTGTTAGACAAAGTTGATGTTATAGTTTCATAGGTGTTTACAGTCACTTGTAGATTTGCTATGTATTTACAACCTTGAACAGGTATTCAGCAAACACTGATGAACTTTACACCAATCAATGATAAAAGGTGATGAATAGGTATGATTTATTAGCATTGGTTTTTTTTTATATTCTAAGTTATTTTTATTGTAGGTATTTTGTAATTTATTTAAGTTATTGGAACTACAGCAACTTTAAAAAGACAAAACAATGTTTTCCTATCAATGTAAAAATCATCATCTATAAATGTGTAAATGTGTTTGTATTTGCTAAATATATTATAGGGCAAGTATGTTACTTCCATTCAATACAGAAATAAGATTAGATTTTAGTCATTCATTACACACACACACACAAATTGTTTTTAAAACATAAATGTAATATTTACTCCAAAATGCTACTGTAGTACCGATAATTGAAATGTGATGTCGATGTTGGTATTAGATAAATGAAGAATACCAAAAATATGTACCTACTTTGTTGTATATATAAGAAGAATACATACCTGAAACTTTGAATTTTGTTTACTGCTGATGAATTTAAGATGTTTACTGTTAGCTTTTGTCATAAAAATAATTACACCTATTGTGTATCATAAATATAAATAAAGTTTATGTACTTATGCTTATCAGTAAATTTAGAAAATTGTTATTGATTGTTCCAAGTAGGTGAGAATTTGGTTGACTCATTGAATCATGGTAGTAAGTATCAAAATTAGTAAAAGTAGGTTCTGAAACATAACACTATAGCTACCTTATGTATAGGTAGGTACCTAATATCATAACTACTTGCAGAGCAATAGAATCTTGTAATGTTTAGAAAATATAAAAAAAGCGTGGTTTTATATATTTTACTCAATTTATGTCTATTTGTGCAAAATGAGTTGCCATTTAATAATATCAAGATTTTGAATTTATTTATCCAATGAACCTATGCCTCATTTCTATGAAAACATATGTTTTGTACTATCATGTTTTAAACTCGCCTATTTCTTATCTAAACTGTTCTGGTTTTATTAATTTTACACAACATAAAATGCACTTGGGTATTATGATTTCATTTTAAATTATCTGTATGTATGTACCTACCTACTTAATACTTTTCATGGACATTCCTGTGTAGGTATATTTGACTTTATATTGCAATTTTAAGGTTACGCCATCTTGCTTAGGCAATGTTCCTGTGAATTAATGTACTCATCTATGAAATGATTCTAACTTACCTAGTTGCTTAGAGAAATATGTTGATGTGTGCAGTGTGCAGAATCTCACATTGTTAGATGTTATTATGTTGCAAAAAAATTATATAGATTAGAATCATAATGTAAAACTACATTATCATACACATACAATGTTATGAATATCAGTAAGTCGGTAGTTTAGAAGCATGTTAAAGATTTTTTTTTGCATGATAGGTAGCTTAGTAATAGATTAATATATAATGTTTCAAACATATTATAATATATACTTATTGTTAAGTATGGGATCTTAACAAAATTAAATGTATAAATGTTAAAGTATAGGTACACTGCTTCAATGATACCTTCATATGTACATTATGTTTGTGTGTTTAAATGTAAAAATTTAAGTGTGGTTCTGCAATAGCGATATTTAAACATTTCTTCAAGTTACGTACTCTATGAAGTTAGGCTTCAAATCAATATTGTAATGTCTTTAATAAAATATTTATCCAACACATTTAAATTTATGTTTTACTTCCTAGATAGGTGTAAGTACGTAGATATGGAAAGAAGACTCACATTTGGTTTTAATAAGTATATTAAGTAGGTACTATTGACAACTATTGAGTTAATAACAGTGTCCTAGAATGCGTAAAAAACCCTTAAACGGCACTACATTCCATCTATTATTATTATTTATTAATATCATTATTATAATTACTTATCTTCTATAGTTGAAGTTATACATAATTATATTTACACAAAAACTAAAGACAAAAATACATGCTAGTACTTTTAGTCAATGTCTACATTGAAACCTAATCAAACCACTCTTCAACATTTGGTGAATTTTCCAAGACATCATTTGACTCACTGAAAGAAAATAAAATCATTTAATAGTCGGTATGTAGGTACCTACTCGTAGTTATATAAGTACGTATGTTCAAAAGTGCATTACCTTAAAATTAAATTATAGGTACATAATATATTGAGTGTAGAGGGTCTAGAGGTCTCGTCAAGTAACGGCTGTAAATTGGAGTTAGTTACTTGACCTACAATTTTCCTGGTTAACTTAGATACCTACCTACTAATACCTAGTAGGTTATGTAGTGTACTATTTCACAAAGTTTCAATTATATATACATATATATAATTTAAAGGTATAAGATACTAGTACGAGTAAATACCTATTCTAACAATGAATTAACATTGTATGACTAACATGAATATTTGAAAACAGATTGGCCTTGTTCTTATCACTGTAATTCACATTTTCCGCCTCCTAAACCTATTATTTAAACAACATTTTGTCAGTTAGAACTTTTCAATTGGAAAATTCAAAAATGTAATTAAACAGAAACTGTCTAGAAAAGCTTATTATAAAATATCAGAGTATTTAGATGATAAAAAAGCTTGGGATGAATCAGCTCCAACTCTGCTAGGTATTCCTTACAAAATTAACAAGGATCATACAAAAAAAGCGCTAGGGCCCAGCGAGTTTCTTGCCAGTTCTTCTCGCACTGGGGATAGGACTGGAACTGGCACTTAGACTCACCTAGTATGTAAGACGTTTCAAAGTGATCCCTGTGATTCTATTGAAAATAAACATATTTTGATTTGATTTTGATTTGATTTAAGTTGATAGATAAATACACCTATTTGGGATGATGTCAATTTTGTCGTTCAAAGATCAAATCAGTTGACTGCATGCTAGAAAGTTGTGACGCAAAGCGAGGATGGATGTGGCGACAAATTTAAGAAAACTACCGAGGCGAAAGCGTTCTTCGTGATTTTAAATATAAGGGCGCCGTGTCTTATGGCTTTTCTTCGTGGTGGCTGTTACCAAAGATTTAAAATCTTTGGCTGTTACTGGCATTTCGGACATAAGGCCTTCGGTTCGGAGGTGGCCCAGAAACAAGTCATCAAGAGTTGACTACTAGCTCATACAAACTTACTTTACATTGCCCATGACGTTAATGTATCAATGTCTCATAGATCTTGACCATCTTTTTCTGTTCATCGCTCCAGTTATTTAATTTTATATTATACTAGCTGATGCCCGCGACCAAAGAGAATATAATCACTACGCCCGCGACTTCGTTCGCGTGAACATCAGTTATCGCGGAACCCATAAACATTTTGTATGGGAAAATGTTTTTCCTTTCATTTTACTTTTTTCATCAAATTTTAAATTTTTTAAATAGATTTTCTGCTTTTCGGGATGGAGACAAATAAAAAAAAAACAAAAACCATGAAAATCAGTACAGCCGTTTTAGAGTTAAGAGTGTTCGAACGAACCCGACTTTATTTTATATAATTAAGATTTTCAAAAACTTCAAGAAAAAGTGAAATATTATTCACCTATCAAGTGAAGGGTCGTTGCTGAACATTTCTGTTGGCACAGTGGGCGGCGCTCGTTCAGGCAGAAGTTCGAGAAAAGACTGTCGTGATTGCAGATGTCTCTCCACTTCCTCCGGAGTCATGTGACCATCCGTGGACAGACCTAAGCCAAGAGCAGGAGTAATTTTTACCATTGATGCATGCCCGCTAGGTTGATTCTGAAAATATATTACAGCAATTTAAAATATTACAAATCACAATAAAATAGGCTTAATAGTAAAAAATAAAAGAGGAGCTAAATGGAGCAGCCCAGATTTTATGTCTATACTAATATTATAAAGAGGAAAGTTTTGTATTTTTGTTTGTAACGAATAAACTCAAAAACTACTGGTCTGATTTCAAAAATAAATAAATAATGCTGGACACTATCAAACAGCATCATGTAGCCCCAAACTGAGCAGAGCTTGTATTATGGGAACCACATGACTGGTAAACTTCATAGATACATTTTTTTTTGTAAATACATACTATTATACATAGAAAACACCCAAACCTGAGACAAATATCTGCAAATAATGCAAACATTTGTCCCGCGGCGGGAATCGAACCCGCAACCTTCTGCGTCTAAGGCGGACCTTCGCCCGAAAATTAAAATTAATATTCTGTCACCGTTAGAATGCTACGTTATCCCTGAGTAACATAGGCTGTATTTTGTGTAGGTTCCTCGCGAGCAAAGCCGCGAACGGAAGCTAGTATTATATTATATACATTATCACAACTCTAATCCCCAGGATCTGTAGATATCTCCTCCTATCCCTGATTTGCAGTGGCTTTATATAGTAGCACAGTAGTATTGTAGTCAAGGGCGGATCCAGGGGGGGGGTCATGGGGGTCATGACCCCCCCCCCCTCTGGGCTGGGTCCAGTACCTAGGTGGACCACTAATTATAATTATATATAATAAGAATTATAACTTTTTGTGACTTGACGACGACTATGTGACCCCCCCCTGGCACCAAAGCTGGATCCGCTCTTGAATTTGTAGTAATCTACAACATACATACCAAACTACAAGGCTAGAAATCCATTGTATTAAAAATGTAGGTACTTACAACTTGGCTAATATTTGGAGGTTTTTTGGGGACTACTGGTCTTTTTCTTTTTACAGCGTTGGTGTTTCTACTGGGTGGTGGCCCGCTCTGATGCTGGCCAGGTTCTATTTTGATCTTCCTGAAATGTCAGAATTATAATTTTAACTATAACTTTTCTAGATTGTGTAAAGCTTTTATTATTATTTATCAAGTAACAAAAGATTTGGAATGTTTTCAAGTAGGTATAATTTTTTGCTAAATACACAAGCTGATTGATTGCAATATTAGTTATTATTAAATTTAAATATTATGTAGTTAGGTATTACTATTTCTGCATAGTGAACAAGTGGATCAGTAGTTGCGAGTACCTTTTCAAAGCTTCTGCTCGTCTATAATCTACTCCATCATCAGAGGACTCAGTTTCTTCACTCTCTGAAGTACTGCTGTCAGCTTTCTCATACATTAGCAGTCTATCAAGAAGAAAAGTGCGGTCTCTAGAGACTGATAGTAGCCGTTGCTGACTGCATTTCAAAGCATCTTGAAAACATACATTTTCCTGAAATGTTGACATTTACAGATATAATTAATATTAGGACTAGATCATTGGTTCCCAAACTCTTTTGTTTCATAGACCACTTTCAAAATTTTGCTGGATCCAGTGGACCCCTTGCATCTACATTAGGTACTACCAATTTCTAAATCTTGAAAAAAAAAGTGATGATTAGATCTATCTATTTATGGAAACATGCGTTGTGGCCGAGTTTCAACGACAATTAACAGATTTCGAAAAAAAATTCTTTTCCATTTCCAAATTACCATATTTTTCTCAATTTATTTATAAATTGTCTTATTGAGAAGTTTTAATTTAGGTATCATATTATTTAAAAATTTCAATAACAAGCCAACATTTTAGTTCTTCACTATCGAAATCAAATTAATTTTAATGCACCCCTGCTTACGATTGTAGACCCCCATTTTTTGGCACGTCCAACGTAGACCCCCGTCGAGTCTTACGTGGACCCCTGGGGGTCCACCCGGACCACTTTGGGAATCAGTGGACTAGATTATGATGGTAACATAATGATATCTTACATAGACTAGATATTTGAGTGTCCTTTTCATCATCAAGTATCGTTCCCGGTAGTTGGTCTCAGTTTCGCATTCACTGCTGCTGCGTCTACTGCTGTCACTGGAGTAATCGTTTGGTGGGTTGAGAGCCTGAGGAGGCTCTGGTGCAGCGCTGTCGTTACCGCCTGCCGCTTCGTTGGCCTGCATATTCGCTATAGACCGACAATACCAGCCATCTAGCATCTTCTAAATAAAGAAAAAAGTAATTTAGCGGTTGAAACTCATTTTCATTCGAGCGTACGAAAACGGTGCGTTTACCTTTGGATAATTTTCAGACGCCAGTATGAAATCTTACGATAAAGTGCAACTAAGGAAAACACACATTCAGTAACTGACAGTGTAATAAAAGTAGGTAAGCTAAGTATTTATATTTGTAATGTAGTAAAAATTACAATTATTTATTATGAACTGAACTTCTGAAATGAATGAATGAAATGCTACATACAAAAATACATCGACCATACTTTATCTTTGCTCTGAGAACCATACCGACTGAGATACCGACCAACCACAGAACATATATGCTCTGACGAGTCCTCGACCGACCGAGGAGTCCTCGGCGAGGACCGAACATACTGAAATGAACGTCATTTGACGGAATGACTTCATTCAAATTGACTTTGACTTTTATATTATTTTCTGAAATTCTTTCTATTTTATTTTTACCTAGAATCTAAGGTACAAAAACTCAAAATAACACGAAAAAAGTATTGAAACTAGAACGACAAAGTTGACAGCCGAATATATCGCAGAAAGTTACTGAAGAATAAATACTCTGTTATAATAATAAAGACGCTGGTGGTGTAGTGGTAGCACCCAAATTCGAAGGGATGTGTCATAGGTTAGTATTATTATAAGCGGCGATGGGCTTGCAACCTGTCACGTTCGAAATACTAACTACTGTGCAAAATGTGGGCATGTACCAAATGTCATGTTTGGACGTGCCTCTCACTACCCTCATAAGATATCCTCAAAGATCTAAGTAACTAAAGATCTGAGAAGGTATCTACCGAGCCCGGGGATTACAGTCGTGATCATATTTTTTTTTTATAATAATAAAGATTGACAGTTTACAATATGCCAACGTCAGTGAAAAGTCCATAGATCACAGATAAAAAGGTAGGTACTTACCGACCGAGAACATGCTACAATACATGTACTTATAACATTGAGCAACCTTTCAATTCGACGGAATAGTAAAGAACTTCCTGTCGCATGTCAGTCGAAATTGAACCCTATAACAACCGCATGTGTTCTTTCAGCTGAGCGTTGTGCCGTGCTCGTCGCGGTCAATCGGACTGAATCCTATTGATTTTCTCGTGTTGTGATGGCTCTCGGGAGTGAAGTGAGTGAAAACTCTACAAAAAATGCTTCTCAGAAAGTGAAAAAATGTCCAGCGAATAATGTGAACGATAAATGTGGTAGCGACAGTGGTAACAAGGGTAAGTTGAAACATTCCCTGAGTTATGTAACATTATAGTTTTTGAATAGATATTTGTGCAGCTGCCGAACTATCTGCTCTAAGTTCAATATTTTCAACAATTGTGCGTTTTCTCAAAGGCACGTCATGTGACTTGTTAAATCATGTGATCACACAAATCTGCACCTTTCGGAAGCCTAGTGCTCTAAAGTCCAGATGATTACCAATTCAATTTCATTTATTTATTTTTCTTATTGTTCTTCAAACAATCTTTATTCGTAAAATGTGCAAATACTGTGACCAGCACTGTTACACAACTTCACCCTATATTACATACTTGTATATAACCAGCTATACATGTGCAGTAGATTCAAGGTAACCAGCGTACCTAAGTCACATTCAATAATTAAGTAGGTTTGCTATAGATCCAATAGGAAGACCAGCTTTCAGCAGTAGGTATTTCCTGCTCTTGCATCATGTTGATAGGCATTAACTTTGAGAACACCATAAAATGGATTTTGACCTATTGTGACCTCCAATACTAGGCTACAATTAATTATCAAGGTAGGTAATTAGGCAATAAATTTTAATTTTGAATTGTATAATTTTTTATAGTATAATTTTTTTACCTTCATGTAGGTAAATAATTAGGCACATTACATATTCTAAACTATCCGTTACTTAAGTAGTTCCTCAATTATAAAAAAAACTCAAGTCAAGCCCAAATACAGATATTATGCTCTAATGAGATATTCAGTTACTGACCTCGCCTAGTTAAAGACTGGGTTATCATTTATCAACAGTTGTAAGTTGAACTACTGAGCAAAATATAATCTCTATTACTATACCCATATACATATCATAACACTCTGCTTTACATTAGTATCTTCATAACAAGCCCTTGTTATACTTAAAATACTGCATTTTATATGACAATACTATATGGTCAGTCGCCTTTTGTGGGTCTGTTACCAAGCTAAACACTTAACATCTCTGATTAGTAGGTTAAAAAAAACTGATAGAATACATCTTCAAAACTAAGCAAGAGGCATACTATATTATACATATTTAGCTACAAACCTAGAAGCCAGTGTCAATTTGAGTCTTGCAAACATTAATGTGCAATTACATGGTCAGCGGTGTTATATTATATCTCTAGTTATAAAATGTGTATGACCATCATCATCTTACATAGGTAAATATGCTATTGTTTGAAAATGTAAACCTTGGAATATTTGTCAATTGTTATTTGCTTTAGGACTTTAGTCTATCTTAACCTTACCAGTTAAGCATAAAAGTACCCATTGTTTTATGGTGTTAAAGTACCTACAAATAATCATCTATCTACCTAAAATACAAGTTTTTGGAATATTTGGATACCTTAAAACTTCAGAGACAATTTTCTCTCATTACATTATACACTATTCTTCTTCTTATTGTCACTTGTTCTTTCTTTTCAGTGTAGTGAAAGGATTAACTTGTGGCTCAGAGGCTCCTTTCATGTACAAAGTAAACATTTAGAAATTTGTGGAGAGGATGTGATACATTATTCATTAGTGTCAGGATTATAGTCACCTCTTGTATTTAATGTTGAAATGCTATTCAAACATTGCTTCCAAATTGCTTCTATTTACCAGCCATTCTGACGTCAGAATGGCTGGTCACCTCTAAATGTTGAATTTCTTCTTAAATATAGAGGAAGCAATTCTCTCATTGATGGAAGCAAATAGAAGCAATTCGGAAGCAATTTTTGGATAGCATTTCAACGTTAAATACGAGAGGTGACTCATCAACCTGACGCTAACCATTATTCAAAAGAAATCTCTGTTAAAAAATATTTCTAACATTTATATTTCATCATGATATTCCATTAGTTAACTAAATATGTTCACGCCTCGTCAGTTGATTGATAAGCTATAATATTATTACCAACCATGTTCCTATGAAAAGGACCTCCACTCGAGAACTTAGTAGGTTATTAAATAGGTGTAGGGTTCAGTAACCAAAAACGGCTGGTAATAAATATTGATTGGTAAAATACGCATACATACGAATTTAAGCCCCCACCCTATAAGGTGCCGAGTACACCGCCCTGGTAGTCTGCGTTCTGCGGTCGAGTGTGCTCGGAGCCGAAAGGTAAAATTTCGTTAAATTATCTGCGCACGTATTTTACATAACGACAACTAAAAAACTGTTTTAAAACACGACAAAGCATTTAATTATGAGTGACGGAACCCGCCTTTGAAATTGTTAGTTATGAGACTTGCGACTGCAGGGTGTAACGACATTGAGTGACAACTTGGAAAGGGAACACGTGTGGGCCACACGGCGCTCATAATTATGTTACTTACTTATTACAAATTTAATAGTAGGTAAGTAAGTAGGTACCTATCATTTACCCCAGGGCGGCTAGGTCACCTTCAAGAGCCTGTTTCGATTGAAACAAGCTCATTGTTCCTGGGCAAAGGAGATATTCAACAGAACAGACAATGCTTTAGGCATTGTCTGTTGAATGAATATCTCTTTACATAGGTATCCTAATATCTCTAAAGTTAAGAGGCTGTATTCATTCACAGGCTATTATAAAATATGCTTAGTCTACTGAACCTATCTACTTTTACTAATACATATAATAAAGCCTGTAGTTCACACGAATCTCCGAAACTACTGAATGGATTTTCATGTAGGTAGGTTGATTTCACAAGTGGGGAGAGTAAATTGAAGTTAAGGGTCATGCGGAAAAAATCACTGGCAATACCTAGTAGTTTAAAGTAGGTAAATGAAACAGTCGGTAAGCGGTATAAGTACTAGGTAGGTGTACCATTGTCCTCATTAAAGCAGTGAAAGTGAAAAGCAGAACATTTCAATCAGAGAGCTACCTAGTTATTTTTCGTCTCGATTGGTTTGATCCTTTGCGACTTATAGCTTTCGCTCGATAACATTATTTACGTCGTTCTTGTTGGATTCAACAAAGCTACCCTTTACAGAAATATTTTGTTCTGTCTAACCCTTTGTATGCTAGGTCGCTACTACGAGTATAAGTACCTAAAGGTTAAAAGTTACATAAGTGTAAAGTATGACAGCTTCATAAAGAGCATCATAGAAGAAAAGGTGGAAGGAAAGCGAGGTAGAGGGAGACCAAGAACTAACTAAGTAGAGATGATTCAGTCTAAAAATGCACCCCCTCCACTTGTACTTGTAGCGCATGTAGAGGTAAATACATTGGAGGGTGTGAAATTTTAGACTGATCTAGGTACCTCTACCTACCGATAAAGAGAAGGCTGCTTTCTTGAAGGTATATAGACTGCATTGGAGAGAGAGAGAAACGGAGGAAATTGCATCATTGCTCCGACAAGACGTTTACTAATAACAAAATTAGTAAAATCTAAAAATAAAACAAAGTAAATTTTAGTTAGAAGGCCTAACCTACCCAGCACCTAATTGTTATTCTGCGCTTGAACGTTTTGTTGACCTCCGGTTTGGGCCACAGAAGGTTTATTTAAAATGCCCAGGCGCACACGAAGGTATATAAATGACTTGAGGGTTCAAATTCAAACCCAATGCATATAGGTAGGTAGAAATGTTTCAATCTAAAAATGCACGCCCCTCCACTTGTACTTGTACCGTATGTAGAGGAAATAGAGTAGCAAATATGCAAATATGGAGGGGCGTGCATTTTTAGACTGATCTACCTCTACCGACCTATACCTACTAAATAAGCAAACATTAAAATGGACTTGTAAGGTAAAGTATAGATACCTACCTATTTAGTTAAAATCCAAAATGTCTCGAAATTCTGCAAGTCACAATTTTCCTAATTTATTTATAAATCATAATGGGCATTAGTTAGCTAGTCACATAGGTATAACCAACAAACATTCAAACTTTTGCGTTTATGATGTTATTAGTAAGACCGGTTGGATGTTATGTTTTAGTACGATTTATTTTATGATAGATGTGGAAAAAGATAGCTTACACCGATGGCTTACACGGAGGTTCGATGTGAATCCTCCTAGAGCCACACAGGGTAAATAAACATTGAGCGGAAAATGTCCCTCTCCCTTTCAATAAATTTTATGGCCTATTCTTCCTTGGGGTTGGGTGCTCCCCTTCAAATTGGCAAGCGGTTGCAAGAGCCGTGCTCTAAACAATCGATTGCAGCTTGAAATAGACCAGACGTGGGTAATATGTAGCATATTTTTTCTGTTACGATATAGCTTTGTAGGTACGTTGTAAGAACATTGTTCTGTAGGCCAGTAAATATTTCCTTCGCTGTTCTAATTTCAAGACAGTGAGCAATCTCCGTACTTTACTTATCTACCGAAATTGTGTCGAGTTACGGAATTTGTAAGTCGCTGTCGTCGTCTCGCCTGTCGTGAACATCCAATTTGAGCAAACATGTTACCTGGTTGCATTACACCTTATGTAGGTTTGGACTGGAGATTTGTTGGTTTCGCATACTTTAACTAAATGGATTTGTACGTAGAAATAATAATCTTCCAATTTTTTGTGTTTTTAGCATTTCAATAATACCCTAGATGTTACTCGTAGATTGATTCAATAGATAGGTATGTAACATTCTTCTTAGTTTTTTCTTATACAATTTCGAGTTTCCCAAGCTAAGTTAAAATTCTACCAATCGAGCGCGAGTTGCGATAACGGTTGTAGTCTCTGTAATGGTGTAATAATGAAAGTTTACCGATAACAATATATTTATTTTAGATCTTGGATTATAATTTAGTTCAATTCCAGGTTGTTTAGGTGGATAATCTATTAGATAACTTTGGTAACTTATACAAGAGAGTACTAAGGTAAGTATTGCGATCTCTTGATACCTATCTAATGCAGTCATTTATTTTGGCCGCAGAAGCAGTTGGTTTCGGCTAGTTCTAACTAACTATGTTTAAATTACAGCGACGCCACTGTTGACTCTAATTTAGAATAGCCGGAAATATACATTGTCATGAAAGTAGAGCGTTGGGTCAGTTAAACATGAACGAAATTATACTATGGCTCCTTGTTTTAAGCAAGATAATGCGATTACCTACTACGGCTCGTCCAAACACTTAAACCGTAACATATTGTGCTATTGATATACGTATTGTTTGCCTTATAATCGTTTCATAATCCATTTCTTAATAAATCTTAAGTGTTGGACCGATCATTCGATGTATAGTTGGATTTACTATCTCTATCATTCCGTCTACTATAGTTGTACGTAATATCAGTTAAAAAATCTTTTAACATTGCGTGTTGCTTAGTTTTCTATTCACGTTTCCAATTTCAAGGGTTCCCAATTTACCTGTTTGATCTATATCTCTTTACACTAAAATAATAAAATAAACCTTATTGGAAAATCTACTCCCAAAATTTTACTTGTCATCGTGACATTTTATTTTGTAAATATGTCAAAATTATTGTTTACGAAGATATTCGAAATAAGATATTCAGTTTATTATTTTTCCAAAAAGAATATAATTTAGTACGGTAGCGAGGTCGGTAATAGCTGAGAAGTGAGCGTGTAAAACGGAGTTCAAAAGGAAAAGGTTTCGACACAAACTGTACAAACAACAAGAAGAAGCCATACAATAATTGGTAAGTTAGAGGCATGTTAGAAGTATTGCCTAAAGGTTAATTAAACATTCCAACGTTCGTCGTCGGCCTGGCAAGTCTTCTTTCTGTAGGTATTCATAATTCGTTGATCGATTCAGTTGCTTTTAGAGCCGTCTCGGCTGTTAAAAACGATGTGGACTAAACGTACAACTTACATGGTTATCTGAAAATAATAATATAAAATCTATTTCTACCCACCACGTGGTGCGTTTTGCTGAGTTTTGCGGCTTCATAACATGTTTGTGCCGCCCGCTCCGCTTTTATGAGTAGGTACTTACTTTTTTTTACATTTTAAAAAAATCTTTGTTTAGTTATGCTCAAAAACTGAATTCTGTAAGTATGCTAAAAAAATAACAATGTGATAGGTACATTTGGAAAACTGTTGCTATCTTTAAACTTTCTTAAGTTTTTATGCCAACCTTTGTCATTCATTAGACTGAGTTAAGTATACAATGTATGTATTGGCAAGACATCAATATTTAGAGTACATTCATTAACTGATTCTAGCTAGGCAATCACTTTAGTAACTATTACAGATCACTGTAGGCAATTGAAAGTCTCTGACGTTCAATGCAAGCTACGCCTCCCCTGTGAACTATGCCCCAGTCTGTTCTGATTAGATCTCTTCTCAGTTCCGAGCACAAGAATTGCTTCTTGTTGATCGATAACGCGGACGGCTGCGTGCATTTTAGTACTGTCATACTGAGGGTCTACCATGAGTTATCACAATCTACACTCGCTAGTGACTGTAGTTAAAAAAATTTATGAAAACTTGCCTACAGCGCCTCTAGCGGATAGTTGGGTACTAAAACCTCACGTAGCTAACTATCCTACGTCACAGCGTACTACAGCGACTGTAGTTTGCGCTCATTAATTTGCTTAGAATTTGGTACCATGACTAACAGTTTTGACAAATGTCATAGTAACGTACTATTACTACTGTAGTAACGTCAGCCAATCTAAATGTGACAACTCATGGTAGACGTACTGTGATGCGGCGTGGCTTAGAAACAGAAAGCGTACTCACTAGTGGAAACAGTTTCTCATCGGGCCTTGTTTATCGGTAACTTATTTAATACTTATCTCGAATCACAGGCGCTTGTACGTTATCTTGTTTGGTAAAGGCAAGGCAGATAACATCAAACATTTAGGTGATAAACATTATCTTAGACCCGTAAGAAAACATTCAGCTTTTTTGGTAGGTGGAAACACGATAAATCAGAATATAGATTAAAATTTCGTAGTTTTGCGTCACACGGGGCGTGTATTACCTATACCTATAGTTATCTTACCGCAATGTGAGGAAGTAATAATTGAATGCCAGGCAAAGCCCAACTCATTCAAATGATTATCTTTTGAATCCTATTTTATCAGAAGAAAATACATACCTATCAGTAAGTTCTAGTTTTCTTAGTATGCGTTACGGTGATTCATTTTTTGTTTGATTCGGTCTAACGTTCAATGAATCTGTGCTCTCCTAAGACGTTTCTTTAAACGTTTTGATATGCGTACATCTCTAGATCAGAAAAGAAGGTGGCTTCCAAATTTATATTCTAGTTTTATGCCATGCTACTCGTAGGTACTTTGAAATGTTCTCGACAACCAACTACTAATACGAACCAGCGCATGGGTAAAATAAAAAAGTTGCATTGCACCGTCCTGGCTAAGGCCTAGCAGTGGCGTCTATTGTTGGCGGCATCCCGTTGCCATCTATTATTGACTCGACGCTGGAGATAGTTGGCATTGCGCCAGCGCAGACCACGTGCTCTAACTCGCCCGTCACGGGACGAGACGTATACGCACCTTCAGCTGTAACTAGGCCGGACTGCGGAACTTTTTAAAACACCAAGTACCTACATAATGTTATGGGTTATTTTCTAATACTTACTTTATTAACTGGTTCTTACGGATCACAGATTATTATGCCATAAAGGAGGTGTATTAACTCCGTTATCAGAGTCCACTGGCTCGTATGAAACGAAGGAATGACGGATTAGACTCAATAAGTAGGTACTGAAATGCATTTGGTTTTCCGAAAGCTGTGGCTGTGTCATGGACCGAACATTTAATATTATTTTTTCATATCAACATTTTCAATACTGTTCTCCCATTTCAAATCTCATTCAACACATTCACGAAAGGCAATGAAGTAGAGAAATTGGTACTTAAGGGTTTCTATTTTGTTGTTTGGGTTGAGCTGAGCAATTGTACCAACTGCACGTAGTTTTTTAATGGCACGAAACATTGATATAAATTTGGCAACTAAAAAACTGCACACCGTCTTGACAACTGTGACAAGGTCTTCAATTAACCTCGTTATGGTGTGTAGTGACAATTGGGAAAAGTGAATTAGCATTCTGATAACGCGGTTAATTATGCAATCCTCTGTCGAGCACACCGTTGATTAAAATCGGATGAATAGCAAGTAATCAAACTCTTTATGAATGAGTTTGATTCCCATCACTATTAGAATGTGCGGCCAACGCTCCGCGCCGTCCCGGCCGGCATTGAAAGGTGCCGGACTCGCCAAAACGATTCTTTGATTTTTAGGAGCCAGTAGTTATGTCGGGAAAAATATATGTTTAATTAATGTCACGCTAGTTTCGTGATGAATATTAGCATAACTTCTTGTAAGTTCCATGCTTGATGTATTTAAATTATTATTTTTAGGCTAGCTTACAGGTGCAGCAGTGGTTGAAGATGGAATTATTTTTATTGATTACAACTTCTAATACTTGATGGAAAAGTGGCTTCATATACATATACAGATAGCAAAATACATAAACGATACTTATAATCGAGATGCTATTTCCACATAAAATATGAATAAAATCCTTATTTGTTCCAGAAAAGCAAAGCAAGCCAGCAAACATGAAGGAATCAGGAGTGAAGCCACGGATCTGCAGCAACGGACACGCGAGTACACCGAATGGCCGAGCTGACGACGAGGGCGGCGGCGGTGCAGCCACCCCTAGGGTCTCATACGCTGCGGCTGCTCGCAAGCCCACTTCGCCGCAAGCCAGCACGCCAGCACCTTTCCCGTTAAACACAGGTAAGGGTACACAGAATGCAGTAAGCGTTACGAAAGAGACAGTTAATTTTTTAATTAATTCATTTTTAATCTGAATTGGGAGCACCTGTAACTATTTAGTGTTTTCTTTAATACCTACTCTTTATGAACTGTTTTATTCAATTATCAACAGAAACTCAAAAGGGTAATAAAACCAATGGGAAAAAGTCAACACAAGACAAATCACATAATTCCGCAACAAATGGAGAAGAATCAACAAACAATAACACCAGCCAGAAAGAACTAGATACCAAAGAACCAATAGTAAACGGCACTGAAAATTCAATTGAAAGCATTGTAAACGGTGATCCGAAAAATTTCGATTGTGATATTAGTAGTAGTAGTGATAACGTTAAAGTAGTTTCTAATGGAATCAATAGTGATTCTGATGACACAAAATCGAGTAAGTCTGATGAAGAAGTAGCGCCTAAAGTGTGTCCAAACAAGTCTGAAAGCAAGCCGGCTTCTGAGAAAAAAAAAGAAAAAAAAATCAAGGTAACTGATAATAGCGACACTGAAAAGAAAAATGAGCCCGCTGAAAATAATAGCGCGGAAAATGATAAAAAAGATGAAGCTGTCACAAATATTGAAATAGAAAAATTGAATGGAGATGGAGACAGCAAAATCGTAAACGGAGAAAAAGACAGAGAATCGTCACCGAGCGAGGATGGCGACGAAAAGAAAAGAGACGCTGAAGTCGTATTCATTCAGGATCTAGGTTTTACCATTAAGATTGTGAGCCCAGGTGCGGAGCCGTTAGATATTCAGGTATATACACATAAACTTGACATTTGCATTGCAAAGTACACATTAAAATTTTCATGAATAATTTATTGTTGACGTTTGAATTGTAGGTATCGAGTATGGAACTAGTGCAGGAAATTCATCAGGTGCTAATGGATCGTGAAGACACCTGTCATAGAACTTGCTTTTCATTGCAATTAGATGGTGTTACGTTGGATAACTTTGCAGAGTTGAAGAATATTGAAGGTCTGAAAGAGGGGTCTGTTATCAAGGTAAGCTTTTTAAATATTTTTGATGGAACGTCATTCAAATGAATATTTCAATTTACAATAGCGCAATAACGTAGTAATTAAATCGTCCAAACTTAGTTCCAAATCCAACTAATCAAGAAGCTAATTCAAATTTATGTGAGTGGAAAACATTACACAAGTAAAAACTAGCGACGTGAAACGTTTTATTACTAGGTCATTTTGATGTGAAGGACTATATAATAAGTGACTGTTGAGTGTTTTAATTGTTGACTTTGTTTGCAGGTTGTAGAGGAACCGTACACAATGCGTGAAGCGAGGATACATGTCCGCCACGTACGTGATTTACTGAAATCTATTGACTACACGGATGCCTATGCTGGTCAAGAATGTAGCTCCCTGGCCTTCCTCAACATGGTCACACAGGGTGATATTTTAGGTTAGATTTTTACAGAGCTTTACGTGGTTTATGTCATTAATTTTTATTTTATTTGACCATCGGTCCTCCTAAGGCCATATAATGTGCTCTTAAGTATCTCGTAGGTTGATATTTTGAGAAAACTTGGTGCCTAGTATGGCGAGCTATGAGAAAATGAGGTTATTTTGAGAATAGAAAAAAAATCAGTCTATTGTATTTGAAATAGATTGGAATAACATATAGCATGCAACTATCAGTATTATGTATCCGTCTATTGAGATAAAAGGAATTGATTTATATTCACAGAGAAGAAGAAATCTCGTCCGGAGAGTGTTGACTGCACGCCGCCGGACTACATAATGCCTGGCAGTACTGAGCGTCCCTTGCTGCCCCTGCATCCAGGGCTGACCAAGGAGAACAAGGCTCCGCAGTGTCTGAAGGTTAGCTAGAAAGTTATATCAAAAGTCAAAGAAAAGAAAACATTATTTCTAAGTACCTAGAGCATTTGATAATTTAATAAACATACTAAATGTTTACATGATTAACAAGAGCTAACTATATTTTTTTGCGTTTTATTAGTTATTAATTAGAAAACCATACTTTTTTAATTATTGTACGCATCTAAGGTTTTTTTAATAGCTTTAAATGAACTTGTTAAGTAATTTTTTAGATAAATGTAACCAAGTACGAGTAATAAACTTGTTTTTCTTAGTAACTTTTCCCTAACCTTAATTTATCGCGTTTTTTTTGTATTTATCGCGTTTTATTTACTTACCTATTTTTCCCGACAAAAAAAATAGGTTAATTTTTATTTTATTTTATGTAAGTATTATAATAACCTATTTTTTGAAATAGTAAATAAAACGCGATAAATACCCGTTTAACAATAATAAAATTAACAGTTTGTTTTGTTTGCGACAACTTTTTTTTTTAACCAGAGATCTAAAGATATTTCTATCAAACCTGAGCATGACAGTCGTCCTGTTTGCTTTGTTTTCTGTGACGACGCTGTTAACAAACAGTAACAAGTACACGTCCTACGTCAGGTGCTGACCACATCCGGTTGGAATCCGCCCCCCGGCCCCCGTAAAATGTGCGGCGACCTGCTTTATCTCCACGTGGTGACGCTGGAAGACAGGCATTTCCACATCACGGCGTGCCCCAGGGGATTCTACCTGAACCAGTAAATACATTCATTGAATAATCTTCAAGTTATGCCTACAAATACTTGTCATAAAATGTTTACTATATACACATCTATCCTACTAGTATTATAAACGCGAAAGTTTGTAAGAATGTATGGATGTATGTTTGTTACTCTTTCACTCTGAAACGGTTGAACGGATCTGATTGAAATTTGGCACAGATATAGCAAATAGGCTACTTTTTATCCCGGAAAAATGTACGGTTCCCGCGGGATAGATTTGTTTTTGTTTTTCAAGGTACCACGCGGGCGAAGCCGTGGGCGGAAGCTAGTATTTTTATACAGTAATCTTTATATTTTCAATAAGGATATGCACTGAACATCCTTAGACCTGCAAATCTTACTGCTGTGTTCATATTTACAAATCCAGTTAACACTGAGTTATAGATATTATACATTATCTACCTACTCATCTTACATCTCAGGGACACGAACAAACAAAAGGCATGCATTATGTAAATATGTACTGTTCCAAAACATTATTCCATTTGACATGCGTCATACTACTTACATAGCTGCAACACACGCATACTGACACCCATTTTAAGATATACCTAGTTATACGTTTTCACTTTTGCTGTTCTTACTTCATCTTTACGGTAAAGACTTTTTTTTTCTTCACTTTGAGAGTTTCATACTGATTTCTAGAATTGACTGCAATGCTATTTTAAAACCTGCTATACACACACGCCAAAAATGGCGTTGAAAGACTAGTTGACAGTTGCTTCCTCTCCTGAAATGAAATAATTTATTTAGTTATTTAAAGAAAGCTTTATAGTATAAAAATACCGAAGTATTTGCTCGAGTAGGTACATGAGGCTAGGGAGATTTAAGGTTATGGGAGTCAAGTGCTTTTGAATTATATAACATCCATTGGTTGGAATGGTCGATTCTGTACTGACGATACGAAGAGAGAACATTTTTCTTGTAGGTTATCTGAATCGTCCAGAAAGTAATGCGGTTGAATGCCGTGCTAAAATCAGCTAGTAAATGATGTTTTGATGTTGTGATCGGATGATTCTTATCGGCGCGCCGGCGGCTTAAGGCAGTTTGTGAAGCAACTTCTTAATATCAGTGACACAATTATCAAAAAAATTAAAAAAAAGAAGTTGGAACTAAGAGCTAGTAGCTTAGTCATTGTCGATGCTCTCTAAAGAGAAGGCAGTCGAGTTATCAATCAACCTAGACGTCATTATCTTTGTGTGTCGAAAGATAAGACTCTCTAAATGATTAGTTATCGTAGATGGTGTTGGGATCTCAACTCGGGCATATTTTCTGATGTTTTTACTGCAAATTTCCTCTCGGACTGCTCATAATCACGCGGTACTAGGTGTACATAAATAATATGAATGAAACAGCATAGTTATATGAAATTCTTGAAGTTAAAACGAGATAGCTATATTTGAATGTAGTTAAATGTGAATGATTATTTTGAATGAGAGTAAATGGAACCATTGCACTGTATGAGAGATAACAGACAAATCAACACGTTGTACCTTACTAGGTACAAACAATAATCCTTTCACCATACTGGTTCAAAAGAACTAGTGACACGATAAAAAGTATTAGTAGGTAAAATAACATACTATAAGTATCACCTCAGTTCTGCTGGTTTTAGGTTAAAAAATAAATAGATATGTATTCCGTTTAACAGGTGTACCGAAGATGTGTTCAACCCTCGTCCATCGAATCCATCTCTCCTCTGCCACTCGTTGATCGAGCTACTTAGCATAGTGTCGCCAGCTTTCAAGCGCAACTTCGCGCTAGTCCAGAAGCGTAGGATGCAGAAGCATCCATTTGAGAGGGTGGCAACACCTTACCAGGTCTACCAATGGGCGTCGCCAATGTTGGACCACACCGTTGACGCGATACGCGCTGAAGATAGTAAGTTTGATTATTACCCCTCTTACAATAATACTAAGTATAAAGATAGAGATAAAGAAATACGGTATAAAGATTGATCAATGATAGTCTTTAGATAGGACATACTTTATCTAATAGATACGCTGATTGAACATTGAACGCTACTTTGGTAGTAAACGCGTCATTCTAAAATAAGCTATAATATCTATTCAAGGACATTTATTCAGATAGTGACATGAGCAGTTAGGTTTAAGAGAATTCTGCTTTAATACGACTTTAATCCGACCCATTATTTCAATACGGTCTATATACATCCAAAAGTTATCTCTAAGTGAAACTCCATTTGCTTTTGTGACAGTATTTTTTTCTTAGTTTATTTTCATGCAGGTAGTCATGATATGGCCTAAATCGCGTAAAATATTTAGGGTATTGAGTATCAGTAAATAGATAATTTGAATAAACCAAGAAGTAAAAAAATAAATTATTCAATGTTATAAGAACTATTTTTGCTTGCAGCCTTCTCATCGAAACTGGGCTATGAGGAGCATATCCCCGGCCAGACGCGCGATTGGAACGAAGAGTTGCAGACTACTCGCGAGCTGCCGCGCAACACTCTACCGGAGAGACTGCTTCGGGAACGAGCTATATTCAAGGTGAACTAAGTTATCATTTAGTACCGCCGTACGGAGGCAGAATAATGGTATCTATTAAGACTGGCTTAGGTTTTTCCAAGCGGTGGCTCCGTCAGGCAGCAAAGACAAAATTATTAACCCGCAACTTCTGAGTTTGTCAATAAAATCTTCAGCAATGAAGGAACGATTGGAGAGGAGTAAATCCACTGGCCACTTTGGTGGATGTATGTGTATTGTGTCAAATATATATTTTTCACTATCAACCGTACGCGGTTCCGCTCGCATAGTACCTACCCGGATAAAAAGTAATATTAGGGTAAAGACTACACTTATTCCAAGTTTCATCCAGATCCGTCAGCCATTTTAGCGTGCTTGAGTAACAAAGATACATCCATCCAAACTTTCGCATTTATATCATAGTAGGATTATTTTACATCGATGGCCGTTATGTGTATAGGTCATCCAACGGATCTAGGCATTCGTGAAGTTAGCCACAGGTGCGAGTTTGCGCATGTACAGTTCCTTCCCCCCTCCTCATACCTCAAATTGCTCCCGAAAAACGATACTGCGCAGCTCTTGCGGCTAACTTCACGAATGCCTAGATTAGTTGAGGGAACTATACCATTTTTCGTCGTGTGTTAGTGACAATGTCATGTGCGATGGTCAGGTACACAGCGACTTCGTGGCGGCGGCGACGCGCGGCGCGGTGGCCGTGGTGGACGGCAACGTGATGGCCATCAACCCCGGCGAGGAGCCCAAGATGCAGATGTTCATCTGGAACAACATATTCTTCTCGCTCGGCTTCGACGTGCGCGACCATTACAAGGACCTGGGAGGGGACGCCGCGGCTTTCGTCGCACCGGTCAGTTGACAATGCACATATTTTACATTATTTTTAAAAACGTACGAGCGTCTAGTCTTTTAGCGTCGCTTTCAACGTTACTTTTTTTATTTTTTATAAATCTTATAACTAAAATAACTAAACATAGAGCTTAATCCAATAAAGTGTCCACTAGTTTATAGTACTAACTCGTGAATTAGAATGAATTAACGTGATTTTACTTATATAAAAAGTGATAATCAGTAGCTTGATGAAGAGATTTGGTGTAAATGAGAGTTAGTAAAAAAAACCGTATTCAATATTATTACGCTGCGTAAAATAATTTTAAGAACTCCACCAATTTCTCAAGGATACCATCATCAGATCCTTACCTGATGACTATAGGACCACCTGGGAAGACACACATACAATACCCTATCAAACCCTACCACATACCCTATCGAACAAAAAAATAATTTTGCAAATCGGTCCAGGCGTCTTTGAGTAATCGGTGAACAAACATAAAAAAAAAAATCCGTCGAAATGAGAACCTCCTCCTTTTTTTGAATTCGGTTAAAAAATATTTGATGTTTACAGAGGAACGACCTTCAAGGAGTAAGAGTGTACAGTGCGGTGGACACGGCCGGCCTGCACACGTTGGGCACGGTGGTGGTAGACTACCGCGGCTACAGGGTCACGGCGCAGTCCATCATCCCCGGCATCCTGGAGAAGGAGCAGGAGCAGAGTGTGGTCTACGGCAGCATCGACTTTGGAACGACCGTGCTATCACACCCCAAGTATATGGATTTGGTAAGTTTTGATTTTGATTTGAACGGGGTTAATCCGTGGTCCTAGGTGAGCGACGGGACGCGACAGCGAGGTGACGCTATGCAACATAAAGGTACAGTTCATCCAACGGATCTAGGCATTCGTGAAGTTAGCCACAGGTGTGAGTTTGCGCATGCCCTCCTCATACCTCCAATTGCTCCCGAAAAACGATACTGCGCAGCTCTTGCGGCTAACTTCACGCATGCCTAGATTCGTTGAGCCAATTATACGAATTGGCAGCGGACGACATGAGGCAGCAGTGGACGACGTTGCGCGGCGACACTACTGGTTTCTATGTATTTCTATGAAATTCTCTCCGTAGTCAGCGACACGAAGCTAGCGACGCATTTCATAGAAGTTCATAGAAACCAGCAATGTCGCCGCGACAAGTCGTCCGCTGCTGCCTCATGTCGTCCGCTGCCAACTCGTACCTTTATGCAAGTCCGCACTCTATAGCGCATCGTTGCAGACTTATTAGCATGACAACGTAAGCCATAAATACAAAGACTATATTTTCGCGTCGCGTCGCCGCGTTTGTCGTTCACCTGAAACGACGAATGATGGGCGAGTCGAGTCAGTTTGTGCCTGAGCTGGTTGTATTATAACAACACATTACGCTACAGTAAGGCACAACAAGGAGTAATTTCATTTCATTGCCATAACTCATTCATCATCTTCCTGCCCTTTTCCCACGTTATGTGGGGTCGGCACAACATGTGATCTTCTTCCATTTCCCTCTATCATTCGTCATCTCAGTACTCACTCCTTTCCTACCCATGTCATTATTCACATTGCCATAACTCATTATGTCAAATATGTATTACAGCTCAGCAAAGCCGGCCAGCAATTGAAGATCATGCCTCACTCTGTGATGAGCGCGAATGGCGAGACTGTTGAACTCTGCTCCAGCGTTGAATGCAAGGGAATTGTCGGCAACGATGGTCGCCATTACATCTTGGATTTGCTGAGAACTTTCCCACCAGATGTCAACTTTTTGCAATGTAAGTTATAAACATTGTTTTTTTCTTATTATTTTTTATATATTTACATTTAATTTTATGATTGCGTATCCAATTAGTTCTTCTAGAATGTCTTCTGTGTGTTATGTATGGGTTATTATGACTGTATCAAGATAAATTCAAATTTAATATTTTGAAATAATACTTTAATTTTCAGTGGAAGATGACGATCTTCGCGAAGACATCAAATCGATGGGATTCCCCATCATACACAAGCACAAGCTATGCTGCCTCAGACAAGAACTAGTAGATAGTTTTGTTGAGTAAGTTTACTGACTTAATTATTTTAAACAAGTTTTTTAAGTTTTTTTCATACCTAGATTTATCTAATTTATAAAGTAAATCACTAATATAAATCCAATCTGCAGCTCGGTTTATATTTCAATGTTTTATTTTGTTTTAGGGCGCGTTACTTCATGTTTATACGGTACGCAGCGTTCCATCTACAGCAATTGAGTGCAAAACGCCAGCGCGAAGCCACTGAGCAGAAATCAATAGAACCCAGCAAGGAAGCCAAAGACGAGACTGATAAACGAGACACCAAGAGTCAGGAGAAAGAGATAAAAGACAAAAAACAAAAGAAAGAAGATAAAAAAGCCAAAAAATTAGCTAAAGAATCGGAGGCCGCGAATAAGGAACCTAAGACAGAGAAGAAGGATGATGATTTACTTTTGAATGAGAATTACTCTGAGATCGATACGGATGTTGCTAAGAAGATTGTTGAGAGCATTACGGACTCTATTTGCAGTGGAGACAATAAACAGGAGAGTGATTGTAAGTTTATTACAAAATAATCTCTTAATATTTTACCATTATCTATGCATTATTATTAGTATTAAACGGGTATTTATCGCGTCTACCCGTGACCACGACAGCGTGTAAACATGTCGAAACGTCGGGAAAATTAATAGGTAATTAGAACGCGATAAATACCCGTTTAATACTAATAATAATGTGTCCAGATGGCGTAAGTTTAAAAGTGTATCTATGCATTTTACCAGCTGTTGCCAGCGACTGTCCCTATACGATAACATTAGTATTCCGATTTTAACGAAACAAGCCAATATTCTGTTCTCCCAATATGCTCTATCCACCGAAAATACGTTGGAGATAGGCGCGAAAAATTATTAAACGGTCAGAAAAAATATATAATAATTTGCCGTCCTCTTTTATTTACTGTCTGAAAAGTTAAGTAGGCTATGTTTATTTAATCAATGTACCTGTAACAGCCGGCGAGCGTTCCCGCGCGGTCGTGGCGTCGGCCGCCCGCGCAGTCGCCTCGCTGAAGGAGTCCGAGTTCGACGTGCGATTCAACCCCGACGTGTACTCGGCGGACATCAAACACGCCGCCACTCCGGAGCAGCTCGCCAAGCAGAGACATCTGGTGAAGGAAGCTGCGGCGTTCCTACTGACCACACAGATACCGGCATTTGTAAGTTAAGCACTTATTACACTACACGGTATTCAGGGCCCGGTAGTAAGGGAGTCTAACTCCTAGCCTCTACGCCTTACGCCCTGACTCTTACACCACTCTTATTTAGGGTAAGGGTCCCTGAATTCAGGGTAGTGTAATAAGTGCTTTAAACATACTAAGCACTCGTGGCGCGCAGTTTCTTGAAGATCAACTAAGTTAAGCCTCGTTCAGTGAGTTTACTTTGATGCGTCATCATCACATTTAAGGTGAAACTATAAGGATTTTGTTTTATTCAGATACAGTTATTCATTTTTATTGTACAATAGCTGCGTAATAATTATAGTTCCATGCAAACTTCAACCACCAAGTTTTTTTCGGGATAAAAAGTAGCATTCATATTATTTCATCCAAATCCGTTCAGCAGTTACTTACCTAGAGATATAAATTTATATAGTACCTGGATGAACGAGATTTGATAGTTTTTTTGGTAAACGACGTTTTCTAAATGAAACCTAGTTAGATCGATTTATCGCCCCAGAAACCCCCTGCATACTAAATTTCATGAAAACCGTTGGAGCCGTTTCCGAGATTCAGATTATATAAGAATTACTCGTTTAAAGGTATTAGATAGATACTATACATAATACATACTCACGCAAAAAAATAAAATAAATAAATATGATCGCGAATGTAATCCCTCGGTAATAATGGCTCGGTAGATATCTCCTCAGATCTTTAGTTACTTAGATCTTTGAGGATATAATAAAGGGGGTAGTCAGAGGCAAGTCCAAACATGACTAACCTATGACACATACCTTAGAATTTTTGGTTAAATGTTAAATATTAGTAGGGAAAAGAAAAAAAGTGTGTCGGGTAAAGTAGTTTAAAAAGTGAATAGTGATGTTGTTGTGATGTCAGGTCCGCGAGTGCCTGGAGCACACGTCGGCGCCGATGGACGGCGCGGGGCTGACGGAGGCGCTGCACGCGCGCGGCATCAACGTGCGCTACCTGGGCCGCGTCGCGCTCGCGCTCAAGCCGCAGGCGCAGCTCGCGTACCTGCACGCCATCGCGCTCGGGGAGCTGCTGCTCAGAGCCGCCAAACATATCTACACTGCCTATCTACAGGTTCTTAGTTCTTTGATTAACTGTTTTTAACTATGGGCTATCTGCATTTTTATTTCATACTAGCTTCCGCCCACGGCTTCGCCCGCGTGGTACCTTGAAAAACATAAACAAATCTATCCCGCGGGAACCGTACATTTTTCCGGGATAAAAAGTAGCCTATGTGGTATTTCAGACTATAATCTATATCTGTGCCAAATTTAATCAAGATCCGTTTCAGCGTGAAAGAGTAACAAACATACATCCATACATCCACACATTCTTACAAACTTTTATAATATTAGTAGGATTAGGTTATTTGTACTACACAGTGTAATTTTTACAAACTGTAACTCCCTACTGCATCTTTTATAGGTTGAATTTCAAAAGTTTATCTCTGCATCCCAGTAAAAATAATAACGATATCTTTTTTTGAAGTTCTTATGAGGTATAACTATTTGATTATCACCAGGGTTGCGAGCCAATGTGCATCGGTTCGGCAGTGGCGCACTTCCTGAACTGCCTGCTGGGCGCGTGCCAGAGCCCCGCCGTGAGCGCGGGCCCGGCGCCGGGCGGCGGGCGGGGCGCGGGGCGCGGGGGCCGCGGCCGCCGCTCCAGGAAACACAATGCGCACGCGCCACCCTCGCCGCTCCCCGACTGGCAGAACCTTACCCCCAAGGCGCTCTTCTCGCAGATCAAACATGAACTCAAGGTAAGTTATTTTTCCATGATGCAATTCAGCGACCCTGACATACTCTTTCACATTACGTTCTCATGTATAGAGTACTAGCTTCCGCCCGCGGCTTCGCCCGCTTTATACCTTGAAAAACAAAAACACATATCCCACGGGAAACATTCATTTTTCCGGGATAAAATGTAGCCTATGTGTTATTCCAGACCATAATCTATATCTGTGCCATATTTCATTCAGATCCGTTCAGCCGTTTTAGCGTGAAAGAGTAACAAACATACATCCATCCATCCATCCATCCATACAATCTTGCAAACTTTCACGTTTATAATATTAGTAGGATCTGTAGTGCGATTACGGAACTCAGATACAATCAACACTTGTCAAATGTCAATCAAATTGATTGAATAAACACTCTTAAGTAATACCAAATCACTTGATTACAATTAAAATGGATTGACATTAATTGTAAGTAGAGATCCATAATCGCCCCACTGATCTGCTTAATCAAAATAGCCAATTCACATAACCAATTTGTATCTGTACATGAACAATTTCTCCAGGCTTACTGGGGCTACGAACTGAATGCGGAAAATATGGACACTATTATTGAGAAACATGGTCTCCAGAAGATATCGCTCCTCAGGTAAATAATCTACGACGTCTTCGCATAATTCTTTGTTCATTTTTCGGATCTCTAACGTCTCACATTTTCGTTGTAGGTCATTTGTTCTGAAAGTCGGTTTACAAATGATGTTGCGTGAATACGACTTCGACAATAAAAACAAGGCGCCATTCTCCGGATCTGATATCATGAATATTTTCCCCGTTGTCAAACATATCAATCCTAGGGTGAGTATTACTTGCAGACTAAATAAGTAGGTCGATTTAATGAAAATAAGTAGAACAATTTTAAACTGATATTCTTAAAAAATGCATATTTGGTTGCTTATAAATAATCATAGTGCGTAATTATATAATAGTGCAGGAAACGAGTCTCTGAGGTGCATTTCTATCTTTTCACCTTACCATTAGAAAGAATTAGTGACACGAATTCTTTTTTTCTAGGCCTCAGATGCTTACAACTTCTACACAACCGGTCAAAACAAAATCCAAGCGGGCGCTGTGTCAGAAGGGCACGAGTTAATCGCGGAAGCGTTGAACCTTCTCAACAACGTGTATGGAGCTATGCACGGCGAGATCGCGCAGTGTCTGCGCATGGTGGCGCGACTGTGCTACGTGACGGGCGAGCACAGGGAGGCCATGGCGTACCAGCAGAAAGCAGTGCTCATGTCCGAGCGAGTCAACGGCATCGACCATCCTTATACTATTACTGAATACGTGAGTAAAAAGATCATCCTTACGGTTAAGTTAGATTTATTGATATTTAGAAGACAGATAAAAAGAAAAATTAAAAGGTCTTGGTTTCCTCAAGCCAAAGCGTCCAATCTGCGTTGCCGTGGTGGTAATCTGATTTACAGTTAGGTACAGATATTGACAAAAGTTTTTATATCAAGTTATTTTTGTTTTCAGTCTCACTTAGCACTGTACTGCTTTGCAAATGGTCAAGTCAGCACGGCCCTGAAGTTGCTCTACAGAGCACGTTATCTCGCACTGCTCGTGTGTGGGGAGAACCATCCGGAAATGGCTCTACTTGATGTAAGTATTCTTTTAGTATAGTTGGCTCAACGAATCTAGGCATTCGTGAAGTTAGCCGCAAGAGCTGCGCAGTATTGTTTTTCGGGAGCAATTGGAGGTATGAGGAGGGGGAGGGGGGGAAGAAACCGTACATGCGCAAACTCGCACCTGTGGCTAGCTTCACGAATGCCTAGATCCGTTGGATGAACTATACCTATGTAACAATGACAAAGACTTTTTTTAAACTACTGTTTCCTGTCCCTCAATTAAATGTTTTCCATTTTTTATAAATCGAATGTGCATTCCTCAGAGCAATATTGCGCTAATTCTTCACGCGGTGGGCGAGTACGAGCTATCTCTCCGGTTCGCCGAGCGCGCACTGCACGTGACGGGCGCGTGTCACGGCACCAAGTCTCTCAAGTGCGCGGTCGCAAGGCATCTATTGGCGCGCACGCTGTCCTGCCTTGGCGATTTCCGCGCAGCTTTGCAACACGAGAAGGAAACCTACTCTATATACAAACAGCTGGTGAGCAAGAACAGTTTTTTTAGTTTTCAAGGACGGCCTCCGTGGCGCAGCGGGTGAAGGTCCACCTGAGACGCAGAAGGTTGCGGGTTCGATTCCCGCCGCGGGACAAATGTTTGCATTATTTGCAGATATTTGTCTCAGGTCTGGGTGTTTTCTTTGTATAATATGTATGTAATTGTAAAAAAAATGTATCTATGTAGTTTATCAGTCATGTGGTTTCCATAAAACAAGCTCTGCTTAGTTTGGGGCTACATGATGATTAAAAAAAAAAGACATGGGGTGCTGCCTGTGAAATTACAGGCAAACGAAAATTTCACCTTTACGGCCGCCATTCAGATGCTATTTTTTCGCTTCTGAAAAGTGTGAGCCTAATAAGAATAGCGTAATATGTATTGGCATTTGCAGCTCGGCGAGAAGCATGAGAAGACCCGCGAGTCGTCGGAGTGCCTGCGACACCTGACGCAGCAGGCCGTGGTGCTGCAGAAGCGGCTGGCGGAGGCGTACGCGCGCACGCCGGCCGGGCCCGCCGCCGCGCCGCATCACGCCCCGCTGCACATCCAGCCGCCCGGCATGGCCTCCGTCATAGACATGCTAAATCTCATCAATGGGATTCTCTTCGTGCAGATCAGGTAACTTAGTATAACACCTACCTCTGTCGTTAGAAAACTAAATACATTCACTTCCTTGTCGGTTGGTTAGCAAGTAGAATTTACTAGTGGAGCGTCCCAATATAATTAGACTAGCTGTCCCGCCCGCGACTTCGTTCACATAAGAGTTTTAAACACAACACACAACTCATAAAAATCCTATACTACTTTGACACCCCATTTTACCCCTTTTTGAAGGTTCTATTGAAAAATTCTGAAACACGTGTCCATTCGTTTTGCATTTTACGTACACAAACAAAGTTTCAGACCAATCGCACCACCCGTTAAAAAGTTCCCATACAAACATTGACCCATTTGACCCCTTTTTTTAGAGGTCTATTGAAAAATCCTGAAACGCGAAACAGTTTCAGACGCATTGCACCACCCGTTAAAAAGTTCCCATACAAACATTGACCCCCATTTGATCCCTTTTTGAAGGTTATATTGAAAAATCGTGAAACACGTCTTCATTCATTTTGCCAGTACACAACCAAAGTTTCAAACCAATCGCACCACCCGTTCAAAAGTTCCCATACAAATATTGACCCCTCATTTGACCCCTTTTTGAAGGTTATATTGAAAAATCCTGAAACAGGTATCCATTCATTTTGCATTTACAGTACGCAGACAAAGTTTCAGATCAATCGCACTACCCATTAAAAGTTCCCATACTAACATTGACACCCCATTTTACCCCTTTTTGAAGGTTATATTGAAAAATCCTGAAACATGTGTTCATTTATTTTGCATTTAAAGTTCACAAACCAAATTTCAGACCAATCGCACCACCCGTTAAAAAGTTTCCATACAAACATTGACCCCACATTTGACCCCTTTTTGAAGATTATATTGAAAAATCCTGAAACACGTGTTCATTTATTTTGTATTTACATTGCACAAACAAAGTTTCAGATCAATCGCACTACCCGTTAAAAAGTTCCCATACTAACTTTGACACCCCATTTTACCCCTTTTTGAAGGTTATATTGAAAAATCCTGAAACATGACATGTGTTCATTTATTTTGCATTTAAAGTTCACAAACAAAATTTCAGACCAATCGCACCACCCGTTAAAAAGTTCCCATATAAACATTGACCCCACATTTGACCCCTTTTTTAAGATTATATTGAAAAATCCTGAAACACGTGTTCATTTATTTTGTATTTACAATGCACAAACAAAGTTTCATGAAAATCGCTCGACGCGTTAAAAAGTTTCATACTAACGTTTTCACCCTTTTCACCCTCTTAGAGGTGGAATTTCCAAAAACCCTGCCTTAGTGGGTGGTTTTGTTATAAAAGAAAGCCACCTTTCAAATTTCAGCTTTCTATCTTCAGCGGTTTCGGCTCGGCGATGATCAATCAGTCAGTCAGTCAGGTTAAGCTCTTATATAGGTATAGATATTCCAATGGAATACAACCCGAGAATAGTTGGTACACTTTATTATTAGTATTAAACAGGTATTTATCGCGTTCTAATTACTTATTTATTTTCCCGACGTTTCGACAGGTTTGCACATAATGTGTTCAGATCGCGTAAGTTTAAAAGTATAAGTTGGTACACTCACTGGCCCTGATCTACAGGAGAAAATACCCTATTCTGTTCCGTAAGGACTTTCGAGCATAAAGAATTACTCACATGTGATTTGATATACTTGTTCACTCGTGTGCTAGTAGTAACGATATTAACTTTAAATTTTATTCATAGTCCTCAAGACATCGAGCAGTTCAAAGCCGAGATAGAGAAGAGGCAACTGAAAGACTTACCCCTCGCGGGGCTGTCTGAACTGAGCGGCAAGACGGCAAAGAAAGACACCGCCGAGATCACCGAGAAACCCTCCACTAAAGACGAACTGAAAGAAACTTTAAAGCAACAAGCTGAGAGTTGAAGTTCCGGAGCGCATTATTTTAACGCGTGTCTCTGGACTTTGTTTAGTGATAGGAAGCGTTGGCCGCGCGCTGGCCTCGGTAGCACGTCACGTTCACACGTATTGGACGTTTACTAATATACGTTGTTACTTTAATGTTATGATTATTGATTGATGATATTGTTCCTCATCTATGAATGTATGCGGTAGTGAATAGTGTGCTAAGGTTTGATGTAGATTTTTTTTATTTAGTAAATTTTTGAGGATATTATTTGATCAAATTAGGAATAATATGATTGATTCGTGCAAAGTGCAATAGATTTATGCATGCGCATATATTTATTTATTTCGCTCAAATCACGCAGATTTAGATTTAATTTTATGCTTCCGTTTGAAATTCACAATTTTATGAACGCCCAAAGTAGTGCAATTTATGTAGTGATAATAGCAGTAAGTTTTGGTTGTGAACCTGAGACCGTGTGCGTCGCTATTTTATATGGTTACTGGTGCTACTGCCAATTTCTCATACAGTGATTTTACTATTGTTATACTCGAGTATTATTATTTTTTGTGCGGGAGTATTTGTTGGAACATGTAGCAGTAGAAATACAGTTATATTGTAATTGAAATGTAACAGGATTTGGTTGCATCGGAATTATTTAATCAGTCGCATCACGAATATTTTCGAACACTGCCTTATTATTACAGTTAGTTTCCGGTTTAAGTTAACTTGTAGTGCCATAATGATGTATGTAGTGAATTAGTGTTATGAATTTTAGTTAGTCTGTGATATAGGAAATTTGTCATCGAGCCACTTGCCTTTTGTCATAAGGTTTTAGGTCACTTAGTAGTTGGGGCGTTTTAATAACTATATCAAGTATATATACAATAAGTCCTTAAGCGTTGAATTGGCTCTAACGCCCCAACATTACTGTAAGTCTGAAAATAAAATTTATTACTTGTTTTACCCAATTTATTATAAAATATTCAAATGTTTATTCCTATTTTTTTATAATTTGATCAATTTGTTATATTTCAAGCTATTGTGTACTTACTTATTTGAACTAATTTACCAACCTAGTCCTGTGAATCAGATTTACCATTGCAATATCTTGAGCTTGAGTTAGGTATACTTCTATATTTTGTTGTTACCTCGAATTTGTTAAGTACCTACTACTATAGTTATATGATACAAAGGACTGTGAGCCTAACCCATTAGTCCCCCACCGTAGTATACTTGAGAGATCGGGAGTAGTCCCTCCACTGTTACACAGATTGCTAAATATTTAAGAGTGTTAATGTGCCTAAGCAGACGATAATCACGTTGTTGTTGTTACATTTCTTTAACAATATGATGACCATGTAAATACGACGCTGTTCGTAGTATGATAATAAACAATCGTTTTTAAAATAATGTTTTATTTACATAAAATAAGTAGGTAAGTACTTAATAATAAGAACATAAAAGAAAAATAAATTATGTACCAAAGGTACATTGATAGTTATCAAACATTTTCCTGCGAAGTATATTCAAAACGAGAGTAAGAAAAGATAGGCGGTAATAATAAACAATGCAACAAATAATTTAATGTATAGTAAAAACAACCTGATAATTGTACTAACAGTATAGGAGAGTGCTGCAGACAGACTGTCAGGTTGATAATTAAAATCATAGTATCAATAGTGGTCTCAAACGTCTGTAGATTCAAGTGAGTCTAACCTACTTATTTCCTGCCTCTGGGCCGGGGCCGCGGCCTTGCCCTCGGTCGCGGTCTAGGCCGCCGTCGCCTCACGCGTGGCGTCCGTCCGCGTTCTAACTGAGCCGCCATCAACTCTGCTAGTGCTCCCCGTTCCGTCAGCATTGAAAGAAACGTGCAGATAAACTCATCGTAGTTGTGAGTGCGCCGGCCATCGTCCACCTGTTGAACATAGGTATTCAATTGCCTTTATTTCCTTAGGCACTACTAGTAGGGTGAAGGGAAATTTTACTTTCCCGTGGCACTACTATTCTTATTGGCTGATTAAACGTATATATACGTTAGTATAGTTACGCACTCTACTAGCAGTGCCAAACGGTAGTGACTAAGAAAATAAAGGGTAAGGTTAAAAGTGCTAAAATATAATAGGATCATTAATACGTTACCAACTTATGAATCTGTTTCTTTCTAGACAAACTATACCAATAATTCAATTTGTTCTCTTGTTTTTATTGACTGACTAAACGTATATAATACGTTTAGTCACCCAATAAGAATAGTAGTGCCACGGAAAAGTAAAATTTCCCTTCACTCTACTTGTAGTGCCAAACGGTGCATATGTAAATAAAGATTCAATAGTTTTATAGCAACTTCATTCAACTCACTTCAGATGGACAACTGTCTAACCAGTAAAAACATACCTTATACATATCCCGTTTATCATTCTCGTCGTTGAGTGCTTGCTGACATGCCTGCACCTCACCCACTATCCCGCTCATGAGCGCGTTAAGTTCCGAGTGTGAGAACAACAGTTTGCGGCATATCAACGGCTGCTCAGGCGCGGTCTCGCAACACACCAGCACGGGGCAGTCGTTGCTCTTTAGTAACGCAGTGGTTGATGTTGGGTAAATCTAGAGTATTTATTAATATTAATGAATACGGAATACACCTATGTAAATAATACATTACACCTAACAGAATACCATAAGTATTGGTACATTATTTTATAAACATAGTGAGTAGTTTCATACTGACCTCTCCAATGACATTATTCTCTCTGCTGATTGTAACAAATTTAACAGAAGCGCCAAGTTCTATTGGATCAACTGAAAAAGATAATGTTTTGTATCAAAATTGAACTGCGATTTAATAGTTTGTCAAATTTTATTCAATAAAATAACAAGAACTATTTTTAAAGTCAATTTTTAGTGCTGATTTCAGATCTCACTCAAATAGGAAAAACTTGTCTTGATCTTAGCGCTTTTTTGTTTGATAATGAATATTAATGTACTAGTTCATATTATTTTACATTATTCTTACTTAAAATAACACTCCTGTCTTGAATAGGTCTATCTGAAGCTCCAATTTCTAGAGTGATAGGAATAGTAAAGTCCATTTCGCACATTTGTATGGGTGCAGTGTCTAATGCACTCAGTATAGTTTGCTCGCTGACAGGGATTATGTTATCCAGTAGAGGCTCTTCTGGCAACTGGCCTGACTCTATACATAAATAAAACAATTTATTGAAACTGTCAGACTGATGCAGACAACGAAGCCATGAGAAATTTAATTTAAAAAAATAAAATAAATAAATATGATCATGACTAATCCCCGGGCTTGGTAGATATCTTCCTCAGATCTTTAGTTACTTAGATCTTTGAGGATATCTAAAGGGGGTAGTCAGAGGCACATCCAAACATGACATTTGGTACATGCCCACATTTTGCACAGTAGTTAGTATTCGGTAAATTTAATTTACACTAATATTTACCACTAAGCTCTCTAGTCTTTGCTAGCAAATGTCGCATGTGTTTCCCAATTTTGGAGAGGGCTTCTTTTACTCTCTTTTGATTCAGTTCAAGTGCAGATAACCTTTGAGTAATTGCTATCCTTCTATCAGGTACAACAGCCATAAGGTTAAACCTGAAATATGAATATAATAAAAACTAGCTGTCGCCGCAACTTTGTCTGCATTTAATTAATTTATAAAATGTTTTAATAATTATTCTCCTATTCAGAGTGGAAACTAATCCAACAAATCAAAAATCATGAATATCGATTCAGCTGTTCCAGAGTTATAAGTGTTCGAAGAACCAGACTTTATTTTATTATATAAAAATTATGATGTCATTTGATTGTACCTGAATGAACGAGCTTTGATCGGTTTTTTTTGTGTAAATGACATTTTCTAAATATGAAACTTATTTAAATTGATTTATCGCCTCGAAACCCAGCATACAAAATTTCATGATAATCATTGGAGTTGTTTCTGAGATTCAGATTATAATTTATACAAGAATTGCTTGTAAGGTATAAGATTATAATAAAATATAGCCTGTAATCTGTATAAATTTAAAGAACTTGCAAAAAAACATCTACCTGATATCATGCACTTGTTCTCCAGCATCTCTTCCCAGCCTCTCGGCCATGACTCTCCTGAACTTGTCAGTCCAGTCTTCTCCATTGGCCCATGGCCCATGGTCAGTGGGGTATGGCTTCAACCCATCTAACTCAAACAAGTGCCCATTGATGGGCACAAAACTTACAAAATGGTATGCTTCACCTGAAATACATAAAATGTATGACACTGAATAGGAATATATGCTCCAAGTCCAATAGAGCCAGTGCCTAAAACATCAACCTACTTCTATAGCCTTATTTTGGTTAGATTAAACAAGTTATTTATATTTCGCTTTAGATGTCTTTAACATACCTGTAAATCTTCCAGTAGAAAGTCCAGCATTTTTATCAGTCTTTTTCCGAGCTTGCGGAATTGCATGAGAGTTGTGGGCGCAAGCTAGCTCCGGGGTGTTTCCAATCGCCCATCCCTTGTTTTCAGGGTTCATACAAAGTGTATGATGCTATAAATTTAAAATCTTAAATAACATACCTAGTTTATCCATCCAAAAAAACGGGTTAGAAGTTGGCAAATTATGAGTACCTTGAGCCTGCTAAGTGTTTCACCCAAGTGGAGATTAGGGCAGTTCAGCAGTATGGAGAGTAGTGCATGAGTAGCGCAGCTGTTTGGAACCATCTGTTGCGCGAAGAAGATATTATTGATCGTTTCTTCATCGCGCACGTAACTCTCAATCTGCTCAACAAACTTGCGACGAGACCGCCTTTCCTCGATCCAACGGAACAAGAATATAAACCCATACACAGGGCTCTCTAGCGGCTTGTGCAAATCGTAGATCTCCTCTACCTGAACGCCCTTTACACCGAAATCTTCGAGCAACAATGTAAACAGTCCCGGATCACTTTCTAACTCAAGCCAACCTTCTGTGAGATTATTCAGCTCGACCGGCATATTTTTCATAAATTGCTGATAAATTTCGACTCATTTAAAAAATTATAACTGTTAGTTTCATTTAGAATTGCAAATATTTTCTATATGATGATGAAATATTTTCTCATTTTCCTTCTTCCGAGAGAAAGAACAACCAACAACAAACAACATTCCTCCCAAAAGTCTCAAAAGCCGGATTCACAGACGTACTAGGGATACTACGACGGATTCTTTTTTTTCTCCCCTCCTTTCAGTCATTCCATTTTGACTTCTTCTTCTCTATGGTATCATCGGTTTTTTATTTGTATTTGTCAATGTCAAATAATGGTAATGAATATTTCACAGAGTCATATTCGTTGACTTTCTTCGATGCCATAAATAAAGAAGAAAAAGAACCTTCTCTAAATAAATTTATGTTTCAATAATAAAATTTATAATAACTAATAGAAAATCTGCCTAGATATAATCTGTATTTATTTTCCGCTCACTGCTAGAAGTATACCGTTAGGAGGTTTAGCAGGTTCTATCTATGCTCGAAGTGTTGATGACCCCCAAAGTTAGTTGCTGGTAGGTATCTATATACTTACTTATCTTCCCTGGATGGGATGTCCGATGCGGATGCCAATACCTCAGTCCAAAATGTACCTACGATATTCTAATAAGGGCCGAGGATGCCTTATGGAAATGTGCGAATAACTATTTGATTTCGTTTTGTACTTGAACTTAAATTAAAACTTGCTTTTGAAACAGTAGGTGCCTACCTACCTACCTATTTTTTTCCATTGCTAGGAAAAACTATCTACCTACCTAACTATTATTACATATTGGCAAGTGGTTGCTTGTAGGTAGGGTAGGTAGGTACCTACTTTTTAAGGGTTTACGTAAATGCAGGTAAAATAAAACCATAAATATATTCTTTCAACATTTATTTATGTACATTGTTACTAAACGCTCTTAACTTTGTACATGTACCTACTATTATTAAATGCACAACTTCAGCATTGTAAAATCGTCGTAAACACTTGCAGACACGCTCTAAATATGGTTAGCATACGTCAGGATTATTAAGTTAGGTTTTGGTCCCACCTTAAATTATGTAAGATAATTCGAAAGCTCTTGGTTGTTATAAAGAAATATTTGCTTAAATTGCAATTTTATTTCTATGCAGTTAGTTTTTTAGGTCATTTAAAAATACTGATATTTAGTAGAAATTGTTTTTGATAACTATCCAATTCAGTTAGACAATTTCAAACCCACTGCAGTTTCTTGCGGGTAGTTTATTATTAAGTACTTACTATAATGGACATTATTGCATTTGGGATGGTTTTAACAATTTTTTAATGAGTTTAGGTACAATGCGGAATTATGTAAGTAGTATTAAGCTTTTTTCGGATTTAATTACATTTTACTATGCAAGTGCTCAAATCACAAATTGTAATTCTGTTCAAACATAAAAATACCTACCTACTACAGAATAATGAAGACTAGAACAAAACTACAATAGTGCTCTAATACATGGCAGGTAGACTTTTAATTTAATAAGTAGGAAGGTTTAAGTAGTGGATTCTGATTAACATAGCTACATTACAATTCAGAAACGAATAACGTATTTTAAATCACTTTTTAATAGTTCAAATCATTATTACTACCTGCCTTCAATCAACCGTGGCCACAACTCTGTGTCACAACAATTTGCTAAAGCTACTGAGTACCTAAACAATTAAAAGTTCAGTGCAGACAATAGATATAAATAGGTAACGCCAAGTGAAAAGGGATAATTTACGAAGATGGCACAGCTTAGCTTGCATAAATAACAGATATGTACAGAACAGTGAGATATCAATCTGAGGCTTAAATCTAGTTATTTGGAAATAAAGGTGCTCCAAAACACCATTTTAAAATTTAATGGAAGAGATGATAACTTATATAACTTTACAAAATATTTACAAACAGGTTAGGTTCACTCCATCTTCCTGGTATCACATAAGTAGGTAGGTACCTACGTCGACACTACCGTCTACCATTAAAGTTTCATGTATGGGTGTACACACAAACACTAATACCTATCACCGTCGATATCTCGATGGTGCGGTCTACGAGTCTCATTACTCATCACATGAAACAGCAGTCGATTTAAAGTCTATATCGGCGAGTCGTTCACCTGATGGCGTGGGTGGGGTTGTAAGGGGGTGGAGGGGTTTTGGGGATTTGTGATCTGTGGATAGGCGCGACGGTGATGGGGGTAGGCGGGGCTTCATCCAGCTGGCCCGGTACTATGATGGTGTCTGGGACGTATGGGGCGCTTCTTGTCGGCCCGTTGCGGGCTGAGCTGGTGGCGGGCAGGAGTCGCGCCGGGTTTAGCTTGATGGCGTCGTCATAGGTCGGCGGCGCGCCCGCGACCGTGTCGTAGTCTGGCGGCTTCTGCTGCATCGTCTCCTCATCAGGCATTGAAATCACGTGGATTGGATCGTCGATCTGAAAATAAAGAAAGGAAACATTACAACTGCTGCTGATAAAATTAATTTTGAATATCTATGTTTAAGTATCGAATCATCTCGATTCGCTTCAGCTAAATTCTGCTGATACCTATTGTGAGTGGATTGAGGAGTTTAAAACATAGTCTAGGTTATGTATCTGCATAAATCTGCTATATTTTACCATGACCTCATGATCAATCTTTATTGTCTACCTACTGAAGTCTGATTGAGATCAAACGGTCCAATTTGTGTTCCAGTTTGTGTGCGTAGGATCGAATACTTAGGCTTTGGCAATTGCTTATGAGCCAAGGGCGATTAATTTCATCACGAGCAGTTTCAGTTCTAAAGGTTATCTACAGAGCAAGTTTCGGGTTGCAGTGTTCGGCGAACTGTTCATCGGATTTCGCAATTATAATTGAACCGATTAATCTCGGAGCTGGAAGTTAACCGCCTAATCAAAGAGATTGTTCCATTCATTGTTAATTAATTACGATCAATGCGATTGAACTGTCATTATACTAAGGAAGATAGGATGAAATGGTGAGAAAAAATAATGAATAGGTTAATATGAAACTTTGCGAGGTTTTGTGTGACTCAGTTATAATAATAACCAACACAACATATTGAAAGTAAAACCGACCATTTTTGGAAGTTCAAAGTTACAAATTTTCGTTCAATGCTGTTCTGGTACATACCTGATGTGTGTCAGGATCGGTGCGGTCTGCCTGCGGCTGCCTAGCCGGCGACTGCAGCCAGCAACACATGGCTGCGCAGATGAGCAGGGCTCCTGCCACGATGCAAGCCACGCCCACGTATCTGACAGGCTCCGCGTAGTCCTCGGCCAGGCCGAGCCAGTTGATCAGCGCACCCGCGCAGAGCAAGACCATGCCATATCTATACGGCCTCTGGGACTGTCTGCCTTCGTCTAAAGACATGCCTGGAAAGGGAAAAATTAACTTTAATTTAAAAAATTGGTTCGCCTAAGTTACAAAAATCTACATACTTCGAATAGGTACTTAATTGCCACGGAAAATGTATTGGCAAAATTACTATTGGGTTTGTCGTAATAGACTGTGAATGAAGTTATTGATGGTAAATTTTATGATTTATTGTAAGTCATGCTGCAAATATCGCCTGCCTAGTCCATTGAACATTTCGCCCAGTCACTGGCAAGTTTCACTTTTCCCAATGAATAAGTATGCTAAAGCTAAACGGCTTTGCATGTGAGAATCATCATAACATGGAAAATCTAGTTTACTGGGGCAGCACTGTATAACGGGATCGAGCTCACACAAACCGGTGATCAAAAAGAAAGCTTGGAAAGTGTACAATTAGATGACACAAGGTAATTTTGCGTTTGTATGCAAATAGCGCTAACCGTAAAATTGTTTGTGAAAATCGAGATTGTGCTAAGAAGGTCGTCAGTATCTTCGGATGAGCCATTGTTTTCTGAGACGCTATCGAGGTTTGTGCGAAGTAATGGCGAGTCGTCAAGCCGAGGTTGTTGCTTAGACAATGGTCTCTCAAGAGATGTGGGTCAAGTTCGGCGCGTGCAGTCGAGTGGCGCCGGTTCGGTCACGCGTCTCCGCCACCCGACTATAATACATTACTATGCTAAAGATGGTGCCGAAAGCAACGCATCCTTGACGCAGATATTTGTTTATAAAGAGGCATGAATAGCTCCCGCCTTAGGTAATTCAGCTAAGATCGCGCTAATGTACGACTCTTGTAAAATCTAACAGTAAAAGAAGTCCTTATTTTACCTTTTACATTATAACGTAGGTACCTATAATAAGAAAATAAACTCACACCCTGGAGCTCGTCCTCTAGTAAAGTTTTCGTACATCATAGGATACTGAATAGCCCACGCCATTTTGGTTTTCGGACAAACACCACAAAATCTTCACAAAATGTCTTGATTTTTATAACATAAAAGTAGCTCACGTAAGTAGGTACTCGTACCTAGGATTAGGTACACGAGTGTCTGAGAATAAATTTCGCAAGTGACTAACATTATACATTTTTACTTTCATCTTTGCACATACATAATAATCTTATCGAACGGTGTCTTCAGAACTCTAGAAATAAAGCTATCCGATATGCAATGATAACAGGTCAACAGAAATTTTGAACAAAAAAAAATAGACATTGATCTAAAAGATGTTTTTAAACTTACTCGTATGTTGAGTTTAGAGCAAACGAACATGGAACTGTGTAGGTAGGTGTAGAGCAAGAGAAAAATAATTATTTTCTCGATATCTTTAGGTGGTTATATAATACACATTTGTTTTAGTTCAACAAAATATTAGCACAAGTGAAATAATAATTCGTCATGGTAGTTATCTTATAGGTACAAGCGTAAGTACCGAGGTACTTATGAAGCGTCGTTTTTAAATACCCAAATAAATACTTACATACATGAAAAATTCAGGCCTTCATACGGTTAAGCAATACCTTCAAAATAAATAACGGTGAAGTAATGTGTAAGGGCATTTTTTTTATAGAAGGTATTTGTGTCTTTGGATTCCAGTAGACCGGTATATTAAATATCTAATAAAAGGTAGACCTACCATCAAAACTGTTTTATATATGCTACGAGTATTGTCTATTGTTCCTCACATCATGAGCTTGATTTGATTTAGCAGTCTACCTATGAACTGAAGAAATCCATTGCAACTCTAGGTAGGTATCTACCTTGCTTGAGGGAGGTAAGTCCCCAGGCAGGCATTAGCACTTCATAACTTTGGGTAGGTTTCAGTGGTATTATCGTAATGACAGATTTAGTTCCCCCTACCCGGTAACACTTGTAAGCAGTCCGGTCATGTAAGGCTTCGCCCTGCCAGCATTAAACTGATGATATTCCTTAAATGGATTAAACCTACGCGGTCGATGTTATGATAGGTGATGTCTGATTGAAAAAATCGGAGTTTCTGAATAGTTAGGTATTATACAGGTATAGACATCACATTTTTACAATTTTCTATTAAATATATGTAGGTAGATGCTATTGCGTGTTTCGCGTCTGTGCTCTAAATATTTATCTAATCTTTATTATCCAGCTTTCAAATAACTTTACAGTTTTCTTAATAAGATTGAGTCTTAAAATAACATGACCACACATCAAAGGTAAAGTAATCTAACAAACTCAATTAGGTATTTATTGCAAAAATCAAAAAACTAGACAAAAAGTAATGTAAAAAATAGCTTTTTAAACTTTTTTACAAAAAAAATCGCATTCATACACCCTCCTTCGCAGTCGGGTAAAAATAAAAGAACGAAAAATAGTTTATTATTGCTGGTATTCATTTCTTATTGTTCTACATAACTGATAACCGACTTATGTACAGATACCTGTTTTCCGCGACATAAACAAGTAGGTAAGTATGTCTTATCTTATCAGAATTGTTTTCAAATGCCAAACATAGTTGGAGACAAAAAACGACAATATTTATTATTTTGTCCTAGATAACATTGTCAACTTACGTAAACAACATTCTGGTGTTGATGGACTGGGCCTAAGGATCTCTATATTCGTTAGGTACCTACTCTTAAATCGGTTATGTACTTAGCTACTTATCAATTTTAGGCTGTTTAGATAATATATCTCAGGCCAGACGTTATAGTTATCGTCTGGCCTTCTGCAAAATTATCTAAGTCGATACACTTAATTATTTACATTAAATTTAAATAACAACAAATAAGTAGGTGAGTACCTAAAAGAATCATTTAAACTGGCTGAAAGCGATAGGTGCCAGAATCAACGCTTTTCTCGGTGGGTAAGTACCTCCCTAAAACAGAATCATGCCTGTTATCCAAACATTGACGACCTTTGCAAACATAATAGTAGATTAGTAGCCAAGGGCTGTAAGGCATCAATTGCAGCCCGAGATATTTAGGCGCACGAGCGCAGCGAGGGCGCCTATAGTTCGAGGGCGTAATTGATGCTTACACCCGAGCTAACTACTCAGCTTTACATCTCGATTGTGAGGTAAGTAGAAAAAAACCGGCATCAAAAAAATAAAACATTATTCCCGCCTTTTTTCATCTTTTATTAAAATTATTTTTTTCAAGAACTTATTAATTTTTTTTTAACATTAATTTAAAATTGATGACTATATACTCATACGAAGACAAGGCTAAATAGCGAAGCGACCTCTTTTGTCATTGGGCTGAATGCATGATGTCTATTGCCAGTATGATGGTTAGATGTACGCGAACTTTTTGAAAGAGTGAAGTTTTTTTTTAAATTACTTACCGCCCTAGGGCTTTTCTAGCTACATTATTACCCTAGAGCGCTAATTGATCACCTACAAGCCCCATTTGGGGGTAATAAGGACCTACTTACTGAATATGAGAGATGTAAAATAATTATATTGTAGGTACCTACTCTACAAATGAGTGTTTATAATTAACTGTAGTATAAAACGACGTGAAGTAAATTGTAGGTTTTTCACACGAAATAAAGCGAAGGTGTCGCCTAGCGCTCCGTCATCATAAACTCAAGGCAATGTGTTTATTTATAGAAGTCATAGATTTTATTGTAGAAAACCTACACAGCAGTAAATTAAGTAAATAGGAACCTACCTATACTTAAGACAGAGGTTTCGTATACATAATGTATATAAATGAATATAATCTTATACCTTTAAACGAGCAATTCTTGTATATACAAGGTGTCCCAAAAAGTAGTGTCAAGCGAAAGTCCAGAGATAGAACACCCTTTGGGGTACCCGAATCACCCCCATGTATGTTCCGCGATTTTTTATAGTTTTCGAGTTATGAATTTTTTTCCGAATTTTAGATAATTTACGACCTGAACAACTTAAAAAGTTCTCTAAAAAAATGTAGAAAACTTTCTTGAGATTTTTTTTTTGCTACTGAATTGTTATGAGTTGGTCTTTTATGCATAAAATAATCAGCTACGTGACTTTGATGAAAACTATGAAAATGTTGGTGTAAAGTCAAATAATTACATTCGGTGAATTATGACTAAAATTTTCAACTATAAATTAAAAATCTTAACAAGTGATTTCATGGTTCCTAAATAAATCTATAGAATTTTCCAGACTCTTTCATAATCTTAGGAATGATAAAATGGAAATCTATTTTTTAATCAGGTAGGCTAATTTTTAAAATGTTCCACCTCACCGTCTTTGACGGCCGATTTTAGCCAAAGTAGCCAATTAAGTACTACTTTTTTTTAATGATTATGAAAGCTGAGAGTCTGGAAAATTCTTTAGATTTATTTAGGAACCATGAAATCACTTGTTAAGATTTTTAATTTAAAGTTGAAAATTTTAGTCATAATTCACCGAATGTAATTATTTGACTACACTACTTTTTGGGACACCCTGTATATATATATATATATATAATCGGGATCTCGGAAACGGCTCCAGCGATTTTCATGAAATTTAGTATTCAGGGGGTTTGGGGGGCGATAAATCGATCTAGGTTTCATTTTTAGAAAACGTCGTTTACCCCAAAAACGAGCAAAGCTCGGTCACCCAGGTACTATATTTTTAATAGATAAAATTATTATCCTATTTAGATGTCAGAATTTACAAAGTTCAAGTGGGCATACTGAAGTTTACTGAACACGTCATAACCTTTGAATGTTATTTTTCAGTAACCATGGTTTTATGTTTACAAACATATTTTCATATCGTTTTTAAGCCACGAATAATGGGGGAGGAGCTGAAGTCAACGCGGAAATTAAATTGTGTGAGACTAGCTTCCGCCCACGGCTTCGCCCGCGTGATACCTTGAAAGTTGAAAAACAAAAACAATCCATACCGTGGGAAACATTTTTTCGAGATTAAAAGTAGCCTATGTGCTATTCCAGACTATAGGTAATTTATATCTGTGCCAAATTTCATCCAGGTCTGTTAAGCCGTTTCAGCAAGAAAGAGTAACAAACATGCATCCACACATCCATAAATTCTTACAAACTTTCGCGTTTATAATACGAGTACCTATTAGTAGGATTCGTTTACTTTAACTGGACCACTAAACTAAGACAACTGCTTGCAGTGGGCGAGCTAATTTTTTATGCAAGTACCTACATGATGTAAAATATTTCTGAAGACAGAATAAGTAAATAGATTCTTCGATCAAAAATGAAACTATCACACAATATATTACACCCTGTACACTGTAAAATAAAAAAAATCTTGTAAGACGTTTCAAAGTGATCCTTGTGATTTTATTGAATAAATATATTTTGAATTTGAATTCGGTCAATCTATAGACTGATTCGGTTTATACTTTCTTGAAATATTCAGTATATTCACTGGGTCGACGCGACGCGCTTGTACGTTATCACAACCTATTTTAAGAGTTTATTTTGGTCGTATTTTAGCATTGCACTGAAAATGTGACAACAATCTGGAAATCGCACGGCGCGGTGGCCGCCAGTGACCGCGAAGTTCACTGAACCACCACAAAAAAGTCGACTATTTTAAACCAATACAAAATTGAAACTTTTCTTTTTTGTGTTATCATTTGGTACAGAAATATCAAGACATGCTCGGTTAATATTTATAAAGAATCCACTTAAGTAAAATGATGTCTGAATTTTTTTGAGATAGGTAGTCTATAACTATTATGTATAATTATTTCTATACATGTTCTCCGTATTGTACAACCATCTTCATGTATGTATAAAAGAACAAGCCCTAACTAACAGATAACGCAAAACCTAAACCGCGCTGTTTGTAGAGACTTAAAATTTCCAAAGCGTATTTATTGTGTTCCTTACAAAATGTAGGCGCATAAATATTGTACAGTTATGAAAGGAATTAAAGAATCTATTAGATAAATGTATATAATATGCTTTTTAAAAAGTGCAGCTGAGAGGTTAAAATTTTGTACAAAAATAACATTACACGAATGGCAAATGCATAAATAATGCGACGCAAAAAAAAAAACATTACACGAACGAAGTCGCATGAAGTTTCATTCGTAAACTATAAATAAGTATGACTTCTTCATAGTACTTGAAATGCTTATTGATGATAATGATGGCTTTATATTGAAGTGCCGATAAACTTATCAAATAACAAAAGTACATTTACGTCAAAGAATAGGTTGATACGAGTATGTAGGTAATTACCCTTGTATTAAAACACCGTTCGTGTACACTATCATATTACCATCAGCTCACCAGCAGTCGCCTGGTCAGCAATACCGAATGGTTGCATGTGGGAATCAAGCGGTCTTATACACTCACCGGTATTTCTACGACTTGCGATGATAATTGAACGGCTTTGCCACATGAATTTCACCTTTTCGGTGAAGTATTGTCATATCGGTCAGATGAATATTGTTTGAAGCGTGAAGAACATGGTTAATATTGTCGATTTAATTTACAGTTTGTAACTGTGATCTGAATGAATGAAATTAATGCCGTTACAACCTAGCAGCCCGACGGAAGGCGAGGTCGTGGTTGGCCACGCAAACGTTGGCGGGATGATCTCGACACCTTCGAGAGCAGATGGTCGGAGATCTCAAAGGATAGGGGATGGCCCAGCAGTGGGACGATATAGGTTGGAAAAAAATTGTGAGGTGATGTCACTAGATTAGTTGGGCATCAAGTGTCTTTCTAATGTGAGTGCTTTATCATTATTACCTTTAAACGAGCATTTGTATATTATATGTATATCTATATTCTCGGAAACGGCTCTAACGATTTTTATGAAATTTAGTATAATTTAGTATTTAGGGGGTTTCAGGGGGCGACAAATCGATCTAGTTAGGTTTCATTTTTAGTAAACGTCGTTTACCAAAAAAAAAGAGCAAAGCTCGGTCATCCAGGTATTAAACAACTTCTCAATACAAACCAGATATTTTCATTGATTCTCAATATCTCCGATACCAGCAAGAGCACTTAACTTATTAGATATAAAGTTGATGATTTCACAATAACCGCCTTTTCAGGTGATGAAAACGTATATAAGTCGTTTATACAGTTAGTACCTAACGATAATAAGATACTAACGTTTAATAAGATCTTGTAAATTTAATCAAAAGCCAAACAAATATTTGATCAAAATATTAACACCGTACGTAGGTATGCGGAAATAGCTGTTTTACGTGTAGCAGTAATATCGCTAGTCTGTTCCTGCTACGTCGAATATATTTTGAGATTTCTAAACCTCTAGACAAGCGGCCGTTTGCTTTAATCGCAATTTATACCTTTTTAAACTGGCGCATGGCGCAGTAGCTTCGTTCCTTCGACGGCCCCTTGTTTATGGATTCTGAGATAATCGAGGTAGACAAAAAACTATTTAAATGCCTTGTAACCTGTTAAACTTGTTAATTAACAACGGAAACTTATAGAACCACCAACGGTTCGCCATCGCTGAGATTCGCACTTCCGTAGACCGGTTTCTATGTTATTTGAAACTGAAGTACTTTTATTAGCATAAAAACGTACATTGTGGTCAACGTTTTATTAAGAAGCGGTTCTAATATTAGATGACTTCATTCATTCATCATGTTAATAAGCTCTTCATTCCCTCACTTGTGTTTCCTTGTCACTTTTGCCAGCTTTTGCCCTATCGGATGCCGCCTCAAACGTATTATCAGGGCAGGAAAGTTGTTGCGTTGGGTTCCATACGCGAAGAGATTTGAAAATCCCTTTAAAACCCATGTATTTTATTTTTAACTAATTACTACGCTGTAGCATGCTACGTCGTAGCATGTTGGAGTCAACACAGCGGGACTTGCCTTGACTTGACCAACCGACTGCCATGCGGAGTAAACTACTTGTTGTAAGCAAACTCTTAGTACTTAAACACATTTATTAATAATAAAGTGAACTTTATGATGTTTGTATGTCGCACACCATTTAAGTGTACACGGTAGGTACGGTAGTAGGTGGGTACGCGTTATTTGCGTTCTTGTTTTTGATTTCCATCACGTTCGCTGACGGTAAGTGATTTTGTTTGGTTTACATACAACACGACTTCGTTCCCGAAACGAGGTGCTTTCACTTTGTATTTTGAATTATTATGACGAGATTCATTTGTACCCGGACAGAGTCAAACTGACAACATAACTAAATTGAGACAGATTATAAAAAATAATATTAAATAGTATGAATTGTTTAAATTCCAGAATAGGGGTAGGTATAGTTGCTTGTTGGATTTGCGTGAGAGCAATGTCACAGGATGTGGGTTTCCTGTTTCCCGTAACTTACATACACCATACACTCTCACATGCGAATGTATATCTAAGTAGGTACCTACCAAAGTAAAAACCGTAGAAACCATAAAACTGCCGATCCACCTTTTTTCACTTTTTAGTAAGTATAGTGAAGATGTCAGCTCGACTTACCTGTAACAAAACAATGAATTTTATAAATAATGCATTTTAAAAATGTGTCTCACTTAAACGCTCTTACTAGTAGACAGAGTTTGATTTTGATCGTTAGGTTAAAATTAAAAGTATGAACCCTGGATATGCGAGTGAAATATTCTCGTAATATTTTATGAATGAAATTCGAATATATTTAAGCCGCGAAAGGTGGTTACAGTGTTATTATGTCTCGTGTATTGGCTCGTGAGCCATTGCTTCAATTCGTATCGGAATTACTTATCATTAGAAAGCTTACTCTGTGAGACTTGAATGTTGAGCAGAGAAAGACACGCACATCATGCCAAAGAAACTGTTGGATGATAAAAAATTGGACTAAGACATCAAAATAATAAAACCTCTATTCTTATTATACCTATATCTACGTACCTATTTGATTATATTATCAAAAAGACTTACAAGCCAAATAGGAACTTATCTTTTATGGCAGAGTTGCCTTTTTCATTTGACACTGTCCAAGACATCAACAATCGATTAAGTGTAGTCACAATCGATTATATTCACATTATGTTTGTTGCCATATGCAAATATTTGTTATTTTTTTATATTGTAAAATACGTCTGTGATGGCAACCGATGTGACGCCCTCTTTCTGCCTAGCTCTCGGCGCGTGCGGTCGATGTATCTGAGCCAACTAAATAAACTGGATTTATAGTACAAACAGGCTTATTACTTAATATAAACCTGCCGCTAACTTCCACATGGTCCTTCGAGAAAGCAATTAAAGAAAAATCAGCAACCTGCACGCTCAGATACACGCCGCCGCCCGCCCACGCCACGAGGTTTGGACTCCACATTTCCGTAAGTCCAACCAGCAGACGAGCAAGACCACGCCGACTGACGCCCTATGCTGCGTCGCGCGGTCCCTAGAGGGAAAGACATCGTGCCACGCCGACTGACGCAGGACGCCCATTGCCTGCGTCGCGCGGCCCGAGACTTGCCCTACACGTGCGAGACATCGTGCCACGCCGACTGACGCAGGTTTCCCATTGCCTGCGTCGCGCGGCCCGAGCCTTCGCCCTACACGTGCGAGACCTCGTGCCACGCCGACTGACGCCGCACATTGCTGCGTCGCGCGGCCGAGCCTTCGCACTCCAACAAGCCATCGTGCCACGCCAACTGACGCCCGCATTCAGCGTCGCGCGGCTACGACAATACCCAGGTTTGCAAGTGCCTTACTTCAGTACGAGCGTCGAAACCCTCCTGCTACTACCAGGAAGGAGTATACCTGCGCATCGGCTGCAACAAGAGTCAACAGGGTCAACTACAACCTCAAAATTATTCTTGGAAGATTTCATAGTAGATATAATTTTTCGATCGGTATCGATCGTGCAGTTTTATCAAGTTGGCAACATTCTACGCATCAGTATATTCGTAGAAATAGCATATTTCGTAAAAATAGACGCCATTTTTATCGGCACATCCATTGCCACGTTTTGTTGCCTACTTGTAAAACTTTATTTCGAACTTTTTGTGTTAGAATTTTTGTAATAAGATGGAGAAAGATACGCTTGCCACCTTAGTAAGTGCCAGGGGTTATGCCAAGGCTGCTATCACTAGAGTAAAAGTGTTTATGGACAAAGTTAGTGCCAGTAAGGTTTTACCGTCCGCATCCTCGTTGAAAGTCAGACGCGAGCGGCTCATTTCCGCATTTGACGAATATAATAAGCTATGTCTGCAAATAAAAACTTTAGACGAGAATGACACGGAAGATCCAGGTGCGTACGAAGAAATTTACATCGACCTCGTGACACAAATGAACGAGATACTTAGCCCTAATAATAGCGTCATACCGCCCACATCTCACTCCATCACTAACAACATAAAACTGCCGAGCATAACGATACCCACCTTCAGTGGAAAATATTCTGAATTCACAGAGTTTTTAAACATGTTTCAGTCTATAATAGGCTCAACTAACATGCCACCGATACAGAAGTTATATTACTTAAAATCATTTCTTTCAGGAGAAGCTTTAACACTGGTAAACAACCTGCCCCTGACTGATGCCAGTTATGGAGAAGCAACCAAGTTGCTGAAGGAACGATACCAGAACAAATTTCAAATAGTCAATGAGCATATAAACTTGCTCATCGACCAGGCAAACATCACTAGGTCTGTCCCTACAGCTCTACGGTCATTTGTGTCAACCTGCAAGCAGCATCTCGCAGCATTGAAGAACCTTGATGAACCAGTCACGCAATGGGACAGCCTGCTAATTTGCCTGCTATGCAAAAAACTGGACTTGCTCACCAGCAGAGCATATCACCTTGAACGCGACCAATCGGTAACACCAACAATCAGTGATTTCCTAGCATTCCTGGACAGGCGAGCCCTCGCTTTAGAGAACACGGACAGCGTGTCTGCAAGCAAGCCACAGGTGCAGAGACTCACTGCAAACGTCGTGTCAACGGGCAACACTCCAACAAAGGAGGCTCCAAGCTGCATACAATGTAAGTCCAAACACAAATTATTTAATTGCCCAACTTTCAAGCTTGCATCAGTTGAGAAAAGATTGCAACTCGTTACACAGTATAAGCTATGTACAATCTGTCTCACAACCCATCCAAACAAGTGTCGGTTTCATTTCAAATGCACAATTTGCAAGCAGCCCCACAACACCTTACTTCACAAGGAGGCGGCTGTCACTGCAGCATTGCCAACAGTGACACTGATGTCTGGTGCAACGCATGGCCAAATTTTGCTGCCTACTGCTTGGGTCAAACTTTATTCTAACACGGGGACGGTCATAAACTGCAGAGCTTTGCTCGATAGTGGCTCGCAAGCATGCTTTGCCACAGCTAAGCTTATTGATTATTTAGGTGGTACCCCCAGCTGTACTAACAGCCAAATAATAGGCATAACTAACTCTGAACAAAAAATTACTCACTCAATCAATGTTGAAGTTCATTCAAAAGTGTACCCCTACAAAGTAAATGTGAATTGTCATGTGGTGCCTCAAATAACATCTAAGTTACCACAGCAAATGTTTGACATCTCACATATAACGCTACCAGAAGCTAGTCAGCTTGCAGACCCCAACTTTAACAAGCCCGGGGATGTGCATCTGCTTTTAGGCGCTGATGTTTTTTTCCAGGCCCTACTGCCACAACCTGCTGCTGCTGAGGAGAGTGCGGGTGATGCTGCTGCTTCCAGCCACCCAGACCAGCCCAGACTGCTGAACACCTCCTTTGGGTACATCATCGCAGGCCGGATAGCATCAGCAGCGACTACAAACAAGGTGGTTTCACTCTTTTGTAACACTTGCGAATCAGACATTAGTGAGTCTTTGTCCAAATTCTGGAAAGCTGACCAAGTAGATGAAATATACCCAGAGAAATTACCTGAGGTCGAGCATACTGAAAATCATTTCAATGACAATATTGTGCTTAACAATAATAAATTCCAAGTGTCAATACCTCTCAAGGTGCCCTTGGCTGAAATCAACCATGAATTAGGAGACTCTTTTCACTTGGCCTTAAGCCGATTCTTAAACCTTGAAAAAAGATTAGCTAAAAATAGCAAACTTTTTGAGGATTACAAAAAGTTCATTGATCAGTACATCTCACTTGGCCATGCCAAATATATAAATCAATATGATTTAAAAAAAGACCCTGTCTATTTTCTTCCTCATCACCCTGTGATCAAAGAGGACAACAAAACAACAAAATTGAGAGTTGTTTTTGACGGGTCTGCTAAAACTAATAAGAAAATTTCACTCAACAACATGATGATGAACGGTCCTGTTGTTCAAAAAGATCTATTTGATGTGTTGATTGCATTCAGACTTGACAAGCACTTTTTCATTTCTGACATAAAAATGATGTTCAGATGCATTATGCTCGATCCTCAGCAAAGATCTCTCCAGAATATTCTGTGGAGAGACCAGCCTAATGAGAACATCAAATGCATTCAATTGCAAACGGTCACCTATGGCCTAAAAACATCATCCTATCTTGCAACACGATGCCTCATTGAGTTGGCTCACCGTTTCAAATCTCAGTTGCCTTCTGCAGCATCTATTCTAGAGAACAATACTTATGTTGATGACATCTTGGTTACACATGATAGTGAGGAGAAACTAGTTGAGTTACAAAAAGACTTAGTTGATCTTCTTTCTCTGGGTGGATTTCAGCTGCACAAATGGTCCTCTAACAGTAACAAAGTTCTGAGGAACATTCAAAAAGAAAAACATTATTTTGGTGAGGTGGACTTGGACAAAGACAATGTCAAAACTCTAGGAGTCAACTTTGACATGAAAGTTGACCAGTTCAAACTATCCACAATTTCTCAATCAGACTTGGCCTCTAGCACAAAAAGACAAATACTGGCCTACATAAGCAAATTCTTTGACCCCCTGGGGTTGATGGGCCCAGTATTTGTCCAAGCAAAAGTTATCATGCAATCTCTGTGGGCTGAGAACATAGGTTGGGATGAAGCCCCGCCAAATAATATTAAAGAAAAGTGGACAGAGTTTGCAAATAGCTTATCACAGATGGCGCCAGTGTACGTTCCACGCTGCATAAAGCCATCCAATGAAGGTACAGTACAATTAATAGGTTTTGCAGATGCATCACTCGTTGCACATGGATGCTGCTTATATCTCAGAGTAATAAACTCCGAGGGAGAGGTAACTATGAACCTAATTTGTTCAAAGTCAAGAATCAACCCGCACAAAAACAAGCTGACAATACCTAAGCTGGAGCTGAATGCCGCTCTATTGCTTGCCCGATTGGTGCACAAAGTACGCGAGACCCTGCTCATCAAGGCGCTGAGCCCACAGACACACCTCTTTGTAGACTCCCAAATAGTGCTAGCCTGGCTCGATACTGACATTGCAAAGCTGAACACATATGCTGCCAATAGGGTAAGGGTAATTAATGACTTGTCTTTACAAAACTGCTATACGTGGGCGTATGTAGATACGAACGACAACCCCGCAGATTGTATTAGCAGAGGTCTGCTACCTCACGAGCTGAAGGAGCACCATTTATGGTGGCATGGGCCGTCTCTACTTCACGACAGTAAGATAAATATACACAAAGCCTACAATAAGCCTCTTGCCACGGCTGACCTTCAGTCAAACTGTGATGATAAAACTTCTGTACCGGTGGTATGCGCTGCAACAAATGTTGACAAACACTGCATATTGCAGTCAATTATAGAAAAGTTTTCTAACATAACAAAAATGACTAGAGTCTTAGCTTATACACTAAGGTATCTTAACAATTTAAAGCCTAATTCTGTAAAATGCAAAGAAAGCTTCCTGTCTGTAAACGAGCTAGATAGTGCATTATCACTATTGATACAGTCTGAACAATTCAAATACTATAATAAAGATATTAAATGTATTCAGGCTAATGATCAATACAAGGGCAATCTGAAATCTCTTTGTCCGTTCATTGGACAAGACAACCTGCTTCGAGTAGGAGGCAGACTTCATCATGCCTCACTACCATTTTCCAAAAAGCATCCAATCATTTTGCCCAGAGATTCAATTGTCACAGGATTGATCATTAAGCGCGAACATGTCAGACTTTTACATGCAGGACAAAAACTAGTTTTATCTAGCATTAACCAAAAATATTGGATAACAGATGGTTTGAGATGTGTCAAAAAATTAATACACAAATGTCTTATCTGCTTCAGGTTGAAGGCCGAGGCCACGAGTCAGCTGATGGGGTCTTTGCCCGCCGACAGAGTCAACGCGTGCCGCCCCTTCGAGAAGGTTGGGATCGACTACGCTGGGCCAATTTCCGTAAAGCAGAGTCGCATAAGAAAACCCGTTATAGGAAAAGGTTACATACTAGTAATCGTTTGTTTTGTCACCAAAGCCATCCACCTTGAGCTCGCGTCAGATTTAACGACAGACACATTCCTGGCATGTTTCAAACGATTCATAGCCAGACGAAATTTGCCCAGTGCTGTCTACTGCGATAACGCGTCGACTTTTAAGGGGGCGAAGGCCCGATTAGGTGACCTGTATCGGCTATATGGTGGTGACAAAGCACATCAAACACAGGTGCAGACTTTTGCTGCAGAGAAAGGAATACAATTTCACTTTATACCTAGTTACAGTCCTGTGTTTGGTGGACTTTGGGAGAGGTCTGTAAAAAGTGTAAAACACCACCTCAAACGTGTAATGGGGGGAGCATCACTGACGTATGAGCAAATCAATACAATACTTACTGAGATAGAGGCAGTCTTAAACTCACGCCCTATTAGTGCAATGTCTTCGGACCCTAATGATCTTTCATTCTTAACACCAGGACACTTTTTGACTGGCTCTCCGATGAACTCATACCCTGAAAAGGATGTCAGTGACACTCCCACCAATCGTCTCAAGTTTTGGTCAATATGTATCAATATGAAGCAATTGTTTTGGAAGCACTGGAAAGATGACTACCTCACTACGCTGCAAAATAGGCCAAAATGGCATACTGTCTTGCCTAACATCGCCGTGGGTAGTCTTGTCATACTCAGGGAGGATAATATACCCCCTCTAGCCTGGCCCATGGCAAGGGTGACCAAAGTCTTTCCAGGAGCTGACAATATAATAAGAGTTATCGAAATAATGACATCCAATGGCCACTTTCACAGAAGGTCTATAACGAAAGTGTGTGTCTTACCTATAGATACTAATTAGTAGTACACCTCATGTCCTGTATAATAATGATAGGCAGGTGTCATAGTTATAAAAATAGTTAGTGTCATAGAATATAAGGTACTTAGAATTTAAGAAATAATACTTGTTTTCCCTTTCAATACCTATGTAGGTAGTTATAAGTATTCAAGATGTAAACTATATTATAATTTCAATGATTGTGTATTTAAGATACTAGATTATAGCATAGATATTTAAGAATATGTTTAAGAATTTATGAATATAATGTATTCAACTTTGCTCTTCAAGCCCCCAGCATGTCCAAGACATCAACAATCGATTAAGTGTAGTCACAATCGATTATATTCACATTATGTTTGTTGCCATATGCAAATATTTGTTATTTTTTTATATTGTAAAATACGTCTGTGATGGCAACCGATGTGACGCCCTCTTTCTGCCTAGCTCTCGGCGCGTGCGGTCGATGTATCTGAGCCAACTAAATAAACTGGATTTATAGTACAAACAGGCTTATTACTTAATATAAACCTGCCGCTAACTTCCACAGACACTACTTCTTGTTCCGTACAATGGAACAGGGCAATTTGTAGCTAAAAGGGTCGGAGGCGCAAGCGTGAAAATATACCGGTGCGCTTGCGCAGTCCTCCGTAAAGCGTGACTGGAACAATGCCGCCATAATGTTTTAAATTTTAGTCCGCACTATAATTATCTACTCGTATCTACACCATAAGTGGGTCTGATGGGCCTCATAGTATTTAAATATTCTGTACAATTAGACTATATTATAATTTAAATATTGCGATGATTTGAAACCAAACCATCTGCTAGTCTAACTGTGGGTACCTACCATATTATTACTATTATGGACTCTTCAGGTTTACAGTTTCGGAGGGTCCATCACTGGTAGCCAACCGTATTTCAACACAGTACGTAATAATCGTGAGTCGCAGTAGAATGAATTTATATTTGCACGCTACGCAACGCAATACTTGTACATATCTCTTGAAGGTTATGCTTGTCACGATGCGATATACTTTTCTACATCAATAACACTAGTGTAGAACTCGCGACTTTGTTCACGTATGGAAGTATTTCTTTTCATCGCTGCTTCAAAGGTTGAATTTAAGGATAATTTACCATGAATGTGCATTAGGTGCATTAGGTATAGGTAGCTAATGTATCTTAAATTTAAAATCTCTATTTTTTTAATTCAGTATAGGTACTTACCAAATTATATTTTAATCTAAACCTACTGTCTTATACATGGAAAGATCAGTCATCATTATTAATAGTACCTACATAAGTACATACCTACATAAAGTAAAGACATAAAAACTATAATCATTTTAAGGCGTGTGAGGCGTTGACCTTTCTACTAGGAAGCAAAGCAGCCTGCTTAACCTTCGTCTCTGCAGGCCTTTTACCGAACGCACGTTGTTGCTTCAGACAGTTTTTGAAAAAGATATCTGTATACCTACTTAGTGCATTAAATGCTCTAAGGGTACCTATGATCTATTCTACTTATTTTATCGCTTAATATCGAACGTGATCTGAACGAATATCAACAGCGATGCAAATGACGAGGGGTGTACGAGACATTCCTGCATGAATATGGTGATAACACTAATACGAGTAGTATCTACTGAAAAACGTATTACAGAAGTAAAGATCATCCGCGAATACAAACGTACGCAGAGTGTTACCGGGCTAAAATGACGTTTAGGCTATTTTATTAACCTATGTAACATCTTATCTTTTACCTTTAAACGAGCAATTATTGTATATAATCTGAATCTCGGAAAAGGCTACAACGATTTTCATGAAATTTCGTGTGCAGGGGGTTTCGGGGGCGATAAATCGATCTAGCTAGGGTTCATTTTTAAAAAACGTTAACCTAAAAAAAAAAACAAGCAATGATCGGTCATCCAGGTACTTGTATTTATACGTCTAAATACAATGTCAATCTTAGTTTCAAAGAATATTAGAAGTAGTTTATCTTATGGTGGCGAGTAGCACTCCACAAGGGTCCGAGGGGAATGCCAATGGCATCATAAGCATAATGGGTTTAGGCTTCTGTATGCGTGCCAGTACCATAAAGAAGGGCTACTTTCACTTGAATTATGATCTACGCGAGGGGAAATTTTAAAAAGTTAAATATTCTTAGTCCATTAGCAAGTTCTGTTTATGTAGTTACTTTACTAGCACATGCTACACACGCTGCTCCTCTGAAGGCTTTTGCGGACACAGCCATAAAAACAGATTTTGTGACGGTATTTCATTAAAGGTTTATTGCTTTGGGGATAGATTCAATCGCCTATCTATATCTTTTAGCGATGTCACATGTTGTTATTTTTTCCTAACACTTCAGAGATCAAACTGGTCTTACAAGTTCAGTCTCTATTAAAAATAAAACCTGTTTGTTATATAAATTCTAAGACAATGAAGTTGATTTCACAATGTCAGATGTTTACTTACATAATACTGTAGAGTGTAAAACATCAATAGACTTTAATGACCATTTATTTAAATAAATTACCGGTATTGTATTGAGAATAGATTACGCATCGTATACACAAACAAAGAGAACAAGGCGTTATTTTTGTGTAAGATTCGGCTGAAGGGCAACTAACCAAAAGGCATTGACTGAAACATTCGTATGTGAACATAGAATGTAGGACACTGACCACTTTTACGCTTGATTCTGAGTGTAAAAACCATAACGTCTTATATAGGTATAAGGTCAATGTTGAAACCTTTTCTTTTTTTTAAATAGATTTTCAAAAATGCCATCATCGACAAAATATTCACAGACCAAATAAATTAATAAAGTCGATATTTGTATCAAGTCTAACCTGTTACAGGCGCTCATAAAATACAAGTAGGTATAGTCCAAGCAACTTTTTTATCTGTAATCAAATGTCATTTGAATTTTAAAAATAACGTAATACGCGTGTTATTAAGGATATGAGTTGCATGTGGAGACGAGGCAGACGGTTGGGTCTACAACATATCCGGCTCTGGTCAAGGAGAACTTTCCACATGTACAGCTTGCTAAGTAGTTTGTACGGTGCAATGTCGACATGGCAGCCGATAACATTATCGATCCAGCATTATTATGAAGGTGAATATAATGGAAGCATATTATAATAATGGTTCACATAGGTATAATTATCTACTCGTATTTACTAGCTGACCCACTCGCAACTTCGCTTGCGCGTTTTCAAGTACAAAACTTACACGGAGGCGCTTGTACGAGTATTGCTTGTAATCAATTTAGGTACTTATTCTAATTCTAAAGTGGAATTTAAATCGCGCTTCAGTTTTGACTCTTATTTTACCCCATTGAGAGAGTTATTTTGAAAAATCCTGAAATACGTGTCCATTTATTTTGCATTCAAAGTATCCAAACCTTTTTGGTGCTTTATATCATTGAGTATTTAACAAATCTCATCAGTTTCGAGAATATAACTTTTAAAATGTATTTGCTTTACCGTATATTGTATACCTACCTACTATAAATCTATGAACTATATTATTCAAACGCTAACATATACAAAGTCAACTTATATTGTTATGCTCTGTCGTGCTCTATCATCTGCATTCGCTATTCTTTGTTTGGGGTTCTAAAATGTACCTATACAGAATGGGTTGCGCAAGAACGAATTGCTTATTTTCATTCAGTATCGGTACATATAGACATAATATAGTAACTGTAAATGTACGAGTATGAGGAAAATAACGTGCAACACCAATATAATGTCTATGGGGAAGTTGCTATAAATAATCCTGCGAGTAAAGTATGGCCGTATGAGTCAGCGGGCACTTTTAATAAGCTACGCAAAGACCTCAGTCGTGACCTAACAACTTTTAAAAAGTCGGCACCGTCATCTAAACGTGCACTCCAAAATACGGTAGCGCTTATGATGAAAACACCACTGCTGTCACCCATCAGCTACACACTCTGAAGAACGTTGCTAAATACATCGATCTGTTAAAATTATAAACGAAGGCAATATGGGAAGCGCTTCAATGAATGAAAAGTTATTTTTTGCACATTGACTCAATACAAGGATAATACCTAAGAAATTATATTCCTTTCAATGAATATTCCTATAATTCCCATTTAATGTTATCCTCGATTTGAGTTCCTAGGCCAAAAATATATTCCTCATTCATACTTTCCTGTACCGTAAGTATTGTGGAAACGTCAGAATACGTAGGTTACCTAATTTTATCGAGATGCCAGAATACGTAATCATATTTTATCGATATTTTTGGTAACTTTTTATCATATTTTTTTTTATCAAACGTAATACCTTTAAGAGACTATTGCACAATTATCGTAATTTCCAATAAAACTTTCGTTTTTCAAATCCGTTATCTCAAAGCGTCATCTCAATCATCGTGAAACATCAAAGTCAGTGTATGATTCACAGCACGTTAGGTTTCTCGAACCAAAGTCGGATTCACAAAGTCAGGGTGACCCAAACTCCGATGTCGCTGTTGCATTCATTTGTGCCTTACTACTTGTTTATTTATCTTTTAATTTGAAAAGATATGGAATACCCAGCCAGCTATAATAAAACATGACTAAGATATATTTATAACATCAATTAATAATATCATGAATTGCATTTGTTTGAAGAAAATCATGTCCTTAGATAGTACTAATCTATATTATTATGAATGTGTAATCCAGGGTAAATTTCAAAAATCATAGAATTAAAAACAATAACCTGTAACCAGATTTACTAATAGTTATATTATATGCAATGAATTTCATATTTGATTTTAAAAGATTATTTCTAGTAGTGATGTTCTAATAAATCAAGAAAAATCGTACCTGTAGTCCAAAATGCAAGGTTAAAAAACCGGTCCGGTAATCCACAAAACCGTAAAATACAATATCACAATATAGGTACACAGTGCAACACGTCAATACAGTCTCGTTGCTTCACTTAATAAAAGATCAATACAAATATCACACAGGTGACGACAAAAAATCGTTTAGTCTCTTATCAATCTTATCAATTAATTGTATAATATAGGTGGCAGACGAGCTGTTCTATCAGCGTTCGAAAAACGTATGGAGGCATTGAAAGCCGGCTGCTAGTTTTATGCCATGTGGTCATTCGTGACAAGGTGGTTGTGATTGTGACGCATGACGCGACAGATGCCGGCTGAGGTGACGTCATTTATACGCCTTCTCGTATAGCATTTTGGAAAACGTCACACGGATATATGGAAACCTTATTTTTGGAAGTTAATTTGTCTTTTTATTACTGGTTCTTACGCAACATTATTCAATACTGTCTTTATAAAACAGAGCGTATCATTATAAAATTTATAAATTAATGGATAACTTTTGACATTTTAGTGAACTACCTAGGAGTAAGTGTATATTTTTTACTGTTTTTTGTTATCTAAGTGCGGATGATAATTATGTTGATGTGTGGGCTTTAATAACGGTTGACACATAAACTACGTATTTACATAATATAAGATATTTTTATTCCATATTTGCAAATACTTACCTACATAATTAAGAAGATTATAGACTAAGATTATGTAGATGTGTTTTTGAAGATAAGTTTATCATTTAAATATCACTACCTAGAATGAAAAACGGAAAAATACTGAAAAGGACGGAAATTTCTAGTACTTTCCCGCTAAAACTATTATCTAATGAGGTTATTAATTAAGCTTATTAATATTAATGAGCCCCACAAAATGCCTTATAGAAATATTATTAATATTAATAATCCCAACACCACACCTCAAATAGAAACTCGACACGTGTTTCGCTTCTCCACGAAGCATCCTCAGGACCGTTGACTCGCTCCGCACTAGTGTTGCTCCACCGAGCGCCGAGACTTTTCTCTCGGCGCTCGGTGGAGCAACACTAGTGCGGAGCGAGTCAACGGTCCTGAGGATGCTTCGTGGAGAAGCGAAACACGTGTCGAGTTTCTATTTGAGGTGTGGTGTTGGGATTATTAATATTAATAATATTTCTATAAGGCATTTTGTGGGGCTCATTAATATTAATAAGCTTAATTAATAACCTCATTAGATAATAGTTTTAGCGGGAAAGTACTAGAAATTTCCGTCCTTTTCAGTATTTGTAATGGATTTCCGCAAAGTCACGCCTGAATCAATCATTTATTTTATGAAAAACGGAAATAAAAGGATAACTCGTAAACGAAGAAGTAATTTAGTAATATAAAAAAATACCAATTTGTTGATGAAATTAAGATTGTTTTATTAACTTCAATTTATCAAGAATTGTCTTCATGCAAGAAGTCACGTAGATACTTAGTATTATTTATATTCTGTGGTAAAGAATATGTATACATATACTTGAGGATATCTTAATGCTATTAGCAATAGCATTGATAGATTAAGCGTGTTATATACCGAGTGTTATACGAGAAATCTGGAACGTTCTTTTCTGTTTTCCATGTTATTCGCTGTACGTGAATCCAGGGTTGACTGCTGTGGCCTTAACTTGCGCTTCGAAGAGAGACGCTAATTCAGGGTCAATACCCGGCTATAATTTTCTTCAAACCAGACGGGATTTAGACGAATGAATTCCGTAACTAAGGAGCGCAAACGAATCAAAAAACAAATGCTTAGGCAAATTATTAACATTTGACGCAGTTTTAGATCATAAGCACATTGAGCTCGTCATCCCAGTGATGATGATAAATGTAGGTAAAAGAAGCTACTTTATATTTTTTCCATACGCATATTATTGAGTTTGTTCGCGGGGGTTTCACAAAAAAATATGATAGAACTATTCATAAAACACGTTTTGTTTGATGCAGGAATTCCGATAAAACAATCACTATTTTCCTGGTAGGTTTTTTCTGACTTGAGATATGATTGAGATTTCTGGCTTTATGGTTTTCCGTTAGGTAAAAAAAAGTTTAAAGAACTATTTTCTGGTTATCCCTGTTGTGGTTTTTAGGCTATCCGAAAGAGTTTCAGAAAAAGCCAGCTGAGTTCATCACGTCTGATTTTTAAAAGGAAATAATAAATTCTAAAGGTTTCAACGTTTCTTATTATGCAATGCGGTTGAAATTAGCCTTAGATCTTCAACCACGATTGTTTTTAATGTACATAGTTACTGTTGACTTGGGTGGGATTGTCTCCACCGATCTCAGGATCAGATTGAATTGGCCACGGAGCCCAGGGAGTTGTATCCACTGATACTGGGATCCGTTTCCATCAAAAAAATAATCAAATTTAAGTAAAATTAGACACTGATCCGTTTCTGCAAAAAATAAAGTACTTACCTACTTTATTTTCGAAGCTGATTACGGTGTAATTACAGACTAGAGACACAAGAAAAAAATTACCTAAAATATTTTTCGAAACTGATTTCCATGACAACAGTCACGACAATTTTAGACCAGGGTAAAAATAGAATATGCAATAATAATCTTCTGTAACATAATTAACACATCGGTTCCGTGGAGGCTTGAAATAGCAGCAAGCTAGCTTATATTGGTACTATCCATTGCCTTTCTGCTAATTGGTCCAATATTTATTTTCTGTTCGAGATTGTACTGTCGTGAGACGTGATCGTAATACGTAGACTCTAATTAAGAAACCTCTTGCCGTAGTAAAGAAAACCAGCGACAGTTGTCGCGACAATCGGACCACAGCTTAAAAATAGGTAAGTACATACGTAAATAGCAATTATATTGAGCTCTCTAATATGATTAACACTTCCTTTCCGTGACGCTAGAAATAGCAGCAAATTTGCTCAGATCAGCGGTGCTAACTCGACATAACACCTTTAGGGGAAACTGAGGACACTTGATCCTTACGGGAGACTAGGTAAACGCCATTTACAAAAGTACTAAAAGCATTAGATCGATTTCGACTGGCAGCATTTATAGTGTATGGTACCCAAAAACATTGTATAACAGTATCACCTGTCAGACTTGACAACTTCACAAATGGTCGACGGTTTTGTGTTTGGAGCGGAGCTGATCATTTTTTCGTAAGTTTTAAATTTTTGTTTTCGAGTGTTTTGGAAGTTAGTGGATGTCGACAACTATTTCAATCGAGCAATGATTGATGTAGTTTTCAATTGAACAGAAAGAAACAGCTACATTTCAATAAGGTTTTTTGCTACCAATTATTTTTTACATACATATGTTATGGGGACACTCGGTACACATTTACTGGGTAGAATTGATCCCCCGAATCAAGTGTCCGTATTTAAGAGACATTTGATTCGGGATGGCCTAGTGTGACTTAAACTGAATTGTTGAAGTCAATTTTAATTATTCAGAATTGACAATGCCGAGGGAATATCAAAAGAGCACGGGCTGCTGTGGATGAAACACTTATAAATGTACCTTTTGACCTACTGAATGAAACATTAAAGGACGTCGAGCCAAGTTTGTTAATCAATTATGATGAAACCAACTTAACTGATGGCCCTAAACGAAAAGTGGTCACAGTGAGACGAAGTTGTCGACACCGACATAGTATAATGGAATCCTGTAAATCAGGCACATCCAGGATGTTTGCAGCAGCTGATGATGGACATCTACTTCCACCATACGTAGTGTAGATATCGTGCAGAAAATCTCTACAGCACTTGGATAAGAGGAGGGCCACCTGAGTCAGTGTATAACAAATCAAAAAGTGAATGGTTTACAATGCAAATATTTGAAGATCAGCAAAATAGTCCTGCCCTACTTTAGAAAATTTGATAAAGAAAAGCAAAGGTTTTAATGGGTGACAGACAACTCAGCAAGTCACGTTTCAAAATGGGTGATAGAGCAATGCACTTTAAATAATATAAAATTTGTTTTATTGCCTCCTAACAGTACTGTAATCTGTTAGCCTCTCGATGTGGCTTTATGTGGCTTTAAGCCTCTGAAGACCAAATGTGGCCAGTTATTGCCAGAACGGAAATTAAAACACAGAGGCACCATCCTAAAAGATACGATTCCCAGGCTTCTAAACCAATGCCTCATTGCAATGAGTGACAAATCAAGCGATAATATACAAGATGGCTTCAGAGCTTCGGGATTAATTCTTCTAGATCGAGAGCAAGTTCTTGAAAGGCGTCCCAAGCAAAGTGCTAAAGAAGAAATTGACAATTCCCAAGAATGGTGGGTGTCCAGTTTAAAAGAATTTATGCAAGAATCCCGAAAAAAAAAGACGCGGCCGCTAAAAGCAAAAAAATCAATGCTCAATTTGCTACCTGGGAAAGGAATCGATGAGTCAATGCTACTTACCAGCACACAATCAGGTCTAAGAGGACATAAACAGCAAAAAAAGAAGAGAACACGGGCTACGTCCATTAACACACTACGATGAATAGGATGACGGCGGTGATATCACGCAGTTTCTGCCAAGTGATGCGGAAGAAAATATATTTATTAAAATGAACGTTCAAGAAAACTCTGGTGAAAGTATGGCAGACTAACTTATTAGATACAAAAGTGAATGCCATTAATGTGCCAGAAGGTTCTTTCGCTGTTGTAATTTTTCTGACAACTGTGAGTCCAACAGAAAAATATTTGTCACAGAATGTTGTTACACAATTGTCTCAAGTTGCCCCGTTTGACGGTAATGCAAAATATATGTGATATGATATTTAAACGTATTTTATTTCATAATTTACAAAACGAATCCCGAAGATTTATCAATTGGACCAAGTGTTCCATGCGTATGGGAGACTCAATCCCCCCGGATCAAATCTAACATAGGGGAGGAACAAGTCACCCATACGTACGGGATACTTGGTACAATTCTCTTCTGTTAGTTTTTGTACGAAATTTTCATAATTTATAAATGGAGGTTTATGGGAACTATATCAGTAGTTTGCAATGAAATTCCACGTGTTTTAGTGCAAAAACATTTGCAATATGTTGATAAATGGGGCTTGTAGAGGCAAAAAATAAAGGGGGTAATCAAGTGTCCCCAGTTTCCCCTAGTTACTCTTACCATATTACCATATTAATAGCTGTTACCCACGACTTGGTCTGCAAAAAACCATCAATATACATAATACAATTCTGAATTTATTGGAAAATTTCTATGGAGTGGAAAAAGAGGCGGTCACCCATCCAAAAACTGACTGCACCAAGCGTTGCTTAACTATGCGTTCCCCATTCAAACTTTCAACCCCTATTTCACCCTCTTCAAGATTACTTTTGGTAAAAGATTTTGTCTGTCTCCAAGATATAATCTATCTCCTTGCCAAATTTCATTATGATACAATCAGCCGTTTAGTTGAGAAAAGGTATCAAAGAAAAAAGAAACAAACAGACTTACTTTCGCATTTATAATAACAGTATGTACTTGTTAGTTCGGCAACTACCTATTTATACAAATATTCAAATCATAAAACAAAGAATAGAGGAAATAAATAGGTACATTTGACGAGTTATGTTAATAAGGAATGCTTCTTGTTTCATCCCACACTTACTGCGCATTTTGGTTGGTCTGAATTCAAACAGTGACACAGTGCAATAAAACAGGATAAGCAGATTTAATTTTGATACAATAGATAAATAAACACCTAAAAGTCACAATATTTTAGTCCTGCCTGAACAGACTCCAAAATTTCACCCCAAACTATTATTTTTTGTAACGTGTGTGAATATCAATATTACTGTAAAAAAATTGTGTGGGTTGAATCATCAAGGAATAAATTATTGGGTTGAAAGATCATCGGTTCAATCGAAAAGATATGGTCAGTGAAAGAATATTCACACTGGCCAACAAAATCATTCGTTTGATAATTCATTATAACTCGAATTTACGAAGGTTTTACCAAATACATATTCCATAGATCGAGGATTTTTTTTAAACAAAATATAAGCGAATGGAGCAACACCTTTTTCTGGTGATTGGTATTAGATAAATTACACGTACTCGCATGGATCGTAAACGAACCTCTTGGTAGGGGTACATAACATAATCTGTCTATTTCTGAACGGTTAATGACTCTAACCCATCCACCGGTTGACATTTAGGTCGTTCTATTTAGCCGCTTTTGATATTTTTAAAAACAGAATTTTATACACATATGTGAATTATTAAGCAAACCTATGAATTAGAGTTGTTTGGGCTTTTGCGACGGTTGGACGCCCTCCACATTGACATTTCGATATCCAAAATAAACAGTTATTTGGGTCGCTGAAAATTTATTTCAGTTGTCTATACTAATATTATAAAGAGGAAAGATTTGATTGTTTGTTTGTTTGTTTGTTTGTTTGAATTGAATAGGCTCCGAAACTACTGAACCGATTTGAAAAATTCTTTCACCAATGTGTAGAATGAACTTTCAGGATGAACATAGGCTATAATTTATGTAGGTACTTCGCGGGCGACGCCGCGTGCAGAAGCTAGTCATCTATAAAATATAAAATGGACGAAATAGTCGATTTTGTAACTTAAGGGATAAAAAAATGGTATTTCTGTCAAGGTCGGTATTTTGTATCGTGAACGATGTGAATATAAAGAAAATAAAAAATGATAACAGACCCGGGAGACGTACAGGCACCTATTGAAATATACACACAAAATGTCATCCAAATCGGTCCAGCCGTTTAGGAGGAGTTAGGTGACGAACAGAAGAATAATTATATATTAAGAAAATATTCCTGAAAAAATAAATATTACTGTTTTTCTTACCGTGTCAGTAGTGACACGATTCGTAGGAATGTACCTAATATTTGTTAACCTTAACAAGGTTAAGGTGTGTGACTCTTAGTAGATATTACATTGTTTAATTATTATACAATCATCATAGTATAATTTATATAATAATCTGTTATCTATATTACCTACCCTATTAACTCTTCCTTACCTGGGAAGGCTAACAACAACCATAACCGTAAGATTATAAAAATAAACAAAAGATAACAGTTTTATTGGTTAATAGATAGATACTGGCGAAAAAATAATGGATAATTATGTAGTTTTAAGATTTATAGATTTTTTTTTCACGCTTTAAGGCGATGCAGTGAGCCGATTTATTTCACGATGACAGCCGTTTGTCTAGGAATCTGTTTATTGTTGTGTCGGCTCGTTTTGACTATTATGTATTTTTTTGTAAACTACCCTACGATTAACATAGCATTATTAAACAAAGTAGAAAAATAAGAGTTATCTTTATAAGAGTATAATATGGCATTAACTTTATTACCTAGATTGTAAAGTAGATGTGAATTTGAGACACCTTAGTAGGTAAGTAGGTACATTTATTTGTTTCACAAAGCCTTTTAGTGTTATGGGCTAATAAAGATATGGAACTCTAAAAATATGCATACCTAACGCCTTTGACATTTATGAAAATTTGAATAAAGATTTCCTCTATCATTTACTTACTGAAGAATTTTAGCATAGCAATGATGCTTACTCCATAAATAAATCGTTGCCCTTTAGAAGCACACGTCTTTTACGTGTCACCCTGGTTGACATGCGGTCCAGGTTAATCGATATGCCTTTAAAAATGTATGAAGCGGATCAATCATTTAACCGTCAATACCGCCGAAGGCACATTTCGAATGTAAATTATTAAACACTTGCTTAGCAGAGCAAAAATGAAAGTTTCATATCGACAGTTAGAATCAGATACTATGTATTTACTAGACTAACAAGCTAGCTAGGTATATGCTATGTTTTCTGTTGTCTGTCGGACTGATTGTTCAGTCAATTTTCATGTTGGCGGCTTTTTCAGTTACACGGTTCATACTAATGTACCTCCACAAAAGCGTGGTATCCTAACGAACGAAAAAACATTTCTTAAATAAATTGCTATTTTTTAGTGATATGAACTTTGCGAGCAAGAACTATAAATTGCCAAATTTGACCTTATATGAATAGAGTTTGAGAATCTTCTGATTTGTACATACTGTTTTAATGACCTTAGCTTGTTAATGTCCTGTGGGCTACATATAAATAAAACGGCTAGTCAAAGGTTAAAATATTGATGGTAATAATACAGTGCGGGTTAAAATTTATTACAATCTACGGGCACTACATCACTAACTGCTTTTTGACACGCCATCATGAAATATAACGATCACCGACCGCACTGGACAGTACTTATTATTATAAAGGCAATCAAAATACCTAATCAGAAACAAACTGATTTTTCACAAAACAAGCGACTACTGAAAATGTTTGTTTTTGTTCGAGGTTAAACAGACAACTTTAGAAATTAATCGTATATTATTGTCAATATTCAAAAACACAAAGAATTAATTTATTGATTTGCTCAGCCGAATCAACAATAGACATTATAATTACATAGAATTTTACTTCGTTCTAGCCATGAAAAAGTACTTAACGGCTTTATCGTAAAATATAGTAAGTACCTACGTATTGGATATACTTGTAGGTATCAATAGTTTGTATTCAATTTGACGCTGTATAAATCAAATATGATATTATAGAAAAGCATGTTTAGGTTCAACTAATACTTCGCAATTAAGGGTCGATTCACATTTGACGGAAGATGCGTCGAGCGTATCAACGATCTTACTATATCGGTTGAGTATGAAAGGTTGAATTAATTTGTCTGTTTACGAAACGTTACACGACCGATAAAAAGCGACGTAGGTACATATATTCCGTCAGATGTGAACCGACCCTAATATTTTAAGGTTTTTGGTACTGCTATCTACTGATACTTATAATGATGGAACTAAAATAATAATCTGATACTAATTTAAGCAAGTACTTAGTAAAAAAAGTAGGTACCTACATTTAAAAACAATGTTGTCTAGTAGTGGTGGCATTGCCAATCGTCTAGTGAATTAATCATTAACACGAAGAAAGTTCAGCTAAGTATTTTCGGCCAGTATACTAGTAGGTTAATTGTAATGTCAATGCGCTGTGAGGATGAGAACGTAGATCGTAGAACATCTCTTTGACCCGAATTACAGCTAATAAAATGCGTAGACACGACCGAACCACAGACACCTGGAGCCTTACCACAAGCTCTTACAAACCATCATGTTTCAGAAACATTTCAAGCTTGAAGTAACACTGCTTCAGTACAATTTTTAAAGGTCATGGTACGAAATATCAAAGTTGATTTTGATATTCTTCGAAGAGTCTGTGGAAAACCTCGTACAGGGTGCATTTGACCAATTTCGGGTATAACTATTCTCAGAATAATGTAATATCAAATGTAAGTAAACTGTCAGTTTACTCTATATCGATTTATTCTGGGAATAGTGCTTAATCTAGTTTGGTCGAATTCAAGTTTAGTAGACAGTAGGTATGTACATATTTATGAAAGAAAGTGTGTTTGGGACTGATAAACGTGACTTCTAAATACACCTGGCTGACGCGTCACGCACGTGGCCTAACGAATAACGGTAACCTACTCGTTCCGTAATGGAAGACAAAATAAGGAGTTCTGCTTCGATAGTACTAATTTATAACTATTAATTATCAAATTAAACTTAACCTATTAACTAAACATGTATTCATTACAAATAATGTTCATTAGATTTAAGTTATATTTAGATGATATGTCTGGTGAATTTTCTTGCTATCATTCCAATGTTTTACATGACATTTAAAAAAAATATATATAATATAATACCTAAACGAATAGGATTGAGGTATTCGAGTCTCCTCGGTCTACCAATTTGTATTTATAATGGTCGCCAGCCAAAGTTGTAGGTAAATGTGCAAAGAATTATCATAGTAATTACTAAAAAAAACATTTAAAATATTTTAATCTTTATGCATATAATTGAGTATTTCTAATATAAAAATCTGATATAGTATGTACCTACTTACTATGTTTTATTATTAGTTTTTTATATATATATTTTTTTCTATAATATGGAACGAATCTTAACGAATATTTTACATAAAAATCATGATAGTGCTCATTTTTCATACATTTAAGTCTTACATGTTATCTAAATTTTAACCGGAACCTATAGCTTTATAAATTGGTACCTAGGTACATAAATCATTTACGATAACCAAAATACAACATAAAATATTAAAATACCTTCTTATTTTTCTCATAAACAGTTAAAACGCCTGTAACGTATTTGTAACATATTGTTTCTTTATGTTTTTCATTTGTCAACTGTTTCGAAATTCTATTAAAATTATTGTTGTATCTCTAACATCTTGTCAACGTCATCGGCTAAATTTCATTTGAACAATAGACACTTCATAATATCAGAAGCGATTAAGCCTACTATCTAAATGCGGTAACTAATTAGAGGCAACCATTTCAATGTAGGAGGTTGTATGATGTATTTCTGAACTGAATATTAAAATTAAATGATTATATAATACACTCAAAACTTGTGAAATACATCAGTTATCAGAAAATAATAGAAATATCGCTACTACGTATATCGTTATCGCAAAAATTTAAGATAAGTTTCACGAATAACTGTTTTTCATTAACTGAATACGCTCAAATGGGCCAGAGCATCAGTAGCAAATTGATACATTTCCCTTTAATAGTCAATCGTCAGAGCTGTTTAAATGGAAATTTTGCGCCATTACTCCAAGAACTTGATGAGTCCCAAGTCCCAACTCACAATATAGATGGCCTACAGAATTATACCTAGGTACTTACTTGTAAATTTCGCGCATTTCCCATAACCGTCCACTGTCATTTATTATAACTCTAAATTAACAATACCATCGCAAAGAATACAACCATCAATCTGTAAGCTACTTGTTTATGACACCTTAATGATATTTTATTCATTGAAATAGTTGTAAATATCTACATATTGCAATATTCAAAATCAAGGATTTTCATTGTATTGTAGGTATTTTTAACAGCTGTTGTACGTATGTACTCGTAACTCCATCAATAGAGTTAGCCATTGGATCCTGACTGATTCAGACAAACTTAAAATTAACTAGGAATTAATTACTTAAATTGAACTTTATGTCATCCGGGTTAGATCCGATTCAAATTAAATAGCGTTGTTCCAATTAGAGGTATGCAAATAAGGACCCATTAGTGATGCTTACATTATGTATGCTGTTACCAGCTACACCTATGGGCAATAGATCGTGCAAACAGCATGGTATAGATTCCCGTAAATGGATCTTACTTTCAATGATACACACAAAGTAGGCATCTAATGTAAACTACATGGCAGTAAAGTAATGTTGTACAAAGTATAGTAAGTAATACTCTATCTTGTAAACACGTTGACTTTATTAAAGGTAAATCTAAAGTAGGTAAATCTAGCTAGATAAAATGTAAAAAGAATTTTTAAACTAATTCAGGATTCGAGTATCAAGAGCCAGAAGTATTGTAGCCGATATGTCCAGTACTGTACCTAAATCAATTTCCGAAGTAACAAAAACCAATTTGAATCCTAATAATATCATAAGCGCGAATGTTTGTAAGAATGTGTGGATGTATGGATGTCAGGATGTCTGGATGTATGTTTGTTACTCTTTCACGCTGAAACGGCTGAACGGATCTGGATGAAATTTAGCACAGATATAGATTATAGTCTGGAATAGCACATAGGCCTCTTTTTATCCCGGAAAATGTACGGTTCCCGCAGGATAGATTTGTTTTTGTTTTTCAAGGTACCACACGGGCAAAGCCGCGGGCGGTAGCTAGTTGAATAATAAGTAGGTAAAACAGGCCTTTGTATCTGTTGTAGATGATTTATACAGCATCGGCTGGAACCTTTTTGTTCACAGGACGCTTGTAGTGCCTGGGTTTGCGTTTTTTAGATGGAGTAGGTTTGCTCAGCTCCTACACCACTTATTTTCTTTCACATTTTGTGAGCAAATACATTGGTATATACGACACCGGTTGAAAACCACGATCCGAAGCCATGAGTGCTACCAATGCATCTTCAGTGCTTCAGCAAAAACAAAAAAATATGAGTGAAGTACTGACGTACTTCTGCAAAACAGATCCAACTGACAAAATGTCAAAATTGGTACTAGTCAAATTAAACAAGTAAGTATTTAAAGCAAACTCTAATTTTGGAGTTGGTTCTGGTTTGCAGAAGTACCTACGTTCAAAATAGGTTTATACTAATGGACTACACGTCACATGACATTGAAGAGACAAGCAAATCGATAGACAAATGGTAAAACCATGACTGACATTTTTCTTTGTACCATGACGCCGCCGTTGCTCTGCAGTGGGACACCACAGGCTTATAATAATAATAATGAAGCCGCAGGCTATTAAGCTAATTGTAGCTTCTTTAAGGTCGCGGGTCAGACAGATGCAGTGAGTTCATTCACTTGTAGTGTCTTGTAATCTAACTTTGAATTGTCATCATAAAAGAAACCAAGAAACCTCATGAAGAAATCACCTTCGTAAAATATACTAGTAATTTGAGAAAATAACTGTATTATCAAATAGTTTGTTGTATTGATGATAAGCAGGATGACAAATAATAATTATGGTTTTTTAATGTTTTTGTTTTTCTTTCACTAAGTATACCTATACTTTATTTTTTGTCGAGCTTTTATTTATTACTCCCAAAGGTTCATGCTATTTTATTGTGAACTAAAGCAAATTATATTAAACAAATGTATCATAATAGAAACCTCTACTACTTAGGTAACTATTAAATCTCTGAAATTCTATAGCCGCGCGTGAGTTCAGTTTTGAAATGGTCGATGCACAGTCACGAGAAATCTGTACTGAGACGAATTCATTTACTTGGGGACGATTTCCAACGTGATCGAGCGTAGCCGATTGCATTCGATCGACAACCTGCGTTACTACCGGTTTAAGCGAATAATGTAGGTAATTTGTATTTTATTAAAAGCTAAATGTATGTTAGTTAGCCAGCAATTTGATAGCTATGTCTAAAAACATCATTTTTTTTATAAATTGAACGAACCTATATGCATGTGTTCAAATAGCACACTTCATAACGTTTATTACCTTGTCAATACGTAATCTTGAATAAGGTTTTAGACTTTAACGGTTGTTACTCAAACGGTTCCAAAATGACGTCAGTGGAACAAAAGCGTTGATAAGCAAAATGTTACGCAAGCAATGTTCTAATCTGAAGTTTTATGCATGAAAAACTAAAATTAGCAAGGCGACACGCATGTTGAAAAATAATAAAGCATGACATGAATTTCTCAACTTTCAGCTCGTGCAGTTTTATGATTTTTGGTGAACGATAAAACTTATAAAAAGATAAATATTACTCCATTAATCGAATAAAATTATACTGTGTTTTTCAACGCATCGTGTATTTTCCCAACTCCAAAATTCAGGAACGTTACAGCATCAATTTCTAAAACAAACAATAGTATGCGGTTTTCCCCGTAAAAAAATACGTGCAATTAAATAATGTTCATTATCTTTACGGCCCATTCCACAGATGATATAAGATGATCTACTTATATAGGTAACTAACGCTACGCAACAGCGTTAGTCTCAAAGGAACCATTGTACTTGTTTGAAAGCATCAACGAAAGAAAACATCTCATTAAATTTTGATAGTAGGAGAAGGTACATCTAATATATAAAAGGATAAGTCCTGACTGATTTGAATAGATACAACGCACAGCCCAAACCGCCGGTCGTACAGACTTGAGATTTGGAGGGTATGTTCGTCTTGGTATGTAGGCGAGCAATAAGACGGGATTTTTGGAAATTCCACATTTAAGGGGGTGAAAAGGGCTAAAAACGGTTGTATGAAACTTTTTAACGCGCTGTACGATTTTCATGAAACTTTGTGTGTGTAATGTAAATACAAAACAAATGTATACGTGTTTCGATATTTTTCAATATAACCTTTAAAAAGGGGTAAAATGGGGGCTCAATGTTTATATGGGAACTTTTTAAGGGGTGGTACGATCGGTCTGAATCTTGGATTGGATACTTTAGACGCAAAATGATGTAAAACGTATATATCTTGATTTTACAAAATAACCCTCCCAAAAGGGTTAAATGGGGTGTCAAAGTTTTTTCGACTTATGGTGTGATTAGTTTGAAACTCAGTTTAAATACTCAATAGGCAAAATAAATGGACACATATTTCTGGATTTTTCAAAATAACTCTTCAAAAAGGGTTAAATGGGGGTGTCAAAGTTCTTTTGACGAGAACTCGGTTTTAATACCTAAAATGCAAAATAAATGAACACATATTTAAGGGTTTTCAAAAATAGCCCTCACAAATGGAAAAAAGGGGTATCAAAGTTTATACCTATAGGACTTTTTAACGAGAGGTGTGATAGTAGTATGGGCAGATTGGGACCACTCTCCAATAGCAATAAAATGTATGTCGTTGGATAGGTCTGTTCAATTGGAACAACTATTGCTATGACAGCTTTGCTGTTACAACTGTCCGTTCAAAGATATAAGACTTTTAATCTTTGAACGGACAGCTGTGACTGCAAAACTGTCTAATAGTTGTAAGCAATAGTTGTTCCGGTTGATTAGACCTATCCAACGACATATATTTTATGTCTATTAGAGGGTGGTCCCAGGTTCCATATATATTTGCCCATTGTCCTTAGATAAGTACATGAATTGCAAAATAAATTGACACTATTGGTTTTAATACACTACATAGAAAAAAGAGAGGAACAAGTTAAAATATTTGGGTACGCTGTTTAAGAGATGGAAAACATGATGACGATATTGAAAGGAGAGTGAATGCTGGAAATAGTGTGATTAAGCACTTCACACATTTATGAGCAGTCGGATCGTGTCCAAAAAGGCAGGTCTGGCTGTGCACGGTGGAGTATTAGTGCCGTCATTGATGTATGGAAGCGAAAGTTGAGTATGGCAGAAGAAGCATCAGAGTAGAATAAATGCAGTGGAAACGAGAGCTCTAAGATATATGTGTGGTTTAACTTTGAATGATAGAGCGAAAAACAGCGTGATAAGAGAACGTTGTGGAGTGAAAGAAGACGTAGTGATGAAAATTGAGAAGGGTATGTTAAGATGGTTTGGGCATGTAGAAAGGATGGATGAAGGGAGATTGACGAAACAGTTGTATAAGGAGAGTGTGAATGGGACAGTTGGAAGAGGAAGACCTCGGCGTACGTAGGTACCTCGATCAAATTGGGGACGTTTTAGAGAAAGGCCAGGTCCAGAGTACCCTAACCCGACGCGCATGTATTAAGAATTTAATGAGAGTGAATGAAGCAAAAGAAGTATGTCAGGATCGTAGCAAGTGGAGATCCGTGGTCTCTGCCTACCCCGTCGAGAAACAGGCGTGATTTTATGCATGTATGTATGTACATAGAAAAAGACGGGTTGGTTCGAGCACTTATAACTTCAGAACGGTTTTCTTGGTTTTTGATTTGTTTTCTTTGTTTTATACAAAACATGAAACGCGGACGAAGTCGCGGGCAACCACCTAGTAGGTTATAAACTGCATATTGGTTAGGAACTTACAGTCAATGTTTCACAGGTGAGAATTTTCAATAATAATCAATAATTACCACTCGGCAGTGACCTCATTGTTTTTATAAACAGCAACCAGCATTCGTGTTTTTCCGTCAACGTGAGAAGAATAGCCGTTTGTTCGTTAGTATTTTTTTTCTTTTCTTTTATCCATTATTTAGCATGCGTTTGCAGCACTATTATTCCCGCTTACTGCTTGGTTGTTATGACGATGTTTACAAATAACCTGCTTGCTTTGAAACTATATTTTTCTCTACATTCTTTGCAACATCAACGCGTGTAGATAAATAAATACAGTAGTGGACATTTTACACAACGCCATCTAACCCCAAACTACCTAGAACCAGATAACCAGCTGATATATTAATTATATACCCCCTTTTTTTTTAAATGCATTATATATAGAATTAACAATAACACCCAAGACACAGAACAAACATCTGTGTTCATCACACAAATGTTTGTCCTGGGTGGGGATCGAACCCACAACCTACAACGCAGAAGGCAGAGCTACCAACTGACCTGAAAGTCAAGTCAAAAGTCAAGATATACATGACATTTATTGATTACTAAATTATTAAGACGCAAATATTAAAAAAAAAATTCGTTAACAGTTTTATGAATATGAAGAAGTAGGTAACAAATAAACTTGCAGACGAAGACTACTATAGAGAGTGATAAGTTAATGAAACCTACTAAGTAGGTCCGACCCTAAACCGACGCACATGTATGAAGAATTTAATGAGGGTGAATGAAGCAAAAGAAGTACCTATGTCAGGATCGTAGCAAGTGGAGATCCGTGATCTCTGCCTACCCCGTCGGGAAACAGGCGTGATTTTATGTATGTACTAAGTAGTTATTGAGCTAGTGCTGAGTAGGGGGTTACCTACCCTACCTCAGTCGGACATTGCTCTAAGACTTTATTGCCTACGCTTTCAAAGTCGACTGTAAAAACTCAGCCTCGTAAAACATTTTTCATTACCTACGTACAGCCGTCATCAGAAGTAACAGCTAAACCAGCTGTTTATACCTACAAAGCCACTTACATAACATTTACGCCTACAACTTCACATTTAGAGATCCTTGAGATTTTAATAGATACTAATAAAAACTAATATAAGAAAAATATGACTCTGACTGATTAAACTTTTAAAACAAGCGCGATTTGATCAAAAATGTTTAAAGCCACTGTTTTTTCTGCATATTTCTAATTGAGTTAATTATGGTGGTTCTAAGAAAAGCATAACAGACGGCGAAAAAAAATTGTGGTGAAATGTATAAGGATGGTGGTTACTTAGACACTTTTGATGATCACTGTACTTCGAACAACCCCATTCATCACGTCTTCTCATTACGAACGCTTTTCCCTGTCATAAAAGTAGGTCGTTCAAGTAACTTTAGGTAATTATTTCCAAAAGCTAATTTTCATATTGTAGTGCTAGTAGTGTATGTGGCTTAGAGAACTCATAACACAACGTATAGATATGAAACTCCCAATGTATTATTATTTATTTTATAAATTTATACGTACAGTATGGATCAAATAGACTGATATTTTGGTGTTCCAAAAAGCACCAGGTAACGCGCGAGATGTGTGGCCGTGTGGCACATTAGGAATAGGGAAATATTATGATTTGGTATCGATAAACTTTACTTAATTCATGGTGGTAGTTGCTGTTGTTTCTTCTGTGGCAGTATTTCTAGCTTTGTTTATCGGGTGTGCTGTAACATTCACGCATGCATAGGCTTATTCCCAAAGTACTCCACGTTTTGTTCCCAAAGTACTCCAAGAAATATTCTCAAACTACTCCACAAACAAAATATTGTTTTTTTAGTTAAATTCGACTCCACCCTACTGGTGTCCAAAAATAATTATCTCATACATTCATTCTCAAACTACTCCAAACATTTAATATTAGTCATCAGTAATGTAAATAATACTGATTTATTTCGCATTTTACTCCACAAGGTAACTGACGTACAGTCAGCTTAAGAAATACATATTTTAATAGTACAATAAACAGATTTTTCTTCTCTTATTATAGCGATAACCGCCTATAACGTCATAAAATGTCTTACCTAAACCTAAATGAATGAAGATTTAAAATAAAATACAGTACTTAATGATTTAAAAAAAAATATTAATCTAATCAACATCAAGAAAAAGAAGAAGAAGATCAACATAAGTACACATTTTCAAAAATAGACGGTAGAATAAAAAAAACAATATACCTACCTACTTAATTATGAGGAACCAAAATTTAGAAGTTTACCATAAATATTGATAGAAAAAAAACCATGACGTATTAAGAGAAGGGTGTTTTTTTAAAAGCTTAGAAACTTTAAATGGATGTAAACTGGATGTATAAATTAATAACGTTTTTCTCTGTTTTATTTCAGTTTAAAGTTCTTCGCCTCTAAAAAACACCCGTTATTATAACTTACCTGTAAAAATCAGTCTCTTCATCTATGCGTTATGCTAATGCAAGACATATTAGGTCTTAGAATATATTCAGAAATAAAAAAATAAAATAAATAATTAAATATGATCACGACTGTAATCCCCAGGCTCGGTAGATATCTCCTCAGATCTTTAGTTACTTAGACCTTTGAGGATATCTAAAGGGGGTAGTCAGAGGCAAGTCCAAACATGACATTTGGTACATGCCCACATTTTGCACAGTAGTTAGTATTCCGTACGTGACAGGTTGCAAGCCCATCGCCGCTTATAAGAATACTAACCTATGACATATACCTTCGAATTTTTGGTTCTAGGGTATGCCGGTTTCCTCACGATGTTTTCCTTCACCGTTTAAGAGCACTGGCATTGCGCACATAATTTTTTCGAATAGAAAAACTCATTGGTGCACGACCATGTTTGAACCCACGACCTTCGGCAGGGGTACTACCACTACACCACCAGCGCTCTTATTATCAGAAATTAAATCATTTGTAATTTGGTATTTGCTTGTAACATTAACATACCTAGGTGTAAACAAAACTTATCTCTATTGCTACCCTTTTTTTCTAAATAATAATGCATTAAAAGTATGTACCTAAGTGATATTGAAGTGATATTACAATTTACTTTATTTACCGCAGACGTAAACGTTCTAAATTCCTAATTTGAAGAAAACTTTTGCCAACATTTTTAATTTTATTACAGAAATACTGTGACAGACTGTACTCCTAACATTATTTTGTTTCGATGTTTTGAATGGAGTAGTCTTGAAACTTAAACGCACTATTTTTATTTTACCTTTTTTTAATAATAATTCTTTGGAGTAGATTGGGAACTAATGTTCGAGATTCTTATCTTTTTTGAACAAAAGAATGGAGTACTTTGGGAATAAGCCCATGCATAGCATAAAATCGTACAATGCCACCGGCTAGGACGTGTTTCGCATAATGCATACGTATAACTTGATGGTTTCCTGTAATTTCAAAACTAGTTTGCAATTACAATACAATATTTGTAGGTATATTTAATTATTGATCATTAAACACAAAAATGCAAAGTCCTGATTCAAAGACTCGTTTTATAAGTTTATCAGGAAAAGTACCTAATCGAAGCACTCAGGAATAATGTTTATATGACATCTCGAGATATTCTAATCAGCAAGCATATATCGACAAACGTACAATACCATACATATACTTTTTTTAAGTCGGTTAAATTTTTTTAACGTATACGCTATATGCGTAGATACTTGTTTGGTTTTGTTATTATAAGGCGGATATATAGACAAAAGTACCATACATCACCTTTTTTTAAGTCTGTTGAAATGGTACTACGCAATATACATACGTAGAAACTTTGTTTGGTATTGATTTTAAAATCAATGTGTATTTTTATTGACGCATGTAAGTTATGATGCACTCATTCGAATCACAACTTGATTAGTTACGTACATACAACCTAATCTGAGAACGCACGAAAGGTGACTTCGTAACAACGAGTACCTAACTACTTAGGTATGACTAATGGCTAAGTACTTGATGTACTTCAACATTTAAATAAAAGCTAACAAACATGATGACGACTTGGTAGATATCCTTTCACATCTCTAGTTACATAATATGCAAATCTTAAAAAAAAGAGGGGCGGTTCAGAAGCACGTCCAAATGATATTTGGCACATGCACATACTTTGCACATTAATAAATAAAATAAATAAATATGATCACGACTGTAATCCCCTTTGCACATTAGTTGATATTTAATCAATTATTACTTAGCTTGTGGGATTTGGGGGAGACCTTTGTCTAGCAGTGGGACGAAATAGGTAAAAAAACGATTACTTCAATTAATATAAATATGAAGTACCTACAATTTAAATTTTAAAAGTATATGAATATTTTTATTCATCAAGATACTGGTTTTGGCATAAACGGAATGAAATCAAATTTAAATTGGTTTGGGTTGACTTGCCGAACCTGCAAATTGTAAGGCCAGAATAAAATAAACTATAGAAGGTTATTTACATTCTACAAATCACGTATACCCGTTTTCCACATGCCACCGCAAACCTTACTCATTAGTTATAGACAAAATGCATACCGATACCGTCAGTTATAAAATATATTGATGTGTGAATAAAATAATAATCAAATTATTTTTTTCTAAGTATTGAGTTATTTCTGCCCGCCAAAAAACATTGCCTTTGCCCCGTTCAAAATTACCACTGACCATTGTGCTTAGTTTTTTATACTGATAGTACGGAAAGTTCGGCAACACGGCATCATATACCTTGGAAAATTCGTTTCTATGCGCTAGTATGTTTTATAGTAGCATAGCCTTATTTGCCTAACATTACTATGGAAACGGACAGGCCAAACACCGATTGGAATTTAAATATCACTTAGGTAGGACGAATCATGCGGTGTCCTAGTCTGAAACAATCAATTGTTGGTATCGCGTTCTACTTTAATCATAGATGTAATATTATTCCCTTCTAGTTTGTATCGCTTCGGGATCCTGTTTATTTATCATAGTTTCGCTGTATTTGGTTTCTTTAGTGCGTCGGCGCCACTAGCAATATCATGCCAAGTAAAGGACACTTTGAGGCGCACTTAATCCTTTCACCACAATGGTTCTAATGTTTGAATAAACTAGCAATGCAGCTTCTGACGGCTGATGTGAACAGTTCTACAGATTCAAAAGTTTACTTTGAAGCTTGACCATTAGTCAGGCTATATTTTTAGTTTAGATAGGTATGTTATTATGCTGGTATGTTTGAATAATTTGGTAAGTTAGCGTCACGTATTGGTAAACAGGTGGATTCATTCTGATAAATTAAATGAGTGAGAATTACTCTCTAAGGAGAATTAAGACTACAACTAAATATTTATCCAGCTACAATACAGTTTAACAAGTAAATAAATTAGACTAAGGTCTAGTTTCACCATTCTCAGTTAATTAAACTAACAACTGGTTAGGTTTTGAATCTCCTGTTAAAGTTGTTTTGTATTCCCCATGTCCTGACACAGGATTATATTCCGTAAAATGAAATGACTTAAAATAGATAACGATACATTAACATTTTTGTTAATTTCGATGCCCGATCAAGTTACGCTTTTTTAAAAAATTTTGTTGAAATTGGACCTAAGTATTTGCTTTTTATATGTCACCCTATATCCCACTCTAGTCCATAACTAGTTTAAAAATGCACGATGGTACCTAACCAAACTTAAACGTTTGTCGAAACAATGGCGGTTAAAGACATTGACGACGCCGGTTGAAATCGCTTGACGGATATAAGGGTACCCGGAACTATAGCCAAGTACTACTGCTTTACATACAACCAACTTGGAGATAAGTCTGACCTTACCATGTTTCATACCTAGCTTAGTTTTAGTATAGGAAGTACTTTGTATAGACGGTATAGATTTTGCCTGTTGCCGAAACTGGAGTTGGATAAACTGCCTCAACAGTTTTAAAATAGGCAGGAAGTATCTGGGAGTGCAGTCGGGTATGCTACCGCCAGTTTATAATGAACCACTTTTTGAACTTGTCTCGTCATTGTTTTGATAACTTCCGTTACAGTGACCGTGTGACGTTACTCGGCATGAAACTAAGAAATCGCAAGAAATAGAATATTGTAATAAAACTCATATAAGATTACTTGGTCTGTGGCAAGCCGACAAGGATGTCAAGGTGTAATGCGATGCGTATGTAATGTATGAAACTGTATTACAGTAGGTGGCAGTTGTGAGAGGATGCCAGCAAGATATACTGCACTAAACGAGAGATTATCATCAAAGTAGATAATTACGTATGCAGTTTTTCTGTAGTTTTGGAAATGTTTTGAACGCCAAGAGGTAATTAGATAGTAATTAAGAGTAGTAAAATGTAGATGTTGTCGATAAAGTTCTTGTTTTGGATAAAAATAGTACATGAAAGCCAAAGAAGGAAACTGAAATGAGCATCGCGATCGAGATCTAATTCAAATCATTCAAATAGTGGTTATAGCCTTGCAGACGCTTCCGCTTGGTACTTATAACATACTGTTTCTCAACTTGCCAGACACATTAATTACATCCAACAGGGTTTCAGGGGTCACTTTATGAAATATGTAGTCGTACATGTTTCATAAAGTGATTTAACCCTGAAGATCGACAATGAGTTTGTTAAAATATGGAAATTACTACTTACCGATAATAAATAGGGTTACTAAAAGCAATAATATGTATAATCGCCTATATTTCACGTTGTTCAGAACCCTTATTTTATCCTTGAATTCTCAGACAAACCCGTACCAATGTTAGGGATATGCTGAGTAAGTCCCGCTCTCCTTGGGCGAGACCGGATCCGGACCGGAGCTTTTATTATTTGCAAAGAAGCAATCGGAACCTGTCAATCGAGTTCCTGTTTTTGTACTGGGAATAAATGTTCAAGACACGTTAATACGGACAACAGGATGCTGATGACCTTGATAAATACCAAATCTCCTTGCCAAATCTGACCCGTTAGAACACTAAAGGACACTGCTAATGATAAAATAACTAATGTATATGCAAAAACACGCGAACCAGAGCATAAATAACAAGTTTAATGTAATAATGAAGGTAAAAATATGGTAGGTATATTTAAAATTATACAAGTCTTTATAAAAACACGCTGACCGAATAACACATGCCTGTTTCTTTTATTAGAAAAGTAACTAATAGTAAATTTAAAAGTTGTACCTATTGAATAAACATTTGGTAAAGATCATTTGGTTGGGCAGCTTTTAAAAGCTACTATGCAACAAATTATGATAATGATTTTGCTCGCTAGTAACACCTTGACATCTTATTGGATATCCATTCAGATAAATATGCTATTAAATATTAACCGATTCGCTGCTTGTAGAAGATAACTTTCTTTTGTTTGAAAAATAGTCGTTCCAATTATAAATAAGCAATTGACTTCTTTTGCAGTTTCAGCGGTGACTTTACTAGTTGTTTTTCGATGTGATTGGCAACAGCGAGAGCATCGTCAGCAAGAGATAACATTTTTCCCGCAATATTCTATTAGAACGTATTTTGAATTCTGCTGGTCGCATTTGTCCGTTATGGAGCGTTTAGAAAGGACGAGGGTAGGGCTTAGCTGCCTATACATGGAAACTATGTATGTATGTGTCTGCAGTGAGATCATTTTAGAAAGTGCATAGAGTAAACCTCACCTGCACCGCATGAATTCTTCCAAAAGTCGCAAAACTTGCTGCACGAACACATCTCGATTGGACGTCACAACACACTAGTGCCAATGTATTTTTAAACTTCACTTGTACAGTTTCGCAATACTTCAGCCGGTGCGCATTCACGCTGAGTCGGGCTAATGTCTGCAGCCGAGAAAAACTTTGTTCATCTTATAGTAAACAGTGTAAAGCATGTCAACGTAACGGATTAGATGACGGACGCTTCTGTACCGTTGGCGCGTAGAAAGCGAGTTTTCGTCCACGGCCAGGGGAGACCAGTCGTCATCGTATCGAGTAACGAGTACGTGCGAACGGGTTTTTACTGACGGAGATCGCGACGCGACGTGCTTTCGATGCGAGCGCCCTCGTGCGACTGCCGACCCAACCACTCCACGTCGAGAACCCACGTCTCAGTCACAATAAAATCGAGGAAATGCACGGATTTTGAGACGAAATGACGTGATTATTGCCGCCAATTGATGGAGTTGAAACCTTCCAATTTAACAGACGAAGGTATAAACTTCATAATGTCGTAAAGAAGGTTATAACAACACAAGCTTTGATGATTCTGTCGTAAATCAGCCCGTCTTTACTTTCGAAAATAAATACTCGATGCCGACCTTTATGGAAAATTGACTTGTGTTTTTCTGGGAAATAAATCAAGGAAAGCTACATTTTAGGAACGTTAAGTATTAAAAAAATATATGCATACAAAAACTTACATAAAATATGCATATGAATAAATAAATTCGCCGAATAATATGCTCGTTGCTCGTGGCGCAGTACGAAAGAGTTCAACGCGCTTCAAACATTAACAGTCAATTCGCGTCCTACTGCACATCTGCCTGTAAACGTCTCGTTATGCTATACTTTGATATTGTTCAGCTATCGTTTTAAGCACGAACATGTATTACTTCCGAAATACAGTTATCGGGTAACGGATTAAATATACTTTGTAGGCCAAGTTTTAGCAAATTTCCTCGAATGCTATAAGTTGTTGTAATTTTCACGCACTATTCATATTTTGGTTGTGCAAATTACCTTTAAAATTATCGAATGTTTTCCTTTATATGAACTCACTTTGGTAGAAGTATTATAAAGTTATGGTATATTTTCTGTGCTTATGAATATTTATTGAGGAAATCTTTGTTTTTTATAGTACCTAATATTAGATGCCAGTTGCCCGCCGACTAACACATAATCCAGCCAAATAATTTATAAAACCAGTTATATATTCCAAATATAGCCCTTACAAGTACCTAATATTAAAAATTTTACCTCAGTAATTTTAGTGTACGAGTAGGTATGTAATTTGCGTGGTATTTTACTCGAAAGCCGGACTTTTTACATTACACAATAAAGATATAAACGAAGCCTTTGATTAAAATCTTAGTGATTTACATAGGAAAAGGTAGTTTAAGACTGGATTATAATAAACCAGTTTTGCTTGCTGATATCTAAAGATATAATTTATGCCTACGTTAATTATACGTGTATTATATCACGCTGTCCGAAGGTCGCACAGCCTGATATAGAAATTGGGAAGTATGCAGATTGACGTCGACTAGCTTCTTGCGATAGAAATAGATATACTTAGTAGAGTGTCTTAGTTATTGTACCTATATTAGGTTCTGCCTACGGCTTCGCCCGCGTGGTACCTTGAAAATCAAAAACAAATCTATCCTGCGGGAACCGCACATTTCGTCGCTCTCCGGACGAATCGACGTAACTGACAAAAAGGTATTTCGGAGATAAATGCATTTTTGTGACGATTTGCATACAACTGTGACTATTTGTAGCTGTAACTCTCATGATTATGAAGCGATTCAAATGATAATGCACACAACTATACTTCAATTCAAGGCCTTTCTGATAATGTATTGATACTTTTATTTCAATGATTGGTTTATTAAATAAAGTAATGTGCTCAGATACGACACTTCGTCAGAACTTTATTTTGAAATGTTTTTTCAGTTAATTGCAGATAGATCTGTGTATTTTAAAATATAATACGTTTTTCTTAATCAATTATAGTTTAATAATATTATAGATATCAGATCTATAATACCCTAAGTAATTATTATCATTAGCACCATTTTTTATTAACCCGTCGAAAAAGAGGGGTGTTATAAGTTTAAAGTGTCTGTCAGTGTATCTGTGTGTCTGTGTATCTGTCTGTGGCATCGTAGCTCCCAAACGGTTGAACCTATTTTCGTTTAGTTTTTTTGTGTCATAGATAATTTTATCCCGAGTATTCTTAGCCATGTTTCATGAAAATCTGTTCAGCCGTTTGAAGATCATCAGCTTTTTTCTAGTGTTACTACAATCATCAAATTATTCGTGACTAGCTACACGTCCCAGCTTCACACGGGTAGCAAAAGTATCACTATTTTTATATAAAATATAGCCTATGTTACTCAGGGATAATGTAGCTTTCTAATGGTGAAAGAATTTTTGACATCGGTCCAGTAGTTTTTGAGATTAGTCGTTACAAACAAAAATACAAAACTTTCCTCTTTATAATATTAGTATGGAGTATAAAATGTGGAAGAGATTTGTAAAAATTCACGTGCTCGGACAATCTGATGACTGGCGTTTTACCAGTAGTTAACGAGATTAAATTTTCGTATTTTTCTTTGGAGGTTTTCGGTTGCATTTCATTGACTGGGCTAACTCCAGTGCGCAGAAAATCGGACAGATTATTTATCTTTAACTTAGACGATCTGTAAACTGCTTCTTTATGACTTGTTTTGAAGAATAACGTGGTAGGATTTGTTTTACGAACTGAAAATTCTGTCATTTCGGTCCAGTTTAGCTGAGATCCAGAATCATCTTTTCGCACTGAGGATAAGCTAAAATCAGCAGAAAGTTTTTTGGAATTAAGAAAATCGGTATGTTTGACGGCGATGACAGTCATGATATGGTTTGCTTCTACCAGTTTAAATATTGGTACAAGCTGCACAGGCACAAAAACATCTTCAGTTTTTTTAAAGCATAACTGATTGCACTGTGTGATGAATCCCCTTTGCTTTGACCGTGGTTCAGCACAGAGAACCGTAACGTAGTTTCTTCAACACTTCTGCACTTCTTCGAAAGTTGCACACTGTACATTATCCGGAGCAAATTTTGACTGCTGTTTACATTCAGGTCCTTTTTCCCGAAAAAGGTTATTTTCTTCTAGGTGTCTATCGTATTTTTCTTCCAGTTTAGTCTTAACCGTATCGTTCCCTTCACGAAAAATCATACATAAGCTACACTTACGACATGATTGAGTCAATTTCGTAAGGATAAAAAATCTCGGAATGATTCTGATTATTAAGAATTGTAGATACGTCAAATATTTATCTAGACGTAGGTAAAACATAGAGCTACGCCGATTAGATAGATCGGTCCGTCTTGAAAAGTAGATAAAAACAACATTAAAAAGTCAGTTACGCCAAAAGTGTTGGTTACGTCGTTTCGTCAGAACAGCGACGAATTTTTTCCGAGATAAAAAGTAGCCTATGTGCTATTCCAGACTATTAGCTATATCTGTTTCAAATTTCATCCAGATCCGTTCAGCCGTTTCAGCGTGAAAGAGTAACAAACATACATCCTACAATACATCCTACAATAATCCAACATACAACTTTCGCGTTTATAATATTAGTAGGAAGTAGGATATTTTGGCCCATCTGATGATATAGACGAGAGACAACGGAACTTTCGATTGAAAATAAATAATTTAGACAATATAAAAAAATACTATTACTAAGTACGGTTTATAAAGTTCGAAGGTGTGTGTCATAGGTTAGTATTCTTATAAGCGGCGTTGGGCTTGCAACCTGTCACGTATGGAATACTAACTACTGTGCAAAATGTGGGCATGTACCAAATGTCATGTTTGGACGTGCCCCTGACTACCCTCTTTAGATATCCTCAAAGATCTAAGTAACTAAAGATCTGAGGAAGATATCTACCGAGCCCGGAGATTACAGTCGTGATCATATTTATTTTATTTTTTATAAAGTTCAGATGACATGAGATTAGATATCTGATGATCAACCCTACGACTACTCTATGGAAAACGGTCAAGATTGTAAATTGTAAATGGCAAGTTCTTAGGAGCTTCTCTTATTTATTTTTTGCAATTTAAGTACGATATTTTTTTCATGAGTTACAATTTATGAGAATAGTTTTAAATAATATGGTAGAATAAATTAATAAACCGGTAAACTAAACTCGACACCGGCCGGACACAGTCGTCACATACCGTCGGTAAGTATGTTTTTCATTCAAAAATTATGTTATTTCGGCGATAACAATGGAAACTTACCGCATAATAATAAACTTTTAGGATCGTTATTTAGATATATAGGGTCATTCGATATTATACAGCACAATATTCTTAATGTTATGTGCAGAATTCACCTTTTGAATTAAATTTATACCTAGATAATAATCAAAACGGTAATAGGCTTGCAACCTGACACATACGGAATACTAACTACTGTGCAAAATGTGGGCATGTGCCAACCATAATGTTGGGACGTGCCTCTGACTGCCCTCTTTAGATATCTTCAAAGATCTAAGTAACTAGTGATCTAAGGTACTTTTTAAATTATCATTCCTGTATTTTGCAAAGACATAATTTTGTCTTTTTCTATGGTTTTTTATTGAGGTCCATATTTCATACAAAAAACTTCAGGTTAAGGTGATTATGTATATTCATACTCGTAATATTGGAAGGTGTTTATTACTAGAGTCAATAAAACCTGCTAAGTTTTCCTACAACCTACCTAATAGATAGTGGAGATTCAATGATGTTGAATGCCAATGTAAGGATGCGATCCAATATAAAAATGTCTAACTTAGAGACAGAAAGAGTTCATGAAAAACAAATAGAATTTTGACTGACCTACTGGTATTAGGTAGGTGCACAAAAAAACTAAATTTTAGTCAACATAGTTTCTAATTGCACGTTTAGGTTGTTAAGTTGTAATTAAGTGTTTTGACAATTATTCGTTCACTCATAAACTTTCTAGAACAAAATAGGTAAGATGTTATTTGCAGTTCAATCGGTCACGGTTAAACTTCTCTCCATTTAATAACTTGGATCTTATTTAGTACATACTATGATTTATATTGAGTGGATGAAAAGGAGTGCAAATTGTAAATGATAGAGTGAAGAACAGTGTGATAAGAGAACGTTGTGGAGTGAATGAAGACGTAGTGATTAAAATTGAGAAGGGTACGTTAAGATGGTTTGGGCATGTAGAAAGGATGGATGAAAGGAGATTGATGAAACAGTTGTATAAGGAGAGTGTGAATGGGACAGTTCGAAGGGGAAGACCTCGGCGTACGTATCTCGATCAAATTGGGGACGTCTTAAAGAAAGGCCAGGTCCAGAGTACCCTAAACCGACGCGCATGTATGAAGAATGTAATGAGAGTGAATGAAGCAAAAGAAGTATGTCAGGAACGTAGCAAGTGGAGATCCGTGGTCTCTGCCTACCCCGTCGGGAAACAGGCGTGATTTTATGTATGTATGTATGGATGAAAAGGAGTGAACCCAGGTCCATAGAGACTACCTCAAGTTGGACGGCGATAACCCGTAGTGATAGTAAGTTCAATGTCGTCACGACACTGATTATGTAGCTATCATATTGTGTGAGATGATTACTTTCTAAGAGGTAAAGTAGAATTAATTCCTAAGTTTTTTCTTTTTTGTCAAAATTTTTATAACTTTCCCATTTATTTAATTCTTGAGACTCGTTATAGAAACTGATTGTAATTGAATTAAATTATAGTAGGTAAGAATTACATTTTTGCAAAAAATAAAGCCTTACGTAGGTCACTGTGCACTTAAATTCATTTTTAACTGCACCGTATCTCGCAAGCTGTTAAAATGAGCATTGAATTTAATTTATTTTTGTCAATAACACATTCTTTGAGTGCTGTGAACCCGATTACAACTTTTTGCAAGGTCAGCTTTCAACTCTTCCGAATTCTTGGTAAAACAGCACCTTTTGATAATGAGAAAATGGTAGCCATCAAAATACAGTTAGTCTAAGCCAAAGTTATCGTGAATAATGGTTTTGTACGGAAGCCATAGTTCGCCTGTTACCCGCCTTCCAACGAGAATTTACTTTTGAGGTCATCGATTGTTCAACAGAATGCGAACTGTCGCTCGATTGTTATTGCACTGTTGTTGCTGCTTGGAACAAAAACCACGAATTAGCAGTAGTGATTGAGAAATTCACGCCCGTTACAGACTGGTCACGAAATAAATAATCAGACTTCCTGATTTACGTGGTAACCCGTAGAACACAATGTGATGGATTTTATAATCTTCTCTTATAATATCTTCTTCTTCTTATATATAAAACTGATTTGCGGTTCGTTAGTCTCGCTAAAACTCGAGAACGGCTAAACGGATTTATCTTATCCTGGTCTTAAAATGTTCGTGGAGGTCTAGGGAAGGTTTAAAAGGTAAGAAAACGTATATTACTTACTTAAAACGCGCAGACGAAGTCGCGCGCGGGTCAGCTAGTAATAAATAATAATATATATTGGTGGACATTTTACTCAACGCTATCTAGTCCTAAACGAAGCAAAGCTTAGTTGAATGTAATATGAAAACCAAATAGCTTTTAGAAATATTATTTAGGTTTTTTTTAGTAAATACATACATAGAATCCAATTCGTGTGTATATACTATCATGTATATATTCAGAATCTATACATACATATAATAAATCTGTATCTCGGAAACGGCCCGAAGGATTTTCATGAAATTTAGTATGCTGGGGTTTGAGTTTTTATGCTGGGTGGGGATCGATCCCACAACCTTCAGCGCGGAAGGCAGAGCGACTTAATTAATTGTTTAATTCATTATTATCAAATGGTTTTATTCCGCAGTCTTTACTTGCCAACAAAGAAGTCACTTCTATTAAAACAGCGATAACACACTACATGTTAATTTACATCTTATATATTATACCTTTAAACGAGCAATTCTTGTATATATATATATATATATATATACATAAAATAAAGAATATTACACACCCCAACAAACTTGTCACAGAAAATGGTTGTATAACTAACATAAAAGATATATGTGAAACGTTTAATAATTACTTTTCGACCATTGGTTCGATACTAGCTGAACAGATCTCGGATACGCATCAAAGTGTTTTGGTGGCTAACAAACACAAAACCACAACTGGGAGCGACACTGATAAACTTACACTAGCAGTAGCTACCGTAGCTGAGGTAGAAAGAATCATAGACAACTTAAACAATAATACTAGCTCAGGAATAGATAGTATCAATACTAAAACCATAAAATGTGTCAAAAATGTTATATTGAACGAACTAACATCTTGTATCAATAAGTGCCTTGAAAATGGAACTTTCCCTGACAGTCTAAAAATAGCCAAAGTTACTCCAATTTTCAAATCGGGGAAAAAAGATGATCCCGGCAACTATCGGCCGATTTCAGTGTTGCCGCAATTCTCAAAAATTTTTGAAAGAATCCTTTACAATAGATTAGAAGCATTCCTAGTTTCAAAAAAGTTTTTATATCAGAAGCAGTATGGTTTTAGGGCTAAATCAAACACTCTCTCGGCAACGATTGACATTGTAACTAAAATTAAAACCAATATCGATAAGAGACGAATAGCTATGGGGGTGTTTATCGACCTTAAGAAAGCGTTTGACACAGTTAGTCATGCCCTGCTATTGGATAAACTTAGAAATATTGGTGTTACTGGGAATGCCTATGACATATTTAAATCTTATCTATGTAACAGGCAGCAGGTAGTAAGAATAGATCAGACGCAAAGTAAATCCAAAGTTATAACTTATGGCGTGCCCCAAGGGTCCATATTGGGACCTTTGCTCTTTTTAATTTATATTAATAGTATTCATGAAATCGGGCTTAAAGGTGATGTTACCTTATATGCAGATGATACCAGCTTATTCTACTTTGGTAAAACGATTGATGCTATTCTAGCTGACGCACAACACGATTTAGACCTACTAAATATCTGGTTTCAGTCCAATCTACTAACAATAAACGTATCAAAAACTAATTTTATAATTTTCGTAGCTAAAAACAAAACCATACCCGACTTTGCGCCACTAACAATCAATGATGTCGTGATAAATAGAGTATATCAGGAAAAATACCTTGGATTAATATTAGACAGCACGCTGACATGGAAGCCCCACATTCAAAAAATAAAATCTAAGCTATCATCACTCGCTGGCGCATTACGTGGAATAGTGAAGTGCATGCCGCGATCGGTTCGCTACACTGTATACAACTCGCTTGTAAAACCGCACGTTGATTATCTTGTAGAAGTTTGGGGAACGACTACTAAAGTAAATATAAACATGCTACAAATTGCACAAAACAAATTGATTAAAAGATTATTTAACTATGACTTTCTTACTCCCACTAAAAAACTGTATAAGCAAACTAAAATTATGAATATACTTCAAACATACCACTACTGTAACTGCATACTGATACGTAAAATATTGACTAAAGACATCCACATTCAAATAACTTTCACTAAAAGATATCAAACACAAAAAATGAAATTAAGGAATGCGAACGAGTTAAAACTATATACACCAAGAACTAATTACGGGAAAAAATGCATTATGTATGAAGGTGCCCAGCTGTATAATAAATTACCAAAATATATAAAAGATGCTAAAACTATGACTACTTTCAAAAGACTTCTCAAACACTACATAATTAATAAATAATAATATTTATTTGACTAAATTATAACAAAAAGTTGTCCTTGTTAGATCGGCCGTTGTCGTTTCCAGTTGTGTCTACTCCGTGTAAACAACTCGATGAGCCCATTGTTCGAAAGCTCGTCCGAGAACTACCCGGCCTTTGATGCGTGTTGTTGAAGTCTACCTACATTTTGGCTATTAATCACATACTATTGGATAAATGTTATTTTAACTTGACTTGTGTTTGTTATCGACTGGCTTGTAAACTCAATATCGTTACAAATTGTAGCTTATTATGTAGTTCTGTAGTTTATACTCACGTGAGAGTAAATAAACATTCACTCTCACTAATTATCACATCTACATGCATTATATACATTTAAGTAGGATTTTTATGATTATATTTACAAATGGTAGGTTCCTATCTATTCTTAAGTAGTGCCTGCCTATCAAACTATATACCTAAGTGCGCATGTTTAGCCTAGTTAGTTAAGTTTTAAGTTAAATTTTCTCATGTAAGTGAATATGTAAATTCTTATGAGAAATAAATATCTTAAACCATAAACCATAAACCATATATATATATACAAGAATTGCTCGTTATAATATATATATATATATATATATAATTGGAATCTCGTAAACGGCTCCAGCGATTTTCATGAAATTTAGTATGCAGAGGGTTTCGGGGGTGATAAATCGATCTAGCTAGGTTTCATTTTTTGGAAACGTCGTTTTACCCAAAAAAAAAACGCGCAAAGCTCGGTCATCCAGGTACTTATCATAAGTAATTAAAGACAGTTTTACCAGAGCATACGCTGAATGGCAGCCATTTTATTTCGTTTTTCTAATACTTTTTGGTAACAGAAAAGAATATTTATGTAATTATTTTGTCTTTTAAACTTTATGATAAAACCTGAATAAATGAAAAAAGTACCTGATAAGGGAGGGCGCTCCAAATATTTATACCTAGGTGTTGAATTTGGCTCTACGACGTAGCTCTGCGGCTACGGAATTTTTGTTTTTACCCGACTGCGAAACAAACAAGAGTAATGCGTTTGGAGTGTTGGTAGGTATGTATATATTTATGTATGAATATATGCATGTATGCGAGTTCCTTTTGGCTGTCGCTTTAACCCGATCGGCTGGACGGATTTTAATAAATGAGGTTTCGTTGGATTCGTTTGGATTACAAGAGTGACATAGGCTATGATAAAAAATCCAATATGGCGGCTATAAGAAGCTCTTTACAATAACTATCAGTGGAGATTTTGAAAATTTTTGCTATATATGTAGGTATACTAGTCACTCTTTGACGGAAGAAAATGAACATACCCATTTGACAGACAGGGTGAATGAGCGTTGGTCCATCATATCTGACATCAATGGTCACCCTTGAATCATTGTGCGCAGGCGGCGGATGATGCGTATGCTCCTCAGATAATGTGCCACTTACCTGAAACAATAGTAAGTAGGTAAATATTAATAATCGGTAAGTGATTCAAAATCCCTTTTTATCTTTTGGGTACGGAACCCTATAAACATGCACTGGCAAAAATTTCAAAAGAGACGATGCCATAAATACAGAAGAAGTAGGTACCTACCTATCTAGTGGCGAGCAAAAGCTGATCTACGATGAAAACATGCGAACCTTGACTCAGTCTCTAAATAGATGTATTAAATGAACCCGTGAACCACATTCTGATCGCGAGCCATCTGGCCGATATTGTACGTGTAATAACTATCTGCGTTCACACTCTATGAATGAAGGTATCGTGATTGAAATATTCCGATTGTGTAATCTCGCGTTTTATTTACAAACTAACTGACATCATGCTTATTATCTTACTAGCTGCCCTGCGTTTTGTTAGGATAGATGACAAGGCGAATGAGACAAAAAGCAAATATGATCAGCTGTTCTAATCTTACAAATGCATTCATTTTAATGTAAATGAATAGGTGCTACATAGTATTAGATATTTCGCTTTGTTGTATTGTTTGTTTGTAGGTACCTACATGTCTGTGAATCAAGATGTAAAGAGACAGAACTCCGATGATATCTATTATTTTATCTGAAAGTCAGCAAAAACAATTGTGTAAGTAAATAAAGATGACATAAAAATAAGTCCAAACAATAAGATATTTTTAATTGGAGCTTACATTTTATGGGTAAAGCTTCCAGATAAAAATCTCTATCTATCATGCCGCGCACTCTCTGTCCGACAGTTTATAACAAAATAACAAATCCTATCGTACCAACTTTGTGTTGTTTGTATACACTTCTTTATCCCTCTACGGCTGCACAGTTTTGTATGAAATTTGGTATGAGTGTTGATTATTAGGTATACCTAACCCTAGGTTAGCACATAGGCTACTTTTCATCATACCAACAGACGAATCCGCGGGGCGCAGCTAGTAAAAAATAATTAAAAAGGGGACGGTGGCCAGTGGCGAAGATTTCATAAATCGAACAAAAGCGATTTTTTTTTTTTCTCAAAGCCAGGTTAGGACGTGCCAGTTATTCTTCATTCTGTTACATTCAGACAAAACCACATAAAATATAGGAAGCGAACGTGCATCGTTCGGACTGAAATTGAGTTCGCTTTGTTTGAACGTTTTTCAATTAAAATCCCCGTGCCATGATAACACATTCGACAGGGTTCCAGACAAAGGAATATTTAAATGAACTGTCGAGCGAGCAACGAGGGACCCGCTTGTCTAGGATAAAAGGATTTGGAAGACACTATGCACTAGGAAGGAATAGATACTATTACTGCAAGCCGTAGAGAATTCATGAGAGAATTGCACCTGAAATCGTTTTATTTATTTTAACGCGAATTTAAAAAAAGGCGGCAATATTATACGAGTATTTATCTACGTAGGCATTATTTTATGATGTAAGTACTTACATAATTAGTAATTGTAGAATAAGATCTACAATTGTTACTGAACAATAAAGCAATAAATAAAACCATAAGAAAATGCACGCGGTGATGTTCATTTAACTAACTTAGGTAGGTAATAACAATAACCTACCAATATTTGTAATAAACATTTTTCGTCTCAACTTCACTCTCTCAAAAGTAAAATTCAAAGTGTTGTTTCGTCTGCCCTTTGTTTTATTTGTTTGGCCTTTTGCAAAATGATTCTCGTCAAACCCTTGCAGTGGAACCCTATTGTGAGGGGTCATGAACTGACCTGAATAGCGCTTACTATGCTTTCATAATAAAGATAGACACATAGTAGGTAGTAATATATCTACACTTGCTATCAAACCTTGCTACTAGCCGGAGCGTAGTAGGGGATGAATTCAGCAATAATTTTACCTACACTATCGGTTCTACTGATGGCAACTGGACATTTTCATATGCTTAATATAATAGGTAGGTATTTATATATAAATGCTTGCTTGATTTTACAGGTTGTCCCTGTAAAATCACTATCGGTGGTTTACCTTAGAATGTTAAACGTTGTTATAATTATCTGGCAGCAATTATATTTATTATTTATAACTTACTCAGTTCTTTGAGAGAGAACACGTTTGTTACTAGTCTAGGATAATGAGATCCATCGGCGTGGGATATTGAGATAGTAGGTAGGTACTTGGAAACTAAAGGTAGGCCGGTATAAAAGCATTTTCTGGATAAAATATAGTTTAAAAAAAATCAAAAATTAAAAACGCTTTGCGTTGTTCTAAGTAGGTAAGTATGTGCTTAACCTTTAATAAAATAAAAATAATATTTTTCTTATTATCCTGGTGATCCTAGTTAAAATATAAAATATGAAAATATTGTGTTGTCATCCATCCTTGGTGCCTACTTATGTGCAAATTTTCAAGTAAGTAAATCAGACGTGGTGAATATAAACGTATAAAAAGAGCTTAATTATAATTATTATAAGGTTTTGGTTTTGGTCACTTGTGTCGAATCTTTTTCCTTTTGCTATTCTTTGACGATTCGTTATTATGTACTCTTATACCTATGTACCTAACTTTTAGCCGGTAGTTTCCCTCGCTCTACCTTCATCATCATACCTATTTGCCTAGGTACTTATAAAATTAATCACATAAATATACACACTTAAGTATTTATCTTCATCTTTATCTTTATATATCTATACTAGCTTCCGCCCGTAGCTTCGCCCGCGTGGTACCTTGAAAACCAAAAACAAATCTAGCCCACGGGAACCGTACATTTTTCCTGGATAAAATGTAGCCTATGTGTTAATCCAGACCATGTTCTATATCTGTGCCAAATTTCATCCAGATCCGTTGAGCCGTTTCAGCGTGAAAGAGTAACAAACATACATCCATCCATCCATCCATCCATACATTCTTACAAACTTTCGCGTTTATAATATTAGTAGGATATAGATGACTGATTCATCATCGCCGAGCCGAAACCGCTGAAGCTAGAAAGCTGAAATTTGGAAGGTGGTTTCCTTTTATAACAAAACCACCTACTAAGGCGGGATTTTTGGAAATTCCACCTCTAAGGTGAAAAAGGCTGAAAACGTTAGTATGAAACTTTTTAACGCGTGGAGCGATTTTCATGAAACTTTGTTTGTGCACTATAAATGCAAAATGAATGGACACGTGTTTCAGGATTTTTTCAATATAAGCATCAAAAAGGGGTCAAATGTGGGGTCAATTTTTGTATGGGTACGTTTTTAAAGGGTGGTGCGATTGGTCTGAATTTTGGTTTGGATACTTTAAATGCAAAATAAATGTAAACATATTCCTGGATATTTCAAAGAAGCCCTATAAAAAGGGTAATTGGGTGTCAAAGTAATTTATGGGATTTTTTTATTGGTGTGATTTGTTTGAAACTCAGTTTAGATACTTTTAGTGAACGAAGTCGCGGGCGGGACAGCTAGTTTATCTATATACCTAATTACAAACAATGTCACCGAGTTTCTAGAAATTATGAAGACGTAGGGCATTAATAATATATTAGGTAGTTTAATTGATAGATGTCACATGACTACTCGTACGATATCTATCTAGGTACCAACTACTACTAACTACAACATAATATATTCCATCGAGCTGGATGAAAAATTTGGAAAACACACCGTTTACACCCCGATAACAGTTATCTACGCCTATTGATATTTGCAAAAAGAGCGGAAAGTTGTATCATTTTCCTATCCCTATTTACCCCAACTAAGTATAACCGTCACAGGTGATCACAGCATTCTCAGGCGATACAATAGAAATAACTCAAAACCTTGAACATTTTAGCTTGTGTTACTTATTCGCAGCTCGCTTTACCTTTAAAAGGGACTAGGGACATCAAAGTGTAAAAGCTTTCACCCACGCTGCACATCACATGTGTGTGACGGGTGGTTTATAAAAAATTGAAAATTCCCTTTCGGGTGGGTTTTCTAAATTCATCCCGGCGTCGTATCGATCCGACCGGCTTTCCTGTCTAGACAGACATGTACTTACTAACTCGCCAATTAGCATTATACTCGTACGAACCGAACACTATCAGTTAAACGGACCGGACAATGATCAAAGTCTCTCGTTCAGATTTTGAAGAATCTAGATGAATAAAATGAAGACTAGGTGCAATAGACCTATAACTTCATACCCAATAAGATCCAATATAAGACTTATAGTTATTTATGACCTAAAGCGCCTGATAACCGACTGACACACAGTACCTACCCATGATTGCATGCAATACAACGCCAGATAACGATAAAGATAACAAATATGATTAATTAGACGAATACAAATGATAGGAAAGAACATGTTACGCATGTTTATCGTTGATAAAAATAAGTCCTGGTCCGTTCAATCCTGTTCATCCTTATACATTTCTCCTAGGACCAACAACACAAGGGATTATTAAAAACAATGGTTTATTCGCGCTCTGTGGTACATTCACTTTATTAAAACTTATGCTCCTAAGTTTTCAGGATTATTCGCGGCCAGTACGTGGTGGGTATGTATGTACAGAACAAAATAAGGTTTGGTTACAACACAGGGCAACAGAATTTACAGTAGTTCTATTCAAGTACAATGCCTTATCTAGGTATACTCAAACTTACTCGGAAATTATTTTTCAACACTTGAGTACTCTGACACTTAGGTTTTAGAAGGTGTGGTTGCCAGTATCATTTCCTGTTTAATAGGATATGTAAAGTAGGCTTATAAAATTAAAGCATAGGTGGTAGGTACGTATAAATGGATTATCTATATTATCATAGGTAGGTAAAGTTCATTGATAAAATAGTGGAAATGTAAAGGAAGCTAAATTCCACCTTGGATGTAACCTAGAACAAGATAAAAATAAATATTTTGGAGGTAATGGCAAAGTAAAGTGCTGTATAAATATGAATAAAGAACCGGTTTCAATCAGGCCTAAATTAACTTACCTTTGGGGTTAGGTTAGCAAAGAAGAGCAAAAAAATGAAAATCTATGAAAAGTGGTGTACACACGAAAGTGTCTGAAAAGATGAAACAAGCTTTACCTGTCACTTAGGTATATGATTTTTACAAAACTTAGCTTATTTTTTAGAGAAAAAATAGAGCAATCATTACTCTCCACTTTTGACGTCAAAAGTAGGTGGTTACCTAGTATACCTACAGGTTTGCTAGTATTAGGACCTGTACATATATTTAAAACCCATTAGCGAAAGTTGAAGAAAACTTAGAAGCAACAGGTCATAAAACACAAGGCAGACACAACTATCCGATGTGAAAACGAACAGAACACTCGGTGTACACTACATAGGATGTAGACTACGAGAGGGTCGCACGAGTCAGGGGTGAAGATGATGTTGGGTAGGTACAAGTAACATGGCTTACCATTGATGCGTCTGTCTGACAGCGTATCTTCCTCGTCCCACCAAGGCTGATCATGGTACATTCTTCGAACCGGACGCTCGTAATTAGCATAGTATTGAAACTCCATTTTTTATTCACTATGACAGTATTTTAACAAAAAATTCACGCACACGCACTATCTTTTTACATTAAACACACCACGCCAGCTTTAGCGTATAAGTGATACTGAATTGTAATTAAGTCTTCACAAGTAGAAACGAGATAAACTAAGATTGACAATAAGTAATAACATGTAGGGTCATTATTGGAATTATATATGCTTATCGTTTACTTATTGGTTTATGAACACACAACGTATAAAACGTAAGGCACTGTATGAATACTATGAATAGACATAGGCGTAACATAAAGTGAAATAGTACTATTTTCCAGAAACTTTTCGTAGGCTCGGACTCGTATGGTGTGGAAATGATTGAAACCGTATTAAAGATAATTGTGATGATATAATATAATATATCACCATGACGGATGATATTCAATTTACTAGTTCGTCTAATTTACTCGTAACGTAAGTACGTCGCGTTGGTCGGTCGGTCGGCAACGAGTGTCGACGAATACGCAATTATTAGTTTTATGAAAAACGCAAACAAACGATCGCATCGAGATTGTAAATAACATTTTTACCTTCTTCGTTAATATCTTTATTATCACCTCGGAAAGGGATTTATTTGTAAAGAAATTAATTTATATGGTAACGTTCAGGTATACTAGGAGTGCTATACATTAGCATGATGGTCCTTCGGGCAGTTAGCACTTGGTTATATTGGCAGGCACTTGCTAATCTTGCTAAACATGTTGCTGCGTCGGCAGCGAATATTGTTACTGTCAATTTAGAAAAACTAAGTGTGGAACTTGCGTAATTCTTAACTACCTACCTACACTACAGTTATGTTGCTAGGTAGACTTATCAAACTGCTGACGAATAAATTACAGACACACACAGCCAAAAACAAAAGGCTGCGTTTATATTTAGGTATTCACACCGTTTTACACGAAGTTTCAAACAATGTTATATTACGTAATTTATAACAATTTTGGAAATGAAAAAATATATTTTTTGTGCTTTCCAGCCTGCTCAAAGTTCTTTTTCGGTTGGTACCGTGCCAAAAATATTGTTTTTAGTCTCGAGAAGTATTTACATCAGGTTTATGTTCATGGTCATTATAATAAGCAACAATACCCTTATTTAACTGTGGCACTGTTTTGCATTGACCTCAGAGATCCCTATCAGAAGTTTCATGCAAAATACAATGAAAAGTTTTTGAGGAGGGAAAAAAATACCTAGAAAACTCATTTGTTTACTTTATATTCTGAAGAAATGTCCATCTCCCAATCACCTCCACCGACCTTCTTGTTTATCAATCATCGGTTCGTTCAACTGTAGAGGAAAGTAGTACCTACCTAAAGTAAATAATTAATTTAAGAAATAATGATAAAGTCGACGCTATCTAAATGGGGGTTTAATTTATTTGTAATTGTAATGCCTCATGATTCCGTTTGACGCAGGCTCTTTATTGTCTCAGTCAGCAAACAATAAAGTGCACATACGAATAGGTACACGTCTTGTATCTTAAAATAAATAAGTGGAAATTAAATAAAGGTTGTTTTATTACTATGTGTTTGATCGAGGTTATCTGATTTCTGTTTTACGAAGTCACTCTTCACTTCACCATTAACTGTGCATGTTTCAAAAAAGGTATTAATACACACGAACCTCCATGATTTTAAGCAGTTGCACCGAAACAGTCAGCTCCAAAAAAATTAAACTAAAAGATTTTTGTAAACGATGAAAAAACTAAACTTCCCGAATTCTTTACGCAGACAGGAGAACACTATTTGTCGTCGCGTGGTCGAACATAATGTTACAAAGTACTTAATATCTATCAAATCGATTGACTTGTTTTGCCTTGATTTCTAACCAGGTCGGCGATTTATATTATAAACTATAAGGGCAACCGGTCTCTGGAACCTCAATTATACCTACCTAGAATAATTAAAAATATTTTATAGAGCAACTTAGTGCGGCCAATAACAAAAAAATATTAGGTGGATACTAATCAAAAACGAAGGTTTTTCCTAGTCTAGACTTTTAGCACCTTTCTTCAAATACTTGTCAGCAAATTGAGATAAAACTGAACGTATGGAAGGAACTTGACGCCAATGTGCGTGCGTGTATGCTACGAAAAGAAAACGACTCGCTGAAATAAAAACACGCTTCCAAACCGGCGTTAGTGTGATAAAGTTATTTTCTTATTAGATCGCATAGTAAACTGAAGACTCATTGGAATAATAATTGTTATTGTAATTGATTTATGCAAGTAGGTACCTACTTAGGGCTAGTTTACTAACATTGCATGCAACACAGAAAAACAATAGGTAAAATATTTTAAATACTTTACATCTGTTACAGTTCCTGATAGTTAAAATCATAAACGAATAGGTACTTATAATAAATTCAAGTGGCTTTATCAATACTCTGTTTAATAGCAATACAGGGTATTTACCTCTGTTTGTTATAAATTACGCTTATTACGTTAAAATCATACAATCAACTACTTACAGTGGCACCGCTTTCTCTGTACCATCCGTACATTTCAAAATTAATCACGATCACGATTAAAAGTCGAGCCGATTTTGACCGTTCGAAAAAAGTTGATCGTTCGCAAAAGCTTGACCGTGCGAGGCAGCACGTCGCGAATAGACTGACTACCTAGTGAGAATATGTTTACTGACTCAGTTACAAGAGCGAGCCGCAAAGCCTTGACAAATAGCCATATCAGCCTAATTTCCTACGTTACCTACTGAAAACTGCAAACGAAAATAAGAATCTTTTCATAAAAGTATGCTCTAGTTTGATAAAATATTTGGGCTGTGTCATGTCAACATGAGCAAAATCCATTTTAGCACATGTTTTTAATTGCCTGATGTCTCATAAACCTGTATGTTTATAAGGATAACATTTAGAAGAGTATGACAAGTAAAAGCAGGAGCTCTGGATTTAAAGCACCTACATCACACATCACAATAAGATTTTCTACTAGACTTTTATAACCATGTCAATTTTGTCACAGAAAACCAGAAAGAAAGAACAATGTAACAAGAAAGGAAATTTTAAATTTAATTAAGGAAGTTAACGAACGATATATGAAAAACGGTCACCTCTACTCATCATCACCTACAAAGCTGTAAAATTATGACTAACTAGCTTCCGCCCGCGGCGTCGCCCGCGAAGTAGGTACCTACATAAAACATAGCCTAAGTTCATCCTGAAAGTTCATTCTTTACATTGGTGAAAGAATATTTCAAATCGGTCCAGTAGTTTCGGAGCCTATTCATTGCAAGCAAACAAACAATCAAATCTTACCTTTTTATAATCTACTAGTAGTCCGCCCCGGCTTCGCACGGGTATTTATATATAGGTACCTATAAATGGTCACGACTGTAATTCCCAGGCTCGGTAGATATCTCCCAGATTTCTAGTGACTTTGATCTGTGAGGTTAATAAAGAGGGTAGTCAGAGGCACGTCCAAACATGCCCACATTTTGCACAGTAGTTAGTACTCGTACATGATAGGATGCAAGCCCATCGCCGCTTATAAGAATACTAACCTATGACACACACCTTCGAACTTTTGGTTCTAGGGTATGCCGGTTTCTTCACGCTGTTTTCCTTCACCGTCATTGCGCACATAAATTGTTCGAATAGAAAAACACATTGGTGCATGACCAGGTTTGAACCCATGACCTTCAGATCGTGAGGCAGGGGTGCTACCACTACACCACAGTGCTCTCAAATTTAACAAAAATTTCAAAATTCAATATTATAATACCACACGTCTAACCATACCCTGCGTCAGGTTACTAAAAGAACAAAATTGTATAGAAAGTTTTAGTATTATTATTTTAATGAACTTTTTTTTATTATAATGTTTTTTTTTGTTTATATTTTTTATTTATTTTTTCACATTGACTCCATCCTGTACACATCCTGTACACCCAGTGACGCCTACAGTGCATAAGCTAGCGCGGCTCTCACGCAACTTTTTTCTATTGCTTACATTTTTAATTTAATGGTATCTTTTGAATGGAATGTCCGAATTGAGTAATTCAAAAAACTATATAAAGGTATTATAGCAGTCTAGAATATGATGTGATTTATTTTGATAAGGATTAATACTAAGATACAAATAAAGAGCGTTTTTCTAAGAGTAGCCTTTCAATTAAAATTTTAAAATAAAAGAACTCTTATTGTGGCATAACTATAATAGTTGGACATATGCTATCGCGACACTTTTTGTAAATAATGATGTGTTTTACAAAGTCGTAGTACATTATTTTATTCTATCGTCAATAGTTTTCGCAGCGCACGCGATATAAAGAATATTTTAGGTAATTTTTTTACACCTTGACTTACATTATTGAAGTTTTAGTAAGGATCCCTAATTTTTTTGAAAATATAATATAGCCTATGTCACCCGCTGATAGTGTAGCTTCCCAACAGTGAAATAATTTTTCAAATCGATTCAGTAGTTTCGGAGCCTATTCATTTCAAACAAACAAACAAACAAACAAACAATCAAAGTTTTCCTCTTTATAATATTAGTTTAGACTATATAAAAGGATAAGTCCTGACTGATTTGAATAGATACAACGCACAGCCTAAACCGCCGGTCGTACAGACTTGAGATTTGGATATGTTCGTCTTGGTATGTAGGCGAGCAATAAGACGGGATTTTTGGAAATTCTACTTTTAAGGGGGTGAAAAGGGCTAAAAACGTTTGTATGAAACTTTTTAACGCGTTGTACGATTTTCATGAAACTTTGTTTGTGTAATGTAAATACGAAATAAATGTACACGTGTTTCAAGATTTTTCAATATAACCTTTAAAAAGGGGTAAAACGGGGGCTCAATGTTTATATGGAAACTTTTTAAGGGGTGGGACGATCGGTCTGAATCTTGGTTTGGATACTTCGAATACGAAATCATTTAAAACGTATATCTGTATTTTTCAAAATAACTCTCCAAAAAGGGTTAAATGGGGTGTCAAAGTTTTTTCGACAAGTGGTGTGATTTGTTTGAAACTCGGTTTAAATACTTAATAGGCAAAATAAATGGACACATATTTCTGAATTTTTCAAAATAACCCTTCGAAAAGGGTTAAATGGGATGTCAAAGTTTATACCTATAGGACTTTTTGACGAGAGGTGTGATAGTAGTTTGAAACACAAATTAGATAAGTTCATGAATTGCAAAATAAATGGACACTATTGGTTTAAATATACTACATAGAAAAAAGAAGAAAAAAAAGTGGAACAAGTGAAAGAGTTTATATATTTGGGTACTTATGCTGTTTAAAAGAGATAGAAAACATGATGACGATATTGATAGGAGAGTGAATGCTGGAAATAGTATGAATGGGGCACTTCACACATTTATGAGCAGTCGGATCGTATCCAAAAAGGCAGGTCTGGCTGTGCACGGTGGAGTGTTAGTGCCGACATTGATGTATGGTAGCGAAAGTAGGGTATGGCAGAAGAAGCATCAGAGTAGAATACATGCAGTGGAAATGAGAGCTCTAAGAAGTATGTGTGGTTTAACTTTGAATGATAGAGCGAAGAACAGCGTGATAAGAGAACGTTGTGGAGTGAATAAAGACGTAGTGATGAAAATTGAGAAGGGTATGTTAATATGGTTTGCGCATGTAGAAACGATAGATGAAAGGAGATTGACGAAACAGTTGTACCTATGAGGAGAGTGTGAATGGGACAGTTGGAAGGGGAAGACCTCGGCGTATGTAGGTACCTCGATCAAACTGGGGACGTTTTAGAGAAAGGCCAGGTCCTGAGTACCCTAAACCGACGCGTATGTATTAAGAATTTAATGAGAGTGAATGAAGCAAAAGAAGTACATATGTCAGGATCGTGGCAAGTGGAGATCCGTGGTCTCTGCCTACCCCGTCGGGAAACAGGAGTGATTTTAGGTATGTATGTATGTACATAGAAAAAGACTGGTTGATTCGATCACTTATAACTCCAGAACGGTTTTCATGGTTTTTGATTTGTTTTATACAAAACATGAAACGCGTACGAAGTCGCGGGCGACCACCTAGTATTAGTATAGATGAAGTCATGACACACTACATGACAATACCTGCTTGTATTGTAGTACCTGTACCTTGACTGACATGCCTCAGACACAGAGTTACTTAGGTTGTAAAATGTTGATAAATACCTCCATACATCAACCAAAATGTGTTTATGAACACACCCTTATTTGTACTCGTACCTGTACCTGCTCACCTGATTACTTGTACCTGCTCATGATAATTATAATAGTAGTCCAGTGTTAGCGTTATTGTTCTTGGCAAAATCCAAGTAGATACCTACTTATATTATAAGAAACAAGCGAACTTGTCGTTTAAGGATATATGAAGAAAATAGTTTGTGTTTGAGTTATCATAAGATACCCGTTAATATTTTTGGCAAGATTTTACCGCAGGAAACCACACATTTCTAGATGAAAGAGTTTGCAAAAGTCAATATGTTTGGCGGGGCCTGACACGATGATAAAGACAAACAATAAAATGATTGTAAAAATCCGAACTTAGCTTGGTGGTTGAATGAAAATAAATTTCCCTGCGAAGTCGCACCATTTAGATTGATTGATTGATTTATCGCATCGAGTAGGTATCCCGGGTTTTTCGATCACGTCAGCAAGTTGAATATATAGGAGGGAGGCCCAACATCTGCAAACCCTAGAATAAAGAGGGTTAGCCCAGAAAGCCTTAGGGGGTCGATTATGAAAATTTCTAAAATAATGGCGGGTGAGACACTTGCTCAAACAGAGACAAGTGGTGGGATTTGCGGGACCTTTTTGGCTAACAGGGAATGACGCTGATAAGGTTCGATTATTTTATTATTAGGTGTGGTATGTACTACGAGAAAGGTTTGTTGGAATAGATAGATCAACCAAAATAGAACCATCAATTAACTTAACTATATAAGTAATTAAGTTAAACTGAATTAAACAGATTTTTTCATACATAACGTAGACAGAGGTACTTACCTACTAATCAAACACAAAAACACCTAACGTGTTAAAAACAAACAAACAGGCACGAAACAAAGCTATGATATGTTTACATTGGACACAGGTACATACTAAGTATACCAGACAGACAGTTTAATGATACGAAAATTAATCGGAACACGAACCTCTAGACTGGAAAATCACTTATAATATTATAAGACTACTCGACTAAATAGCATTCTTATTATTAATGTAGCAAGAAATCAACTTCGTTGGTATTAATTAAAAAAAATATGCTTACCTTCATCGTCTTTGTCGTCTCCAATGCCGAGAACAAAAGCGCTCCTTACGAAAACCATCTTCAAAACTGCTTACAATTCACAATTACAATACTGGGTTGTGCTTTTAACTTAAGAGCCTACGTCACTACGCATTAATCTACATAGATATACTAATACGTTAAATACACTAATTATTATGGGAAAAACAATCTACATCTATCTAAGGTATACGGAATCTCTAAAATAATTTTAACCCATAAGATCAAAACCGCACTAGTCGGTCGAGCGATAATCGGCTACATCTCTGGAGAATGTGAGGTTAGCACGCTTTTCTGTAAGAAAGCCCGATTAATGTACTATGTTTCGTAACCACTTCACAAGTGATGTAAACTGAGCGCTTACCGAAATTATAGGTGGCGTTAGGAAGCTGCACAGAGAAATGAATGGAGTTGTTTTAAGTTATTTTTATCAGCTGGTTCTGCAAGTGAAATTGTCCGGATGATGTTGATGATGATGATCTACAGCAGTGGTTCCCAAACTCTATTGTTTCATAGACCACTTTCAATTTTTTGCTGGATCTGGTGGACCCCCTGGCATCTACATTACTAAGTACCAATTTCTAAATCTTGAAAAAAAAGTAAAGATTAGATCTATCTATCGATAGAAACTTGCGCTGTGGCTGAGTTTCAACGACGATTAACAGATTCGAAAAAAAATCTTTTCCATTTCCAAATAACCATTTTTATCTCAATTTATTTATAAATTGTTTTATTATAAGAAAGTTTAATTTAGATATGATATTATTTAAAATAACAAGCCAACATTTTAGTTCTTCACTATCGAAACCAAATTAATTTTCATGCACCCCTGCTAACGATTGTAGACCCCCATTTTTTGTCACGTCCAACGTAGACCCCCGTCGAGTCTCCTGTGGACCCCTGGGGGTCCACCTGGACCACTTTGGGAATCACTGATCTACAGCTTTACGAAGCGAAGTTAGAAAACAATCAGAGCAGCCCCGATACGTCCTCAGAAACGAAATATATAAAATCTGTTTCTAGATTTGCTACTTTTAGGTACCTACTCGGACACGTGCTTGTTAAGAAAGCTATTTTTTGGTGATGGCTCCAAAATATGATACGATCATGCACAATTTTATAATAAAAAAAACCGAAACGAATCAAGTTAAAATTATTCTTTGTTTATTTTAAATCTAAATAAAATTGCTCTACTCCTTAGATTTCCGTATCATTTAATATTGAAATTTGCAGGGTACATTTAGGGGTGAGTTGTTATCCGCTGTTATGATTAAAGAAGACAGGTAAATGAACGTTTCAGACAAAGGCAACGTGAGATAATTTCTTAATAAAAACATTATTTTTATTCATGTAAAATTACTCTACTCCATGTATTTTTACATTATCTAATATTTACATTAGCAAGGGAACAATAAAGATATGTTGCTTCTGCGCGGCGCACGGTAAAGCAAACAAATCACACAAAGGTAGCGGTTAACATTTCCTTATTTGGTGCGAATGCGAAAAATACAATTTACAATTTATTTGACATTCGGATCATAGCTGGGTGTAGGGCACCTAGAGGTTAGACTATTGTCGATATGAAAGGTACCTAACCACATAGCCAAAGAACTTGGAATCGGTAGGTATCCTGTATCGTGAGTTACTTTCAAAACCCAGAATAGGAGCAAATAATTTGAAATCGAACCAGCAGCTATCGTATCTCAACTCAGTCGCCCATTGCGCTGCAAAAGTAGTCAGTAATGTAAAACGATTTCCCGTTTCCTCGCTCACCTGTAACGTTTTTCCCAAACGTCATTTATTTTCCAGCATTAGTGGTTATAAATAGAATGACGAAGGGAAGCCTTCGCCAGGGGTCCAAAATTGACCCAAATTCAACCCCAGTAGATAAATGGCCGTAGAAAAATAACATGATGGGAAACGATGGGTACCTAATATCGAATTAAACCTTATATCCACAACTAAGAAGCTACTTATAAAGCGCTTTCTTCACCATAGTGATCGTGAAAAAGACTACTTGCTAAGTATTATAGCAAGTAGTCTTTTTCATTTTATTTAGTACCTGGGTGACCGAGCTTTGCTCGTTTTTTTTTATTGGTAAACGACGTTTTCTAAAAATGAAACCTAGCTAGATAGATTTATCGCCCCTGAAACCCTCTGCATACTATACTAAATTTCATGAAAATCGCTGGAGCCGTTTCCGAGATTCCAATTATATATATATATACAGTCGTGGTCAACTAATTAGGGACATGCAAGATAGTGAAGAACAATAACCGGTTATGTACATACAAATATAAAACCCTATTGATTTCTCAGTAACTATTATTTGCATAATTTGGTCCGATTATTATGCTTTAAATGGCTGTAAATAAAAGAATAAATAAATAGAAAAAAGTATTTAATATCAAAGGTTGAACATGTATTCAATTTTAAGGTATAATTCTGTAGCTGGACATTTAATTAAGGACAGTAAACTATAATGAAAAATAGAGTTAAACAAAACTAATAATCTGCAGTATTATAATATCTTTAACAGCTCCATTTTATTACGTGTAAAATCAGTACCCAGTAGCAAAACCTTTGTTAGTAATTACCGCTTGACACCGATGTGGCATAGACATTATCAGTTTCTGGCATGTTTCGACAGGAATGTTTGCCCATGCCTCACAAAAAGCTTCATTAAGTTCATCTAAAGTTGTGGTACGATAAGTGGCTACTTTTTTCTTGATTTCGTGCCAAAGGTGCTCGATTGGGTTAAGGTCCGGGCTATTTGCTGGCCAATCTAGCACCGATACTGAGTGACTGGTAAGAAACGACTTGACTGAACGGGCGGTATGTTTTGGGTCGTTATCATGCTGAAACGTCCATATAATAGGGAGATGCTCCTCAGCATAGGGAAGCATCGTTTCCTCCAATATTGCCTTGTATTGATGTTGGTCTAAGTTACCCTGAACTTTCCTCACAGGTCCCACTCCACGTCCAGAAAATGAACCCCACATTTTAATGTTTCCACCGCCATGTTTCACCTGCTTTTTTGTGAATCTTGGATTCATTTCCGCTTTTACTGGACGCCGTACGTATTGCCTTCCATCTGAAGAAATCAAATTAACCTTGGTCTCGTCAGAGAATAATACATGTTGCCATTGGGCGTAGGTCCAATGTCCATATTTACGTGCAAACGCCAAACGAGCATTTCTATGTTCTTTCTTCAACAACGGTACTTTGCGAGCCACTCTTCCGAACAACCCTGCTTCTACCAGACGTCGTCGAACGGTCCTAGCTGAGACACCAGCTCTTTCGTCTGTCCCAAACACTTCGTGTTTAAGTAAAATAGAGCCTAGAAACGGATCTTTCTTAGCTAACCTGGCTATCATTCTATCTTCTTGCGGAGTTGTTTTTCTCGATCTTTTTGTTCTGGGCACATTTAAATCTGTGTTATTGCGTCTGACATGTTGCACTGCATTGTATACCATAGTTTTTGAACAATTTAAATGTTCTGCTATCCTTCGGTATGGCCAACCATGCTCGACAACAAACTTCATGATAATTTTTCGTAGTGTTGGATCGCAACTTTTATTTTTACCCATTTTTCTTCAAAATATTTTTCAAAACTTAAAATAAATATCGGGATTGCCGCCAAAACTACCACGAAACAATAAGAGAAGAAGTAAAAAAGTATTGAGATTCAAATTTTGAAAATAGAACGCAATATCTCAGTGTCCCTAATTAAATGGCCAGCCAGCATTATTTGAACAAATAGCACTACGATAATCTATCAGCTATACTGTAAAGAGGTTTAATGTTTAAGAAGTTGTTATTGTTTGTATAATCGGGCACATAAATGACTAATTATACTTACATGTAAGAGATATGGAATATGGTTTAGACTCGTTGGAAAATAAAAAATAAATTCACAATTCGGTTTAACCAAAGAGTGTCCCTAATTAGTTGACCACGACTGTATATACAAGAATTGCTCGTTTAAAGGTATAAGATAACCACCTTTCGGTCGCGGCTTTGCTCGCGAGGTATCTACATAAAATATAGCTTATGTTACTCAGGGATAACGTAGCATTCTAACGGTGAAATTTTTTTTGAAATCAGACCAGTAGTTTTTGATTTTATTCGTTACAAACAAAAATACTAAAATACAAAACTTTCCTCTTTATAATATTAAGTATAGATTAGTATTAGTATAGAAGTAAATATAGATCGTATAGAAAAATACTGCACAAGCAGACTGTAGGCAGGCACCTACACCTACAACACAATCGCGTTTCTTTGATTCAAATAGCGACTTTGTCTTGTCACTTATCTATAGAAGGGTTCTGGAATGTGTCGCCTTCGGGCTGTCATCATTTTCCGCCCAATTTAGCTTCCGCTTGACGCAATTACGGAGTCACTGGTGTGATAATGTGAGATGTATTAAAATAGGATGGTTGTTCGAGGAATATACCTTAGATACCTAGATACGTATTTTAATGAAGCATGGGTACTAGGCAAGACTACATTTCAGATCTATATAGTACCTACCTAGGTATAATGTCTAAGACGTCTATACCTATGAGTTTTTTTCTTCTATATAGGGTTTGTCCACGAAAGCACCTACCAACTATCGGCTTAGCCATTTCTGCATCGCCAAGCTATAATTTTGCATTGTTAAGTTCCTGTTTGAAGGGTTTGGTACAATATCATGACGACCTCAGTGGCGCAGCGGGCGAGAGTCCACCTGCGACGCAAGAGGTTGCGGGTTCGATTCCCGCCTCGGAACAAATTTGTGTACGATCTGCAGAAATTTGTTCCGTTAGTCTGGGTGTTTTCTATGCATAATAAAAAAAAATATATACTCTTCTATGTTGTATAATGTATTAAATATTTATCAGTTATCTAGTACCCATTACACAAGCTTTGAGTAGCTTACCTACTTTGGGGCTAGATGATGCTGTGTGGATTGGATTGTCCAGCATTATTTATTTATTTATCATCATCACGACATCCAGCTGATGAAATTGTAGGTAGGTACTTATTGTCTCTGATGTGTATCAACTCACATAAGTCACTGAAGTAGCTCCTTACAGACCGAGTCAATATTTCAGCCTACATAAGTTATTGTAATTTGGTGCGAAGGTTACAGCTTAATCAAATTTTAATAAGCAGTCTCAATCTCAAGTTATTCCAGACGTTTGTTGTGGTGATCGTTGCTATAGCGTCCTAGATATGTTGATATTTCACATGATAGTCGACCCGAACACTCCGCTATCGCTTTAGGTAAATTCATGGAAATGCCAAGGTCAATATTTTATTATATTTCTTCGTTAGGGTTCCCGAGACGGTCAAATAGGTAAGACGCATTTGAAGTCATCACGGCGAAATCATTTTTGAATCCCTATTACATACTACTTAATTAGGTACATAGCTAGCTACATAAAGATGTATATAAATAGCATTACCACGTCTTATGGGCTTGCTTTGTATACATAATATACCTAAATAAGACTAGAAATTCTGCTAAATCAGTGTAGGTAAGTCCCTAGTAATTCAATAATGTAGCACATTTAAATACAAAAAACATTTTGTGCCGACCCCACTTAGCGTGGGAAAAGGGCAGGAAGAAGAAGAAGATTTAAATACAAAAAACAATTTATTTTAATATAGGCACAATTTTTTTTAAAAATTATAGGTAAGTACATCTACAATATCATTATGTGATGCCTACTTCTGCGAATAAGTATGCATTAGAATCATATTTGTAATAAGGTTCAAGTTCCCATGAAGACATGTACACTTCAATCAGCTTCTCATCACGGCAATGTGCAATATTTTCTGAAACATAAAATTGACAGATCAGAAATATAGTAGGTAAGTAGGTGTTGATTATCAATAGTTAATTATTGTATATTAGTCAATACAAATTTAATGTATGAAATAATATTAGGTGTGTAACAACAAGTACTTTCATTCATTTTAGAAAGTATTAAATTTCTTTACCTTTTTTTTGAATTCCATACATCACAATACAAAACATCACATATCACAATCGTTATAAAACAAAAAAATTCAAGCCAAGGTTGCTTCTATGACAAAAAAGACAGTCTTTTTCATTAGTTAATATTGTGATAGAATCAAACTACACCATATTATGAGTTCAAAAGACCAATAATTACGCATATCTAAAAAGTTAATAGTTTGAATTCTTATTATTCTTACTACAATAAAAATTTCAAGTTAGAAATTTAACTTTTTCTTCTGAAAGAACAGAGGCCTTACCACAAGCTCTTACAAACCATCATGTTTCAAAAACGTCAAAGTTTCCAGCTCGAAGTAACACTACTTCAATACAATTTTTAAATGTCACAGTATCATACGAGTATATCAAATTGATATTACTTTGATATTTCCCGGAGAGCTTGGTTAGGTTGTAATTGGCACATAGATTCACCTAGCATGTAAGATGTTTTCAAAGTGATCCTTGTAATTTTATTGAATAAAGTATTTTTCAATTTCAATTTCTTGTGGTTAGGCCCTAGATCTGACACTGGCACACCCAGCATAGACAACATTTTTCTCTAAGAAAAAGTTTGTTTTCTTGTCCACAGAAATGCAGGTTTTATAAAATAAAGTATCTGATAGTAATCGGACTCACCTGCTATAGCACATTTCAATTGATACTCCTTTTGTAGTTGATTGTAGATGTTGTCAACATTCTCCAAGATCTTAGTAACTGGCCAGGTTGAAATAATTGGACTATCAGCTGGGTGTAATTTGGCCAGTGCCTGCATTTGAGTTTTTAGTATGTCAACACCTGTAAAATAAAAAAATATTTTGTACTAGCTGTAACGGCAAACTTCTTACCGCCTTCTACATTGCTTAGACAACAGTATGAACTTTATTAAATAGTAATAAAGTTCAAATTGACTCTACATTTTATTTAGAAAACGTTTGTATGGGAAATAGAAAAGGGCTATTTTTAGGGTTTTCCCGGCAGTTATTCAAATTTTTCTTACCTTTTAAACCTTCCCTAGACCTCCACGAACATTTCAAGACCAAGATAAGATAAATCCGTTTAGCCGTTCTCGAGTTTTAGCGAGACTAACAAACAGCAATTCATTTTTACAAATATATAGATATAGAAGATAGATAAGCCATTGCATTCTAAATATTCATAACATTTATTCAATTAGGAATGCTAATTCACATAGCCTTACAGGAATTTCATGGTTATAGAAATCAGTGTTGATTTAAATAAAACAAGCTCAAACATGTAATCTATATCTATATAAGAGCTTAACCTGACTGACTGACTGACTGACTGACTGACTGACTGACTGACTGACTGACTGATTGATCATCGCCGAGCCGAAACCGCTGAAGATAGAAAGCTGAAATTTGGAAGGTGGCTTCCTTATATAACAAAAGCACCCACTAAGGCGGGATTTTTGGAAATTCCACCTCTAAGAGGGTGAAAAAGGGTGAAAACGTTAGTATGTAACTTTTTAACGCGTGGAGCGATTTTCATGAAACTTTGTTTGTGCACTGTAAATACAAAATTAATGAACACGTGTTTCAGGATTTTTCAATATAATCTTCAAAAAGGGGTCAAATGTGGGGTCAATGTTTGTATGGGAACTTTTTAATGGGTGGTGCGATTGGTCTGAAATTTTGTTTGTGTACTTTAAATGCAAAATAAATGAATACGTGTTTCAGGATTTTTCAATATAACCTTTAAAAAGGGGTAAAATGGGGTGTCAACGTTAGTATGGGAACTTTTTAACGGGTAGTGCGATTGGTCTGAAACTTTGTTTGTGTGCTGTAAATGTAAAATGAATGGACACCTGTTTCAGGATTTTTCAATATAATCTTAAAAAAGGGGTCAAATGTGGGGTCAATGTTTGTATGGAAACTTTTTAACGGGTGGTGCAATTGGTTTGAAACTTTGTTTGTGTACTGTAAATGCAAAATAAATGGACACCTGTTTCAGGATTTTTCAATATAATCTTCAAAAAGGGGTCAAATGTTGGGTCAATGTTTGTATGGGAACTTTTTGACGGGTGGTGAGATTGATTTGAAACTTTTTTTGTGTACTGTAAATGAAAAATAAATGGACACCTGTTTCAGGATTTTTCAATATAATCTTCAAAAAGGGGTCAAATGTTGGGTCAATGTTTGTATGGGAACTTTTTGACGGGTGGTGAGATTGATTTGAAACTTTTTTTGTGTACTGTAAATGAAAAATAAATGGACACCTGTTTCAGGATTTTTCAATATAATCTTCAAAAAGGGGTCAAATGTTGGGTCAATGTTTGTATGGGAACTTTTTAACGGGTGGTGCGATTGGTTTGAAACTTTGTTTGTGTACTGTAAATGAAAAATAAATGGACACGTGTTTCAGGATTATTCTAAATAACCATCAAAAGGAGGTCAATGTTTTTGTATGGGAACTTATTAAAGGGTGGTGCTATTAGCTTGAAACTTTGTTTGTGTACTGTAAATACAAAACGAATGGACACGTGTTTCAGGATTTTTCAATATAACCTTCAAAAAGGGGTAAAATGGGGTGTCAAAGTAGTATGGGATTTTTATGAGTTGCTTGATGTGTTTAAAACTCAGTTTAGATATTTTATGTGAACGAAGTCGCGGGCGGAACAGCTAGTTAACAATAAACAGAGATGACCAATACTATTAGATTTATGGGGATAAGGAAAACAATAAGCCTCTTCAGACAAGTGGAACACATTGCAGACCTTGTATCTATCACAAATTGACATTGCCGCCTAGTATTGTAATTTTACAATATGAACATGTACATGGGTGATTCTTCTCTACAGCTTTATATTTTTTCTCACTATTTGTCATTGTTTGCTACAATCAATTTTGGTTATCTCATAAAATATAAGTTTATTTTAAACCCTTTTAAATTATTACCCTTCAGAAATAACTTTTATAAACCAATCTTCATGCTATCAGGTTGAAAGACAAGCTCTAAAATCAAGGTTAAAATAGTTATCACCAAAAATAATAAATTGAGAAGAACCAACCCACATACAAAGTGATACATAGTCGAATGAATTGCAGCAGCCCATTCTAATGTGCATGAAAATGAAAGATACACAATGACAATTGTTTAAAAAAAATGTGATCATGACTGTAATCCTCAAGTTTAGTATCATCAGATCCTTAATTACTAAGATCTTTAAGGATATTTAGAGGGGGACAACAATGTATATTTTGACACATTTAACAATTTAGAGAAACATTAACTTTTGCATACCTTCTACAATATTTTTAAGTCCGTCCATTATCTCTACGATATTAGCCATCAGCACTTTCAGCTGGCTTGGATAGTAGTCATCATTGCATTCATGTAACTTCAGCACTGAGATGCAATCTAGGTGCCGACTGCCTTTCTCCCTAAACCGTGACCAGTCCTTGAGGAAGCCATGGAGGTTGGATATGTGAGAGTAAACCGTCTTCGAGATGCCAGGTTGGTCTTTATTTGGAGATGGCGAGAGGACCTCTACATAAAATACAAATAATTATTAGAACAACAGTCAGTGAAAGCATTGTGACCATAAAGCATTGTGAAAGTAGGTAGCTACTAGGCACCTACATAGAATATAAGTATTCTTACCCTTGCCTAAAAATTGAGCCGATTCACTTTTAGAAGGTGTTTTCGACATAATTATTATTTAATTATATGAATAGGTTGAATGTAAGCTGTAAAACCGTTTACCGGCCAGCCACTGCGCCGGCCGCTGTGGGCCAGCCAATTCGCCGGGAGGTCGAAGTTGTGTAACTTTTGTATAGCTCAAAGTTTTCCAATTAAACCCTCCATTATCAGTCATTTATTTAATAGTCAAAATAATGAATATAAAAATATAAATGTGTTCGTCGCGTACGTACAATGCAAAAGTATACTCTGTGGTACAATGAATGAAACCAAGAGGTTATCACTCTCGTCGATAGTCGACAAAGTCAAAGATCAAAGAGATTGTTTGTGTTTCTTACTCAAAAAAACTAATCAATTCAATCCATATCTATGGCTTTTGTGACTCGTTGTAAAAAAACTACCTAAAAGAATAAATTTATTCAGACTGGGGAAGTTTTTTTTTGTTGTTACTGACTGTCATTACATTAAGTGACTGACGCTAACAACAGTGCAGTGACGTATAGCGTCTTTGGACGTAACAATTATTTTTATTTATTTGCAGGTAGTGTATTTAACCTCTTAGAAATTGGAAAGGAATTTGTTTGTTTGGTTGACTTGGCTTTGGATTAGGACGATACGAAACACGATTTGATTTAAATTTCACAAGACACAAATACTTGTGAAAATGTCTGGACCGCTGCAAGACGTTATTGAGGAAGATGCAGCAGATTTACAGTTTCCCAAAGGTATATTGTGTATATAGGTAAAAGAGAAATACTGTTGTAGTTACAACATAGTTACAACAACACTATCAAATTCCAATGCTTCTTTAATAAACTTCTTCTAAATTTAAGAGTTTGACTCTTGTCGGCATAACTGATGAATCTCTCTCCATTTAGTTCTTTCCAGGGCAGCCTCCTTGACCTCTTTATACGACATGACAGCTACCTTCTCTTTCACTTGGTTCATATAGCTTATCCTTGGTCTTCCTCTTCCTCTCTTTCCTTCCACTTTTCCTTCTATAATGTTTTTGATGAAACTGTCATGTCGTATAATATGGCCAATCATTTTTCCTCTTCTGTTCTCCACAACTTGTAATAGAGTCCTTTTCTCGTTTCAATGCTTCTATATTATTATCTAAACTAAAAACAATAGAAATAGTGTATACAGCGTGTTGCTAATAAAAATAATTAAATGAGACAAAGCATGTCGTCTCATTGGATTTAAATTTTGAACTTACTCTTCTACACTGAACTTGATAGGTAATAAATTATGCAGTATGTCACTCACAAATAGGTACATTGTTTGTATTTTTTTTTCAGAATTTGAAAATGCTGAAACCCTGCTTATATCGGAAGTTGACATGTTGCTAGAACATCGGAAAGCCCAGAATGAATCTGCAGAAGAAGAACAAGAATTTTCAGAAGTTTTTATGAAGACCCTCACATACACTAATATGTTCAAAAAATTCAAAAACAAGGAAACAATAGCTGCAATTAGAAAGTAAATTGTTACTAAACATTTAAATATTTACCACGTTCAAAATAGAATGTGTGTTGATGCCAAAACTTTTTTTTTCAGTCTTTTACAAAGTAAAAAACTTCATAAATTTGAAGTAGCAAGCTTAGCCAATCTGTGCCCTGAAACACCAGAAGAAGCAAAAGCACTCATTCCATCATTAGAAGGAAGATTTGAAGATGAAGAACTTAGAATATTGCTTGATGACATTCAAACTAAAAGAAGTCTACAGTATTAGTGATTATTATAAGTACCATAAGAATAAGTAATGTATTAAAATATGCACCTACATTGATATTAAACTAATTTGTTGATTAATATACAAGCGAACCCTGACTCAGGCTACAAATATGTAAAACAACTGGTTCTAGTTTATGTTTAAAGATACATGTAAGTATTAAAGAAACTGAGGTAGTTACTCTATTACACATAAATTACAAACATTCATTTCATCACATTGGTTCTATAATCAAATGAGAATAAAATATCAGTGTATATTATGCATAGAGTGAATAATTTGAGAAGCAGAACAAAAATAATACATTTAGCTAACTAATAAAAGCATTTCATAAGTGGCCGCGCCACCAAGTTGAAAGCAAGCGAACACGGTAAGTAGGAAGATATTATGTTCTGCAGACACCCTACTTTGTTTACCTAGGTAGGTAGGTATATCATCGTTTGTAGGTACCGTAGGTACCTACAAAATATTTACAGCGCAGAGAGATCCTTTGCACTCTGTGGGACTACCATAGATAAATTACGCACTACGTTTTTAACCCGCATTCTATCTTTGGTTATGTCTATAAGTTTTCTAATATTTTATTCCTTGTGTCTATCACTTTAGTGTTCCTACCAACCAAATGTTGGTCGATATAAAATGTTGGTGGGGAAAACGCATTTTTTTTTAAATTTTCATATTCTCCACTGGTGCGAGCGGAAGCATTCATAAAGTTAGCACTAGTACTAGTTAGTACAAAACGTAGTGATTATATTCTCTTTGGTTAGTACCGTTAGTACTAGGTATAGAAACCATAGACAATTAATTTGGTATATTCAAGAATTTCGAAGCATTCATTCACAAAAATGTACTATCATATCAAAGTTTAAACGGGTATTACACTAGACGGTATTCAAGGCCCGGTATTAAGGGAGCCTAACGCCTAGCCTCTACGTTTTACGCCCTGACTCTTATAACACCACTCTTATTTAGGGTAAGGGTCCCTGAATTCAGTGTAGTGTAATAAGTGCTTTACTTTACAGACAGACAGATTGAAAGTAGCTTGCTCGGGCAGGCGCTCATTCAGTAGCTAAAGCACTTATTACAGTTATTACACTACACGGTATTCAGGGCCCGGTAGTAAGGGAGCCTAACTCCTAGCCTCTACGCCTTACGCCCGTTTAAACGGGTATTACACTACACGGTATTCAGGGCCCGGTAGTAAGGGATCCTAGCCTAGCCTCTACGTTTTAGGCCCTGACTCTTATTACACCACTCTTATTTAGGGTAAGGGTCCCTGAATTCAGGGTAGTGTAATAAATGCTTTAGATAGTCTGTTCTGTTTGACGGACAGACAACATGGCGGGTTGGACGGACAAAGTAATCAGCTGTTTTATTGCAATGCTACCGACATCACAATAATTTTGTTAGCGTTTAGCTTATCCATTTCAATAGCTTTATTGACTCTTACGAAATAGATTAGTTTTTACTTTAGAAAATAAACCAACCAAATCCTGAAATCGTATCGCGTTATACCTATTACCTGTGTGCGATAAACAAAGAAAAAAGAATGGCGCGCGCGGCGATGTTCTTGATCTTGTCATCTGCTGCGCCTGCTGTCAGTTTCAGTTTTATCCATTGTGCAGAAAAATGTGACTCTATCGCATTGTAATTTTGTTAGTAGTAATTTATGGAATAGAACATTATATACAGTTACATATTGTTTCGGATCTCATTGGAGCTTCTAATTACCGTATTTTCGTAAAACAAATTCAAAGTTTACGTTAAAAACATCGGCTATCCGGGCCTATGAAGTTGACTTTACAAAGAGAATGGACGGCGTCGGCAAATAAACTATTCGTGTATTTCTTGTGTAGTGATAGCTTTCAGTGGAGTAACAGGGATTTATGTTAGTGTTGCTTGCCCGATTGTGATAATGTCGGGTCGAGTGCGGAAGCAGATGGACTGTCCATTAGGGAAGCAGGGGCCGATGCGAGCGACCCTGCCTGTGTCTTCGGTGATGAAGCAGAGTGGAGGGCTCAAGAAGAACGCGAGTAACAGTCCAACACTGTCGCCCACGAATGTATGGCCACGAATATCGCCGGATCACGCGCTGTCTGGTCATAGAAGTCCTGGAGCAGTAACATACAAAGGTAAAACAGTCACATATTTATTCAGTACTCCATCATCAGCTATTTTAAATTACTGCTTGACAAAAATATATGTTCTCATCATATAATCAACAATGCAGTGAAGTATGTTGGTTATTAGTGTTTAAAATCCCTTCATATGACCTTTATCTCATAACTAGGTAACTTACTATGTACTTCTAAGGATATAACTACCCTCTACCCTACAGGTACTAGCAACCTATTTTGTAGGTGTGGCATTTGTGAAAACAAGGGAGTCCTTAACTTGAATGATGCATTAATCAGTGATGATAAATTCAAACTGTTGTTCAGATAAATCATGTTGAATAAGGTTGCTCTATGTATTATTCTAGGCAAAGGAAGGTTTGGCGCCAGTATCAGACGCACGGCATCCCTCGACACACTCTATCATAAAGGGCAATGGCCCCGGGACTATTATCTACACGCCGGCCAGTTGCTTGTTGATAAGTACACACAAGTATGTCATCTAATGCACTTTCCTGTTCAAATTTAGATAAGTTACAAATAGTTTTTGATGTAGATTATAAATACTAGAAGTATTAAATGTGAGTCCGCAATGTATTATTGCAATTACAACTATGCACTGGTTATAGTGAAATAATGAGTTGTAAACTTATAATATAAAAATGACTAGTGCAGCTATATATATGTACATGTAAAGCCTTTTTTAACCTACAAGTAAGAAAGTAAATATTTCTAAAAAGCAAGCAGTCTCCAATTGAAATTATTGTTTTTGATGTGACATAAGACTTGTTAAGAAAAAATATCAAGCAAACAACACCATAATGCATGCTTTTCAGCATCTTATTGTTTCAATAGTTCTTTTGAATGAGTGAAAGGAATAAAGTGCGTCTTGTAGGTTCGTTTCGTGCAATTGACATGCCTTCGAACTTTTTAGGTTGTACGACATGCCAGTTTCCTCACGATGTTTTCCTTCACCGTTCGAGAGTACTGGTAGTGCACATACATTTTTTTAATAGAAAAATCCATTGGTGCACAACCGGACTCGAAATCACGACCTTGAGATTGGAAGGCGGTGTCACTACCACTAGATCACGAGTACTGTCATTAAACATTTATTATAACATATCTATTACCTATACCTATAAACATTTCAGACTGACGAAGGCGGTGGTAACTCAGGTCGGTCCTCGCGAGGCTCTGACGATGACAAGCGCGACCGTCTGCTGCGCTGCCGGCTGCAACGACCACACAAACCATCTGCATCTGGAGACTACTCTGTTCACAACACAAATTCAAACATTAGTAAGTTTTCTGTTCTTTCATCATCATCTTTACAGCATGGAAACACTAAAATCTATTGCCACGCGTGGGTTCGTATCCCATCCTCGTCGCCAGTGAGATGTATCGAGCGTGCATAATGAAAGAACCGTCTTAGTCAAACTCTAGTTTATTACTGCCGGTGAGGGAGACGGATGTCACCGCGGCCAGCTTGCATATTATGCATATACATAACAGTCTCTTCAGCTTTAGCTCAACACTACATTGAGCTATGTATGCAACCCAACTCCGTCCCATTATTATTTTCAATGAAATTGTGATTTGTTTCTTTCCAGGTTTGCGGTTTAGCAGTGGCACCATTCCGCTACGAGCTGCTCGGTCCTCAGTTGAAGGACTAAACCAGGAAATAGAGAGACTGGTTCTCTTCCCTGCCAGCGGCACTCAAACACCACATCATGACCGACTTAGAGACAAGGTATTCCTTATTTTTATCTAATATACAGTGTAACAGTATGCCTGTCTGTTGAAACAGAAATACTGAACTGAAGGAGGTTATAGAGTCTCTCGTTATCTTCCACCTCAGAGCCATTGGAATAGCGATACCAATTAAGAAATGAGATGACCATGATCAATTCTCTTTGTGTCACAAATATGCACAAGATCTGTCACTTTAATTACTCTGTACAAAACAATTATACTTTTAGTTTCTAGATGTTTATTATTGATGAATGTAAATAATTACGATTCAAAAAAGAAAACAAACTTCAATGTTGTAATACATAAAAAATTACAATGATATTTAAGTTTTATGCAAAACATATCAAACTTATACAGTCGTGGTCAACTAATTAGGGACATGCAAGATAGTGAAGAACAATAACCGGTTATGTACATACAAATATAAAACCCTATTGATTTCTCAGTAACTATTATTTGCATAATTTGGTCCGATTATTATGCTTTAAATGGCTGTAAATAAAAGAATAAATAAATAGAAAAAAGTATTTAATATCAAAGGTTGAACATGTATTCAATTTTAAGGTATAATTCTGTAGCTGGACATTTAATTAAGGACAGTAAACTATAATGAAAAATAGAGTTAAACAAAACTAATAATCTGCAGTATTATAATATCTTTAACAGCTCCATTTTATTACGTGTAAAATCAGTACCCAGTAGCAAAACCTTTGTTAGTAATTACCGCTTGACACCGATGTGGCATAGACATTATCAGTTTCTGGCATGTTTCGACAGGAATGTTTGCCCATGCCTCACAAAAAGCTTCATTAAGTTCATCTAAAGTTGTGGTACGATAAGTGGCTACTTTTTTCTTGATTTCGTGCCAAAGGTGCTCGATTGGGTTAAGGTCCGGGCTATTTGCTGGCCAATCTAGCACCGATACTGACTGACTGGTAAGAAACGACTTGACTGAACGGGCGGTATGTTTTGGGTCGTTATCATGCTGAAACGTCCATATAATAGGGAGATGCTCCTCAGCATAGGGAAGCATCGTTTCCTCCAATATTGCCTTGTATTGATGTTGGTCTAAGTTACCCTGAACTTTCCTCACAGGTCCCACTCCACGTCCAGAAAATGAACCCCACATTTTAATGTTTCCACCGCCATGTTTCACCTGCTTTTTTGTGAATCTTGGATTCATTTCCGCTTTTACTGGACGCCGTACGTATTGCCTTCCATCTGAAGAAATCAAATTAACCTTGGTCTCGTCAGAGAATAATACATGTTGCCATTGGGCGTAGGTCCAATGTCCATATTTACGTGCAAACGCCAAACGAGCATTTCTATGTTCTTTCTTCAACAACGGTACTTTGCGAGCCACTCTTCCGAACAACCCTGCTTCTACCAGACGTCGTCGAACGGTCCTAGCTGAGACACCAGCTCTTTCGTCTGTCCCAAACACTTCGTGTTTAATTAAAATAGAGCCTAGAAACGGATCTTTCTTAGCTAACCTGGCTATCATTCTATCTTCTTGCGGAGTTGTTTTTCTCGATCTTTTTGTTCTGGGCACATTTAAATCTGTGTTATTGCGTCTGACATGTTGCACTGCATTGTATACCATAGTTTTTGAACAATTTAAATGTTCTGCTATCCTTCGGTATGGCCAACCATGCTCGACAACAAACTTCATGATAATTTTTCGTAGTGTTGGATCGCAACTTTTATTTTTACCCATTTTTCTTCAAAATATTTTTCAAAACTTAAAATAAATATCGGGATTGCCGCCAAAACTACCACGAAACAATAAGAGAAGAAGTAAAAAAGTATTGAGATTCAAATTTTGAAAATAGAACGCAATATCTCAGTGTCCCTAATTAAATGGCCAGCCAGCATTATTTGAACAAATAGCACTACGATAATCTATCAGCTATACTGTAAAGAGGTTTAATGTTTAAGAAGTTGTTATTGTTTGTATAATCGGGCACATAAATGACTAATTATACTTACATGTAAGAGATATGGAATATGGTTTAGACTCGTTGGAAAATAAAAAATAAATTCACAATTCGGTTTAACCAAAGAGTGTCCCTAATTAGTTGACCACGACTGTATGGGACCATCTCGAGGATAATATGGTTTTCGAAAAAGCAACCACTACTTTTCAAACCCAAAAAAGGATATTCTTATCGTAATCGGTTCGTTAAATACGCATACAAAAACGTACATACATTAGAAATTAGAACCTTCTTTTTTGAAGCCAGTTAAAAAAGTATCAACCACATATTTACAAATTCAGATAACACCAGAAGGGCACCGCGCGCCACTGGCTGAGCTGCTCAGGCGTTCTGTGAATACGCAAACACCGCACGATCTCTGCAACACCGCTCATTCATCTGGTAAGACACAAAGCTTACATATTCCTACCAGTTCTTTTGATAAATTATATTACTTGAGAATAAATCTTTCAAAATGTCTAAACAAAATATTATGGGAATAGATCCGTCATCCAGAGGCTCGCTATCCAGTTCTGGATCCGTGGAATTGCTGCTGGCAGCAGGTCTATAAAACAACATAGCTTTTTGGGCGCTCATAAAATATACGAAAAGGTCTTTACAAAACGTACAACAAAATCACCAATAAACCCTAAAATAAAAACATTCATACATTTATACACATCAGATATTTATGAAATAACAAATTTATCAACCACTCATCATACAATTAAACAAATAATCGGTAGATTGGGTTCAAACATAAACTATTTCTATTGTTCTACCATAAACTTTTTAATTTTATCTTACAAGTACGTTTTGTAAAAACTTATTTGGTAGCGTCTGTATTGCCAATCCCTCGCAACGTAGGTTAGGTATAGTTACGCACTGACCACAATAGATGATAACCTAGCATGGATTTGAAACGTTTTGGTTTCCTTCGCTTTATAAGTACATTTAGTTCCGTAGATTCAACTACCAGTGAACCGTCGCTGCGTATAAGTCTTATGCCATTTCACGTACACAATCTTATATCAACCGCCCTGTCATATTTTAAATTGGAAAATACTCTCCACTTAGGCCACCTCTACTTAAATCTACCCCTAATGCGCTGCAGGGTGTTAAGTTTATAAGAAATAAATATAGGGAAGAGTTCCACTAGTAAATAGTTAAATAAACAAGTAAATCTGTAGCGTATACGACTTTATGCAGCGATGTTTGACGTACACAACATAATTATCTAATAATGTTTTTTATTAGCTTAGATTTTCTATCTCGTTTGAAAGTTAAACTGTATTTACTTATGTAAAATTATATAAATTGCAGGTGGGAGCGTTTGTTCGTCGCCTGATCTCGACGGCTCTAAACTAGGAACATCGCCACAGATCAACCGATTCTTGGCCCGTGAGCCTCCGGATGGTTGTGAAAAGGTTTGTGTACTATTTTAAAAACTCTTTTTGGAAATATATAATACTAGGTTCCGCCCACGGCTTCGCCCGCGTAGTGCCTTGAAAAACAAAAATATATCTATCCCACGGGAACAGTAAATTTTCTGGCATAAAAAGTAGCCTGTGTGCTAATCCAGACTATAATCTATCTCTGTGCCAATTTCATCCAGATCGTAACAAATATACATCCATCCAGACATCCATACATCTACACATTCTTACAAACTTTCGAGTTTATAATATTAGTCTATACCTATATAAGAGCTTAACCTGACTGACTGACTGACTGACTGACTGACTGACTGACTGATTGATCATCGCCGAGCCGAAACCGCTGAAGATAGAAAGCTGAAATTTAGAAGGTGGTTTCCTTTTATAACACAACCACCCACTAAGGCGGGATTTTTGGAAATTCCACCTCTAAGGGGATGAAAAAGGGTGAAAACGTTATTATGAAACTTTTTAACGCGTGGAGCGATTTTCATGAAACTTTGTTTGTGCACTATAAATGCAAAATGAATTGACACGTGTTTCAAGATTTTTCAATATAAGCATCAAAAAGGGGTCAAATGTGGGGGTCAATTTTTGTATGGGAACTTTTTAACGGGTGGTGCGATTGGTCTGAAACTTTGTTTGTGTACTGTAGATGCAAAATGAATGAATACGTGTTTCAGGATTTTTCAATATAACCTTCAAAAAGGGGTCAAATGTGGGGTCAATGTTTGTATGGGAACTTTTAACGGGTGGTGCGATTGGCCTGAAACTTTGTTTGTGTACTGCAAATGCACAATAAATGGACACGTATTTCAGGATTTTTCAAAATAACCTTCAAAAAGGGGTAAAATGTGGGGTCAATGTTTGTATCGGAATTTTTTAACGGGTGGTGTGATTGGTCTGAAACTTTGTTTCGTGTTTCAGGATTTTTCAACATAACTCTAAAAAAGAGAGGCAAGGAAGGGGGGGGTCAATGTTTGTATGGGATTTTTTAACGGGTGATGCGATTGGTCTGAAACTTTATGTAAATAAAAAATGAATGGACACGTGTTCCAAGATTTTTCAATATAACCTTCAAAAAGGGGTCAAATGGGGGGTCAATGTTTTTATGGGTACTGTTTAAAGGGTGGTGCGATTGGTCTGAATTTTGGTTTGGATACTTTAAATGCAAAATAATATGAAACGTATTCCTGGATATTTAAAAATAGCCCTCTAAAAAGAAGTGTGATTTGTTTGAAACTTAGTTTCGATACGAAGTGAACGAAGTCGCGGGCGGGACAGCTAGTATATTATAAACTCGAAAGTTTGTATAGATATTATTGTTGATATGACCTGCTATACAGTAACTTTGTTTTAGGTGAACTTAAAAGCCGGTGAGGGTGCGTACACAGAAGCACTTCTCATGAAGCCGGCGGTATCTACCTTTACTCTACGCCCATCGCTCGGCTCTGCGTTCCAACCTCTTCAACCGTCGCCGCCGCCCCGTTCTCCGCCTGCGACTCACTAACTCACCATACCATCCTGTAGGTATTACAAATACCACTTCACTTTAGGGACTTTAATTTTTTGTTATCTAGATGTTCGGTTGTGTGCAATTGCACATAGAATAACACAGAACTGTCTGATCTGTTGACCAAAAGTGGAACTGGCATGGCATAATGTATAACCGTGTATAACTTACAACACCGTGCCATTATTGGGTCTGGTACAAATTGTAGTCTACTTCTATGAAGTATTACAGTGCAATTCTGAGTTTCCCTATGTGACTGCAACAGTATGCAACCAACTTCATGGTACGAGAAATATCTGTTTAAATTCCTGAATTCCCATAAAAATGCACAGCAATGGGAAGGTCCCGTTTGGTATCATGGTGTCATAGCATCATTGATTTTCTCATGTTTGTGGCAACTACACTATTGTTGTGACAATAATACAATTTAATTAGTGGCAATGTGTAGTCCATGTGTACTGGGAATTATGTTTGTCAATTTTCAAATATGAGCGAGATTTTAAAATCTCTTAATGTATTTTATGAGTGTCGCGGAATAAATTCTGCTTGATAACCAAAGCGAAAATCACAACTTTTACCATTTATATGTCGGTAACGTACAGTAATGCAATTAGTTAATACCGTTAACTGAAGATAATTGTCACGATCATTAATCTACGAGTACTTATACATTTATAAAACAAAGTCTTATTAGTTACACCATTTCTAACTCAAGAACGGCTGGACCTATTTTCATGATTTTAAATTTTTTGTTGTATTTTTCTCTGCCTCGTATAGCAGAACAACAATGAAAATAAATAAAATACGGACAAAGTCGCGGGCAACAGCTAGTTGTAAATATAAATTAATGCTGCGTAATATAACTCTCTCTAAACTGATACCTATTCTAATATCCAGATGGTCCATCGAGTATGTATTCAATACACAAACTAGATGAATGACTCATGAATAAACATTATGTCTATCTACTGTAGATAACAATAAACAAACATATTAATTTTAGACTTGTGTAGAACTCATTATACAATTTAATTTTCACATTACGACTGGGTATATTTGTTTGATCTCATTTTATGTATTATTCGAGTAAAGTATGTAGGCAGTGCCCTCTTTTACGTGTAACCCCTGATTCTGATTGTATGCGTAGTAGAATATAATAATCAACACAAAAAACATTAATATCAATAGGTTATTTTACTTATTTTCGGACCAAATATCTTATATGGGCCAGGGCATCATACGGTCATGGTCATATCAGTTGTTAGAAACATGTTTAAATGCAAAAGCTTTAAATTGTTGGTAAAGTGAAGAGGAAGATATCAGACTGAATTTTTTAACTTTACTCATACTTTGATACAGGTATGTTGACTTTAATTTTTTAGTAGTGTATTTGGAAGTGCCTCATGTGCATTAGCGCTGTAATTCTTGTATATTCTTTCAACTCGAATAAAATTCTGACTACCTATGTATATTTTCTGTTAATATTAGGACTCTTTAGTCAATATCTGTATCAGGTAAAAGAGTTGTATATTTGGTTTAAACGATTGGTTATTTAAAGGTGGTTTCGACCACGCCACCGCGCGATTATTGTATCTCTCATTTTGGCCAAAATGCATTTTTTCTCATCGAGACTGATAAACATAGTATGAGGACAAATTACACATAAAACATAGTTAGATCTGCTTTTGGACATAACGCAATTATTTTTGAACCTTTTGTAAATTTCTACGGCAGATATATATTTTGGAAGGCTCACCTTTGGATTACATAATAGTATTTAAACCTCATCTTTGCTCAATACTGAAAAAAAGTTTAAGAGCCATACTTATATGCCGAATTTGAAAAATTTAACTTTGTATGTTAATATTTCCATTTGCTAATGTAAATGAGGGATATTGTTTATTCAATAAAACGAATGTGATAATGTAAGTAAAGTAATCGTTGGAAGCTGACTGTTGATCGTAGCTTGACAACTTTCGGCAAACTGATGACGTACCTATAGTGCTGGTGCGCGAGTCGCGATTATCGACGGCTAATCGAAGGCTCCTGTAAATGGCCGCGATCGTGATTACTTCCACGTTCGTCGCAACCGCTTCGCCGGGCAGCAATGAGCAATGCAACATTGTGTGAACACCTTATCGACGGGCAATGCTGGCCTATCATGACGCATGCATGGCCCATTGTGTGCAGGAGGCTTAATAAATGTACGCACAAAGTTACCAGTTGCCACGAGTTGTGAAGTGTTACGAAGGTGCTGAGTAGTGTTTAGTGTACAGAGAGATGACTTTAAGCTACAAGAACAGGGTGTTGATATATTGTATGCGAACGTATTGTATACGCACGGGATGGCGACAACAAGATAACAATTGACCATGAATATGACAATCAAAATCCATAGCCCATTAATGCTAAGAAACTGAAAATACAACTATTGTACAAATATTTCTCTTCTCTATTTACACATAGGTAATCATCTGGTAGAAATACTGAGATTGTGTTTGTAAATGCTACTCCAAAGTAAAATGTTTTCATAAGTAGTGTATTGTGGAAAACATTAACATGAAAGAAAAACCGAGCCAGTATTTAAAATCCGGATTTCTGTGTAAAAATGTTTCTGAAGTAAGTGCAATATTATAGCTGTACCTAATGTTGATAAACAACCAAACTGATTTCGATGTAAACGTCATTGTTAGAGTATTGTTGCTAGAAAATATTTTCATGCCTAAAATAAACTTTTCTTTGCACCATTATTGTCGTAATCACATCAATGTAACTATATTATAAGCTTGGTTGTTATTTTTGCATTGCTTCCTAACCGCTTCTAGAATCCCCACGCTTGGAACCCAATACATAATTATGCTTTACTATTATAATAATAATGTTTGACATAATTGTATGTCACAGGTCCAGGTTGTAATAAAAATTACATCATAAGCCTCCCCAAATGTCGTTAGGTACCTACTTTAACTTTTAGTATGGTTTCGTGAAGAACTCGCAAATTATTAGCTGTTCTAAACAATGTATGAAATAATTCCGGTATATAATTACTTAATTTTAAAAGTGAACCACTTGACAATGAAATGGGATTCCCATTTATAGATGTTTTTACTGCGCCGAGTGCAGCGGTTTTTAATTGTTTATTCCCTTCGAAACTTAGGAGCTTATTTTTATACGAACTCAAAATTTGCAATCACACAAGTTAAATATTATTTAAATTGAGCGAAGCTACGTACAATCGGTTATTCTCGAAGCATCATCGGGTACCGCAGTTGAGTTATCGCTGCTTCATTTTACCTCCACTGAAACGTCTCTAAATGGGAATAAATAACTGTTTTAAAGTATATTATGTTCAGGGTAGCAGATGCGAAATGTAACATTAAAGTTACACTGCTAGTACCTTAGATTTGATAGTTCTTTTATAAAGTAGATGTTTAATTTTATATTTTAGTTTGCTTTTAGGTAAACGATAAGTTTGTAATTTTAATTATTACAATTTATTTTAGATTAAATACTAACATTTAAACTAAACCAAAAGTGCCCATTGAGATAATTTTATAATTCAGGCAAGTGCTTTGTTCAGCATTTTAATAATAATGTTAAGGCGACAAAATTAAGAATTAATAAAATAATTATTAAAGTAGGTATTTAAGAATTTTAGTTATCTAAAATTATTGAGGTTTAAATATAAAACTCGTTTAGTTTTTTTTTTCATTTGGTGTTGGACAAAGTGCTTGTTTAGGTAGAGGCATTAATTAACATCAATATGAATAGTATGTACTTTTAAGTAATAATAAGAATGGTTTTATTATAGTTTTGTTTCAGAGAAGAAATTCTAATTACTATTTTTGTTTCCAATATTTTATGACTTTTTCTGTTTTCACTGTAATCTTGCTGTATTGCAGACATATCCAATATACAGACTGATTTAAAATACTGTTTTTTATTAATTTTCATTTGCGAGTACGAGTATAATCATACTACACTTAGGTTAGAAGAGTTTAGTTAGATTAAACAAGCATTTATATATAAATGCTTATTTTTGCTTTATAGCAATTACATTTAAAAGCTAAACCGATTTTGATTAAAATAGGTATCTATGCCCATAGTGATGTGTACTGATATTTACTTACCCTGAAAGACGGGAATGAAATGAGATGTCAAATTAATAAAGTTACGCTTGGATGATGAAAACCTGACGCGCGTTTATAAATTGCGCGTCACAGTTTGCACATAATATATATTCGATCAAAATGTGTTACTTATGCATAAAATTAAATTACGTTCAAATAAAAAACAAAATAATTTCCGCAGTTATATAATTTAACGTTTCTATACATACATTACATACATAAATAAACTTGATTCAAAATAAACAAAAATAATATCACAATAAAGTGGGCGGAACCAACTTCCGAAACCCGTCACACACATGGCTTGCACCAAACATAATTACATAACTGATTATATAATTGTAAATAAATAAAACTCATAGGAATGAATCACATGGACTACCTAAACTGAATAAACTTCTAACACAAAAGGTTTCTTTAGGACACCTCTTATAGATAATTCGTCGAAGTATTCAGTATAAAAACTACACACACTCCGTTATTAACAAACGCTGTATAGCCATAAAAAATAAGGTTGATGTAACTTTCTACTAAACATAAATCTGATTTTCCTAAGTTATTAACTTAACAATGGTCAAGTACAAACACTTTTTATTGCTCCATTGTTTTAGAGGATTATATTAATTAATCACTTTCTGCTAGTTCACCAAATGCACATTATCAAGGCTGTTGATGAGCTAAATACTATTCAACGTTTATTAATAAGGCTCTCTTATCTATAAGTACAAATATTAATCGGTTGTACTAGCATTGCTACTGCTTTGAGCGAACTTTTCTTTTTTCGTTGCTATCCAGTTTTCAATCTTCTCTTTCAGTTCTGTGTTGGATTTCACCTGATCCATGGATAGTGGCGAGCGGTTGAAGGGATCTGATTGGTCACTCAAGAGATGCCTGAAATTAATGAATATTATAGTAAGAATGAAACATGAAAAATGAACGAGACGAATGTCATATTGTGACAAGGAGAGTGTAGGTGGATGGATACAAGTCAAATAAAAGATGGATGGACTGTGTGAAAGACATGGGCAACGGACAATGGCTAGATAAACTTATTGTTATACCTCGCAATTGTAGTTCTGTCGACTGTGGTCCGTGAACTGGGTAGTATAACGGGGTCCAACATCAACGTGCTCATGATGGGGTCAAGGAACTCCTCGGGTGCGTTAGCCAATATCTCCTCATTCCGTTGCCGCTGCTCTGCGATCACGGCGACGCGCGTCGCAAACTCTTGCAGAGAACCGATGAGTGACCCGCCTCCGATCCGTACTGCAAACATTTACCATTTTACTAAACTTTACATATAACAAAAGTTAAAGAAAATAAAATTATACAATAGCCGGCCTTTATCGCTTCTAGCGAACTTTAGACATCCTTTGGACTGCCACGCTGAACTAAACATAACGACTAGTGACTGTCGCCTTGAGCATTTGTCTACCCTACGGTCATTTATACAACTGAAGATGTTAAAAAGCTTTTTTGCATAATTATATTCTTCATTATGTCTCCCTATACGGTTCTCATAATATACAAGACCCGAACGCGTTTTAAAATGGTCCTTAAAAGCACTGGACTGCAAAAACTAAGCCTTTAATGTGTATCAGTATGAAACATGGTTTTGACCAATTGGTTAATGTAATTACAATCTCACCTAGCACGGCCTCGGCCAGTGTGAACAGTTTCGGCGAGTAGGATCTCCCGTCATCGGACACCGCCCCGCAGAATCGCTCGTTACTGCCGAGCTCGACATACATGCGGCAGATATCAAGCACTGTACTCGCCGGGTCGAATTCATAATCTTTCATGTCTTTTACCTGAGAATTATTATCACAATACTTTATCGCGACTGACCTATTGACCAGCAAAGCAGAGTCTAAACAGCTGGTTATAAAGCGCTGAATTGGAGTGTTTCTTTGCATTAAGGAATTCAAAAAAAGTCAAAAGGACATGATAATTAAAATAAAATAATTAAAGCTGACTATAAATCCTACTAATATTATAAACGCGAATATTTGTAAGAAAATGTATGGATGTCTGAATGTATATTTGACGACCTCAGTGGCGCAGCGGGCAAGAGTCCGCCTGCGACGCAAGAGGTTGCGGGTTCCATTCCCGCCTTGGAACAAATTTGTGTACGATCTGCAGAAATTTGTTCCGTTGGTCTGGGTGTGTATGTATAATAAAAAATATCTATCTATGTAGCTATATCATGTATTAAATATATCAGTTATCTGGTACCCATAACACAAGCTTTGAGTAGCTTACTTTGGGGCTAGATGATGCAGTGTGGATTGTCCAGCATTATTTATTTATTATTATTATTATTATTATATTTGTTACTCTTTCACGCTGAAACGGCTGAACTGAACGGATCTGGATGGAATTTGGCACACATATAGATTATGGTCTGGAATAGCACATAGGCTACTTTTTATCCCGAAAAAATGTACGGTTCCCGTGGGATAGATTTCTTTGTTTTTCAAGGCGCCACGCGGGCAAATTCGTGGGCGGAAGCTAGTAGTATATATCAATTTAAAAATTACATGAAAACTAAAACTAACCTTGAAATTCTTCTTGTTAGGCCCCACGAGATGCAGCAAGAAGTAGTTGAGCATTGAAGCTATGCGCTCGACCAGCGTGGGGTGACAGAACACGTAATCAGCGTGTGCCGTCAGTCTGACGAGCATCTTTATAGTTTCCCTTCCGAGTATATTATCGAACCGCGCCATCATGCCAATGTGGGACAGCGTACTGAGGTTCTGCGTCCGCTCCTGCTGAGGCATACTTGTCCATCTTTCTGAATCTCTATGAAAGACAATAATAATTAATAAACTATAACAATACCTCAACAAATTCAGATTTACGCCGACACGATGTGCGTAATATAGTTGAACAATCAAATAAACTCGATAAATTTTATAATAGGTAAATTCTAAGGAATATCTTGAACATGAGTCTGCATTTTTTAGATGTAAATTTATTATATCAAGTATCTATAACTAGTTAATTTATGGAGATAAGTACTTACTGTAAAGCTTGCATTGTGCGTATTTGCGCCATGTTATTGAGCGCTTCGTCGAGGAGGAAGATTGAGTCATTTATAAGCAGATTAACAAAACGTAGGAATATCGGTGGGTGTACTGCCTCCATATTAGATTCAGCTTCTTTAGCGAGTACCCTGAAATAAATAAGAACATTTTCACGTTAAAAAACACATAACCACAAATTATCATCGAAAATACCGGTAAATTTAAGTTATTTTTACTTGGAAAGTTGTATTTTAAGATCAACCACACTGCAAGTAGGAACAGTTTACACTTTATTTTATTATTCCTCCCAGTAGTAGACAACATCATTGTTTTATACTCACGTTAGAGCGTCTCTATGTTCCTCGATGCCCCAAAGAAACTCCATAACCAGATACATAGGCCGCCGGTAGTTGAACTTCTGCTCAAACTGCACACTGCTCCCCGTCATCTCGATACCGACGAACACGTCGAGTAGGCATCTCATTAGCTGTAATAAGACCCACATTTTTAGAGCATTGTGAATTGTGCATTGTGCAGAGCGCTGGTGGTGTAGTGGTAGCACCCCTGCCTCACGATCCGAAGGTCGTGGGTTCAAACCTGGTCGTGCACCAATGAGTTTTTCCATTCGAAAAAATTATGTGCGCAATGCCAGTGCTCTTAAACGATGAAGGAAAACATCGTGAGGAAACCGGCATACCCTAGAACCAAAAATTCGAAGGTATGTGTCATAGGTTAGTATTCTTATAAGCGGCGATGGGCTTGCAACCTGTCACGTACGGAATACTAACTACTGTGCTAAATGTGGGCATGTACCAAATGTCATGTTTGGACTTGCCTCTGAAACCCCCTTTAGATATCCTCAAAGATCTAATTAACTAAAGATCTGAGCTCTGAGATCTACCGAGCCTGGGGATTACAGTCGTGATCATATTTATTTTGTGAATAATATAGACGCTCTAAAACGAGACAGGTATTTTTTTACAATGTGACCTACCTGTAATCTATGTGGATGCTCCTTGAACAACTGCTCTCGATAGAACGACGCCAGATTACCCAGAGGTTGATGGTCATCTGGGTGATTCGGCAGCATTGCTTCAAGGCATTCTGCTAGCCGAGCTCTAAAATAACATGTTTTGTAAACAAGGTTATTGGATTCAAGGTACCAAAAAGAGTACAATGTAACAAGCTTGGCGCTCTACTGACACCGTGTTTAGAGTTGTCAGTACTTGGATGGATGATCGCTAGTGGGAACTAAACCTGAACGCTTCTGTGCTTCGGAAGACACGTGAAGTCACTATAGGTCTTGACGAAGGCTTTGGATAGCCTATTAGCTCCATCATTTAGAATTGACTTATATGTATAAACTTACTACTAGTGCAACTGACCTCAGATGTGGGTTCTTCATTCGCTCCTGATCCCCCATGAAAGTGAGCACAAGAGTGAGCACGGGGTTCAGCGACCCCGATATGTCTCCTTCATCGTTTATAGCGCCGACTGTTCGCCGCGACATCGTTACTAGTACCACTATATTTTCTAGCACGAACTCTGGTATACATCTGCAAAGTTTAAAAATAATTTATTTCACCTGGCGCTATAAAAAAGTCAATAGTTTTATTTAATAACCATTTTTAAATATTTGAGGTGCTAAGTGACATTTGTTCCTGATTCCAGCCCTAACGAAATACGAGAAGAATTACGCAAGTCATAGCTTTCTTGTCTTTCGGAAGCCTCCAGCCAGGCAGCATTGAACTTACTCATCCAAGACTTAAAACCTAATACTATGAGGTTTATCATATACTTACCTAGTTTTATTTTGCGTGTTAGGTACCTATAATTTAATTCTTTAACTTCTCATTCTATCTTTCCTGTGCACCTTCGCATTGTTGGACATGGGCATGTTTTTATATGCAATTGATTAAGCAGTAATCTTACCTCAATGTGTCCGGCGGAGGCGTTGTGATTGGCATCTCTATTGGTACCAGGTGTCCCGGCGCGTAGCTAGCTTGTACTCCTTCCGTGTTCGGTCTGATTGCGACTTGCACCAGCCATATGCAAGTCATCGCTTGTAAGCGATGTAAGTTCTTTAGCATGTCCACTTCAAGCAAGGCGCATCGTAAGCTAACCAATCTGTAAAAATATTTAGTACTTACGCTTTACAATAATTTTAAATAGAATTAACCTTTTTAGGGTTCCGTAAAAAAACGGAAACCTTATAGATTCGTCATGTCTGTCTGCCTGTCCGTCCGTATGTCACAGTCACTTTTTTTCTGTTAATCAAGTCACAAAAATCCAGTAAGAAAATGTTGCAAGGTGAGATCTTAAAAAAACAATTACTGAATGAATATAATTATAGTTACCTCGTCATAAGATGGTGTGCCCTTTGCCGTAAAGGCTCTAACAAATGCTGGGCGCCAGTCGCAGCATCAGATAAGGTACGCTGCGCTTGCCCCAACTCCTGCCCACATCGCCATAGCTTCTCCGCGCACACTCGTACACCTAAAAGACAATTATTATCAATTGTTAGTTATAAGAAATAATCATATACCGATATTGTAAATAGAAACTTCATCTTCTTATATAAAATTTTATACAATACTATCTAGCTTATACTGTAAGTGTGAAAAAGTATTTTTTTGTCAGTCCCATCCTGCTCGGTTATAATGGCCGTCAGGCGCAGAAGGAAGCCAGGAGACCTAAGATCATCGAACCATCAATTAGTAGCTTAAATGAAGTATCGCGTAACTCAAATATTCTTACCTAAATCCATGCACTTTTGCGTCATGAAAAAGCACTCTGTAACAAAGTTGTATGTCTCAGCGGTGGGTCGTTTCAAAGGCTGGTCATTATCATCTGTTTTTGCCGGCAGAAGACATGTGTCTTCATGTAGAAAATCCATATGAACTGATTTTGCTGCACATTCTTCTGGCTGTGGAATGTAAAAATATATTAAACATTTTTCTATATTTATTCATTAGACTTCTTCATATTTTTATTGTGTCCTTAGCAGATCAATAAACATTTAAATATTTGGCAACTTTCAGAGATGTCAGTCTGACTATTACTATCAGTCCCTTATATCTATTACTATATCTATGTCTTATTATAACTGTGTAATATGTATAACTTATGCATTGTTTATTTTCGCAGAACTTAGTTGGTTAGCTAGACCAACAGAAATATTACCATTCATTTATGAAAATGGCATGTTCACATTTATGTATTATGTAGTTATGGCATAACCAATTAGGTAGGTGGTTAATGAGTTTGATCTTACTGGTACAGCTCCATAGGTGGGGTCAATTTTGAGTGATTTGGGATCATCTGATGTAGAACAGAACGGCTGGCATAGGTTCAGTAATACTGCTCCCAGATTTATCATGAAGCCATCTGACACACATCGCATTGTTGACGCGTTCACTTCATTTGCCTTAAAAATAATAGTATCTTGAACTAAGATTGAAGGAAGATAAAAGAAAAGTTCAAAATCAACAATACTTTTATTGATGAACTGAAATAGAGTTAAAATGTATTGAAAATCCATTTTTTTCTTTTAATGAGGTATGATATAATGGTTACATACCTGATTCCAGATTTTTCCTCTAGAAACATTTGTCTTCAAACATTTGCCAATCCAAGTGAGTAAACGGCTCCTCATTTCAGGACCTCCTTTCAGTAAGGAAAGGAATATTTTGTGCAAGTTATTGGTTAGATGTGAAATAGCATTCCATAGTGATGACTCAATCATTGTTGTTGCTGTCTGAAATAGACATAATAATCTCTAATCAATCTTAAGTTACTCTTTTATGACTTAAAAATCAACATACAGATTATACAATAAATCCTTGAGCTGAAATTTGGAGGGTAGGTTTTTTTTTTTATCTGGTTGCACTAATAAAATAATTCACCCTCTAACTAAGGGGTTTAGTGGAAGGTAGAAGTTTGTATAAAAATAACAACATTAATGCAAACAAAGTTATGGGAAGTTTTACAGTATGTAATGTAAATGAATTAGTTACTTTAAATAAGCAATGCATATTTTTGTTTAATTTTATACATTGTTGGTGGATATTTTTCAGTATTTTTGTAGATCCAGATGAATTTTTACAATTATATAAATGACTTTATTACTATCCACTATTTCGTTAATAACAGTCTTACCTGGTCCATAGGATTGTCGAAGAACTCATGCAATGATGTAGCTGTCCTAGGTAGCACTGAGAGGCTTAGTAATGCTCCAAGTACACAATCCTGGTAAAGTCTCCCATTTGACTCAATCTTTGGTTCACAAGCTCCCATTAAAATAGGCGCCAAGTAATTATTAGCTAAAAATGTTATATAATATAGTTGTTATATAATATATACCTACCTAGTATTTTTGTAATAGTTTTTTTATCCAGGAAAAATACCAGGTTAAAGTCAAAAATTGCATGGCTGTAAAACACTGCTAGAACACATTATAAGAGTCATCATTTTGCCTATCTGCAATATGAGAGAGTCACTTACAAAACAAAGATTATGTCTAGTCATATTATCTAAAAATAACTTCTAAGCATTTAGTATGTATTAATGATGTCCTTACCAGCAAAGAGTTGGATTGATGGTACAACATAAATAGGAAGGCTTATTAGGTTAGATTTGTTGATATCTGTGTGGATTAATGTGAGAACTGGCAGCATTGTATCACGCAGTTGTTCTTGGGCTTCTGGTTCACCTGCATATTACAATTTAATTAAATAAAAAACTAAACTATCATAGGTACCTACTTAGTTTACTTAAATTTTTATAGCAAATCAACTCACCATCAGACATAAACGCTTTAACAATATCCATGAAAAATGAATGGCTCTGGGGATCAACATGTTGTAATAGTTCTAACAACTGCAAAGAAAAATCTTGGCCTTCAAATAAAGCTGGTTGCTTGAGTGCCGTTACTGCATTCCTGAATATAAGTTCTTTCATTTTTTCCACCACATTTTTTACAGTGTCACTTTTACTTGAATCATAACTCTGCAGATTTTGCATTGAGTTGAATAAATATGGAAATATCTGTCGCTGAATTACATGAGACTGATATAGTTTGAATTTCGTTGGTATCACATACACTTCTGGATTTGGTAGTAGCAACCTCTCGAAAAGTCCCTGTTCTAATGCTTCTAAATCAATTTGTATTCGGGGCTTTGATGCTTCTGCCAGGTCTTCCAGGTAAACCAATTGCCGGTCCGTGATACCCTCAAGAGCGTTAGGATTTATTGTTATATGAAAAACATTTTCAATAATGTTATTTACCATTTCATTTTCGTCAATTTCTTTTGTCCTTTTTGATGAAGCTTGTAGAAGCAAATTTTCGTCATCGTTAACTGGCTTATCTTCAGACACTCCCAGTAATCCGGAGAATGGATTATTTTCATCTGACATAGTGGAAATTCACTTGCTCAGCAAATACATTCAAGTATACAATCTGCTGAGTAGGTTGATATCGCTCTGTCTACGGTAGATAGGTACCTACCTAGTTACCAACCTTACCCCCCAAAAACCACTAAACACAATAAATAGAACTCTTCTTCGGTCTCTTTCGTCAAGTATTGGCTATCTTCATTTGAATGTAAATGCGCTGACTGGATAATTTATCAACGAAACTAGAAATCAAATTATCTAAAAGGCAACAACACCACACACATGAACAGAATTTATAACAGGAGAAAGAAAGAAATGTACGTTCATTACAAGTCAACAATGGATTGAAATAAAATAATTACAATAGATAGTCCACACCACAAAACACAGCCAGCCCCTACTCTACTCTACCTACTCTGTCTGCTGTCTGTCTGCCTGCTGTGCTCTGTGGGTGATGAATGATCAGTGTAGCCGGCAGTCAAACTGAAAAAGTTCCACACCCAAGGCTTATAAAAGTCCGAAAATTTATAAATTTGACCAAAAAAGTCCATTTTAGTCAAAATGCATAAAACATTTTTTTTACCTTGTCTATAAGGAAGGGTTATCTTTTTCGCGTGTATCTTTTATCGTTTGTTTGTTTGTAAATTTATTTTGATGCCTCGTACTTCCAAACGGCTGGATGAATTTCGACAGTTAGGGTATCGTTATATTCGTATTAAATAACCCAACTGTCCTTATAAAGGTGTATGAAAACAAAAATCAAAATAACAAATTTTTAACGCAAAATAGTAATAATACGTTATTGAAAATATATTAACCAAAACTATCGAGTTCCTATTAAAAATAACGGAAGTCCAACCTATCAAAAATAAAGGATTACAAATAGGTAGGTATATAAGTTGCATCTTTCAATTTAATGTTTCATTCCAAAAATAATTAGTTATATTTTGTTTTTGTTCATAAGAGTGTAATGGGACACGAATAACTCTAAAATAAAATAAATAATCAAAACAATCAATGACCCCACTGCTAAAAAAGTCATTTTTAAAGTAGGTAATGCACTAAAAAACAAAATTATTATTTACTAGCTTTAGCCCACGGCTTCGCCCGCGTGGTATCTTGAAAATCAAAAACAAATCTATCCCACGGGAACGGTTCTATTTTCCGGGATAAAATGTAGCCTATGTGTTATTCCAGATCATAATCTATATCTGTGCCAAATTTCATTCAGATCCGTTCAGCCGTTTTAGCGTGTACGAGTAACAAACATCCAGACATCCAGACATCGTCACAAACTTTCACGTTTATAATATTATCCTACTAATTAGTAGGATTTATTAAAATAAAAACTCGCAGCTGGGGGTTGATCCAATCTAACCAACAACGAACTAAAAATCCCGGAGTACTTTGAAAATGAAAACATGAAAACTGATCAAAATCAATTAATAAATCACTAAGTACCTACATCAGTCACAATGCTTAAAACTTATATAATTAATACCTATATAAAACCGTAGACAAAGAAGAAAGCAATTAATTCATCTGTCTACGAGTAAAAAAGTCCGAAAAAGTCCGGAAGACGTCATGGTCCAAGAAAGGTCCGCTGACCCATGAAATAGTCCAAAAAGGGACTAAAACGACCGCACCGGCAACACTGGTGATGATGGTTTTTATTATTATGTAGGTAGACCTACTACTATAGGTAGGTAGGTACTGCGCTGGCTGGCATGGCATGACATGACAGTCAAGGGTATTTTTTTTTTGGTTAGACACTTCATTGAAATTTGATTATTTTGATTAGTCATTGTCACAGACTAACCAAAATAATCAAATTTGTCTGACTTTGAAGCATGAGATAGTTGAGACTATGTTGATAATGTTTTACGAAAGTTTTACGTCTGAATATGTAAATTCATTAAATGTTTTTTTAGGGAAATAAAAATATTTTTATTATTTACTTAAAACTTAAAAAAAAAATATTTTTTACAGCTTGTAATAATGCAACAATAGACATTTGATGCACTCATTTTAAACTTTTACTTATAAACAAAGCTTGTGATAATGATGACGAAAGCATAAAGTTTTATAAGTATTATAAAATGGTTTCATTTTAAATTAATGAGTATAAACTCAGTAAAATAAATATAATTTATTTGTTAGTATTGCAGTTGGACGGATATTGTAAGTAGTTTCAAAATAACGCCGAGTGAGGGCGTGGCGTTGATTTAACTGTACTGTAGCGACATCCGGGAAAGTGTTGAAATTATGAACTAATTCACTTGGAATTTTTACGTAATTTCGCAGCAGTCGTCGTTCGAAATCAATCTATCGTACACGAATAGTTACGTTTTATGCTGATGATTATGAGATCAATTTTATATAGTTAGTAGGAGCATAGTGAACCGTTATAATAATGTAAGATTTGGTAACACTTAGTATTAATATTGTAGGAATATACGCGTCGGTGATTTGATCAGAAAACTAAAGTTGATAAAATCAACCAAAATCAGCGGTGATAAACCTACTGCTACACTTTCCTGTACACTCATAAATATTCGCATTGCGAACAATTCATGTTTGTACATAGGTAAATATACAATAAGTACCTACACCAAACAATCAAATACTAGTTCGTCAAAAGTTAGTATGATGCTTCAAAATGGCGTCTTGGTTTTGATTTCGCTCAATGAAGTGTTAGCTCGGCTCGGCTCGGCTCATGGTTTTTTGCATGCATTACTAGGTCCTTATCTATTTTTGTGTTCCTATTATTTTGGTTAGATGGGCTCGTTTATTTAGTAGAGGTACCTAGGTAGGTAGCCACAGTTGCTTACCTAGTCTATTAAAATTACCAACATTGTAGGTAGGTAGTTACATACCTACCTATTATATTGGTAGGCTTTGTAACCTACAAAATAAGTGCAGGCCCTGTTTACCTACCAATACCTACCTACTAGGTACCTATGCTTTGTGGGGTGTCGGATAAACAGCGCATATTTTGCTCGTTTCGTCAATAACATATTTTAGTAGGTAGGTACCTAGTACCTATGTCGATGTAGGCCACATTTTTCTTTGCTCGTAGAAACGAACTTGTCATTATAATGCTACCAAATAAGAAAGGCGCAATGGGGGTTTCATTCGTTTGTCACGTAGGTACTGGGTATGTAGGTACTTAAAATAAATAATACTTGTGCTAGTGTGAGTGAGCGTTATACGACTCGTGACCTCGATGAAAGATGCACAATATAATGCCATGTTCTAGAAGTCTGACGTCATTTAAATCGTGGCTAGAACGCAGAGAACACAACATCAAGACATTGTGAAATGTGAACAACCGCCCACTGGCTGTTGGCTAGCTAGGCTGGCTGAATCACCAAATTTATTATTTGAAAGTGGTGGCTATGAACAGTTACTGTACTGACTTCTGCCATTCATGTTGATTAGTATCTACGCCTAAGTAATTTTGTGATTATTGGAGAAAAAAGTATCAATGCTATTTGTTTCTGCGTATCTTAGGTAGGTGCAGTATATAAACATAACTAGCGAGATTTTCTTTAATCTCAACGTGGTAAAGGTTAAATAATAAGGTTAGTTTTCCTAGATGAAAACATACACGGTCTTCTTGGTAATTCACGGTAGGTTATTAACCTAAAAAGAAGAGCAGAGACGTCTAGGAAAATGTGATGCTTAAGTACAAAGAAGCAAATCACTTAGGTTGGTAGGTAGGTACCTACCTATTTTGAATTTGTGAAATTCTCATTATATTACTTGGGTATCTCCTAAGTTGAATTTTGGAGATAATTATATTGAATTAATGACTTTCCTACATCCTTGTGCTATAAATACGTATTTTGTGACCTTGTGGCATTAATCTGACAAACCTATTCAATTTGGTCGGATTATACTTACTAAAATGGCAGCCGTGGCGTTCATTGTCTTTTGTTTACATCCTTTGTATGTGACGCATCTAGTTTCTTAGGAGATCAGCGCACATTTTAATGTTTTTTAATTGAAGTACCTACCTACTTAGGTATTTGCTTGCAACAATAACTAGGTACCTACCAACTTACAAAATTCATTTTAATAGTTAAATTTATTATTTTATGTATATTATTTTACCTAGGTATATAACTTACCTACATACCACTTCTATTTTTTCGATAGGTAGGTATCTCTACCTACTTAATAAATTTAGATAACCTTAATGACTTTCTGATGCTTGCGAAAGTTGCATGGTCCACCTACCTAGCTAACATACCTACTACTAGCTCACCCTAAATATTTTCGTTCTAATTTTTACACAATGTCGAAGAAGGTAGGTTTTATCGTAAAAATTCAGGTCACCTAATGTTGTTTGTTTTAATTTTGTATAAAAATAATATAGGTACCTATTGATAAACCAAAGGTACCTACGAGTAAGTTACGCCCAGTTTCATAAGTTGGTAGGTGGTCTATGTGCTAAACCAGAAAACGTCGTAATATTATGCAACTCAACAATATTTAAACCGTATCTACCGTAAGTAGGTATCTACATGTAATAAGATTCAAATTGTCAAGAGCGGTTCTGAAGTTAATGAAGTCTATAGATTTATTGACCTAAGTACCTACATAATTAGGTAGGTACCTACTCTAAATAATTTTGTTAGGCACTATTCCTTGTACTTAACAAAACGCAGAACAAATGTAACTCTAATGTTTAATCTTTGTTTTTTTGTCTAAAATTGCAAGTTTTGACATTTTCTTCTAAATTAAGGTGAGTCACTTCGAACGATAGCGGTGACACGATTCAAGTCCTATTAAAAACGGCTTGTGATTGGGATTTTCGTATGGAAAATTCAATGTGCATTATGCACCCAGTGATCGTTCTGGTAAACTACTACCGTAAACAGTTCAGAGTGACAGTCGCTAGGGGCGCTTATTGAGTCTTCATACACTGCAGCTCACTCAGCCCATATTAGAAACTAACAAAACTCACAGCCGAATGTAAACATAAGTAGGTACATCCAATAATGTCTCTATTTTTTGCGATAAACATAATTACCATTACGTTACGAGTAGGTAGGTAGGTTGGTGCAGTTGGTGCTTATCTATTTACCTGTATTCCTAGGACAAAACTTAGAAATTCATCCCACCACCATACTTTATCAATATTAGGTTCATAATTTATAAATAGACTTCTACAAGCACAAAGCAGGTCAGGTATCGCCTGACTAACTTGAATTTTTTCCTTCCACTACTGTAAGATATGGAAAACTCATAGTAAATGGGAGTAACATTTTTACTAAAAATATGAAATTACAAAATTGATTACAACTCTTAAACAAAAAGAACAATATTTATAATGTTCGTAAAAAAATATATAAAATTACGATATAATCAATGTCCTGCTATTATATTAGAAAATTAATGATGTATTTCTTTTCAATTTCAGCGAAACTTTCAACATGGCAGATGCAACTAATGTAGAAGATCTTGAAGATGGTGAGATTGAAAGTGATGGAGAAGATATACCTGGAAGTCAAAATCTTGAGAAGATAAATGAAGTCCAACTAAAGGAACCTGAATTAATACATCATGAAAAACAAGAAAATCAAAATGTACACTATGTTAAACCAGGTAAGAAAAAGAAGAACAAGTCTAAAAAAGGAGACCAGGGTAAAAATAAAAATAAGATCAAAAATAAAAATAACCGTAAATACTCGTCTAGTGCTGCCGAGGATGATTTTGCGGGTAACATTGAAAAGGCTATTAGAAGTGCAATGAAAAGGAATGACAATGGAGAAAATCAGTTTGAAGTAGATGTAGATGAACGGCGTAAACACAAAAAGCGGAAGAAATACGATAATAATAAAGATGGTCCTATTAAAAAAAGACAGAAACAAGAATATTCAGATGAAATGGATGAAACTGAGATGATGTGTGTGAGGGGGGCTTCTCCTGTTCGTAAGGATTCACATGACGATAATAATATATATTCAGAAGATGATAGAGATTCTTATGGTTCAGACAGTAGTGAAGACAGAGGACATCATCAACAGCGCAGTCAAAGACAAAGACCACCGCAACGAGAGCGAAATAACAAAAATAACAAAAACGACAGACGAAGAGGTGGTGCTCATCCGATGCAGGATCCTGACGGAGTTTGTCTATATTATATGCAAGGAAAGTGTCATAAAGGGGACGATTGCATTTATTCTCATGATGCAAACCCTCCTCGAAAGATGGAGCTGTGTAAGTTTTACCTGATGGATTGTTGTGCAAAAAGAGACAAATGTCTGTATATGCATGCAGATTTTCCTTGTAAGTATTATCATACTGGTCTTCCATGCTTATTCAAAGATGAGTGTAAGTTTGCGCATGGTAAACCTTTAACAGATAATTTGAAAAATATACTTTTGAAACATATAGAATCAGCACCTAAAGAGATATTAGGGGATTTTCCAAGGTTAAACAGAGAAGGTGCTTTGAAAATGATTCATACAACACAAGCGAAACTGATTCAACAATATTCTGAAAGCTCAGATGGCCAAGATCGAAGCATTCCATCTCTTTTTGAATTAAACCTACCTAATCCCCCAGAAAGTGAAGGAAATCAATTTAATTCGTTCAATAATGATCGACTAAATAAAATATCTCCTAAAGTCCGCCAGTCGAGATGGCAAAATGAGAATTCTAATCAGAATTACAATATGAATTCGTCACCAACTAGTAGTTGTTCGAATGTTTTAAATATCAAAAATTTAACCGGTGTATTAACGCCAAAGCAGATACAGGATCTTTCGAAAATGGGGATAGAAAATTTAGATCAATTGGGGCAGTTGACTGTTTTACAGTTGAATAGTATTGGTTTATCTCTAAAACAAATAACTGAAATTCAACTAAACACAATAAGCATTCAAAAGTTGGGCTTAATAAACTCTAATAATGAGCAACACTCACAGCAGTTTGCAGGTTCTACAGGTACAAAAGATTTGGATTTGAGAGTGCCGCCATCCATGACAGTACCTAATAATCTTTTAGTTTCTTCAGATTTTCCTGGTAAAGATATTGATATGCGATTCCAACCTGTAGTTTCACACTCTGTGGAGGAAGATGAAATACAAACTAAAGTTACTCCAGCAGAACCCCAAACAAATAAAGATATGATTGATATCGATCAATATACTAAAGATGCTTTAAAATTCGCATCGAAAGAAAAGGATAATAATGAAATATCAAATGATAGCTACGCTAGTGAAAAACCTGTGACAAAAACTGAAATAAGAGATATTGATCATCGAGTTTTACCTTTCTGTGCAGATACTTTGCAAGCAGCAGAACCTGTAGATATTCAGAATAAAAAAGAGTTGGATACCGATATTCGTTTTCGTCAACCTGAGCATATTTTCAAAAGTCCTGAAAAACGGCATCGTCGGTCTACCACTGACGATGAAGATAACAATTTGCTTATAGATGAGAAATGGTATTCTAGTGACGAAGAGAAAGGTAACAAAAACAAAAAATCCCCAGCATCATCGCCTTTGCAAACTTCGTTATCGCCTCAAACTCCTGCTCCCCATGTGATCGGACCTTCGTCTGTTATAAGTAGACTTGGGGATCTTTCTAAAATTGATATTAGTGAAGAAGTTACAAAATTGTTAAACACAATGAAAAATAATCTTAATGAAAATAAAAATGAATCTAGTTCCGAAACGCACGGCTCGCCAAAGCTTAAAGACCCAAGATCTAGAAGATTATCTGGAGACAAAGTTAGCGATCCTTCTAAAACAACGAGTCTTAAAAAACCTCCAAGAGTTTCCATCTATGAATGTGTTGACGGAGAACCGACAGATGGCCGACGAAGAACTGACGTTGATTTGCGAAAAACTGACTATACCATCCCATCGTTTGGAGATACAGATTTACGACAAAGTACCAGTGGAGATATAGATTTACGTTTAGGACTGCCGTTCAAAGCTATTCCGAACTATACACCTGCTTCAGAAATAGACGGATCCATCAACAGCCATCCTCCGATTCCTTTTAAGGTAGTACTAATAGATATACCACGTCCTGACTATACAGATATAAGAAATAGCACCGCGAAATCACAAGCACTAGTAGACCCTAGATTAAGAAAAGTATTTAGATTATCCGTCGAAGAATCAACAACCAGTGACAGTGAAAAAGAAAAGTCATCCAAGGCAGCTGCTCCAACAGGGCCACGGGTGGACCCAAGAAGAAAGCCTAATACAGCAGAAATTCTAACACAGGATACCAAGCAGAATCAATTAGATTTGCAAATGGTTTTACAAAATTCTAACTGGTATAAAGAGTTAAGTTCTACTCAGAAAATTTTTGTAAATCAACACTTAGCCTCAGTGACGCAAGCGATCAAACAGTTTCAACAAGAAAAGGTGCCTGGAAGAACCTTTGATGTTTCATCGATTCAAAACAATACAATTATTTGCAATATTTTCACAAACTTAGGGATTTCTCTGGGTGAAAATGGCGAATTTTCATATTTACCTAAACCCAAAGAAGCATTGTTAAAAACTCCTACAAATTTCAATCAAAATAATGGTCCTTTTGGTATGAACAGTAACATGGGCGTACTTCCTGGTGTATCAGTTGACGGCAATTCCATGAATATGATGAATAATATGAACATGCCACCAATGGGTATGGGAGGCATGAATAATATGAACATGGGAGGTATGCATGGGTTTAATCCTTCTTTACCGGATCCTCGTGGGGGGCCCACACCCGGACTGTTGGGCATAGCTCCTAACATACCTCATAATTTTAACAATAATTATGGTGCGCCTAATAATTATGGAAATATGCCTTTCAATGGTCCAGGTCTAGGCAACGACTTCAATTTTATGGATGGCGAGCAGAATTTCCCTAGATTTCCAAACAGAGGCGGCCATCGCGGTCGCGGTAACGAGCGGTGGAACCGCGGAGGTTCAGCTCGAGGAAATAGGAAAGGTTTCAACGATCGCAACAATTGGAAAAATGACAGAAATTAGGTAGGTATTAATTATGTTTATGGAATGCTCTGTTATGTCGTTAGGATAGCTAGATTATTTATTTTAGATGAATTATTTGATAATCCCATGAAAGGTAGGTAGGTATTAAGTACATGTTACATATTTACAGTATGTGATCAAGGTGATATATTATTAAGTAAGTATATAAATTACAGACTTCGTTAAAGTACCTATTGAATTATATCATATTTTTTAATAATATGGTTTCTTATGTTTGGAATTTGAATGTATTTTTCATTTTCTGAATACGTTCTTATCTTCTGTAAATATATTTTACGTTACTAGGATCAATATCAGGATGTAGTCTAATCTTGTTTTATATAATTAAGTGATTTATTTTTCGTTTTAAGTTGAAAAGTACTCAGTAAAAGAGCCAAAAGTTTAAGACTGAGCGAAAGTTCACGATCGTACGTAATAAGTATATTATCAATTTCATTTGAATAATAATTTCGTTTTGTTAACGTGTTATTGCAATGAAATATTCAATTGATTATACTAAGTTACTTAAAGTAGGTAGTAGGTACATTTGAATAGATTTTGAGATTTTGATGTTTAGGTTAGAAAGACAAACTGTTTATTTTAAAGTTAGCGACTAGGAAGGTACATATTTTTATGAAATTATTGCATTATTCTAGTACTTAGTCACAAAAACGCAATAAATATGTTTAATACAAATAATTAGGTACTTGCATACCTCTTCCCATAACATATGAATAATGTAGGTACCTATATAACGTAAAGTTAATTGCGGCTTTAGAATAGGGAGGTTTAGTACTCATTCGTACTCGAGGCTCATCCAACTTTAAACTCGAAAATAAAAATGTTTATATTAATTAATAAAAACTCTATTAATTCCAATTACTTACCTTTACTATTTCACCATGTACCTTATTCTTTACGGGATAGGTACATTATCTATGAATAATTCTCTTACAAAATGAATTAAGTATTTTAACTTTTAGCACTTGTTGTTATTTACCAAGATACTGTATTATTCTAAGTTCTTACCTACATTGCATTTAACGTGTATTTATGATTTCAGAAAATATGAAAAATGCTATGGATATGCTTTATAATGATTTTCTAGTAACAAATATTTACCTAATCATTGGTAGGTAACCTGCGTAAGTATACCAAGGCTGCTAGAGTTGGTATTTGTACTTTCTACTCTAAAGCATCGTGGATCATAGGAGGCTAAAAAAATACATTATCCATTTTAACCATCTTTATTCAAAGATTGCAGAATGGAAGTAACATAACTTGAGAAATCTATTTTCAAACGATTGCCTCCAGACTTTAAGTTAATAGAGACCCGAGACACTTTTGAGAATGTTGGAGCTGAAATGCAAATAGAGAATGTTAGCTTATTGACAAGTTTCAACTAATGGATATTCAAATCAGCATAAATGGAACTTGCAAAGTGTTAGGGCGTCCATGTCTCCTTGATCCTCGGAATCGGTGTAATTATAGAACAGCACACATTGTTTTGCTGATAACTTTGGCTGTGACACGAAGTAGTTGTAAAGTAGCTCCATTTCTCTTGTAGCTGCTTGCAAGGTGTTAGGAGAACAAACTAGTATGACACCATGTATTCCTAGTCTGAGCGCTGGCCAACAAGATTCAAATCTGAAAATGAGATTAAAAGAATCGAATCACTGAGACAAGGCCTATCTTACGCAGACAGAGGTTTTGAGTTGACTGTAGCAGACAATAAATGAATATGAATAAGATAACTGCCTAGGTAGGTAAGGTACACACACACCGATGGTCACCACTGCAATCCCAGAGTTCGATATCAGTATCGATTGACTTCCCATTTATATTCAGATTGGAAAGCTCAAATTCCACGATTCTAACGCCTTGGGTAGGTTTGGGTATCCCTGCTTCTTCAATATTGATGGACTCTGATATAAAGTTTGCTATCTGTGTCTTACCGCACTGGAAACAAAGATTAACTTAACGAAGCGGATAAAAACACCTATGTTATTGAGTAACCTACCTACCCACTGGAAAACATAAGCACAAGATTTAAATTCTTTGCCACATTATGAAGTTAACATATTGAATAATTTAGCAGGTAGGATCCTAGTAAGTTCAGTCCAGGCTGGACCTATTGACATTCTGCGTTGTTATTTTCTATTTTTCAAGTTCCACAATGGCCATCCTGTGTAGGTTAGGTATAGTTTTTAAAACTGCTATGGTGTTAAATATGAACTAGGTAGGTAGGTACAGATGACTACGTACATCTGAAGGACCAATCATCAGAATCTTCAGTTTGCTGGGTTGCATGATGTTAAAAATTAACACGAGTTTTGACAAAAAATCTACCCACAGTGCAAACGTCTCAAACTTTGTCACACAACCTAACCAAGAGAATAAAATCACTGCGTGCTATTTTCTGAGTGTCAAGCAAGTCAAGGGTTTGTTTATAGTTTTCATTTCCATGGAAACAAACAAAACAACCACAGAATAAATGCCTCAGTTGGTAACTAAGGGTGGTTTGCACCGTGTTTCTCAATTTTAATCTTAAGTAGGTACGTCTAGGTACCTACTTACCAACCTACCTAAAAGCGGAGGTTTTCGAGCCGTCGTCACCAGAGACTTTCATATTGTACCTACTTACTAATATACTTACTGAGCAAAAAAGTACTACCTATTTAACAAACTAAAGTTTTACGGAAAAGAAAACATTCAAGTAGGTACCTTACCTAAGTTATTAAGTATTTATTTATGGAAATTTTTGAAATTTTTTTCGTGCCTATTCTGTCAAAATCATAACTTATGTAATCTAAAGTAGGTAAGTACCAACTTACTTATCTGGTTAAAAAAAAAACATCTACTCTAAATGTTACAAAAATCAGGTCCCACCGAGATTTGAACTCGGGTCGCAGGATTCAGAGTCCTGAGTGCTAACCGCTACACCATGGGACCGCTGTTACGAGTCGCAAAATTTATCAATATAATGTGAAAAAGGCGATTATATAACAAAGCGGAAAAGAGAAATCAACCAATAAATAACGTTGGTAAAAGTAAGTAGTGGCGCGTGATAGTCTAAATTGAAACCCTAACTAGATACACTAGGTACCTAGCATTATCTTATACCTTTAAACGAGCAATTCTTGTAAGTATATATTTATATATGTATATATATTATAATCTGAATCTCGGAAACGGCTCCAACGATTTTCATGAAATTTAGTATGCAGAGGGTTTCGAGGGTGATAAATCAATTTAGCTAGGTTTCATTTTTATAAAACGTCGTTTACCCCCAAAAAACGAGCAAAGCTCGGTCACCCAGGTACTTTTATTCGATCTAGTAACATATCTACTCGTATAAGTAGGGCCGTTGTTAATTCTTTAGTAGGTATTAACTAATATTAACTATCTATTAAGATAGATAACCTAAGTCTATTAATTTACGTTCCAACTTACTTTTATGTAGGTACCTTAAGTACCTACTTACATATAAAATAACGGGTTTAGATAGAAGTGCACCGGCTTGTAGAGGTAGGTAGGTACCTAGGTAATTAATCGGCGAAACAAAAGTAGTGTTTCGTAGGTACCTAAATCTGTCATGGGCATCAGAATCACAGTTGCGTTGTTTTCATAATTTCCTAACTTTTCGTCATGTGTGATGAATGTGATGATATCTAAACAACTTTAATAAAGTAAAACAGTTCCTGTTATGATAGATCCACTCTGCCCGTGTAGGTAGGTGTCTACCACGTGTCTACCGTTCACTGTTTCGATCGACCGGACTACGGAAAAACTCGCTTTAAAAAACATAATTCTGTCATTATTATTTTAAACACCTTGCTTGGCATCTTGGCTTTACTGGGCATGGGCAGTCAAATGGCTTCCATCATTATGAACAAGGTAGGTCTCATGTTAAAAGCAGTGTTTATGGAAATGCTGTGGTGAGATTTCAAATGTCTAGTAACCGCAACCATTTAATGGTAAGCACCATACAGTGCATCTTCACAAACACCTCGGCACACCTCAACTTTAGAGTTCCGTCCATTTCATTTAGAGCTTCCAATCTATTTGTATTAAAAAATACGCAATCAAGGCCTCAGTTTTGTCCAAATTTATAATACCTTACCTGCGTAGGTAAGCCTACAGCTACAAAGGCTACATTGTGTTATGTTGAGCAACAAGCCAACACCGTTTGCTCTAACTTTAAACTAGGCCCTAAGTAGGTATCTACTCGTAATAAGTATTATATTTTAATGATCTATTCTCGAGAAGTTGCTGCACAAAATTGATAAGAGTCAATATATCAATGTTGCTGGCAGTCAATAGGCGCACTAGCGGCTGACTCATAACAATATATCACATGGAGGCATTTATGTAATGATGGTAATCCATGTTAGAACGTTTATAATGGCGGGCGGTGTGCGTCCGTGTCGGTCGGTTGGATGCAGTTTATGCAGTGAATTTGTTATGTCGACTCTTTAGTCTGGACGTCTACTCCGCAAAACGACAACGATATCTACTTGAGTAGGTAGGTACTTAGAATCGAAACGTAATGTTTGAATTCATACGTATTGATATTTGTTTTGCTGTCAAATTCAAATTATCGTTTCGTCCGTCTCCGTACTATGTGGTGTTTTGGAAGGTTTTCGAGATCAAAAATAACGTCTGTCGTTCCGTCGTTCAAATAATAGTCAAAACGATGTAAGTACCTAAGTGAGAGTATTTTTTGCATGAATATTGTTCCGATTTATCTTTTTGCGGAGTAGACACCTGGTCTGGACATAGAACAGAGCTATTTATTGAATTAGCGCTTATTGCATTGTCATTATGAAAACCCCAAGTAGGTGCATCACCTACAGCAAATTTTGACAGGATCGAGTTGGACCTGAGTTGGACGGTTTACTCAGCTCGATTCAGAAATAGTACCTAAAATAAAAATAAAATAAATATGATCACGACTGTAATCCCCGGGCTCGGTAGAAATCTTCCTCAGATCTTTAGTTGCTTAGATCTTTGAGGATATCTTAAGAGGGTAGTCGGAGGCACGTCCGAACATGACATTTGGTACATGCCCACATTTTGCACAGTAGCTAGTATTCTGTATGTGACAGGTTGCAAGCCCATCGCCGCTTATAAGAATAACAAACACACACCTTCGAATTTTTGGTTCTAGGGCATGCCCGTTTCCTCACGATGTTTTCCTTCACCATTTAAGAGCACTGGCATTGCGCACATAAATTTTTCGAATGGAAAAACTCATTGATGCACGACCAGGTTTGAACCCACGACCTTCGGATCGTGAGGCAGGGGTGCTACCACTACACCACCAGCGCTCTTCAGAAATAGTAACTGTTAATAAAACCATGCCACAGATAAGATAATAGGTAGGTACTATTATGTAGGTAGGTTCACCATGTGAGAACAATATCTTATGGAAAAAATAACTTCTGTAATGTCTAGGTTTATATCTAAATAACAATAAAATAAGAAACACATGCGACATTAGATCTTCACGATGTCTCTGACAATAACATTATGCAATTCCATTTATGAGCTTTCCCGTGCCTGAGGTCCTGAGATTGGACCCTGCATGCAGTCAATGCACTATTGAAATTTATCGTATCCTGCGAATCGACCGCCTTCGTGCCTGGAGGCGGTCGATGACCTAGGAACAGCGTTAGGATACCTAGGTTCGTTGGTAGGTACTAGGTACTGTTCATGGACTAACTATGCTGCTATCTACGGTGCTATGGTTTGAGGCAGGCTGGATAGCACGACGAACCCGGATGCTTATGCATTTATTATAGTCACTTGGTTATTACAATACGCTATGCTCTTTCGGAATGGAAGGAGCAGCATTATCATAAAATCGAATAACATGGACACTTCGTGGACAGTCGCACTTACCATTTGACATTAAGTACATAGGTACTATAAGTACCTTTTCCTAAATAAAACCGTTAAAACAATCTGAATCCTCGGATTAGGTACCTACCTTGCGTAGGACGGACTCGAGTAAGTTGACCGGATGATATTGATGCCTTACAAAGAGGTGTTGATTGTTGATTGGCAGGAACTTCCATGGAAAGACATGGATGGAAGAGATAGAACCTTTTGTACTAGGCTTTTTCATTTATCCAACACCGATTTTTGAGCACCAATTGACACAGAGAGTTTGTCGGCAGCCCGATTGGCCAATGAACTTTCAAACATTTAGTTCTGTATTCTTATCTACATACCTACACAGCGCTTGCTCTCAAAGTTATAAAATTAAAGCATAGTGAATGACTGCTCTATAAAAGAGCTGAGGGCTCTAAACCGCAATGGCTCTATTAATTGTGTCAATAAAACAAAATAACTTTCGAATTTCTTATAGGTAGGTACTCGTACCTCTAAGTATAGGTAATGAATACTTGATCCAATTTAAGAAACTACTCGTAATAAAATATATTTAGGTACCTATGCTATGACCGCTCTGATAATAGTAGGTAAGTAGATACATAGGTACTTAGGTAGAGATGTTTCAATCTAAAAATGCACGCCCCTCCACTTGTATACTTGTACCGTATGTAGAGGAAATAGAGTAGCAAATACATTGGAGGGGCGTGCATTTTTAGACTGATCTACCTCTACCTACCTAGTAATTCAATCCCAGCTCCTTTTGTGCTCTTGTTGCACATCTTTGAAATTTTTAGGTCCTACGGCGCATGCCGGTTTCCTTTGATTTCCTTTGCCGTTTGGTAGAGGGTAGGTACCTACCTTCATACTATGTAGAGCACATAATTTATCGAATAGATGAAGGCATGTGCACGTCTGGACTCGAAAACACGACCGACGTCAGGATCGGAAGGACCACCAGTGCATCTTGCTGAACCACCATCACTTTACTATTAAGTAGATATATAGAGATCTAGTCTATAGAGCATAGTAAATTCGACTTTTTCTACCGTTATAATGCTGAAGGTGTCTAAGAAATACTTAGAGATGCACCGTCAGATTTCACGTGTAAGTAATTACAAGTTTACAACTTTACAAAGTACCTATGTGAAATTAAAATTAAATAATTCCAGAGTAAAGTGTAGTGCGGAATGAACGGAATATCAGCTCGGAAGCTTGGAACTTGAAGCTCGTGCGGAGAATTCTTGGTGTCTCACCGTGCGTTGTTTGTTGGTGTCATTTATATATAGGTATGTACCTACTTACGTTATATAATATCTTTGATGAATATATACCAAATGATCCAAGACAGGGACCAACTAGCTTCTGTCTGCATGTCCGTTTCACACACGATATAATATTTACCTAGGTACCTACCTAAGCAATTTTGCACCTATCACTTTCAATTAACGACTGAGCTGGTCCTTGATGAGCCAAACTCGCTTGTCAGGGTAGTTTATTATTTTATTTAGATAAGTACCTACCTAATCTATAGACGTGCAGTTTGGTATAACCTTTAGATACCCAGTTATTTTAAAGCTAGGTCACTACAACCGAATAAATAAAATATGTAGTTGGTATGAACTTTGAAAATAGTTTATGTTTTAAGATACTATTTTCCTTATTCGAATGGCCGTCTAGATTCTAGACCATCGACAACAGAGTGCTTTGCTGCGACATAATATACATATCATACATCCCCATCTTCTCCGGACTTCTTTCCGGAATAAGTTCTATGTGTTATATTAGCTTTTAGAACATAGACACAATAGAAAAAGACGGAAGTACCTACTTACCATATCGGTAGTTAATATATACTTAGTGGACTAGCTCTTCCATAATAGGCATGTACTTAGGTAGGGGTTTGCAGATTGCGCGCACATAAGAAGGTACTTGGCCTTGTCTCGCATGTCATTTGTATAATTTAGTACTTTGCTACTTGAAGGATGAAAGTGCAACCCGTATTATTTTCTTACGCCATTCTCTATCTTATAGCATTGAGTTAAGAAGTGGTTTCTGGCGCCAGAAAGCCTTGGCATGCGAGAGGAAAGGATGAGTAAGCATGAGCTGTTTACGAGGTGTCTCTCTTAGGTTAGGTACCTACCTAAAAATACTTTAAAGTATATACTTACCTATTTATATACTTACACTAGCTTCCGCCCGCGGCTTTGCCCGCGTGGTACCTTGAAAACAATATATCCTGCGGGAAGCGTACATTTATCCGGGATAAAAAGTAGCCTATGTGCTATTCTAGACTATAATCTATATCTGTGCCAAATTTCATCTAGATCCGTTCAGCCGTTTCAGCGTAAAGGAGTAACAAACATTCATCCATCCATACATTCTTACAAACTTTCGCGTTTATAATATTAGAAGGATAGTGTCTTGGAAATGTGAAAGCATAATAGTGTCCTTAGGTAGAACATTTAAATACTATACATAAGTAGCTAGGTGGGTACCAACTCAATAGTTAATAACATCTAACAGCTTTCTCTTTCATTATTAAGTAAGTAGGTACTTAGGGAGTTAAATAATTTTATCGAATGTAATAAAACCTTAATAAAACTAATTGCTGTGTCATTATTGAAATGCCATGCTTATCGATAACCTTTGATCATATACTTGTCAAAGCCGATAACTACCAACCTATAGTCAATAATTATTATTTACCTACTTCCACTACTTTTTACCAATGTTACGGATATAATATAAGTACTAACCCTTATCTTTTGGGCATCCTTTGTATAGTTAGTAAATTACATGTTTTGAATATAAGAACCCGTTACACACTGATTACTTACCTACATACGTTAGTATTAGACGGGTATTTATCGCGTTCAAAATTACCGACGTTTCGACAGGTTTGCACGCTGCTGTCGTGGTCTATGTCTACCCGTGACTATTTTTTTTTTTTTTAGAATAGTTACCCGTCTAATACTAATAATAATGTGTTCAGATCGCGTAAGTTTAAAAGTACATACCTACATACGTTAGCTTCTTTAGAATGAACTGCAAAGATCAATGGCAGGAGTATTTTGACAAAAGATCGGTCGAGAAAGGTCTTTGGTATCGCACTATACCTCCAACCTCAAGTCTTTTCCTTGGATTGATGACGCAGACTTCAAAAGGAAGGAAGTAGTCACTGCTCTTAGGTTGCGCTCCGGACACATTCCATCCAACAAATTTGTATTCTTATTGAAGAAAGTCTTATCACCTAATTGTGACGTCTCTGATTGTATTGATGATGTTCATCATGTCCTAATGGAATGTGTGCGAAACGCAAATGAACGACCTCTTTTTTTTTGTAGTGGCTAAATTATATGATGTTGGCAGTAATGGTATAAGTATTGTCCAATCCATTGTCTAAAGAGGCTCGCAAAATGTACAATCTTGCTTTGTGTTATTTATGTAGAGATTCGTTTAAGTTTGTCTTCTTTTTCTTTGTTTTGATTAGGTATTTAAATATTGTAAATATGTACCAATTAGGTTGTGTCAGCGACAAAGCCTTTTGTTTTGTGTGGTATAAAAAGTACCTGGTTGACCGAGCTTTGCTCGTTTTTTTTGGTACCTAAATGACGTTTTCTAAAAATGAAACCTAGCTAGATCGATTTATCGCCCCCGAAACCCCCTGCATACTAAATTTCATGTAAATCGCTGGAGCCGTTTCCGAGATTCAGATTATATATATACAAGAATTGCTCGTTTAAAGGTATAAGATAAAGAAAATGTTTTGAATATGTATGCTTAGATAAGAAAATAAAATCAAAGATATTATCTATGACTCTTCATGCCCTCTTGCATGTAAAATATGATTAGTTTCAGATGTATAAAGGTAATATTCCTATAACAAACTTTCTTACTTAAGAAACCATAGTTCTATGACCTCTGAAGATATAATCGAAACAATAATTTAATTAATGCAACTGTCTCGATCTTAACCTAAATAAACAAAGCAGCGCTTTTGTTTCTTTTTCTTAAATACAATAGTTGTTTATCTTTAAGCAGCATGTAACGAGTGTTTAATTTTCGCGGCGGGTGCAGCAATAAAATGTATGGCTATTCAATGATCCAAACGCTGCATCCACATAAATAAATTAAAAGAGTTACCAAGTTCCTGACCGCAACCTAGGCAAGGGTCCCGTTGTATTCCTCAAAATTACGAGTATCATTTTGAAATTACATTTGCAGTTACAAGACACAACAAAATATAAATAAGTGTAGATATTTTATAGAAAAATTAGAACCTTATCAAGCTGTTTTTAGTCTCTTCATAAATGCCCCACTAACCTTTACCTATACCTACTAGGCTCTATAACATACATTTTATAAATCCACATAATATAGTTGCTGGAGTAGGTACCTACCTAAGCTTCTATTTCTTTGAATACAGCATCGTTATTTCAAGAATCAAGAATTTTCAGTAATTTACTATTATTGCCTGAACTTAAATAGAAGTAGGAAAGATTTATCTTTGTAAGTAGGTCAAGTAGGTACCTACTTACTTAGGTATGTTTGGACTTTCTAAAGTATATTTCTTCACTCTGTGAATACTGATAAAATAGTAATAAACTGCGAATATGCAATGGCTTGTATCCGAAGCCTACAGTAGGTATCCAACATTCCTCGGTGATGAAATGTGTTGCGCGCAACGGTTGCGGCACACTGCGTAACATTTGAGAAATAGAAACAACGTTACGCCATTCGCAGGACATTTTGCTTCCAACTGTAGAACAGAACCCTAGTAATATGTAGCGTGTTTGTAGGCGGTAGTAATTGATTACTGTGGCGAACACCGTATCAGCTTATCTCAGATCGAGACGTACGCACAATGTCCAATAAACTAGGCGATGCTATCTGACATTGTAAATGAATCACTTCAGGTTCCTTGCAAGTCGCACTGGACTACAGGGACTAATGGATCCCTTTTTAGAGCAGCAAACTTATGTCACCAAATTGATACGGAACTGTCTATGGTGGCTCTTTTTGCGATGATTAGTACCTATGGATATTTATGATACTTAATTAGTTACATTCCTAAAGCATTTAGTTGAATGAATGAAGTTTTAAAATAATTGAGTCCATTTAAGATCAAACTTTTACTCTGATTTGCTTTTAATTTATCTACTAAATATGAGCTTTTTATTATAATCTAACCTCCCTATTTATAACTATTCCATTTGCACTGGATACGAGGTGCGTAAAATGTAAAGAAATAGACAGGTAAAAACTTATAATGCCTTTCCTCGCAAGGGCGGGCTTGACCAGGCGATAAAAATGGAAACTTATTCAAGAATAAATATATATCGTCTCATTGAACGAAATAGTAAGTATCTTTGGCTAATAATTTTACACCCGATAAGCTAAAGGCCTCATAAAATATGTGATGGGTAGGTACAAATACCTACCTACACCTCCCTACGTTTCTGTTCGAACTGCATTGACTTTTGTAGTCCTACCTGTACCTATATATTATATAGGAATTACTGGTATATTCGACTCCGATAAAAGTAGAACTAGGTAGGTATCTATATCTATATAAGAGCTTAACCTGACTGACTGACTGACTGACTGACTGACTGACTGACTGACTGACTGATTTATCATCGCCCAGCCGAAACCGCTGAAGCTAGAAAGCTGAAATTTGGAAGGTGGCTTCCTTTTATAACAAAACCACCCACTAAGGCGGGATTTTTGGAAATTCCACCTCTAAGGGGGTGAAAAAGGGTGAAAACGTTAGTATGAAACTTTTTAACGCGTAGAGTGATTTTCATGAAACTTTGTTCGTGCACTGTAAATGCAAAATGAATGAACACGTGTTTCAGGATTTTTCAATATAACCATCAAAAAGGGGTCAAATGTGGGGTCAATTTTTGTATGGGAACTTTTTAACGGGTGGTGCGATTGGCCTGAAACTTTGTTTGTGTACTGTAAATGCAAAATAAATGAACACGTGTTTCAGGATTTTTCAATATAACCTTCAAAAAAGGGTCAAATGTGGGGTCAATGTTTGTATGGGAACTTTTTAACGGGTGGTGCGATTGCCTTGAAACTTTGTTTGTGTACTGTAAATGCAAAATGAATGGACACGTGTTTCAGGATATTTCAATATAACCTTGAAAAAGGGGTCAAATGTGGGGTCAATGTTTGTATGGGATTTTTTTAACCTGGTGCGATTGGTCTGAAACTTTGTTTCGTGTTTCAGGATTTTTCAATAAAACCTTTTAAAAAAGGGGTCAAATGGGGGGTCAATGTTTGTATGGGAACTTTTCAATGGGTGATGCGATTGGTCTGAAACTTAATTTTGTGTTTTAGGATTTTTCAATATATCTCTAAAAAAGTGGATCAAATGGGGGGTCAATGTTTGTTAACGGGTGGTGCGATTGGTCTGAAACTTTGTGTACTGTAAATACAAAATGAATGGATACGTGTTTCAGGATTCTTCAATATAACCTTCAAAAAGGGGTCAAATGTTGGGTCAATGATGGTTGACGACCTCAGTGGCGCAGAGGGCAAGAGTCCGCCTGCGACGCAAGAGGTTGCGGGTTCGATTCCCGCCTCGGAACAAATTTGTGTACGATCTGCAGAAATTTGTTCCGTTGGTCTGGGTGTGTATGTATAATAAAAAATATCTATCTATGTACCTATATCATGTATTAAATATATCAGTTATCTAGTACCCATAACACAAGCTTTGAGTAGCTTACTTTGGGGCTAGATGATGCTGTGTGGATTGTCCAGCATTATTTATTTTATTTTATTTATTTTATAATGTTTCAATGGGTACTTTTTAAAGGGTGGTGCGATTGATCTTAATTTTGGTTTGGATACTATAAATGCAAAATAAATGGAAACGTATTCCTGGATATTTCTAAATAACCCTCTAAAAAGGGTAAAATTGGGTGTCAAAGTTATTATGGGATTTTTTTATTAGTGTGATTTGTTTGAAACTCAGTTTAGTTAGATACCTACTTTAAGTGAACGAAGTCGCGGGCGGGACAGCTAGTTGGTTATATAGAATCAAGCGAATTCGGGATGTAGCCTAAGTCGTAAGAAGTGTCCAGTAAATTTTTGCTGGCCTGTCACTTATTTCGTTCACCAACCTAAAAAAAGATAATCTTGTATAAAGTACCTATAAGATCAGCTTTTCTCAGGGATGACTGTAAGTTTGAAAAGCTTCTGTAATTCCTATGAGTAGTGCTGTTATGGAACCCCATTAAAGGAACATCAGCGCTAAGAACTGCACGAAGATGACGTGATGTAATACGAGTATTTACGTTAGTTTATTTTGCACGTCACATTTGCACCGCTTCAGTGGCGACACATCCTTACTTTTTGCCAAGTCATCAAACTGCGGAAGAGAAAACCAAGCAATGTAACATGCTATTATTTATAGATTTGACAGACCGGCTCCCGAGGTTATTCCCAACACATAGCAACATAAGAGGTTTTCGTTGAAGGTTCCTTGACCATGAACCTTGGTAATCGTCATTATAATTTGAGTCGCTTACGGCGATTCGTGACGGTGATGCCCCTGTCTGCATAAAATGGAAATGTGCGCATCATTAAAATAACATTACCTATAAATTTTGTTACACATCATTTGGTAAAGCACATTAAGTTAGGTACCTACTCAAGAATATTTGCTCTCATCTTATCTGTACAAACCATCTAAAACACTTAGTTATTTTAGTTCACAATGAAAATAACTAAGTGTTTTAAATGGTTAAAAACAAATGTTACTTTAAGCAAAAAACTACTTACCACCCCCTGAAAATTAAAGAGTTTTTTCCAAAAGGGCACAAGTTAAACTTCGTATACCTATCTATCAGAGGTATTATAGCCGAAAAAATATTGACATGAGTCTACTAAGTATGCATCTTGTCGTTGAATGATGGGGAATTCCTTTGCTATTGAAATCAGTGGGTACAGAAGCTACGTACAAAAACTGATAACAGATTCAGTTACCCCAGCTTCATCAATCACTGACCATTGACTGACGTGACCCATCAATAATAAATATTTAAATTTAACGTACAGTCACCAGCATGACTGATATGGCTAACTAAAAATCTTAAGTGAACTAAACGATTTATAGGTACGCGGAATATTTTACGATCACTATGTTCTATGTAACTGACATTACGTTACTGAACTAATCGTAATAAATAACTAAGTCTTAGGTATTTATTAAACAATCACTGTTAGCTCGGTTCACTTAGATCCTAAGTCTGTTTGAGTGCCTACTGGGCACTGAAACGCAGGTCACAAAGTTATGTATGTGACTGTACCAGCTAGCACGTGCCTTCAGACTGTACAAAAAATGCAAAGTTGTTTTATGGATTTTTTAATCTTAATCTGCATCATAACTTTGCGTACAGCCTTTTGTTTTCATATTTTATTGTAATAATACGATCAAGAGTAGGTACATCGACCTAACGACAACGCTATCAGATCTGATGCCTCGTAAAGATATTGAGCCATTTTTCCCTTGGTTCCGAGTATTTTTGGCTTTTGTTGTAGGAAAGATATCCAGCAGCAATATGTTCTCATCTCATATTCATAATGCGACAATTAGTACCCACTAATTGTACCCACCTACCTTAGTAGGTAAGTAGTCTTAGCAAAAGTTTAGAACGGCTAGTGGCAGTATGATTTCGTTCAGCTTTTGAAAAACATTTTTGTGTACACAATGATAAAGAAACAAATCACTTTGTATTGCTATTTATTACTGTAGGTACAAGGACCTTTCGCGAGCTCTGCAGTCAACCGATGTTGAAGGCGCAAAGCGGAGGGGTCAACATGTGCGCGACGCCTGTATTTAGCACACTCCGCCACAATTGTTGTGTTGCACGACTCCTGAAAGCAAATATGTAGCTGAATGTTATTATGTTATGCTTAGGTATTAACTTCTTGTATACGCTCTTCGGAAGTATTACGATCATCGCATTCATGATTATGGTGTGGGTCTATAAAAACTTCTAGGAACATTTCTTGTAGTCACGCAGACACGGAATTTTAGAAATAAATGTACCTACTTATGTGACAAACGCATGTTAGTAAGAGAATATAGTCTTTTACGACAAAGTCATATTGCCCACGATGTGCTATTAAAATGGCAGGTAAGTACCTAGTATCTTTTGGATTTAAACTTCTCGATTCTCGATTACTCGATAAAGTTTTGAGATAGAACCTACGGAATTTCTCATTAACCTTAAAATGGCAATGTTAGAAAAGTTAGTGTAAACTTGTGGATTGCTAAGAAGTGGTGGCCGTTATGCTCGTGATAAAGTTACCCATGTTAAATAATAACGGCCTGCCTGTCCTGTAATTATTTTGTAAGCGTATTGTGTAATTTTTGTGCATGATCTATTTTTCTATACTATCGGTTGAAATCGTAAAAACACTTACCTTATAGTGATTAAGTTGAACTTCGTTGACTGGTGCTGCCCACGCAGCAAATCCTGCAGCCCCTAAACTAGCCAGGGGGTAATGATTAAATGCCGTCAGCACCTTTTTTGTCACCATCAAACTCTTCGTATATGATCCTATCGGACTGATCATCGCTGAACTTATAATATGTCTTCCAATCTTCGGTTTTAATTCTTTTCCACATCTTATTTTGTACCTCTCTACTAATTGTTTATCAGTAAGATCTATGACTTTATTACTTATGCTATCCACATCACCGGCTAATTCTATGTCACCTATATCTATACTTTCTGAATCTTTTATCCGAACGTCATCTCGTTTCGTGTACATTTTACTTTTGCTCATGTGGGATGTTTTCTTGTATTTATCTACATCTTGCATAAAGTCAAAAAAGAATACGTTACGAACCATTATGGCAGAATGCTGTGAAGATCCCCAGCCATGGTTGGAAAGCCTTTCCAACAATTCAGATAAGTTTTCGGCTTTTTTCGGAAGAATTACTTCATCTACATCAAGTGGAATAATGAATTCGGAGTCCATAATATTTCTATACAAGCAATCATTGTATGTTACTATGTGATCCCTTCTTCGCTGCCAAAGAGATCTTTCACCCTTATTTCTAATAGGAACGCTAAAAAGCCTTACATACCCTTTATCTCTATAGTATTGCAAAACTGCTTCAGTTTCTTGGCTAAGCTTATCTATATACATATCTATCATATCCACGCCGAGTATTCTGTTAATTTCTATCCATTCAATAGTGTCGCTTGAAATATCCTTATTAAAGTTCATATCTTTGACACATATTGTGAACTTTCTTAGATATTTATTTTCTCTCGTTGTAGGGTATAGTGAAAATGCGTTTGTAGGATCATCACAGGGTAGCGTAACGATAGAAACTACCGAAGGACTGTACAGAGGTTCTGTAAGAGGGCAGGATAGAAGCAGTGGTGTGTTAACTTCCTTGGAAGTAGCATCCCATTCGTGCCACCATATTTCAAGCGGCTTTGCTGTCACCACTTCGATAAAATCTTTATCAGGATTTATTGATCGGGTTTGGCAAAACAGTGTGTCTTCCGATGTGAAATTGCGACCTGCCAACAAAAATACAATCAAATAGTGGAAGTCCTCACGTCTTCGTTGTAATCAATACGTTAATACGTTGTTTTTCAGAATAAAATTTTCTTTTTCATGAAATCCAAGTACCTAGGTAATAAATGTATTAAAATATATTATACCTATCTACAGTTTAGATCCTTTACGTGATAATTGAGTAACATCCAAGCTTTCGCATTTATAACATTAGTATGATTAAAAAAATCGAAGCCGGCGCCGGCGAGTCTTTGAATTGCACCGTTATCTCTATCTTTTTGTACATTTCATCTGAATTTTTACATTATTTTAATGCAGTAAGTATTACCGTTGAACATGACGACAGTTGCATTTCATATCGAGATTCCATTACCTGTTCTTGTATAATAGTAATTTTCTCGAGTCATTTCCTCGGAACGCACTGTTGACACAGTCCAGTTAGAAAAGCTATCTCAAATCTACACAAAAGCAGAAAGATAATCATAATTTAATCTTAAGAAAAAAGTCAATGATAATGAGTAGGTACCTATATTAGTATTATTCTTAGATATAGGTATTCAGCTCCTACGTAGTACCGAAAACGCTTTTACAGAGTGTAAAAATAAGTCGACGAATGCTGAACCGACTATTCTCTTTTGGCTGTGGTGCAGCGGTGCTTTCAAGGAACTGTCATTAAAACGGTGCTTCAATTGCAGGCTCTTGAACAGGACTCCAACGTCTCATTAGACTCAAGTGTTTGAATTACAAATCGATTTCTTTTACTGTAATACTGTAATCTTGTACTGTGTAGTGGTTATACCGCTAATCTTGGAAAGGATAATTGCTTTCTATTATGAAACTCAGAGATGAGAGCTAGAGCGACTATAAATTACTGAGAAGTGGCAAGGTTTTGAGACTTACTCATTATTAAAATAGCTAAATTCATGACATCCTTGCGCAAATTTCAGCAGAAAAACAATAGGCTACACTGACTCTGTTAAGACGTGTGTCATATCTTTTTCGGTGATTTGCACATATATACCTACTCTCTCAATTTTGAATCACAATTTACGTTCCGAGAAATTTTGTTTTTTTACCTACTGCCAATTATAGCATGCTTTACATGCACAAGGCATCGTTCCCAGAGAGTTCAGTAAGAAACGCAAACTAGCATTAAAGTCGACATAGTAATTTGTTTTAAGTTTACTAAGAAATAAGTTTCTCAGAATTTCAAGATAATTTTAAAAGTACTATCTTTAGTCTTCTAATCAGACGAGTATATACTACACTCAAAGCTTCCAAGTGTATCTGATTACAGCAAATTAACTAGTCAAGCTGTAGGTTTCGTTCTAAACAAATGGTTCTTTAACGTGAACAACTAAATGTAGAAATATATTGGAAGGTGAGGTATTTTAATTCCTTTAAGCCACAGTCACAGTACAATCGCGTATACAATGTATGTGAAGTTGGGTGGGTTTATCTCGCTCGGGAGGAATCTACACGACGCGTACGCTCGCCTCGAGTGACAAATGAGTGCAGCTTATCGCAGACTCTCGCACTGTCGTCGTTCACGCACTTTCTACCACTTTTGTTTATTCCACACGATACCGATAATATATAAACGTTTTAAATCGACAACTTAAGCTATATTTAATGCCGCCCGTCTTTAATGAGACACCGGCCACGTGACTTACTGCAACTCCCTCACAAATAAAAGAAAAATCGCCGTGATTAAGTTGCGAACAAAATACCAGCTTTTTTCAACGTGATGCAAAGAAAATACGAGTCGCGATCGAGTATCGCGCTCTCGAATAATAATTATGGTGTTGTATTATCTGTACGCGAGATTTTACCGATGCGATGTCTTTATTGACTGTTGGTTTTACATGGACGTTTTGCTGGCTGCTGGCGAGTTTTTACAATATTTCGATCATAAATGTTTATGTTCATCATTATGGTTAGAATTGGCAGAGTAGATAGGGCTTTAGTGCTGATGTTTTTAGATCCTGTGCAATATCCTGTTGGAACCGTCAATCAGAAGTACCTACTTACTCACTTATGCAGATAATACGGCATTGCTCCGGGCGCGTCTTGCTACAAAATGAACCTAACTTAATTGACGATTAAGATCCCACAAAAAAATACTGTTTAAATCTTTTAATACAAACGAACGATATTTTTATTCCATACCGAGAACTTTAGAACATGGCAGAAAAATGTTTCGTCTGAAGCACGTAAAATGTGTACGCACGAATGTCCTGTCAATTACGGGCTTTGGTATGTCAACAAGGTATCTTATTACAAAAATGTGATACAGGTGTTTTCTGAATGTCCTATTATTGGAATGAGTTGTACTTTTTATACAAAAAGCTTTGTACCTTTTCATTATATTGGATAGACTTGTGCTGCGCACCAGTATATTGAAGGTATATATATAAGTATTGAACGGAAACAAAACTGGACTGTTATAAAACTGGAGGAAAGATTTGAGCGTTCTATTTAGAATAATAAATACCTACTTTCTTATCAACATTATAATAATAAAAGCAAAGTCCTTACTAATTGATACACAATAGACACAATGCACAGCCTATCATAGGTTCTAGAGGGCTGAAAAAAGGGCATGTTCCCTTTAGGTTTAGGGTCTAGGAGCGCACTATGAAACGAACCATGAAAATTACAATACGCAAACAAAGGCAAAGCTTAAAAGGTTTATTTACATACTCAACAGTATCTAAGTACCTATCTAATGATAGCAATATTCTTTACAAATAAGGCTTCTAGACAACAATGTATCGAGCAGATAATTATTAATTACAACTAATTAAAAGCAAAGGCATCCCATTTCACGCCTTCGGGTCCCACACGGAGCGAGGCCCGCTACAGACATCGCGGACTTTATGTCCTTGTTGTATTTATCAGATGGCTATCAGAAGCCCACCTAGTTCACGCTCATTACCATAACGAGATTAAGTTATAAAACCCTGGTTATGTCGTGGGTAAAGTTTTTATTAAGTTCCTTGCAAATCAAATCAGTAAAGAAGAAGGTTATTTCAGAATCAGCTAACTTAATCTGAAAGTTATTATACTTTATCCATGTATACCTATTGCTGTTAAATTGTATTAAATGAGTTAATTTGAAAGATGATTTTAGAACACGAGTAAATTATGTATATGTAAACAGTATCTATTTTTGGTAGATTAAAAGTAATCCTAAATGGACATACTTGAATGATTTTTTTCGCAATGCTGGACAAAAATCTAACATTGTCTTTCCAGGTCTTTGATAGACTACCACTAACTCTTTCCCCGTAAACAACGATAAATAAAATAATGAAAAAGAATTATGTTTTGATTATGATACGATGGTAATAATGATAAGTGGTTAATATATTGTCTTACCACGAAAACTGGCCAGTATTCGCACGTATTTCTGCGGCATCCTATCATCGTAATACGCAGCGTACAGCGAGACCTTAGTGCCGGTCACGTGTTGCCACGACTGCTCGTGGGACCCTGGGTTCCAGCTGCGATTCTGAAATAATACCATTCAATTATTTGATCGAACCGACCACACCTCTCGCGCGCGACTCAACTGAACCTCGTTTGGATAATGTACTCGTAATCGATTGTTTCAATTTTATTTAGGATTGCAATTAATTTTAAACTTTTCCTAGATGCAACCACAGAATTGTAGAAACATAATATTATGATACGGATTTGATGTCTAGACTAATCCTATCTTATCTTATACCTTTAAACGAGCAATTCTTGTATATGTATGTATATGTATATATATATATATTTTCTGAATCTCGGAAACTGCTCCAATGATTTTCATGAAATTTTCATACAGGGGGTTTCGTGGGCGATAAATCTATCTACCTGGTTTCATTTTTAGAAAACGTCGTTTACCAATAAAAAAAACCGAGCGAAGCTCGGTCACCCAGGTACTAAAAGTAATAATAATAGTCTAGTTATATAATTATATAGTTATATAAATAATAATACTAGTCAAAATATTAGACTTCTTAGTTTCACTCAAACAGTGCTGCTATAAGAAAAAAGGTTTCAAAATAAGTAGGTAATACCTGTGTAGGTACATCTAAGTATGACCGTAGCAATTGGCTACGCGTGTGAGCGCGTTGATATCTTTTCAAACGAAATATGCAAATTATTATGAGTGAGAATATTTTTATGTTCCATTTTCTTTGTTATTTATTCTTAAAACCAAGCATGGACTTATTATAGCCAGGGAACATAATAATAAAGTAAACAATATTTTTAGAGGATGCTCCCTTGTATTACAAACACAAACCATTGTTTTTTAAATATTAGAACCACTTGCTACTATAATGACGTATAATACCTACTAAAAATTGTAAACGTACTTATATCGGTTTAAAGAAATTTATTCTCAAAAAGACACAATATGTCACTTACATGAGAAACATCTGTTAGTAAAAAGATTCGGTAGGTCGTTTTCGTATATCTACGTAGTGTTAATTATAAACAGGTAGGTACTTATATCAATTTAAGTACCTAATAAGATATTGTTACGTACGTTTTTACAAGTAAATACAATGTTGCTCAAAAATAAAAACAGTGTAAGAAATAATTATAAGCAACCTTTCGAGTAACGATTCTGTAAAATACCCAATATGCATTCAGGCAAATTAAAATAAACATTGCTAATTGGAGATTTCACGCATCGTACGGTACCGTTTTGCGGACTGTAAATATAAAAAAGTTTATGTAGGTAGGTAAGGTACCTAATGAACGGTTGTGGTAGTTACTTATTTTAATGATTGTAAAACTATAGTAATCAGGCTGTTTGCATAATTATGTTTTAAACTTGTAGTATAATTGTTACGTTTCATGTTCCTGTAAAGTCTCGTTTAGGTTTGAAAAGGTGCTCGACCATAATAATTGTCATACAAGCAACATAAAGTGTGGGGTAACACGAAACGGGAAGAATACAATTTATGATGATTATCTAATAATTGACTTAGTACGCATAAGTGATACATAAGTACATTCGTATATATATAACGACATTTTTAATAATTATTAAAAACTATGTATCTTATACCTTTAAACAAGCAATTCTATATATAATCTGAATCTCAGAAGCAGCTCTAACAATTTTCATGAAATTTAGTATTTCGGGGGCGATAAATCGATCTAGCTAGGTTTAATTTTTAGGAAACGTCCTTTACCAAAAAAAAATACCGAGCATAGCTGAGTCACCAAGGTACTGTAATTATAAAGTTATAATAATTATACCCATTTGCCAAATGAAAATAAAACTCCTGTTTTATTATCATGCATGGTTCGGTAACCAAGGCAAAAGTAAAATAACAATTTGAACTATTATTCTTAATAAGTTCTAAATTATATTTTTTATGACTTTTAGGTATGCATAAAATGTTTACTGAAATTGTTCATTGTTTATCTCTTATAGGTAACTAACTGGATGTACTTATGATATAAGTTTCGGAAACAGGTGGACATCTTTTCAATTAAGTACTTGAAGGTAAATTATTAGTATTAAACGGGTAATTTATCGCGTTTTATTTACCGATAGTGTGTAAACCTGTCGAAACGTCGGGAAAAATAGGTAAATAAAACGCGATAAATACCTACCCGTTTAATACTAATAATTATGTGTTCAGATTGCGTATTAAAAATATAAATTTGGTAAATATAGTTTATTTTATTATTATATAAGAAATTGCTAGTTTTATAAACTATGCATGTTTTATACATCATTTTTCACTGGCATCATGCCAGGTAATATTAAAAGTACTTCATTTTAAATATTGTTATTGTAGCTACGATTCATTCAGTAATACATAATAGCCCTTTCAAGCTAAATTACGATGCTCATTTTCAATATAGGTGTTCTTTACAAACGTGTGCGGAGCGGCACGTTTGTACCATCGGCTTTAAGTCGTAGATGAAATTACAACTGGTGAAAAGACCGCAGTTAGGTACTCGCTCAACGTAGCACTTGACCATCCTGAATTATGTCAAATATTTTTTTCTAGTTTCCATGAAAAAACTTGAGCATAAACTGTAAGAGAAACTAATAAAAATGCATTACCTTCTTACATATAAATGGGACAAAAGAAGGCCTTAATGCTTAGGGGACATTTTCTACCAAACCAAGCTTGTTATAGAGGTAGCTTGTACCTACAAGTTACGTTGTTCGCTTGAACTTGGCTTGACACGCTACCGCGTGTCTAGATACCTTAATATTTAGGGGACATTTTATACCAAACCAAGCTTGTTATAGAGGTAGTTGTACGAGTTATAATCTTTTCGTTTGTAAACTGCACCATAGTTGATTTAAGGGCTCGTCAAGTTCAAAGGGCAATCGGGCCGAGCGTCCAATTTGCATAAGTCTAAGCTTGTTCTATTCCACCGAACTGCAGTTTAACTGCCGCGGTTGCTACTTGATTTATTATGAGTATCGCGTCGGGATGGGGTAGACAACCGCGGGCATTTGCAGCTAAAAAGGTAGCACTGCACCTTCTGCGGCTTAAACTAAATTATTATTGCCCAAGTTAACAAAATAATTGTAATATGTACATTAGTGTATAAGAAAAACGAAAGAAGGTATGCCTAAATAAAGCAATTATTATTGCTGTTTTGATAAAAGAGAAACTCTGTGTAGGTAAATTCAACTAGTCCTGGTTCTACCGGTGAACTAACTAGATTCTATATAAGCTATTTTCAATAAAACAGTTTACTTTTTACTTAATAAGATAACGCTGTGGTTGCAGCCAGTTGATTTATTGTGAGTATCGGGTCTGGGGTTAGACGTCCGCACGCCAAAAAAGGTAACATTGCACTCTTGTGGCGGCGTGGGAGGAAAGATAAACTGCTGCGATACCAGAGATAACAGAAAGGCGAGGAACTAACACCAGACGTGTAAATGTTGATATTTCAGAGTAAATTTAAATCTCATGTTAGTAAAGTTAAATTAAATCCTTTTGCCATTTGAACTTCAAAAGACCTACGCGTCAAATATGCAAAAAAATTTAAAATTGTTTTTAATCCTTTCTCATGAAGTCCTTTGCGATGATATTTATGACATTGATATGAGATTAAAAATCGTAGAATTCATTGGACTTCATGAGAATAACTCTAGGATTTTCTGCGATGCATTTGTCTGACAACTACGTCGCTCGGGTTTTTATATTTTTTCTCGTGTTATTTTGAGTTTTATTGCGTAATTTTGGTGGTTATTTTTCCAATAAAGCCCGGGTTCTTGACGCGAGTGTCAAATATGTGAATTAGAGTGAATAGTTTCCTTCAAAATCCATCGGAGGAAATCCCGAGAATTTTGAACAAAACAGCCATATTTTGTTTAAAATTTACTTGACAACTTGACTATGACTCTGTGACGTTGACAATACTTACTTGACACTGGCAAAATTGTTCTCTAGGAGACAGATGCCATAATTGAAGAAGAAGAAGAAGAATAACTCTAAATGCACGTTTCTACAAGGTTCCACGTAACCTCTGGATCGGTAACGGTGGAACACCTACGTCCCACGCTCTAGTGTCACGTTCCCAGTAATGACCGCTGGAATTCGATTCTACGAGTATTCCAGAGGTTTACGATCCGAGTGCATGCAATGTTTGGTTTTACATCTATTGTCGAACCTAATTAGCATACCTTGTAGGTTTAGGTGCACAAAATACGCGAACTTTGTCCTTTTAGTTAGAACAATGATAATGGTCTGTCACGTAGTCACTTTAGCAACTATAACAGATCACTGGTCACGTATGTATCGGTTGCTAATCTTATATCTTTAAACGAGCAATTCTTGTATATATATAAATATGTATATAAATATATAATTGGAATCTCGGAAACGGCTCCAGCGATTTTCATGAAATTTAGTATGCAGAGGGTTTCGGGGGCGATAAATCGATCTAGGTAGGTTTCATTTCTAGAAAACGTCGTTTACCAATAAAAAAAACCGATCACCCAGGTACTATTTACTTAAGTTCCATATTAGATAGGTACTTGCATAAGGAATCTGAATTGGAACTTTCAACCACCTACGGTTGAAATCATGAGATCATCGACTGATCTCAGAAAATACATAAGGGCATAAAATATTTAAAAGTTGACAATATTAAACTTTGCTTACCTGATCAGTAGCAGGTAAGTAGGTATTCAAAGCTACTTAAATATAAGTCATCATATTTATTTTTAAAAATGATGCAATAGTGGATGGCATTTCATATGGTGACAACCAAGTCAAGAAAGTCGAGTCAATTTTAAACAAAAGATGGCAGTTTCGTTCAAAATTCTCGGGATTTCCCCTGATGAATTTGAAAGCAACTCTTCACTTTCATTCACATATTTTACACTCTCGTCAAGAACTCGGGCTTTATTGGAAAAATATCCACCAAAATACAATTAAACTCATACAATTAACTCAAAATAACACGAGATACGTGTGACGTGTGAAGCTCGATATTGTATGTAGGGTTGCAAAGTGCACTTTTATTTTTGTCTTAATGTAGTGTTGTAAAAAATAATGATTGCATGCAATAACGTATAATCTGGCCATCGCGAATCACTACGTGGTATATTCCAAATAATTTCAATCCTAAGTATTGCTCACGTGCAGAGGTGTGCAGATAATGCCCATGTAATGGTATATAATCAAATCAGATCATTTCGCAATAGTTATTACCTAATAATAAAGCACTGTGAAAAGGAAACATCAAGTTTCTTATGCGAGGTAATGAAGCAGCAAAGAGTGATGGATGACTAATCACCGTTAAAACAACCCAAAATAATGTATAGATTCACGTGGAGACATGAGTGTCAGACATGTCACTCGACAAAATGTGTTATAGTGTTGACTATAACCTCGTACTTTTTCAAGCACATGTACCTACCAGCTAAGTAGGGTATACAAGTAGGTATTACGTACGTCGCTACTTTAGTTTGTATAAACTTGCTTAGAGAAACGTAGGAAAATGATATGCTGATGTAATAGTGGCTATAATAGCTTATACTTTTAAAAATTACTCTGGGAAACTTTCAGGGTGTCAAATCAATCTTTAGACCTATTTTACTATCGGCATGTGCGAGATTTGACTTCTTATAGGGACATATTAAAAATCTATTTGCAAGTTATTATGATTGTTACAGTATTACGAGTAGTAATAATAGAAACGTCGGTACCTATCTGCTCGAAGTATTATAATAACAGTGCCAGAATGGTATCTAAGCCATTACAGTTTTTGTAATATTAAAATTGAATTTCGTCATCATCTCCATAAAATGATTAGATGCTACGTGTCTTACCTGGCGAATGTAATTAAATTTAAGGTTCCTCAGGTACCTACCTACTGCAGTTAACGTATAGAGATTTTTTTGTAAGTACCTTTTACCAATTTTATACATACTGAGGCATAATTTAAACTTTATAGGCTTTGTGAGAAACAACTGGATATTGTTAATTATTTTCTTTTCTCGGGTCAGTGATAATAATATTGATTATTTATTTTGAGACACCTCTCATGGATCTTTTTACATAATGCGAGAGTCATTCTATTCAAAATTAAGATATAAAAAAATTATGGTTCACTTGACCTTTTGGTGGACATAATAAACGAATTTTATGTCTCTCTTCGGAAACTAGTTTCAAAATTATATATTCACAAAATTATAGAATTAGTGCTCGGAGACTTCAAAACCATGGCATGAAAACTACCGAAAAAAAATCAACTATTATGAACTGAATGTTTATTCAAGTCAGTTTACTCATATTCATAACATAAGCCCGAATTTATTAACACATCTTAAATTCCCAGAAGTTGCCTTCAGGTTAATGCATATATTTCTATTTGCGTCACGTCTAGTAGGTACCAAGCCAGTAATGTCATAAACCTGTATGATACCCCTACTTGCATGACAGCGATGGTAATCAGCTGCGCAAGCTTAGATAGGTATTCTAAGCAGCTAAACATTCTATTCTAAGATCCTCCTGCAAAATGCGACGCATGATGAGTTGAAAGACCAGATAATTTTAATGGCAACTGTACCTTACATTGGAGTTAGTGCCCTTAGTGCGTGGCGGCAATTGCCGGAAATAACTACTTACCTATTTATATCCTAATTACATAAGTGTGGTTATATTGCAAACTGACTAGTATTAAAGGTTGATAAGTAGGTACCCATCGATATACATATTAATTACTAAAGTTGATACCATTCGATAATCGTACCTATAGGTACAAGCAATATCGCATTGACTTATAAATGTTAAATGTCGGTGCACACTGCACACATTTCTACTTCTTTGATATTCTTATGACAACCGTCATAATAAAGTCGAGTGGTTTCTCGAATGATATAAAAAGCCATAGAGCTTTAAAAGTCGAACGCAATGGGAAGCTGTATGGTCCATTCGTTTACACCCTTATTCATAAAATCAGCTTCAAAGATGATCACTGAGATATTATAAAGCAATTCGCACACCGGACACTGTACCTATAATAGTCGGTCGGTCGGTGGCAGCGTGCTATTAGAAATGCTCGTGGAGGATATTGATTTCGATTTATTTTCCATTCGTGACCGGCATCGGAATAGATTATCTTAACAAAGCGAGCTCAAGTTCAACTAAGTATTTCAGAACTGTGGAGGCATTTGCGTAAAAAACCGTTTATCGGTACTTATCAACTGAGACTCAGGTGCAATAACATCGCTTAGGTATAAATACGAGTATATCAACTCCCAGATCTTATGTAAAAATAGTTCAAATTTTAGAATCATTGGCATTGTCAAATTTTATAGTTGACTTGAAAGTGACTTCCTACTTCCGGCTGTAACATGTACTATAATTACTATTGCTACTTGTAAATTATATCCCATAAAAAACATAAATGTGAAATGAGAGCCAAGTTCAATAAGTATGTTATAGTCGTTGACTTCAGCGACAAAAGAAGTGAGATCTAAACGGGTGCCAAGTACAATGGTCAGTCCAGAAACTTATTTATAACAATATGAAATATTTTTAACAACTTTAAAATATCATTTCATCTCATAACTTAGGATATTATATTGAAGCCTGAGGTCTAATTAACGTCTATAGGTCAGTCAGTGATAAAATTTTTCATAAAAAACCATTTTTGGACGTTGATATCTAAATAACCGTTTGAGGTGTGTTTATGAAATTCGGAGTATATATTTTACTCGCAAGTGGCAATAGATGAGCCAAATTTGACTTGTTGAATAGTTTTTGAGTTACGAGGGGGTGAAAATGGCTCCAAATGGTTCGTGTAATATTACACACGGTGCGCGCCTCGCCCGTTCGCTTGAACTTGGCTTGACACGCTACCGCGTGTCTAGATCTAAATAACCACGTTTTATACCGCGTGTAAATGAATGTTCAAATTGACATTAGCGACGTCAGGAAGGTGTTAGGGTGTTTACTTGTCAGCGTGCCAGCGCCGGCGCCGACACGGCATTCGATCAAGTCGAATAGTCTAATATAGGTTTTATTATAATTGTGTAGTGTATGTAAGCTCCGCGTGTGAGAAGCCAGAAGCAAGTTACGGGAACGTGAACTTTACGAGGCATAGTACTAGTAGGTAAATGCGATTGGAGAAATCGAAATATAAATAATTTCTTTTACGTCACGTTTCAGACAATATTAGATCATAAATACTCAGTGAGCTACGGGCACGGGCAGAAGATAGTATAAAAAAAAAACTAAATTACAATTATAGGAAAACTTACTTTTGTAAAAAAGTTGGATTTAACAATAATACTACCTAATGTTTTTGTTGAATTTTTAAATCTTTAGTAAAATAAGAACACATCCACATCATAATCAGTCCAGATCTTACATGCTTGCTTGCCTAATATTTTATTTGTAATGCATAAATTCTTATTTTCAGAGACTGGGTACTTAGCTTTCTAGTTTTACTGCATTTGCAACAGGAAGTTCTGTAGCTACACGAAATGACAATAGGCCATATTTCAACAGAGATATCTTCTCACATCCATTCTTGTCTGTGATATTTGCATAAAGCTCTTACGTTGTTAATGTTATCTTTTTGCGAAATTATTGCACGAGAAATTACGAAGAAAGTTTTACTATTTTTGCAAATTTTGAAATTACCACAAACATACATGTAAAATTGTTATTATATTTTAGTAACATACTTGTGTATTTTTTTGGTAAGTCATGTGCCAACCAATTTTTTTGCCAATGCCAATTATGGGATTGTGTCGCAACGTGCTCTGGAAAGATCCAATTATTTTTCCTTAAAATATCTATGCAATTTTGCTTGTTTAATATGTCAAGCATGTTTAGTAGTCTCTTGTCGAGCTCTTCACCGATCTGCCAGGAAGCCGTATCTATCATTTGCATATCGGATCTGATGCTATCGATGACGCCGTTACGAATAACAATTTGTATCAAAAAGCTACATTATTGGACTAAAAATATAACGCCAATTTTACTCTTGTATTGACTTCATTATTTAGCGGTAATTTATATTTTTAAAGCGACATGCACTTAATAAACTTAGAAACTCGAGCTCATTTTACGGTAAAACTAGTTTTCATGATTTATAAGGCGATTAAAATATTATGATTATCTACTTGTTGATTATTCAAATCGTGCAATATAGTGTTTGAAATTGAATTAAAATGTGCTAACTATTTGTGGTATCTCTGGGAAGACAGGCAGGCGATCGCAGGCGACAGGCGAGGGCCGCTCCATCTCCGCCTGCTTGCCTTCTGAGTAAGCTACGATAGTCCTCATGGTGGTGAATCCTCTCCTGTCGACCCGTCTGCTCCAGCGCACCCCTGCGTGCCATTCGTTCACACTCGCGATCCAACTAATGCAGAACAGCGTCACACCCGCCAATAAAAACTTTGTAACGCGCACGAATTTTCTCGCTTTTCCCGGCATTTTAATTGTTTACGGCATCGGTTCAGTGAAGTTCCCCGCGGGAAGACAGTGACGTCGCGTGGCCAGGCGTGCGGGTGCGGGGTGACCGCACCGTGCGCGCTACCATGCCGGACTGCGCCGCAACAGCTGATAGCGTATCAACAATGCGTCTCTCGCGGCTAATCGTTCTAAACGTTTAGGAGACGTGGAAATCTAGTTTTCTATACCAGTTTTTGCTCTCGATCCATCTTCTGAGATCGACGTGATGCGAACGCACTTCTAAACGCGACCCGTTCTCTATAAAAAGCGCAGATTGTGGTAATCTCACACGGAACAAGAAATTTTATGGTGAGACCGGAGGACTCGTCGATCTGGCTGTTTGTTTAATTGCGTGGAATCGATTATAGAACGGCAGGCTACGTGATTATTGAGTAAGGTTTGTTCGGCCAGCTGAATAAGCGGATAGAATGCATCATTCAGTTAAGTACACTTTGTAATCATGCAAATACTCGTAGTTTATTACTAGTAATTCGTAAGTTTAACCAGGGTTATCAGGTAATATCCCCGGTTAAACTATTATCGATGACTGATTGAAATTGAATTGAAAAACGATTTTGCCACTCTTCATGATCGTGATGGCTCAATGAATTCGAATTCTTCCGATTCGCATCGCTAAAATGCATAGTTGGGCAAAAAATAAACACGCATGTAAGATTAAGTGGGCAGATCAACAACTAGCCCCTATTCATTAAGTACCAGTATTCTCCTCAGTAACAAACGTGCAGGGCGATTATACACGAGTCGTTGTGCCCTCGTAAATTACTTACGACAATTTAATAAACACATCATGGTATAAACGCTTTTTCAATAGCTTTTGATTGCATCTAGAGTATTAATTTGACATGTCGTGGCTACCAGTGTTTTCTGTAATTGTAGGTGGCAGGAGAAGGGTGGAGCTCCACAGTAAATTGGGCTTCAGCGGCTGCTATACGTTTTTAAAGTCACAATACTGACGCATACGATGATATGTAATTTAACCCCACAACCTACTCTGATATTACAACAACTAGCAAAACTCCCCATGACTTCGTCCGCGTGCTTTTATTTTTACAAAGTTTGACGTCCCAATCACACCATTATAAGTTGTATTTAAAAAATAATAATCAGTTCAACTTTTCCGTTTGAGTAACAATCATCTAAACTTTCCCGTTTATAATATTAGTGTGAAGTGGTGTTGCAATTAAAAAAAAGCAAACGATATAACTATTGTTTTGCCTAACTATTGTGAGCAATAAAACCAGTCGTTTATGGTGATTGTGGAAAATCCAGTTAAACATTTAACGAACCTGGGAAGATTGAATTACTTAAAAAAATGTTCCGTGTGAACAAGTTCATCGTCGTTTTGGTTTCTGAGAATGAGCTTAAGGAAAGAAAAGGTACTCTCATTACTTGCCTTAGTAATTATTATTAGCTTAATGATTAAAAACAAAACATAGGTACTTGTTCCTTATTATCATGTTATTTCCACTAATTATCAACAACACTTGATACATAAAAGTTAAAACCTAAAGAAAAAAAAATATGGGCTAGGCTAAAGACATCGACGATAACCGCATTGACAAAAACACATAGTTATGTTTAGTTACATAAATATGAATGCTGAATTTAAATGTTAATGTGGACACCTACCAAAGCGGGTTCAGTTGTATGGGTTTCTCAACCAAGAACATCGCACTGAAAGACACTTTAGTGTGAAGAATTTTTAAAAATACCAGCCATGGGCAAGTTAGATTAAAATTGCGTATTTTCCAAAGGCCATCCATTGCCTGTGGCGATGGCAAGTGAAGCATAAAATTGTTTCCTGCATGCTAGTAAGCATTCCCACCAGCCATCTATCGAATGGTGTAAAAACGTCACATACTTACCTACTCTTTTATCAAGTAGACGTTCTCGTAGGCCTTTGTATTAACGAGATTGAAATAGTAAGTAGAAAATGGTGTCTTCAAGATATTACAAAAAAAAAAAAAACTTTAATATCCTTGTTGAGGCTTGAAGCAATAAAATAATCATAAAATCTTACAAAATATGTATGCATAGAGTTTACAATTTTACATTATCGTTCAAAGTGTGCGCATCAAGAACGGCATGCACTATTGAAATGCAGACTTTATCGGCGCCCGCGCATCTAGTTCGTTAGGCGCACGCTCAGGCTCGGGCTGCCGATAACGTAGAAAACAGGACTACCTAATTCAATGACAGGAAATATATAAAATTATGAGAAAGGAGTACCGTTTCGTGGTTTTTGAGACGTTTCCATCGATTGCTGTGTGCTTTGTTTGATGTGCTGTGTGTCGAATATGAACAAAAAAATGTTACTTAAATGTTAAAAACGCTTATTGTGTTGTGTTACATAAGTTTTTTATAATACTCGTATTAGACTCACTTTCAGCTAGTGGAAAGACTTTTAGCTGGCCTACCTTATTGACCTGAAGCAAATTAATTTATGTTGGAAGACCAGCGCAGATAACATGCCTGCTACATAAATGTGGTCTTAGTGTATTGAACCCACTATTGGCGTTAGAGAGGCAATAGCTAGGGTGTTCCTGTTTTATGCTTTTATTTCCCGCGTGCCAATAAAAGCCTGCTTTGTAAGGATTAGGGTTTGAGAAGTGCCGTTTAGAGATCGTAAAGTATTATATTCTACGCGTACGTGTCAAATAGGGCTTACCTAGGTATTAGTTTATAGGTGCCGGGAATATTACTAATTTAAGCACACTTGCTAGGTAAGTAGTAAACGCAGAATTGTTGCTTGTTTATTCTTTGTAGTTTATGACTACCTATGTAAACGTTTTCAACTTATATAAGTACTTATAAAGTAAAGTGCAGAATATTGCACTTATCAGACACGGCATTTAAATTCATCCACTTATTGCAAGAATATTTTGCGTGCTCTACATATTTAGAATTTTGGTTTCTTTTTCTTTATTTTTATAATTATGTTAATAGATAATAAGGAAAATATGTTTATTTATTAAAAAGATTGGGCATTATGCAGTCGTGATCATTTTTTATATATTTTTAAGTACACATTATCATGGTTGTAATTTATTTCGTATGCAGAAAAATGAGATATAATGTATAACGTATCTTTATTTAGCAAAATCACCACGAATTGTGGTTTAGTTAGAGTGTAGTGTAAAAGTGGTTTTAATTGGCCGTTGTCGTGGCTCGCAAATAGTTGCAGGAGAATGCTGGCTCACGAACTTCTAATTCCAGCGTTTGTTTTGTACACGATTATATAAATAGAGTTCTGATTGTGCCTTTAAAATGTTTTGCAGACGCTTTGTATTTTAATACAATTAATTTTATTATAATTTTATGATTTTAGCAAGTTCTAACTTATGGGAATGAACGAATAAAATTAAAGGTTAAGTATGACCTGAAAAATGCAGGTTTTGCAATGCCGTCGATGGACCTTTGCATCTCGGTTTTTAAGAGCAATACATTTGAGAATGAAAACAAAGGAAATTCTAGGATTTAAGATTTTCGAGGGGGCTGGCTAGTTGAACGATGGAATAGTTTAGTTGGCTGGCTATCAGATTTAAAATCTGATCTTAATAAAGAATATTTGTTCATATGATATGACCACCCTTGGTGGCGGAATTTATAAATCCGATAACCTCCGTCATGAGATATTGGAAATTTATCAAGTACATAGGTACCTAATAAACAAGGATATTGAAATAATTTAAGAATATCGATAACTTTTAAAACCACATACACCTCGATACAATGTAAATCGTATCATACAATAGAGCTCACACGGTGGTCGTATTGCAGCCAGACTATTTATTTTGACATTCAATGAGTAGGTATTGCATAGCATTCAATACTACAAAAAGCTCTCTCTCCACACAAAAAGCATCTATTTTTAGGATTAATGCATGGTTATTATTTTAAAACCCCGCTTGTAATATAATTATAAGCAAGGCTAATATCCGTTTTATTATAGTTATATCTTATTGTTATAAAAAAGACCCCTAAAGAAAATCGCCGCAAAACCATCGATAAATCAAAAACACATTTCGATTTGACGGACAGAAGAACAGGTGCTGTAACAAATTAGCCGATCCAATTTCCTGTTGGATCAATAACCGCAAAATGACCACTAAGCATTAAGATGCCACCACTTTTTACTGCGAGTACTTAGGTACATGTGCTCGCTTCATACGTTCTTACACCATCCATCAAGATCACGTCTAATTACGATAACGCATTTCAAATTATCGTTCTTTGTCTTGTACTATTCTCATCAATGTAAATAATAAGGTACGCATATGCAGAAAGCGGATTATCGGCGCGTACAACAACGGCGGAAATCTGAATGAATTGTAAACACTGTAGGAAAAACTGGGGGCGCTGGCATGAATAACTCTAGCTATGTAGGTAAAATTAAACAGCAATTGTGTGTATCAGTAACATTTACATGTTTCCGGAGAAGCGGCGTTTGGTGTTGTTGTTTTTCATTCCTAAACAACACGGATTTAAATTTTGAAAAAGTACTTTGGCATTTTACACTTGGGAGGGCATTCGATACCACTTTGCTGTAAGTATTAAAAAAATATACTTTCATGCACTTCTAATTTTAAATAGCTTTATGAGATGTGTCCTTGTGTCATATTAAAGTTCATACCGGAAAGTAAATACAACCAACCTGAATACTTTGAAAAGGAAATCGGTTTATGCGCGGGTTTTGTAGACATGTTCAAACATATGTACCTACTCACACGAATGTAGGTATAAATCGGTATAATGTAAGCTTCGTGTAGCTTACGGAACTACAAAAAACCTATAATGATTATTGTGTGCTCAAGAATGACACGTGATGGAATCACTTTATGATATATTATAAGCAATAACATTTAAATACTTAGGTACCCACAATAAAATTAAATTTTGATAGTAGAATTCCAGCCATTAAGATCGACATCCCACAAAAACCAGCACTTAGTTGCAATACTTTACCGCTCTGAAAGATTTTGCAAGATAAAGGACAAAACCTCCAGTTTAATAGCGTTTCTGTGTTACTTGTCCCAAGTAAATATTAGGAGCGTGTGGACAAGTGCGTGAGACTACTTAACTGTCTTTATTGTTTGCGATTGTGGGTTATTCATGCGATACAATTGCATCGTTAAGATTTTTCACACTCCTGGGACTCTGCGCAAAAAAGTGTTTCTTTGTGTACACTTTTTAGTTACTTATTTATCCGTTTTGAATTATGTCGAAACAGTATTGAGATAAGAGCTTTCAATACTGCTTTGAAAGGCCTCGTTTTCTTGCCATCTTTGATGATCTAAGCTTGGCATCTACCATTATCTATCACACAAGCAAAACCGCGGGTGGAAGTAGTTAAAATATAATTATAATTTGTGTTTATTATTTTAGAGGCTGTATAATTGTGAACATCCTTATTATGCTGTATAATTTCTATTAAGTAAATAAAACCCATTTATTGAATTTTAATTGCTTGATTTAATTAATTTTATATTTATTACTTCCCGAGAGCGTCTTTCTCTATGTACCTAATGTTTAATAGCTAGCTTTTATTACTTTTAACAGCTTTTATTACTGCCTAATTATACGAAACAAATCGCTTGGTAAGTGCTCTAAGTACCTACATAGGAAAACCCAACAACAGAAAAACCATGCGTGACAGTCAAAGTCAAAGTCAAAGTCAAAATATGTTTATTTTCAATAGAATCACAGGGATCACTTTGAAACGTCTTACATACTAGGTGAGTCTAAGTGCCAGTTCCAGTCCTATCCCCAGTGCGAGAAGAACTGACAAGAAACTCGCTGGGCCCTAGCGCTTTTTTTGTATTATCCTTGTTAATTTTGTAAGGAATACCTAGCATGATGATTCATCACGGAGCTGATTCATCCCAAGCTTTTTTATCATCTAAGTACTCTGATATTTTATAATAAGCTTTTCTAGACAGTTTCTGTTTAATTACATTTTTGAATTTTCCAATTGGTAAATCAAGCATGTCACTTGGGATCTTGTTATAGAAGCGTACACATTGCCCTTTAAAGGATTTACTTACTTTAGTGAGCCTAACCGTGGGAACAGCAAGTTTATTTTTAATTCTAGTATTAACATTATGATTATCACTATTTTTCCTAAATAAATTAATGTTTTTGTGAACATACATCAAGTTTTCATATATATACTGACATGGCATTGTCATGATGTTTATTTCTTTAAACTTATCTCTAAGAGATTCTCTGGGACCCATGTTATAAATTGCACGAACAGCCCTATTCTGCAACACAAATATAGTATTAATATCTGCAGCACTCCACCACAACAAAATGCCGTAAGACATAATGCTATGAAAGTAGCTGAAATATACAAGTCTAGCAGTTTCTACGTCGGTGAAATGACGGATCTTTTTAACTGCATATGCTGCAGAGCTAAGTCTCTTCGACAATTTATCAATGTGCGGGCCCCATTGAAGCTTATTATCTAAAGTTATGCCCAAGAATACTGTGGTGTCCACAAGATCTATATTTTCGTTATTTATTTTTATATTGGTATCTAATTGTCGAACATTTGGTAGTACAAAACGAACACATTTCGTTTTCTTTTCATTTAGTAATAAGTTGTTTACATTAAACCATTTTACAATTTTAGAGATTGCATTATTCACTTCGTCAAAATTAGTCATACGCCGCTTTTGTTTAAATAAAAGTGACGTGTCATCAGCAAACAGTACAATCTCCTGATCATCCCTGACAAGTTTGGGTAGATCGTTTATATATATTAAAAACAAAAATGGTCCTAATATCGATCCTTGTGGTACACCCATTGTTACCACGTTTCCCATTTACGTCAACTCGTTGAAGTCTGTCACTGAGGTAAGATTTTAAAAGATTAAGTGCAACTCCCCTTACACCATAGTGATGGAGTTTCATGATTAATGTTTCATGGTATACACAATCAAATGCTTTAGAAAGATCACAAAAAATACCTAAGGTATCGAATTAGGTAGAGATTCCTCCCAGGTATCGAATATATGTGATACCAACTCAACACCGGCATCAGTTGTTGAGCGGCCCTTTGTACACGACAGCTTCCGTAGGACCGAATACTTATTTATTACTGATTTCAAAAAAGGAGAAGGTTATGTATGTTTAATTGTCCACCGATATCTCTAATATAAGGAACAATTTATGTTTGAAAGGGTGAGGTGGTCCCATATAAATTTGAATCCTGAGGTATCGATACTTTTCCCGTAATATAAACTTAAAAAAACCTCATCTTCACTTGAAATTTTCTACGTAAAATTTCTGTTATTCAGTAACAGGTATTCTAGGAAGTAGTCACTGTTATAATATAACTGGAACTTGGCTTGACACGCTACCGCGTGTCTAGATACGGCCGTAAATATACTGACGAAATATGCGAAGTAGTCTGATTTTTACTTTGATGAGTTAGTTGTAAAAGTCTAGAAGAGTAATTGAAAAGTAGACGCTGCACGCCTGACTGAAATACTCTTTGCTGAGATATATTTGAGCATAAGTATTTTTAAATTACAGTAGCTTATCTGGTATTAGCCAATTGTTGTCATTTTTATAACAGCGGTCGCTGTTCTTTGAGAAAATAAAGTTACTCATAAGATAGAAAAAGGTCCAATCCCGATCTGCATCAAGGAGTACCTGAGCTGATCGAAACCCTGAGGGCATCGAGGCCTCCCGCGGTTACTCACGACTCTTTCAATTTGTATGGCAATTACAAACGGAAATATCAATTCAGGCATTCAATATTGTAAAGCACAATTGTTTGCAGTTTTAGGTACGAGTCATTGTCAATATTTTGTCTCACGTCCTTACTAAGTAGGTACCTACATAGGTACAAAAAAAAGACAGTTCTTAAGTACTCTTTACTCTACATACCTACATGTACCTAATTTAGACAATATTGTAATATTGAGTGTCAAAAACCCGATAAGTGCCCTTCGTAAAGGCTAATTGTCAACATACTGTTTAATCTCTGCACTGACTCGCTAGATTCTAAAGTTACCGAGTCACATACTGAAAACCAATAAAAAAGTTATTTAAAAACCTTCGTACAATTATTACGGTTATTGCCGTACGAGTTTACCTACGTCTTTTACTAAGATTACAGATACCTTTACCACTCTAAATGAAAGCCTACTAAATTGTGGGCATCCGAGTGCCATTTTCAGGGTTTTTATTATCCTGTAAACGAATGAGAATGCTAATTGCAATGCGATTTTACAACTTACGTAATTGGCTTAGTAACTAGTTGGCAGGTGCAATAGTAGGTAAAGGTAATAAGGTGCAAGTCTTTTTTTGTTTAGTCAACACCTATTTATTTGTTTTGCTTCTAATGTTACGATAATAAATACAATCATTTTGGTATTAACGAGTAGTATCGTTGAAACAGCTAAATTGTTGGTTGTAGAAAGTGTTTTTTCGGTACCTCAAGATAAATAAATAAACAAAAAAGACCCAGAAGTGGTTGTTTATGTTTTCGTATCGTTGGGAGGCAGCGGTAAATGGTCGGCCAAACCGCCCAAAGCCAACCATATAACAATTTTATTGTCATCAATCGTCATATTTCTGCCACACGAATGAACAATAGTTTTCGCAATTTAGTATTTTAATTTAAGAAACAGCTGTAATAAATTGAAAGATTAATTTTATTTTAGGTTATACGAAGTTCGCGAAATAATTTATGTACCTAACTTATGTAACTTATTTAAAGTAGGTATCGGTCATTTTCGGAAGTTTTGGGTGGATTCAACACACTTTATAAGTAGGTGTTAAAACCTGGCCGTAATATTTTATAAAAAATGCCATAAAGTAAAAGTTTTATTCGTTAACATATTGAAGGGAACGTGCATATGGTAAAACCAACCACGATTAGGGCGCGTGGCGAGGCCTAGGCCGCGAATTAGAGCCCGAAATTTCATTAACAGATTTATAAAATTCGGTTCCTTTGGCTGGCTCGGCACCGTTGGCTCGGACAGATGCGCGTTCAACATTAGCATTACGCTGTCTAGTAAAATATGCACTTAGTAAGCAAGTAACTACCTACAATTATTCATCATGAAACACCAGGCAGCACGCTGTCTCCAGAACATTCTCGTACAATCCGTTGTCACGCATCAGGCCGCGTCAGATGCAATCGTGCACTCACGACAACAACTACCATTATTTACTTAGCTCGGTTCCACAAGAAAAGGAGATCGTTATTGTGACGGCCGTAAATATCGGAAATATTGGTACATAAAGGAAGTAATGTGACAATTATTCGAATTTTGAAAACTACGTTCTTCGTAATTGTTACATTTCTCGATATAAATATATTACTAAAGTTTATTACACCTCCCAGACATTGTCAATATCATGTGAGGTATTACGACATCGATGAGCAAGATGTGAAGTAAATTTGTGTCCCTGAAATTTAAATGTAGTTACTAAATTATAATATAAAACTGGAGAAAACTCCCAAAGTTGGCTAATCAAATATATCTTTGTTAGGTTAGATATTACAATCGTTATGTAACGGTCACCACTTCTCAAAAATAAGGACTTATGTCGTACCTACCCAATCTCACCCATTCATACGTCCTGCCATGATAAATTGTCCTCGATTAGCATATAAAGGGTTTAAAAAAGAAATCGAAACGAAAACTGCTAGCTTTGTCTTTATTAAGCCCATTTATGGAGTATCAAAAGCGCTTATCACCGTAAAGTCTGATAAATCTGCCCTTTTAGTATTGAAATAAGGTCTGCAAGGAGTAGATTTATGTGATAAGAGTTCTTTGAGACTTATGTTGCTCAAGGACGTAGCTTTTGAATCAATTGTTTCGGCCATAGTTTCTATGTAGGTAACTTTTACATTCATACCTATACGTGCAAAGCAAACATCTGAAATTACCAGAAATCAACAAATAATTAATTAATCAGACCTAAAAAACGATGTTGAATAAATGTAACTTTTTCATGCAGTTACACAAGAACTCGTTTACACCTTTTATGGAGACAATCGATTCTATATCTTGCCTGCTCAACCGATCAGTTTTACAATTTGTTTACAATGTAAACAGGTGCCACTACAAGAGGTCAAATAGCTACTAATAAGTACTTCGTAAATTGATGTCAAGCCGGTATTACCTGATCAAATTAAAATAAATCAAGAATCAAGAATGTTTGTTTTATAGCAAGTGAGATCCCTAGCACCCCGCTATCCCCCGCGCCGCCGCTTAGACGATCGGTGCGCATGCGCGAACGCCGCGCCGCCTGCGTCGACCGTGCGCCGGTCGCTCGCTGAGAGTCTCGAATCAGTCCCCGTACCGACCGGCCGCGCGCGCGTTCGCCGCTCTAAGCTAATGTTACTGTTATTGTATTCCCAAGTTGTAAATCTATGTTTGTTTCTTTTGTTCTAAAGTAAAGTTCACGTCTCAAAATTGTAGTTTTCATTCTCATAACTATAACTGGCAGCCTAACGTGGAGCAGAATTTGTGTGGAAAAGCAGAATCTGTTTTCAAAATCTAAATTCAAAGTGTGCATTGTGCGAAGTTCATGTAGTACAACTTATTTGTATTGTCGAGTGTCTAGTAGTACCTAGTTGTATACTCGTAAACCTACATAAACTTTCATGTACGTACTACGCGCGCATAGACAGTGAACGTATCGTTTGTTCTAGAACTTTTGGGAATTTTCCACTCGCGATTCGCGAAGTACTTAGTGTGTGTCGTGTCGTAACATGTTCTAACACGTTTGTATCCAGTCGATATTGTGCGTGTCGTTTCGCGTATTTTGTTTGTGCGTAGTAACTTGTTGCTAGGTTTCGTCGCAGGTATTGTACTACAATACCTAGACCTAGGTTACCTACGAATACGGACGGAACGGACAGCATTTGAATTCATCGGACTGTGTGTGTTTGTAACTGTGAGTTGTGTGTGATACTCGGACCGACGACGGTTTACGGTTGTGTATCGGGATTTTATTTTAAATATTTTGAACTTAGACTCCATTTTGACTCCGAATAACTTTGTTTTAGCGCTTTGAACTGAATACCTAAAGTGTCTAGTTATTTCGTGTTTGTGAACTGTGATCGGTTTTATGTGTTTTATCGCCTAGAACTGAATACCTAAGTGTGTTACTGGGTATTTTGTGTTTACAAACGTAGAACAGTTTTGTGTTTGAGTGCTAGAACTGAATACCTGTTGTGTTGTAGGTATTTCGTGTTCGCGAACTGTGTATGAACAGTTTTGTGCGTTTCGTGCGCGATCTAAATACCTACCTATTATTGTTTGTGCGTTTATGTGCGTAGGTATTCTGTGTTTACGAACTGTGTGGACAGTTTCTGCGTTTTGTACGCGATCTATATACCTATATGGTTAGTGCGTCTGTGTGCGTACCTAGGTATTGTGTGTCTGCGGACTGTGAACAATTTATTTTATGCGTTTGGTGACTAGAACTAAATACCTAAAGTGTGTAGGTATTTCATCTTGGTGAACTGTGAACATTTTATTGGTTTTTAGTGCGTTTTGAATACCTAAAGTTCGTCTAGGTATTTCGTCTGAACAGTGACTGGTCTAGATATTTAAATACGTGGTTAGGATGGTGCTAACAAGATCTCGCGCTGCGAGTCCGGCTTCTGCCGGCGCCCAGTCTCAGGACTTGGCGCCGCCCGTAGCGCCCGCGCCGGATTCAGATCCGCGCGGCGCTGGCGCCGACGCCGTGCAGGCGGCCAGGATGGACCCGCATTCAGCTGCTGCTGCCGCTGCCGCTGCTGCTGCTGCTACTGCTGCAGCAGCGCCGGTAGTAATGACGACGGAGCAACTCATGATGCTGATCAGGCTAAGTCGCGGCGATCCGGTGAGTGCACACGTTCCTCCTACCTCCGGCAATTTTGCGAAATGTTCAGCGCGTTTCGACGGTGAAAAAGCTAGTAACATCGAGGCTTTTCTAGACGCGGTTCAGACCTACAAAGATTGTGTCGGCGTAGACGATACCAACGCACTACGAGGGCTGTCCATGTTGTTGACAGGGTTGGCCGCCACCTGGTGGCAAGGTGTCAAGGACACTACCCTGACGTGGCAAGCTGCAGTAAAATCACTGAAGGAAACTTTCGGTCCAAGATTACCACCTCATAAAATATACAGACATATATTTGAGCGTGAGCAACGAGCGGATGAAGCGACGGATTTGTTTGTGTGCCGCGTCAGGGCATTATTCGCGCAGCTTCCACCGTTGACCCTCACGGAGACGGTGCAGTTGGACATGACCTACGGGTTGTTGCACCGACGGCTTCGTGAGAAGGTTCCGCGCTCCAGCTTTGTTTCTTTTGCGGAGTTATTGACAGAAGCGCGCCGCACTGAAGATATTCTTGACGAGATTCGGCCGAGGGCTACTGTAGATAGCAAACCCGCTATGCCCTCTTCCGCTGCGGTAGCACGGACGCTGGCAGCGCCTACGACACCTAAGAGTCGGCCACAGTGCAACTATTGCAAACAGTACGGCCATCTTAAAGAGGCCTGTCAGCGACTTGCTAAGCCGAAAAATCCTGCTAAGGATAGTCCAGCTGAAGGAGAGCCGCGTTCATCTTCGGTTACGTGTTTCGGTTGCGGAGCGCCCGGCGTCATACGTTCGAACTGTTCTACGTGCAAGGACAAGAAACCTACGGTTTCGTCTGTGACGTCTTTTCAGTCAGTGTCCGCGAGTTGCGATAATATTGATTCGCGTGTGCGTCCAGTGCTTAGTGTAGAAATCTATGGTGAAGTAGGTAACTTATTGATAGACACCGGAGCTAAACATAGCATAGGCAGTGTTAGCTTAAGATCGCACTTAGTTAAGTACGAACATGACTTTAAAAATGTATTTACCGAACTTAAGTACGCAGATGGGCGGATTTGCGCACAAAATGTTGAAACTGCGCAAGTCAACGTGGTGGTGCGTGGGATCGCACTAGCTGTTAGCTTCATCATGTTGCCGAATGCTACTGAAAGTTTGTTGGGGATGAATTTTATTCAGGACTTTGGCATGGTATTAGATCTAGATCGTGGTGTTTGGTCTGTGAGACATGATAGGACGCCGCAGCCGATTGTTTTCGAGAGTAGGATTTTGCAGTCTCTTACCTGTTCGTCTGTGGGTCTTCGTAAGGACGAGGGATCCCATCTTGGTCCGGATGAACGAGAACGACTGTCTGACCTTCTGAATGTCTACGAGGACATTTTCGCTCCAGGGGGAGAACCTACCCAGTTCGCTGTCCACCACATAGATACCGGAGATGCTGTGCCAGTTGCTAGTCCGCCGTATCGGGTTACGCCCGCCAAGAAAGAAATTATAAGAAAAGAGATTGATAAAATGTTAGAAGATGGTATCATCGAAGAAGCCGAGTCAGAGTGGGCCTCACCTGTGGTGTTGGTACCAAAGAAGAACGGTGAGATTAGGTTTTGTGTGGACTACCGCAAACTTAATAGCGTCACTCGGACGGATAAGTACCCGCTTCCTCTTATCGATGAGCTGCTGCAGAGTACCAAGGCGAATTGTGTGATGTCTACAATTGACTTGAAGGCTGGATATTGGCAAACCATTATAGCACCTGAGGATCGTCACAAGAGCGCATTTACGACTCCATTTGGAACGTTTCAGTTCCGTCGCCTGGCGTTTGGTTTGAAGAATGCTCCTGCCACGTTCCAGCGGATGATGGATCGGATGAGATCCGGTCTAAAGGATGTATGTGTTCTTGCTTATCTTGATGACCTCCTGGTGATATCGCCAAATCTTGATCAGCATCTGAAGGATCTTCAGCAAGTCTTCGAGCGCCTTCGTTTGTTTAACCTGAAAGCAAATCGTATTAAATGTGTGTTCGCTAGAGAGACAGTGACTTACCTTGGACACGTCGTTTCATCACGTGGGATTGAACCTGATCCGACGAAAGTCGAAGCCGTGATGAACATGAAGCCTCCGACGAACCTAAAAGAACTGAAGACGTTTCTGCAGACTTGTGCGTGGTTTCGCAAGTTTATACCGCAGTTTTCCGACGTAGCACGTTCGTTGACGGATCTGACGAAGAAGGACCGACGCTGGAAATGGGGGGAGGATGAGCAAAGATCCTTTGAGGAGTTGAAGCTACGGCTCTCCACCAGTCCCATTCTTCAACAGCCGAACTTCGAAGAACCGTTTGTTCTCCGAACAGATGCTAGCGCGTACGCTATTGGAGCTGTGTTGATGCAAGGGGCATCACCTGCTGAAGAGAGACCCATAGAGTATGCGAGTAGGCTTTTGACACCCGCTGAACGGAACTATCATACCACCGAACGGGAGGCCTTGGCGGTAGTTTGGGCCTTGGATAAATTTCGAGGATACGTCGAAGGAGCACGAGTATCGGTTGCAACCGATCATCAGCCATTGAAGTGGTTGTTGTCGCTGAAGACGCCCAGTGGTCGATTAGCCCGTTGGGCTATGAAGATTCAATCCTACGACCTGGACATCGGTTACACCCCGGGTAAAGTAAACGTGATCGCGGATACTCTCAGTCGTCCAGTGAACGAACGTACTGAAGAGTCGAGTTCCAGTCCGTGTAGCATTTGCCCAGTGGTCGTCGATTTGCCTCAGCGAAGATCAGAAGATCTCCGTGACGCTCAATTGAATGATCCCGACGTAAGTAAAATTATATTGGATTTTGAAAACTTTGATAACCCAGATGCAGCTGTACGCTGGACTGATAGGGGTTATTATCTTTCGCAAGGTGTTTTGTACCGCTGTGATCCGGATGGAGAATCCGAAGAACCTCAGCTAGTGGTTCCAGAGTCTTTAAAGGCAGAGCTTATGAAGGAGCTTCACGATGCGCCTACTGCTGGACACTTGGGTTTAGAGCGAACATTAAGAAAGATCAAAGAAAGATATTATTTCAAGAATATGAGGAGTTATGTGGCTCAATATCTGAAGACTTGTGACGCGTGTCAGAAGTATAAAGCCACCAATTTGAAACCTGCAGGTCTACTCCAGACCCCAGTGCCTCAACAGCGATTTGAAGTGCTTGCGATGGATCTGTTCGGACCACTACCCGAAGGTGATAAGGGTGAGAAGTGGATCCTTCTTGTAGAAGATACAGCAAGTCGTTGGGTTGAGTTGTTTGCACTTTGTGATGCGACCGCAGAGTCGTGTGCTAAAGCACTTATTGAAGAAGTTTTCTTGCGTTATGGGTTGCCTCGTCGAGTGATATCAGACAATGGAAGTCAGTTTGTCTCTGCAGTGATGCAGAAGGCCATGTTTGTGCTGGGAGTTCAACAGTCTTTGATCCCAGTGTATCACCCGGAAGCGAATCCTGCAGAACGCAAGAACAGAGAGCTGAAGCAGCTTCTTGCAATTCTGGTTGGATCTGAGCACCGCCGATGGCCTGCCGTCCTTGCGACAGTGCGGTTCGCACTAAATAGTTCTTACAATCACGGAACAGGCCAGTCAGCAGCGTACATCACCTTCGCTCGGGAGCTACGCTCTCCCATAGCCGTGAACACAGACTTACGAGCGATAGTGGACCAGCAGAATTATGTACCGCAAATAACGCCGTACTTGAGAGATTTTTCTCGCACTCTCCATGACGTCAGGCGACGCGTGGAGGAGCAGCAAGATGTGCGGAAACAATTCGGAGATAAGCGCCGACGAGAGAGTAACTCGTATAAGGAAGGCGATCTAGTCCTTGTGGAGACCCACCAGGCGAGCAATGCAGCTAAAGGCTTTACGAGTAAGTTTGCTCCGAGACGGGAAGGCCCGTATCGTGTCTCACAGGTCATCAGTCCGACATCTTTTGTAGTTGTAGATAGTACGGGTGTTGTTAAAGGGAAATACCATGGCCGCGCTCTGACTCCTTATGTAGGGTCGTCTGATGCAATCGTGCATCAGCGCCGTCGTGGTCGACCAGCCAAGTCCAAGTCCAAGTCGGGGCGATCTTGTGACTTGGAGGGGGAGGTTATAGCAAGAGAGATCCCTAGCACCCCGCTATCCCCCGCGCCGCCGCTTAGACGATCGGTGCGCATGCGCGAACGCCGCGCCGCCTGCGACGACTGTGCGCCGGCCGCTCGCTGAGAGTCTCGAATCAGTCCCCGTACCGACCGGCCGCGCGCGCGTTCGCCGCTCTAAGCTAATGTTACTGTTATTGTATTCCCAAGTTGTAAATCTATGTTTGTTTCTTTTGTTCTAAAGTAAAGTTCACGTCTCAAATTGTAGTTTTCATTCTCATAACTATAGTTTGCTAAATAAGTGTTTTAGGTGTTCTAGTTGTCAAAATGATTACTTACCTACATTTTTCTACTCAGTCATTTTCTTTACGAGATCTTGTGAAAAATTAATACGTAAACCACTTAGCGGCCTTTTCGTGTATGGTTTGTAGCTGGATAATACTTTTAATGCAACTTCAGGACGTTTAAATAAAAGAAAAAAACAACAGTAATGGCTTAAAGCACTCAAGTTAGCTTTAGCTATACTAAACCTATAGTTGATATCTATCAGTAAAATAATTTTAGGAATCGGTTCAGTAGGTCCAAAGATAACCTTCAATAACTAAACACCTTAGCTTTACCTCTATAATTATGTAGAAGAAAAGCGAAAATACTTTTTTGCGGCATACCGCTCTTGCGTAACTCGTCCAAGATGTTCCTACTTTTTGTCCTAATACCTTCGTAAACGAGTTTCTAGTTACATAAATTATGCGAATTGCTAAAACACATACACCTTATTCCCTTGTTATAAGGGTCTGTAAAAGGACTTATCTTCTAAGGGAGGGTAGAGTTGTGCGATCCATCATTTATATGCACCCGTCATACGGTCCTTACGCCGCATATTACATATAAAACAGGTTCTCGTAATCTACTTACCTGCTATCTCGGATCGATTTTACACAGTGAACATACTTATAGTGCTGTTGGGACATAGACGTTGACAATCTGCTTTGGATGTGAATGTGGTCAGGAATGGCGTAAAAAGTGATAGAAAAATTCTAGTCGTAAATGCAAGTTTCTAAACATAGCTTGCATCCATTACTTTGCCTTAGCGAGAAACATCTCCATCGTTAGTAGGTATATAACTTATTGCCTTAGAGTGCTTGGGCATTACAGGCGATAGCGGTGGCAACGGTTAGTGTAGGTTTCTAATAGGGTATAATAAGTTCTAAGTAGAAGGGTGTGCCGCCTCCGCTCTGTCACTGTGGCCTAGGTCTAGAGCAGGCCATTTTATTTTTTTATAAGCACACTCCATCCAAGTTGATTAATTAAACGGAAAAGTGTGGAGCATCACTTTTTGTTGTATATGTAAATAGGGCTATACAAAGCTGACAAAAGCTGCCAGTGTACCGTTAGATGTAACTATCTACATACATTGGATATACAAAAATACTCGTAGTTATAGAGCGGGTACATCGTATTGATACCATCAACGATCTATTTCAAAGATTATATTGGCTTTCCAGGCACCTATTTTGCTATCAGTGTGGCTTGCCTCAAGACATTTATTTCATATAGAAAAGCCTGTCCCGACTTTAAAATATTTAAAAAGTTACTTAGTTTGCTGTCGAAGACATTACCTGCGCGTAGAAACGTAACTCCTTTGAAAAGTTGGCGATGCAACCAGGTGGTAGGTAGTACAAAAAGCGGTACAAAGAAGTACCTGCCAAAGCAAAGTAGAGAGAAGAAACAAAATAAACCAATTAAAAAAAAGTGTCATAATCCATTGTTGAATGATAGTTAAACGTAGCTCAAACAAAACCCATCAAAAAATCCAAAAATGTCCGTACAACATTTTTTATGTGGTTGCTCGCCCACTAAAAATGATTTTATATTATTTCTGGGAGTTTGGTTTCTACGTAATATTACTGTATATTTTGTTTCGCATATGGGCAGGACGTGTGCAACGCTGCAGGCTATGGGCCCAGCACGCGCTTCTCGTCATTGAAATACGTTGCCATTGTGCAACGATGCCTGAATAAATATTTAGCGTACCACCCAGAGCGGCTCGCACAAAGCCTACGAAGCTGCCTACCCCGTGATTGATTCTTGAAAGGCAGAATTATCGGTTCAGCTGTTCCAGACAATCGAATGTAAAGTCAGCGGTCATCTGCCTAATTGGATTGTTGGGACTGTCCGCTAATAAAACATTGTCCTATCTAAAGACGGACCTGTACACACAATACGTTTGTAGGACGTCCCTACAAGTCCATAGATATAGGTGGGTACTTTAAGTGTTCAGCCACACTTTGTACTTTACAAATGCAGCACCGATCGCCCATAGTTATAAATTAAGACTGATTTGGTCACAAGGAACCATTTTAACGTTGTTGCTGAGACTTTCTATGACGCTTATAAATGTTCGACTTTATTTGGATCCATTTAGTTTAACCACAGTAGTATATTCATATCATAATAGTTTTTGTATCGTCAGTATCAGTACATTTAACTTACGAGTATTTGGCAATTTACTTTGAACTCAAAATTATGTATGAGTGAAGTCTGTAAACAAGAAATAAAAACACTTAGTAGCCGCGAAGGCTACAGAGCTGGACGTCACGTCACTCAAAACGTTTTTGCCGGACTGTCGTTGCTCATAATATATTCACAACGCTGACAGGACATGATGAATGTAAACTTGAAACTGGGCGACTAATGAGCCGAGATATTCAGATTTCCAATGATAAATTATATAAAAATAAAGGGAACTCTCATAAGGTTTAAGGGTTAAGGCCATTACAAAACGCAGTAAAACTGTTTCCATTTGTAGCATCCCTTGATGTAGGTATCTATAGTAAGTAAGTACTTACTTTCTTTGATATTTCACTGAGTTATGCTAATGAAGCGATTGGTGGCCAGGTGAAGGTGCTCCAAAGCCAACTAGGTAATAAAGCATTGACCCTAAAAAAAGGAGAATACTTTTCTAGATAAACTGTATAAAAAATGTTCAAAGTTGGTAATTTACCGTAGGTACTTATTTTATTGTTTCAAGTACAAATAAAAGTTAGCAACATAAGCCCCGCTGGGCCACCACAATACGAGTTAAATAAAGTAGGTAGTTACCATCGTGTTTTGCGCAAAATTGTTGTATTTTAATGTTATATTTTCTTTTTTACTTGCTATTTATGAATTATGCAACGTGATTGAGATTATTGCTGCTTTAAAAGAACATGGTCTGTATTGTATGTAATTTAAATTTTATAAAATGCATTAACTGTAATAGCCGATACATTAATCAACATGAAAATATTCTATAAAATGTGGTAAGTATATTTTTATGTTTAAATATAACATACATGATGAATATAGCAGACATGAGTGATATTAAAAATTATCTCGATGAAAACCAATTTGTTTCATGGTAGTAGCTAAGTAGGTACCTACGGCATGTGGTTTTTTTTTGAATGCACTAACCAGTTGAGATCGTGCAAAGGACAAAAATGTAAAACAAAATTGTAAGCTTCAAGTAGTTTCGAAAAATATGATTCTACTTTGACAAAATAACAGGTACTTTGAATTTTACTGACTGAACAGATTTAGCTACCCCGTTGAGTATTTTTCAATTTTACCACATTATACTTAGACTCTTGTATGTGCATATTTTATGAGCCTACTCCTACGTAGCTATCATAATTATGTTGGTGATTTTTTATTCAACAAATAAGATATCGATAAGATGACGAATGAATTATTGGCCCATGAAAACATCTTGAAAGCTACAAACCAGTAAGTAATATGATAATAAAACATAGAGATCCGACACATTATGCGATTGCATAGCGAAATTTACAGGGATTTAGTGCATGTACAATTTATAGCAGGACTCACATTCCCTTGCAAAGGTTAAAGCGTTTTATGAAGCATGGCGTATTGAAGAAATATGGGTATTGGCAGGCGATAAAAGTATTATTGGAGACAACGATATAGGCTGAGCTGCTAGTATACTGCCAATAAAGTTTCACACTGCCTTCTAATAAAGTGACATTAAAAGTTTAAACTGTTTGTAGATAAAAACATGAACGACCGTTATTACAAAGATTTTATAATATTTTCCACACTTATTTGGCTCAACGTAGGTACTCGTATCAGCATTGTCATTCAATGTGATAATGCCGGTAGTGCGGCCTGAGGACGCTTCCCTCTGGCAGTGATCTGGATCAGTTGCGCTATCTAAGAACCGTTGCAAACAATCTATAGATAGCTCAACTAATCCAGATCACTGCCTAATTCTATCTGTAGATCGTTTGCAACGGTTCTAAGATAGCTTAACTGTATATTTCTGTAAAGACAAAATGAATATTTAGTTTCGTATCGTTTGGTAGATTTTTTGTCAATAATAAAGTTAAACCTGATAAACATTGCTTACCTCCCCAATGAGTAAGTAGGTATAGATACTACTATTATGGTTGTAGTTATCTATACCTACTTACTCATTCTCGCATAAAAATATACTTACAAATAAACAAAATCATACCACAGCAGACAATCTCGAAAGAAGCACCATTCAAACATTATACTAAAAGTACCTACTCTGCGAAAACTGCCTTTATTACCATTGAAAGAGTTGTATGCATGATTTCCTTTCATGCTATGATCCCTTTCATATAATGTAATCAAAGAGTACCTGTCAGATGTGGGCGATTATTCGCACGTTTAACAAGATATGTCTCGAGGCAAATGTACAACAAGCAAGGATAAATTTGACATGACCTGTCACACGCGGACTGCTTATCAAAAAACTTTACATACTAATAAAGTAAAGAGAAGTTATTGTCTATCTATCATCATAGCAAAATCAGCTGAAAATACTTCCACTGCTGAGAACAAAGGATTAATATTCAATGAGAAATTAAGAGCAACATCGCGTTTCCGTAATATTGATAAATTTATAAAAAAATCTTGTTATAAAGGATAATGGGCAAAAATGTATGGAACCTGGGACCACCCTCCAATAGACATAAAATATATGTCGTTGGATAGGTCTAATCAACCGGAACAACTATTGCCTAGACAGTTTTGCAGTCACAGCTGTCCGATCAAAGATATAAGACTTTTAATAAAATGTTAAAATAAATAAAATATATGTATTACAATAATGATTTATTATACAGTAACATAAAATAAAACACTGATAAAACTGATAAAGGGTCTCTGTTCTGGTATATATATAAGGTATTCGTGTCCGTCCGACTACGTATATCTACAATGACATCGATAACCCATAACATACGTCGTCGGTCGGACACGAATATCCTAAATACCAGAATTAATAAAAAAACACTGTTAAAACTGATAAAAGAGGACCCCTTTTTTATGTTATTGTGTAATAAATCATTCTTATAATAATAATATTTTATTTATTTTAACATTTTATCAAAACTTAAAAGTCTTATATCTTTGAACGGACAGTTGTGACAGCAAAGCTGTCATAGCAATAGTTGTTCCAATTGAAAAGACCTATCCAACGACATATATTTTATTGCTATTGGAGGGTGGTCCCAATCTGCCCATTGTCCTTTATCAATATTTGATATACATATTTGATATATAATAATTGATAAATTTATAACAAAATCTTGTTATAAATTTATCGATATCAGTGAATATTGCATGTTTTCGATCCCTATTCAATGCGGACGAATTCTCGGACACACTGCTAGATATTATTTTATAGCTAGTGCCTTATCCCCTGACAGTCTGCAACGAGTAACAGGCAATAGCATTAATCTCAGTTGACAGCTCAATTACTACGCCGAATGGTACACACAAGTTCAATGAGAAACTTACAGGGTGAATATCTATGTACATCTAAGGTTATCTAAACAGTACCTACGACTAAACTGGGTAATTCTAAGAAATATGCTCTCGTGGTATGCTATAAGTTATACTATCTTTGTACTTAAGGTAACTGTAGTGATTTGCACGATTTTCTGTACTTAGGTACCTACTTTTGGATCGTGTAGATTCGACTCACCATCGCACACTGCTGATAGGTTTCTAAAACATTTTTCTCTGATTGATCCAAAATCTCGAGTCTCGGAACAGCACATATTTACTGATCTTCAGCACCTTTCGCTCTTTCATTGATCACGCCAAATGGTCTTTATTAATCTACTAATTTAAATTCTAATCTACTTACATTTTAGACTAAAAACATGCAATGATAAACTACGATTGTAATAAGGACCAAAAGATGCTTATTTTGATTAAGCAGCCTGTAGTTAAGCAACCTGTACATGACTTACTATTTATTGCATTACAATCATTTTAACTCGTCTTATTTACGTCAGACGCCTATCATAAACGTCATAGCCGGCTCTATATCGTAGTGGTGGGTGGTTCGTTGTGTTACCACAACTTGGCTATAGTCGGAGTAATAGAATTATGAATTTTTGTATAGTAACTATCCTTCTAATATTATAAACGCGAAAGTTTCTAAGAATGTATGGATGGATGTCAGAATGTCTGGATGTATGTTTGTTACTCTTTTACGCTGAAACGGCTGAACGGATTTGGATGAAATTTTGCACAGATATAGATTATGGTCTGGAATAACACATAGGCTACTTTTTATCCCGGAAAAATGTACGGTTCACGTGGGATAGATTTGTTTTTGTTTTTCAAGTTACCACTCGGGAGAAGGCGTGGGCGGAAGCTATTTAGTTATAAAATTGACTTTCAGTTACTTTAATAACTTAGGTAGGTACGTAAGTTTTCACCACTCAAGTTTTAACCAAGTATTAGTTAAGTATTGCCTACTAATTAGTCTAAATAAATGCTGTAGGTATATAAGTTTATAATTAATGCTTGTATATTGTCTTTTGTTTTAATCATGGCTTTGTTTGACTGTCTTTTTTTGTTTAATAGATACCTAGAGTTAAGTATTTTAGTCGTATAGATACCAGTACCTGGGTGACCGAGCTGCGCTCGGGTTTTTTTTTTGGTAAAAGACGTTTTCTAAGGATGAAACCTAGCTAGATCGATTTAGCACCCCCGAAACCCCCTGTATACTAAATTTTATAAAAATCGTTAGAGCCGCTTCCGAGATTCAGATTATATATATATATATATATAGTACCTGGGTGACCGAGCTTTGCTCGTTTCTTGGGGTAAACGACATTTTATAAAAATGAAACCTAGCTAGATCGATTTATCACCCCCGAAACCCTCTGTATACCAAATTTCATGAAAATCGCTGGAGCCGTTTCCGAGATTCCAATTATATATATATATATATATATATATATATATATATATACAAGAATTGCTCGTTTAAAGGTATAAGATAAGTAGAAAGTCGGACAGGAATTTTAAAAGACGGATCGCTACCATACCTCCATAATAGCTGTTTATTGTGTCGGTAATTGCATTTCTTTATATGGGTCTGAGCTATTTACGGAGATTTGTTTTGAATACGAGTATTTACAATGGCACTCAGCGCGCCCTTCATTGGTAGGTACAATTAATCTTATTATTCATTCCGTTCATAAAAAAAATCTATTAAAAGTTTGCATGTCCTTTGTAATTATCTAGATTTAAATAAAGTAATCAGGTAGGCACCTACTCGCAATGTTATTATATTTATTTACTTATGGAACAGAATAAATAAAGTACAAAGGTAGGTCCTTAGGCATCATCATTGATGCAATATCTAAACTTTGTTAAATGCAAGCCCCGGGTAGGTACTAGGTAAGTCATAGGTAAGTGTTACACAGGGATGAGAATGGCTAAGGTCATATTTATATATTTTCTTCTTTTTGGAACGAAGTTCCTTATCGCGCGTTGTGAAAGGGGGCTAGACGTAAAAAATTCTCACGAAAAAGTGTCACGAAACTTTTTGCTATAGTTGTAAGCCGTGCGGCGTGCGCGTGTTTCTCTGTCTGTCTCTCTCTCTCTCATAGAAAGCAAGGAAAGGAACTTCGTTCCATCCGGGTGTCCCTTGACACCTCTCAAGTTTTTTTTGAAATCTGACTCTTTTGAGATATATTAAGTCAGCGTTAAGTTTTTTAAATGAATTTGTCGATATCACAAAGGTTAGTCAAATTGTCAAGTAAATTTTAAACAAAAGATGACTGTTTTGTTTAAACTCTTGCAAATTTTTCCAATGGATTAAGAAAGGACCTTTCATTTAATTCAAATATCTCAGCCGTATCAAGAATCTAATAGAAAATAACCACCAAAATTACACAATAGAACTCAAAATAACACGAGAAAATGTTTTAAAACTTAAGCAATAAGTTAAAAAAAAGTCCAAAGCAAAAAAAATCCCCTATTTCTATTTCTTCTTCTTCTTCTTCAATTATGGCATCTGTCTCTTAGAGAACAATTTTGCCAGTGTCAAGTGTATTTATTTATAAGTATTGTCAACGTCACAGAGTCATAGTCAAGTAGTCAAGTCAATTTTAAACAAAAGATGGCTGTTTTGTTGAAAATTTTCGGGATTTCCTCCGATGGAATTTGAAGAGAACTATTCACTCTAATTCACATACTTTACACTCGCGTCAAGAACCCGGGCTTTATTGGCAAAATAACCACCAAAATTACGCAATAAAACTCAAAATAACACGAGAAAACATATAAAAACCAGAGCGACGTAGTTGTCAGGCAAATACACCGCAAAAAAATCTATTTCTATTTCAACCAACCACTTTGAGTTGACATTATAATGACTTTTGTCACTATAGCCATCAGCAGAAAGATGATATAAACAAAGAAGAAGAAGAAGATGAAATATTATTGTACTATTTAAAAAATACAAATTAGTGGGGTAGGTGCCTTAGAGTTTTTCTCATGCGCCATCTCTGTGGAACCATCAGAAGCACAATAATAGGGGCTGTAGAGTTTTGTCGCAATGAACTTAGGACGGTCTACCTCAGCTTTCAAGCTACCGTAATTCCTTTAGGGAACACTACATAGATGGCGTTGCATTGAACTCTCTTACCAAAATATTTTTTATTTACATTCCTACTAGGTACTACACTATATATGTATTTGACGGCCTCTGTGGCGCAGCGGGCGAAGGTCCGTCTGAGACGTAGAAGGTTGCGGGTTTGATTCCCGCCGCGGGACAAATGTTTGCATTATTTTGCAGGTATTTGTCTCAGGTCTGGGTGTTTTCTATGTAGGTATGTGTATGTATTTATTTACAAAAAAATAAATGTACCTATCTATGTAGTTTATCAGTCATGTGGTTCCCATAATACAAGCTCTGCTTAGTTTGGGGCTACATGATGCTGTGTTACAGTGTCCAGCATTATTATTATTATATTATACTTACCTACTAATAGACCGACTCCCTGCGTTCGTGACAATGCACCTACTTGCTTTCTTTGTGTTATTGTTGTAAATAGAGCAGGCAAACAAAATGTGATTAGGTATGGAAAAAAATAAGAAAGGGGACGTGATAAATATGGTTTAATTAAAGTAGTTAATACCCAAAGGACCGCAGCCGTGATTTGATTATGCTCCACTCCACCCTACTCCGCTTGCATCTCACGTAACTATGTAGATTCCACTTTTTTGCGATGGTATAATGAAATAGGTTCCATATTATCTTTGTAAAAACTCATAATTTTCTTAATACAATAACTCTAATACACGTCATATATTATTCTAATACTTATAATGACGTGAATTAGAGTTATTGTAATATTTTTTTTATTAAACTATTTAATAAAATCATGATTTTTTACAAAGATAATATGGAACCTATTTCAATATACCATGGAATAATATATTTCTGTTGATGTCGTCATATTAAACATACAAGGATTTATACAAGGACTATCTAAAATATTGTGCATGCGATGTCGCTAATGGAAAACATATAAATGTAGGTGTGCATATTACATTTCTAAGTAATCGATAACTCACGTGACCACTCCCATTTTGAAGTCTTTTCCATAGCCATGTTTTAATGTCACTTTGCCTAGCCTTTTATAGATTTGTTCCAAAGTGCCTATCGTCAGAACCAAAACTAGTGATGAGTCAGTATGTAGTTGTACCTGCTTACCTTTGTCAGTATTTATTTCCTGGCTGTTCAGGCTGTTCTTGCGTTGGAAAAATGAATTAATTCATAGATGTAGGTATACATTAATGTGTTGACGACCTCAGTGGCGCAGCGGACGGTACCCATAATAACACAAGCTTTGAGTAGCTTACTTTGGGGCTAGATGATGCTGTATGGACTGTCCAGCATTATTTATTTATTTATGTTTCTCTCTCTACACAGTTTCAAGCGACAAGTTGATTTGCACCATCTATGTAATACTCGGATATGTTCGGGTGTGATGACGTCAAATCTACATCTGTGACACATTGACGTTATCTTGAATTATGCAAATATACTTTGCTTAGGTATATTAAGCCTATTAGGTTAAATTAGTGGTTGATAATTTGACTTTATATATAAATTATTTCTAAATTAGCTGACTTACTGTCTCGTACTGTTTTTTGCATAGCTTCAGTATATAAATAAAACGTACCGTGGCTTCATTTGGCTTTCTTAGTCAGGTACCTATTTAGCCCCTTTTAATTAAAATTAATGTTTTTACGAAACCGGTTTTACCATTACTTATATACCACTACAAGACTCACTGAAGACAACAATGAAAAATACGCAGCTGTTATAAATGAGATTTACCTAAAGGTTAATTTCCCCAGTGAGGTAGCTTGAATAAACACTACCGGATACCGCACATCCGTTTTAGACAAAAGGTAGCAATTTCTTTGAGTTATAAGTAAAGTCTAAGGTTGTCGACATAGCTCAGAGAATTAGCAAGCTGAAATGGCAGTGGGCTGGCCATATCTGTCGAAGAACCGATAACCGTTGGGGTAAACGAGTTCTCGAGTGGAGACCGCGGCTCGGCAATCGTAGTGTAGGACGCCCTCCGGCCAGGTGGAGTGACGATCTGCGAAAGGCTGCTGGTGGAGGCTGGATGCGTCGAGCTGAAGACAGGGCGCAATGGCGCTCATTAGGGGAGGCCTATGTCCAGCAGTGGACTGCTATAGGCTGATGATGATGATGATAAGTAATTGTACCTACAAAACAAAAGTCACAATGTATTTAATTTTGCTATCGACATTACCAATATTTCTTTCGCCTGGTCTACTCAGCTCAAATTTGAGCTGAGTAGGCCTATCGCGGCCTATACATATAAGCACTATCCATGTCTTTATCGTATTTTTGAACTGAATCGCCTTTGTTTGTCATAAGGCCGTACCCACTGTAAGTTCCACGAAAGGAGCTAATGAAACGCATTTCAATATTTTTACCCACTTGTCCGAAAGACATGAAATGTATTAGAAGATGACTGTAGGGTTATTTATTTATTTTACAGTCTTCTGCTTCTTATGCAACAGTCATATATCCCATAATTTGTCTTAAGTAGTTTCCTTCAAGGCTAAGGAAACGAAAATGTACATCTTGTAAAATAGTTCAACGATTTCATCATGGATCCCTGAAACTAGGTCGCATAACCGCTTCATATATTAGCAAATAGCTAATTAGGCTCAAGAGCAAAAAGTGCCTCGGTGGATACCGAGACACTTAATTATGCACAAGCAGAGGGCTTCAAAATAATTCAAACGTCTGACGGAGGACGATTACCCATTAAATAATTCATGAGGCTTTCGGGTGTTGTGTCACAGCTGCCGGTGCTGCCACTAGTGGAATACCTACTAGCGATGGCTACTCGGTGCGGCGCGGTGCGGCTCTCTCGAACTTTTGTGGCATAGACGATAGTTCAGACAGTCGGATGCATATTAAATTAAAAAGGTGTTACTATTAAAATGTAACTATTTTAGTATTTTTATTTAAAACTACCTTCCGCGCGCGGCACCGCTCGCGTGGTACCTACCAGATAAAAAGTATCCTCTGGTTATTTCAGGTCATAAATTAAGCGTATTCCAAGTTTCATCCAGATTCGTTTAGCCGTTTCAGCGTGATTGAGTAACAAACATTCTATATTCATCCATATAAACTCTTGCATTTATAAAATTAATATTAGTTTTTAGAGAAAGGTGAAAAATAAGAAGTAAGATAATATGTTTTCTAATTCTAGTACAGTTTGTCAAATTGGTCAGTCTGTACAAAAGTCTGTCAAGATGTACTAAATTAGATTTCAGACATAGGCTTCGTTTTGCAGTGCGATTTAAATTGCCGCTCCGCGTTGTATGTATTCACCAGTTCCTAGCGGAAACAGCCAGAGAAAACTCAGCGGTCTTTGATTTCATTCCGCATCGCAAATTATTCCTCGATAATTTGTATCAAAGGAGTTCGAGCGCCAGATTTCGAAGCAAAGTTGGATATTGTCTTCTCAACTTGAAGAGTTTAGTTATCTACTTACATTGGCGTGTGGAGGAGGGAAATTTTGCATTGTTGAACATTAATATTCTTCTGGGGGTTTTAAACAGTTCAAATTTGCTTTGTGGGAACAATAATATAGGTTATAAAAGAGTACCTTGAATAAGTAGGTATACTTCGTACTTATATAAAAGAAAAATACAATATTACTAAGTGTAATTTATATTATTACCATAATTAGTTATGAAAGTAGGTAAAGTAAAGTAAAAGTGAGTTGTGAAGGTAAGTGTTTTGAATCAACATTAATAAATTAATATTCTTGGATCTAAGAAACGACTTAAAATATCTACAGATGTGGTTTGGAGGCATATAATAATTGAATAAAGTAAAGGCTTATAATAGTAGCTTATGAACTTCGTTACCAGAGTTTGCTTTTTCTCAGAACTTACTTTATTAGTACAGCAGGTGCTCAAAAGAAGTTTTTTCTAAACTGGGCATAAACCGTGTTAATTAAGCAAGCAGGCCTTTCACGGAGTTTATTACTGGCAGTTTGCATTTGTGTTAACAACCCCTTCACGAAAATAAAAACTGTATGTATAACTAACATATAGGTACATTCGATAAAAACTATACATACTTTGTTTAACAGATTGTTGCTTTCGAACATGATGAAGCCGGGTTATAGTTTATTGACACCATAGTAGGTAACATCAGTAATGCGCCAATCCGTTATATAAAAAAGTGTATATAAAAAAGTGTAAAAAAGGGAATAAATCACTGTAGGTTACATTACATTACAACATCAAAACACAAAGAAACAGATTTCGTTTGCGAAACTCTTAAACAATTTGCTTGAGTACGGAAGTGAAGTTCATTTGAGCAGGTGTTATATGGATTAAGATAGACTAGTGGGGTGAGGTTTACGAGTTTTCCGTAAAGTGTAGATTTTAGCTAGAAAACGGTGTCTCATCTTGTTTTTTGGCATCCATAATTTACATACTTACTTACGCATACTGTTACATTTATGTAGGTTGCAATTTACGAGGCAAGTGAACGAGAAGTCAAAATAATTATTTTTGATATGATTATAGGTAATTATTATTTTGTGGAAGCAGCAAGTGTAATGAATAATTTCAACATAATAACTACACGTACAAGAAGCACGTGTCTAGTTTTTGAAATGTAAGGGGTTTTAATCTTCATTGGAATTGTTGCAATAGAGTTGTGCTACCACCTGTATTCTTAGACTGTGCTCTCCATTGGCACGCGTAAGCATTCTCGAGAGACTAAATTCGCGCACGTCGACACAGAAGTAAGCTCCACGGCGGTGATAAAATCACCATACGTTTTTGTGAGCGCTTCTCCACTTAGGGTACGTATTTACTATGTATTTATGTATCTTTTTACGATGATGAAATAGTAAAGAGGCAGGGCTGTAGATATTCATCATGTGAAAACTACCTTCTATTAAATTTTTTCTTGGTGAATATGCTCTACCAACAATTTTTCTGCACAAATACCTACATTGTTAAATATTATTACTGCTATGCAGTACGTCAAAAAAATAAAAGACAGTCCATACTTGTGACAACTGAAATAAGTAATTAAGTACCTGGATGGGCGAGCTTTGTCCGTCTTTTTTTCTAGCTAGATCGATTTATCGTCCCCAAAACCTCCTACATAGTAAATTTCATAAGTTGGAGCCGTTTCCGATATTCAGAATCTTATACCTTTAAACGAGCAATTCTTGTAATATTCTTATATACATATAATCTGAATCCCGGAAACGGCTCCAGCGATTTACATGAAATTTGGTATGCAGGGGGTTTCGGGGGCGATAAATCGATCTAGTTAGGTTTCATTTTTAGAAAACGTTGTTAAGCCCAAAAAATAACCGAGCAAAGCTCGGTCATCCAGGTACTATATAATATATATTATGCACATACATATATACAAGAATTGCACGTTTAAAGGTAATAGATTAGGTAAGGCACTTACAAGTTTAAAACTGTAATACTTACGGGTAGGTATATTTCACGTAAGTACATGGTCAATACAGTTCCCAACCCCAATATTACGGCATTAGTCTATTGAGCCACAAGATTGGAATTCGAATCGGCCAGTCCACCGCGATTGTGCGTTTGTCGCTCCAATTGAATGCCACCGATTTGGACTGGCTCTGTGATACCAATTTACTACATAGAGCCTAGATTGGTAGAGTTGGTGCGGCCAATTGTACAAACTTTTACACGTGCTTTCTGAAATTGGATATTTAAAAAAATAAATGACCAATATATTTTGACCGTGACATGCAGTAACTATAACAGATCACTGGTGAGTGGTGACATGTTACAGACGAAGTTGTCATGTTTGTTCATTGACGGTCGTCAAATGTGAATATAAGCTTTGCCTAAGCAGATGTCTTGACTGGCTTGACATATCCCTATTTCAGCTATGACAGTGTAATTAGGTAGGTACATCCAAGGTTACTCGTGTAATAGTGGATGATACCAGCTGCCCTATTAGTATAAGTGCACTTCCTCATTACATCACTGTTCATTCATAAACCAGCGAGCACGAAGATGTCAAGCATCTCGGATTGAGGTCGGACGTCGCCGACAGCATTCGCTCCAGATTCCGTGGAATTTGTCCGTTTCCACTATTCAGAGAACTGTAATGTTCTAAAAAAATTAAGAACTCAGAACCATTTATAACCAACTACCGAGACCTATATTTTGCACTTCATATTATTGTTAGTACCTGGGTGACGGAGCTTTGCTCGTTTTTTGGAGTAAACGACGTTTTCTAAAAATAAAACCTAGCTAGATCAATTTATCACCTTCGAAACCCTCTGCATACTAAATTTCATGAAAATCGTTGGAGCCGTTTCCGAGATTCAGATTATATATATATACAAGAATTGCTCGTTTAAAGGTTAAAGATAAGATAGATCACAGTCTACAGATACCTAAGAATACTTCGAACCAATTATACTTTCATACCAAAGCAACCAATACAAAGCGTGTATTCTCTCAATTTTATCTGGTTCCCGTAATAGTAAATAAATAAGCAATTATTATTTTGGGTTTTGTGAAATATTCACTAATATGTTTTATTTATAAAGCGAATGAAATTGCCTTTGCACCTAAAAGCTACCGCACCTCTTTCCGTAATAAGATCAAAGTTGAAACGACCTTTAGAGCACTTAAATTCGCTTCAATAATGTTACTACAAGTGTATATACAGTGGTAGGTACATGTTGGATTAAGCCCTCGCAAATAGCCGGTCTCAGTTAGCGCAGTTAGCAAACTCACCTCAATCTTGAACCTATTACACCTCTTTTTATTTCTGAAAGCCGGGAACTAATCCCTTGTTTAATGGCTCGTGAAGACATAGCTTTACTGGAATAGCTCACTCAAAACGTGCAAAAAAAAGTAAATTAGTATGACACATATTATAAGACACATTCGGGAATAAAATAAATACTGTGTCACAACACATCGACATTTTTCTTCTTCCCTATGTATCACTCGTTTGACCTTCAAAAGGCATCAAAGACATTGCGGTATTAATCCACGAGCAACACGACTTCTTTATGAAGACATTGTGCGTTGTTTGTTGTATTGCGTCGCGATACAATAAATGTATATATTTGTTTATATACATTCGAGTAGGTACATTAGGTACAACGAATAGTAGTACAAATCTGAATAGCACTTGTCAATTTTTACTGCTGGTGGAAAGTCATAGAACATTGATCGAACAGGGTTTATTGAACTTGCAAAATGAACCAGCGGCTTTTTAGCAGCTGTGGTAAAGCCCAGGGGTTGTTAAGGGGCGTTTAAGAAGCAAGTTCAATTTGGAGCCGCGAACTGACGAACAACCCATAAAACTTCTTAGGAAATACTGTCTTCGCTCGAATTGAAAGGGAATTTAAAGTAAGTTCTAAAGGTTTAATTAAAGATCTACCTAGGATAAAACGTGACTTTCTTAAAATATCTATCCAAAAACAAAGGTTTTGTTACATTCAATTATTAGTCAATGGCAACAATACTATTGCCAAAGAACTTACGCTAAACGCATTGAACGCATCCTCATCAATATGAATCAAATTAATTATTCACCACTACATTTCGAATGTTTGAAACAGAGTTGCGCCAACATAAAATTCAGCGCACAACATCGGACACAAATCCCCACATAAAATACGAGTACCTACATACATGCGAAATTACAAAATTTCATCAATGTACGCGAAGCCTCGGGCAGTTCGGTAAGCTTCAAAATCAATTTCAAACTGTTTACAAAGAGCAAGCCGCAAATATCTAGTCTATTTACAGACTACCTACCTATGTATACTATAGGTTCAGCTATTGTCCACTAAGTGTTTCGATCGCACTGTAAGCACCGCACACAGGATAATCTTAAACCATCACGATAAACATTAACGATAACAATTTTTTTATCTATACTTACAATATATTGGCGGTATGTTGGTTTAAAATTCGTTATTGCATCCGCTAGCAAAACCTTAACGGCTCAAAATGATTTTTTTTACCTTATATTTTGAAGTTCCAGTCGAAAGTAGGGCAGTTATTAAACATCAAAGGCCTGACAATTATTGGACAAAACAAAAGATTCTTTTTTTTTTCTTATTAAGTAAAAGAATGTCAAAAATCTGTATCATAAAATCTCAATTTCAAAAAACTGTACTGTGAACTGTGTATTTTTCTGGTGATTTTGTGTGTACCTTCCCGTATCTGCGGGATAATCTGTGTTTCAGAGGTTGGTAGCAGGTGGAATATTCGATGGAATTCGGTTTTGATTGGCAGAGTCATCATTCCGAGCCAAATCATTATGTTTGTTGTTATTTAGGTACAGTTAGTTTAGTTAAGAAATCATACTTTTTATATAATACGTCTAAATATTAATATACTATTGCTTGTTTTTTTCTTTACCTAATAATTTTGAATGTAAGGTATTTAGGCACTTAAACCAATATAACAAACACATGTATTTTGTAATGTTGTACCTATTGAAATTTGAATAAAGTTAATTTAAAAATTTTGATAAATTACATTATATTATGAATTAAAACGGAGGTACCTAATACTCATATTATGTACCTCTACTTATGACATGATTCTCACAAAGAAACCGGATAGGATATTAAAGATCTGTGTTCCAAACATGGTAGGTACGATTAGTACGTAGCAACGTAGCTAAACTCAAATAGGTAATATAAAAAAAAAAAAAAAAAAAAAAAATATGATCACGACTGTAATCCCCGGGCTCGGTAAATATCTTCCTCAGATCTTTAGTTACTTAGATCTTTGAGGATATCTAAAGAGGGTAGTCAGAGGCACGTCCAAACATTAAATTTTTTTGTTACATGCCCACATTTTGCACAGTAGTTAGTATTCCGTACGTGACAGATTGCAAGCCCATCGCCGCTTATAAGAATACTAACCTATGACACACACCTTCGAATTTTTGGTTCTAGGGTATGCCGGTTTCCTCACGATGTTTTCCTTCACCGTTTAAGAGCACTGGCATTGCGCACATAAATTTTTCGAATGGAAAAACTCATTGGTGCACGACCAGGTTTGAACCCACGACCTTCGGATCGTGAGGCCGGGGTGCTACCACTGCACCACCAGCGCTCCAAATAAGTAATAGGTACTTCAAAATAATGTTACGAAGTTTTCATCTGTCTTTTGTTGCCGTCATTTTTGGTGATTTGTTTGTCGGGCAGAATTAATTTCGCCACGGCGAAATCCATGACGTGACTGACATAAAAATCCCTAGAAAATTTGTTTTCTTTATATAAGCCGCTCTTCAAAGGAGCTCTCGCTTTGAAATTTATTTTCTATCAGAATACGACGCGATTTCTTTGTTCGATTGTACGTTGATTTTCCAATCAGGTTGATTTTGTTATTAAGAAAGGATTTGGTTATTTAATTTTGCTGTTTTGAATATTTTTTATTAACACAGCAACAATAAACTAATAGAAAACGGAGTTCAAGTCACTAACCGCAGGTAGGTAATAATCTAGGTACCCAAGAGGCTGGCAATGTTACTGATTAAAAAAATATTTGTAGATTATTGTATAATATTTGATTTAAAAGTGAAGGTTCATTATAAATAACAAATATCTGCCACGGTGCCAAATTCATTCTCATTGTGAAAACATAGGCATATAAAAAAAACCACATTAATTTTTACCAGCCCAATGAGTAAAAATTATTAAACGTTTTTATTGTGTTGTGAAAAAAGCAAAATTATTCAAAGCGTTTATAAACACACGAGGACTTTTTTCCCCGTCACATTCGTCACCAATTTATTTTCATCCCTATGAAAAACATGACAACTTGTTGCCACCCACGTCCGTCATATCCTTAAGGATAGAATCCAACGGGAGCTTGGCGTAGTAAAGACGTCGCACAGACGGTATCAAATGTAATAAATGTCTGAGTTTACGACAGGTCTGTCTGACAGCCCGTCATTTTATAGGGAAAAATATTTCGCTAGCAGACGTTGGTGTAATAAACTTAGCTAGAAGCCAGGTGTTTGCCATTTAATTTGTTCCGCGCGTGTTTAGTTATCTTGCCTTGTATTAGCACAAATTTACCGCATACCTACCCGTTTTTAGAAATGTACAGATAATACAATAATACTACAGTGTGCACTCACTCTACAGCACAGGGAAAAATCGTCAAGATGCTGGGGGTATTTTTATATATATTTTATAGATATTATAGTATTTTTTATTATTTAGCCTATATTTTTTAAATTTGAATTAGAATTTAATTTTTGATTTATATTTAATGCGTTTTGGGTGCATACTATGTGTTTGCGCCTTTTGTATTTTGAATTTGGCGGTGATCTGCCGCACTGCGAGGTTTTTTTGGATTATCTGTCGACGAACGCATACTACTAGCGCCACCTGGCGCTGAGCGCAAGAAAGGCTCTCTCTGCGCGGCTCACACCGCGCGCGCATCGGCTATCGGCAAAAATTGAACTTTTATTCGATATCTTCGGTTCTGTTGGCCACGGAGGCCTACCGGCGGCCTAGACTTCATCCTACTAACAATTAACATTCAAAAATCCTGTGCACGAGTGTGGTGGTGTGTTTTCGGAGTTCGGACTGATCACCGGCCGGCGGCGCAGCGCGCACCCAGATTTTCCTGACTCAAGGTAGGTGGATTGCTGTCTTATTCATCTACTCTAGGCGCAAACAATAAATAAACCAGTGCAAACATTCTTGTATGTTCTCATGAACATATTTTCCTTCGAACCGGATAGTTAATTTTGGTCAATTTCGGTTATACCTACTTGTGGTTAGGCTGGGGCCGCGTGCTAGTAGGTACTTATTTTATTCGGATTTCGGTTATTTCGGTATATTTCGGGTCGGGTGTAATTTCATTTCATTAGTTTATCTTTGGTGATCAGTTTGAGAGACCATCATACATAACCATGGCTCTCAAGGGTTATGAAAGTAAGTTTAAAATTAGGTACGATTGGTTCGTCCATTCAATAGAAATGGCGGACGGTAAAAGTAAATCGGCTAGCTTGATGTCGGCTAGGCTTCAGAAAATACATCAATATTACGATCTGCTTACGGATTCATACGAAGGCATTTTGAATTCATTTACGGAAAGTTCGGATACGGAAATAATTACGAAATACGATAAATTGTACGCCGATGCAACTTTGTATTACAATAAATTGGAATCGATTTCGGCGGGATTCCCGAGTATGGCGGGTACATTCATGCCCACGGATAGTGCTCCCACAGCTAGGTTACCTAGGATTAGCCTATCTACTTTTGACGGTGACGTATTTTCGTGGAGTAGCTTTATTAGCTTGTTTAACTCGCTGGTGCTTTCTCGGAAAGATATTTCAAAAACGGAAAAGTTTCATTATTTGTTTTCCAATCTGGAAAAGGAACCCAAGTCATTGATCAAGCATCTTCCAATGATCGATGCCTCGCTGGATACGGCAATGGATCTTTTACGGAGTAGGTATGAGAATACTCGGCTACTTGCGGACTCGCACATTTCGCGAGTATTACATTTGCCGGCATTGAAGCAAGCGACCGGGCTTCGCACTAAGATACTGAATCCATTGCTGGAATCCACCCGGGCTCTCAAAAACTTGGGCTTACCTACTGAACAGTGGAGCTACCTACTGTTCTACATTAGTTTGTCTAAGTTGCCGATCGACATAAAAACTAGATTCGAACAATTACACGGCGGTAATCTGAACACTTTGCCTACGTTTGAACAATTGACGGAGTTCCTAGGTAATGAGTGTAGGCTGTTAGATACGGCTACGGAACCGGCTTGTTACCCGGACTCTAATAGAGAGCCGGAGCGCCCTCGCAGGGGAGACCGCGCTATTCATGCTGTAGGTAGTAACTTTCGTTCTGACGATAATAATAATAATGAGTGCGTGTACTGTCACATACCGGGTCACAAACTGTATAATTGTTACAAGTTTCGAAACTTAGATAAAACTGCCCGCAAACATGTAGTGCAGAGCAAGTGCCTGTGCTTTAAGTGTTTCGGCAATCATTCGGCGGCGGAGTGCAATAGGTCGAGCCAATGCTCCCAGTGCGGTCATTCAGGACATGATAGTTTGATATGTCAAAGCAACCCGCGTGCGGGCTACGGTAATCCGTCGCAGGGTGCTCGGAATAATAATAATAATTCTTCGCGTGAAGGATGGAACGGTTCGGGGGGAACGGGTGACCGCGGAGTCACTCGACCTCAAGGTCACCGCGGTGGTGACCCGGGCGGTAATGCCCCGCCTGCCCGATGGTCGGACTTGCCGCGGTCTTCGGCACCGGCGTCGGCGCCTAGGTCCGGCAATCAAGCGCACGCCGAGAGCGGCGATGTGCGCAACGGTTGGAATCGAACCCGCGACAATCGCGAGTATCGTGACCACGACCGGCGGACCCCGCGCGGGCCGAGTCCTACGGAGGCTCGGCGCCCCGCAATATAGCAATTACAGCAATCGTGTGCAACCGCTGTTTCGCCCACGCTGCCGTATAACGTTACCCTACCTACGGCGATCATCGAAGTTCAAGCGTCGAACGGTGAGTTTATACGGGCGCGTGCTTTATTAGATACCGGGGCGGAAATAAGCGTCGTGCGTAGTGATCTAGTAACTACACTACGTTTAAAGCGGTTTAACACACTCATCCGACTAACCGGGGTCGGTGGTACTCATACCGGAGATAGTACACATATGGTTACAATTAATTTTAGGCCTGTACGGACAGGGAAACCTTTATTATCGGTTACGGCGGCTTTATTAAAAAATCCTACTGCCTATTTAGCGCGTAAGATAGGTATATCTAAGTTAGGTATCAATTTAAAAATAAATACGGAAGACGGTATTTTGAATGATTCTCAGATAGATTTGATTTTAGGTTCAGATATTCTCGGTCAGGTACTGAACCAAGCTGTTGACTTAGGGGTCAACGGACCCTATGCGTTAAATACGATTTTTGATCACGTGGTGTTCGGCCCTACGGAACATTCGGAAGAGTTAGGTACGACCTCTTTGCATGTGACTAACGCGGGTCTTACAACGAGTGCCACCTTGGCGGATCAAGTTGAACGTTTTTGGCGCTCGGAGGAACCTCCTGGACGGCCAGTGAAGGATCCATCGGATATTCAATGCGAACGGTTATTTAGTTCTACGGTGTCTCGCAGCTCGGACGGTAAGTACGTGGTCCGCCTACCGCTGCTACCTAGCCACGAGTTAGGCGACACTAGTCAGATTGCGTTACGTAGGTTTTTGTCGATCGAACGACGAATGGAACGACAACCTGAATTTAAAACGAAGTATGTAGAATTTATGTCGGAATATATTAAACTCGGTCACATGCGGTTATCTAACTTTGATATTAAATCTAATGAACAGCATTACATTCTTTCGCACCACGGTGTTTTCAAGAAGTCGGGAGATACAAATAAAATACGCGTAGTTTTCGACGGCAGTGTTCGGTCTAGTAACGGAGTGTCATTGAACGATTGTTTGTATTCGGGCGAACGATTACAAAACGATATTACGGATATTATTATTAACTTTCGGTTACCTCTTGTGGTGTTTACCACAGATGTAAAAATGATGTTTCGAATGACCTGGGTTGACCCCGTTGATCGAAAATATCAACTCATTTATTGGCGGGCTTCTAGTTCGGAACCACTTCGGCTTTATGAGCTTACGACGAATACGTACGGTTTAAAGTCTAGTCCTTTTGTCGCTATACGTTGTCTCCACCAACTTGCAAATGACGAGCAGAATAGGTACCCTCGGGCTGCTAAGTTATTAATTAAAAATTCATATGTAGATGATCTTAACGGGGGTGGGGATTCGTTGCAAGAGGCCATTGACCTTCGGAACGAATTAACGGCACTTATGAGTTCAGCGGGATACGAACTTCGGAAGTGGTCATCTAATGACACGCGAGTACTGTGTAGTCTGCCACCTGATCATTTAGAAACGCCTCGTACCTTTGACGAACGTACAGATGACGGCTCCGGATTTGTAAAGATTTTAGGTATTCAATGGAACCCTAAAATTGATAATTTTACTTATAGGCTCGAGTTGCCCCGGGAAGAGCAGGTTACTCGGAGAATTATCTTATCTACGGTTGCTAGATTGTTTGATCCACTCGGATGGATCTGCCCGGTTGTTTTTCGGATGAAACTTTTATTGCAGTCGTTATTAGGTAGCGTCGACGACTCGCGCAAAATTGAATGGGATGCGCCGGCATCTTCGGATATCGTTCGTCAGTGGTCAGACATAACAACGGACCTACCTAACTTGCAACGACTATCTATTCCTCGGTGTATAAAAACCGATAAGAACGCACGTTACTCATTACACGGTTTCTGTGACGGCTCTTCATTGGGTTTCGCGGCGGCGGTTTATGTGCGTACAGAGCACTCGGACGGTTCGGTTCTAGTACGATTACTGATAGCTAAAACTAGGGTTGCACCTCTCAAGTCGAATCGCACGATTCCCAAGTTAGAGTTGAGCGGTGCTACGTTATTGGTTACGCTACTTAATCATGTTTATTATTCAACGGAGAATAACATTAAATTTGACGATGTCACTGGTTGGTGTGACAGCACTATTGTTTTAGCGTGGCTTCGGACGCCGCCACACAAACTTCAAGTGTTTGAAGGAAATCGGGTTGCTCAGATTACTACTTCGAAGGTAGCTATTCAGTGGAGACATATTCCGGGTCCCATGAATAGTGCCGATGTAGCGTCGCGCGGTGCGACAGCGGCGGATTTATTAACGGATAGGAGCTGGTGGGAGCCACAGTGGCTGTGCGCTCCGCCCGACCAGTGGCCTAGGAGTTGTGTAGACCTCCCTACGGCGGATTCATTACCGGGACTTAAGGTCAAGTCTCTTCATGTCGGAAATATAGATTCGGAATTTGATTTAATTGAAAGGTTTAGTTCATTTGAAAAGTTGATTAGTGTTACGGCTTTTATTTTACGGTTCGGTAGTCGGTATAATCGGGGAAAATTTATCGGTATTAATATTTCGGTTTCGGAAAGGCGAAATGCCATATCTTATTTAATTCGGTCGGTTCAAGAACGGTTTTTCTGTGAGGAATTATTAGCTTTACGGTCGGACACTCCGATAAAAAGCTCATTGCGAAGATTAAATTTGTTTATAGATAAAGATAATATAATAAGAGTCGGCGGTCGGATTGATGCGGCAACCTTGCCATATGATGCCAGGCATCAAATATTGTTGCCAGGAAGATGTAAATTCACGGAATTATTGGTAACTTATTATCATCATAATTATTGTCATTGCGGAGCCAACACACTTGCGGCTATTCTATCACGGTTTTATTGGATACTTTCGGTTCGGCGGATTACTCGGTTTATTACTTTTCGGTGCATACCTTGCTATAGGTCTAATGCGAGACCTACGCAACCTTTCATGGCGGATTTACCGGCGGATAGAATCAGACAATCGCGTCCATTTTTAGGAGTCGGTACGGATTTTGCAGGACCGTTTTTCATTAAAACGAGCTCCTTACGGAATGCTAAAATTAAGAAATGTTATTTATGTGTATTTGTCTGTTTAAGTACTAAAGCGGTTCATTTAGAAATTGTTTCGGATTTATCGGTAGAAGCATTCGTAGCTACATTAACTCGGTTCGTGTCCAGGCGGGGACTACCTTCATTAATACGGTCGGATTGCGGTACTAACTTTACGGGAACGGATAAGCATCTCAAGGAGATGTACATATTTCTTCGTGACAATCATTCGGATATTGAACGCCATCTAGGTAGGCAAGAAGTTACCTGGCTATTTAATGCTCCATCTAGTCCAAATTTCGGTGGGCTATTTGAAGCTGCGGTAAAATCAGCTAAGACTCACGCGCGTAGAGTCATCGGTGAGACTCGGTTGACGTTCGAAGAACTTACTACGTTCTTCACCAAGGTTGAAGCGGTCATGAATTCTCGGCCCTTGTGCCCGCTCAGCTCGGATCCTGCTGATTTCGAAGTTTTAACGCCGGGACATTTTCTGATCGGTCAGTCTTTAGTGGCACTGCCGGAGTACCCGTACACTGAAGTCAAAATGTCTCGTTTATCTCGGTTTCAACAAATTCAGAAATTATCTCAACATTTTTGGTCACGATGGAATATGGAATATTTACATACTTTGCAGCAACGGTATAAATGGACATCTCACACTGATCCACCAAAGTTAGATGACTTAGTTTTGATAAAAGAAGATAATCAACCGGCCTCTCATTGGAAACGGGGTCGTCTAGTAAAATTATTACCGGGTAAAAATGGGGTTGTTCGGATAGCTGAGGTAAAGACTCAGTCTGGTGTCCTGTTAAGGCCCATTTCTAAATTGTGTAGATTACCTATTGGGAATTAGGAACCAAGGAGACCTTGGTTCGGGGGGAAGATGTTTGCGCCTTTTGTATTTTGAATTTGGCGGTGATCTGCCGCACTGCGAGGTTTTTTTGGATTATCTGTCGACGAACGCATACTACTAGCGCCACCTGGCGCTGAGCGCAAGAAAGGCTCTCTCTGCGCGGCTCACACCGCGCGCGCATCGGCTATCGGCAAAAATTGAACTTTTATTCGATATCTTCGGTTCTGTTGGCCACGGAGGCCTACCGGCGGCCTAGACTTCATCCTACTAACAATTAACATTCAAAAATCCTGTGCACGAGTGTGGTGGTGTGTTTTCGGAGTTCGGACTGATCACCGGCCGGCGGCGCAGCGCGCACCCAGATTTTCCTGACTCAAGGTAGGTGGATTGCTGTCTTATTCATCTACTCTAGGCGCAAACAATAAATAAACCAGTGCAAACATTCTTGTATGTTCTCATGAACACTATGTATGTATTTATATACGCATCATTTATTTACGCGAGTTTCTTTGGTTATAGCTATAGCTCAAACGGCTGTACAGATTTTGACAAATGAGGTTTTGTTGGATCTATATGAAATGTCAAAAAATCCAACGTCAGCTGTAAGATACAATTTTAAAATTTACCTAAAAATGTATCAAAAGTTGATCGGTCTAGATGCTTATTAGGCTAGTATCTATTAGCAAGAAGGATGAATAAGTTTTGCATTTCGTGGTACTCCACCGTAACATAATTTACAAGTCTCGCTGAAATACCAAGAATATTAATATAATCGTGCTTGAAATTCCGCGCCAGCATTTGAAATTCATACGAAATCAAATCAAAATACTCTCACACCGCGCCGCCGCCACATTTCTCATAAGCATAATACTCAAAATATTAAACATCTTTGCAAGCCTAAAACATGTAAAATAGATATTAGTGAGAGCATGATTAATTATTTTATAATACTTTCACTCATAGTCAAACCTACCCTTGTCTCGTATGATTAGTAGTCGTAAATTGATTTATGAGTTTTTTGTGATTTTAAATTTTAAGGTTTACCGATAATGAGTGCAAGACTGTGGTATTTTCAGCATTCAAGAACCCGGTAAGCGTTTAAGATAGACGCGGCTCAGAAAATATTTTATTCACCGATACAAATGGTATATTTTGGTCACGCTCTACAAAATACGGTACGGCTTAGACCCGGTTTTCAAGTGAGAAATCACGTAGGTACCCACGTCAATAATGGACTATTCACTGGTTGATTGAATTCTTCAGGTCCTCAGATTCCAATTCAAGAGCAGACCTTTGTGGATATTTATTTATAAAAAGAAACGTTGGTAACACGAACTTTCTGACCAGTACGTGTGCAGTTCTTTTAGTAGTAATGTTTATATTTCGTAAGAGAATAATTGGATCTCTGTAAGACAGATTGTCCGGAAGGTTGAAATCGCTATGTACCTTCTACCCTTTTTTGATTGGTAGGTATAGTGTTTGCGCCTTTTGTATTTTGAATTTGGCGGTGATCTGCCGCACTGCGAGGTTTTTTTTTGGATTATCTGTCGACGAACGCATACTACTAGCGCCACCTGGCGCTGAGCGCAAGAAAAGCTCTCTCTGCGCGGCTCACATCGTACGCGCACACGGCTATCGGCAAAAATTGAACTTTTATTCGATATCTTCGGTTCTGTTGGCCACGGAGGCCTACCGGCGGCCTAGACTTCATCCTACTAACAATTAACATTCAAAAATCCTGTGCACGAGTGTGGTGGTGTGTTTTCGGAGTTCGGACTGATCACCGGCCGGCGGCGCGGAGCGCACCCAGATTTTCCTGACTCAAGGTAGGTGGATTGCTGTCTTATTCATCTACTCTAGGCGCAAACAAAAAAATAAACCAGTGCAAACATTCTTGTATGTTCTCATGAACATATTTTCCTTCGAGCCGGATAGTTAATTTTGGTCAATTTCGGTTATACCTACTTGTGGTTAGGCTGGGGCCGCGTGCTAGTAGGTACTTATTTTATTCGGATTTCGGTTATTTCGGTATATTTCGGGTCGGGTGTAATTTCATTTCATTAGTTTATCTTTGGTGATCAGTTTGAGAGACCATCATACATAACCATGGCTCTCAAAGGTTATGAAAGTAAGTTTAAAATTAGGTACGATTGGTTCGTCCATTCAATAGAAATGGCGGACGGTAAAAGTAAATCGGCTAGCTTGATGTCGGCTAGGCTTCAGAAAATACATCAATATTACGATCTGCTTACGGATTCATACGAAGGCATTTTGAATTCATTTACGGAAAGTTCGGATACGGAAATAATTACGAAATACGATAAATTGTACGCCGATGCAACTTTGTATTACAATAAATTGGAATCGATTTCGGCGGGATTCCCGAGTACGGCGGGTACATTCATGCCCACGGATAGTGCTCCCACAGCTAGGTTACCTAGGATTAGCCTATCTACTTTTGACGGTGACGTATTTTCGTGGAGTAGCTTTATTAGCTTGTTTAACTCGCTGGTACTTTCTCGGAAAGATATTTCAAAAACGGAAAAGTTTCATTATTTGTTTTCCAATCTGGAAAAGGAACCCAAGTCATTGATCAAGCATCTTCCAATGATCGATGCCTCGCTGGATACGGCAATGGATCTTTTACGGAGTAGGTATGAGAATACTCGGCTACTTGCGGACTCGCACATTTCGCGAGTATTACATTTGCCGGCATTGAAGCAAGCGACCGGGCTTCGCACTAAGATACTGAATCCATTGCTGGAATCCACCCGGGCTCTCAAAAACTTGGGCTTACCTACTGAACAGTGGAGCTACCTACTGTTCTACATTAGTTTGTCTAAGTTGCCGATCGACATAAAAACTAGATTCGAACAATTACACGGCGGTAATCTGAACACTTTGCCTACGTTTGAACAATTGACGGAGTTCATAGGTAATGAGTGTAGGCTGTTAGATACGGCTACGGAACCGGCTTGTTACCCGGACTCTAATAGAGAGCCGGAGCGCCCTCGCAGAGGAGACCGCGCTATTCATGCTGTAGGTAGTAACTTTCGCTCTGACGATAATAATAATAATGAGTGCGTGTACTGTCACATACCGGGTCACAAACTGTATAATTGTTACAAGTTTCGAAACTTAGATAAAACTGCCCGCAAACATGTAGTGCAGAGCAAGTGCCTGTGCTTTAAGTGTTTCGGCAATCATTCGGCGGCGGAGTGCACTAGGTCGAGCCAATGCTCCCAGTGCGGTCATTCAGGACATGATAGTTTGATATGTCAAAGCAACCCGCGTGCGGGCTACGGTAATCCGTCGCAGGGTGCTCGGAATAATAATAATAATTCTTCGCGTGAAGGATGGAACGGTTCGGGGGGAACGGGTGACCGCGGAGTCACTCGACCTCAAGGTCACCGCGGTGGTGACCCGGGCGGTAATGCCCCGCTTGCCCGATGGTCGGACTTGCCGCGGTCTTCGGCACCGGCGTCGGCGCCTAGGTCCGGCAATCAAGCGCACGCCGAGAGCGGCGATGTGCGCAACGATTGGAATCGAACCCGCGACAATCGCGAGTATCGTGACCACGACCGGCGGACCCCGCGCGGGCCGAGTCCTACGGAGGCTCGGCGCCCCGCAATATAGCAATTACAGCAATCGTGTGCAACCGCTGTTTCGCCCACGCTACCGTATAACGTTACCCTACCTACGGCGATCATCGAAGTTCAAGCGTCGAACGGTGAGTTTATACGGGCGCGTGCTTTATTAGATACCGGGGCGGAAATAAGCGTCGTGCGTAGTGATCTAGTAACTACACTACGTTTAAAGCGGTTTAACACACTCATCCGACTAACCGGGGTCGGTGGTACTCATACCGGAGATAGTACACATATGGTTACAATTAATTTTAGGCCTGTACGGACAGGGAAACCTTTATTATCGGTTACGGCGGCTTTATTAAAAAATCCTACTGCCTATTTAGCGCGTAAGATAGGTATATCTAAGTTAGGTATCAATTTAAAAATAAATACGGAAGACGGTATTTTGAATGATTCTCAGATAGATATGATTTTAGGTTCAGATATTCTCGGTCAGGTACTGAACCAAGCTGTTGACTTAGGGGTCAACGGACCCTATGCGTTAAATACGATTTTTGATCACGTGATGTTCGGCCCTACGGAACATTCGGAAGAGTTAGGTACGACCTCTTTGCATGTGACTAACACGGGTCTTACAACGAGTGCCACCTTGGCGGATCAAGTTGAACGGTTTTGGCGCTCGGAGGAACCTCCTGGACGGCCAGTGAAGGATCCATCGGATATTCAATGCGAACGGTTATTTAGTTCTACGGTGTCTCGCAGCTCGGACGGTAAGTACGTGGTCCGCCTACCGCTGCTACCTAATCACGAGTTGGGCGACACTAGTCAGATTGCGTTACGTAGGTTTTTGTCGATCGAACGACGAATGGAACGACAACCTGAATTTAAAACGAAGTATGTAGAATTTATGTCGGAATATATTAAACTCGGTCACATGCGGTTATCTAACTTTGATATTAATTCTAATGAACAGCATTACATTCTTTCGCACCACGGTGTTTTCAAGAAGTCGGGAGATACAAATAAAATACGCGTAGTTTTCGACGGCAGTGTTCGGTCTAGTAACGGAGTGTCATTGAACGATTGTTTGTATTCGGGCGAACGATTACAAAACGATATTACGGATATTATTATTAACTTTCGGTTACCTCTTGTGGTGTTTACCACAGATGTAAAAATGATGTTTCGAATGACCTGGGTTGACCCCGTTGATCGAAAATATCAACTCATTTATTGGCGGGCTTCTAGTTCGGAACCACTTCGGCTTTATGAGCTTACGACGAATACGTACGGTTTAAAGTCTAGTCCTTTTGTCGCTATACGTTGTCTCCACCAACTTGCAAATGACGAGCAGAATAGGTACCCTCGGGCTGCTAAGTTATTAATTAAAAATTCATATGTAGATGATCTTAACGGGGGTGGGGATTCGTTGCAAGAGGCCATTGACCTTCGGAACGAATTAACGGCACTTATGAGTTCAGCGGGATACGAACTTCGGAAGTGGTCATCTAATGACACGCGAGTACTGTGTAGTCTGCCACCTGATCATTTAGAAACGCCTCGTACCTTTGACGAACGTACAGATGACGGCACCGGATTTGTAAAGATTTTAGGTATTCAATGGAACCCTAAAATTGATAATTTTACTTATAGGCTCGAGTTGCCCCGGGAAGAGCAGGTTACTCGGAGAATTATCTTATCTACGGTTGCTAGATTGTTTGATCCACTCGGATGGATCTGCCCGGTTGTTTTTCGGATGAAACTTTTATTGCAGTCGTTATTAGGTAGCGTCGACGACTCGCGCAAGATTGAATGGGATGCGCCGGCATCTTCGGATATCGTTCGTCAGTGGTCAGACATAACAACGGACCTACCTAACTTGCAACGACTATCTATTCCTCGGTGTATAAAAACCGATAAGAACGCACGTTACTCATTACACGGTTTCTGTGACGGCTCTTCATTGGGTTTCGCGGCGGCGGTTTATGTGCGTACGGAGCACTCGGACGGTTCGGTTCTAGTACGATTACTGATAGCTAAAACTAGGGTTGCACCTCTCAAGTCGAATCGTACGATTCCCAAGTTAGAGTTGAGCGGTGCTACGTTATTGGTTACGCTACTTAATCATGTTTATTATTCAACGGAGAATAACATTAAATTTGACGATGTCACTGGTTGGTGTGACAGCACTATTGTTTTAGCGTGGCTTCGGACGCCGCCACACAAACTTCAAGTGTTTGAAGGAAATCGGGTTGCTCAGATTACTACTTCGAAGGTAGCTATTCAGTGGAGACATATTCCGGGTTCCATGAATAGTGCCGATGTAGCGTCGCGCGGTGCGACAGCGGCGGATTTATTAACGGATAGGAGCTGGTGGGAGCCACAGTGGCTGTGCGCTCCGCCCGACCAGTGGCCTAGGAGTTGTGTAGACCTCCCTACGGCGGATTCATTACCGGGACTTAAGGTCAAGTCTCTTCATGTCGGAAATATAGATTCGGAATTTGATTTAATTGAAAGGTTTAGTTCATTTGAAAGGTTGATTAATGTTACGGCTTTTATTTTACGGTTCGGTAGTCGGTATAATCGGGGAAAATTTATCGGTATTAATATTTCGGTTTCGGAAAGGCGAAATGCCATATCTTATTTAATTCGGTCGGTTCAAGAACGGTTTTTCTGTGAGGAATTATTAGCTTTACGGTCGGACACTCCGATAAAAAGCTCATTGCGAAGATTAAATTTGTTTATAGATAAAAATAATATAATAAGAGTCGGCGGTCGGATTGATGCGGCAACTTTGCCATATGATGCCAGGCATCAAATATTGTTGCCAGGAAGATGTAAATTCACGGAATTATTGGTAACTTATTATCATCATAATTATTGTCATTGCGGAGCCAACACACTTGCGGCTATTCTATCACGGTTTTATTGGATACTTTCGGTTCGGCGGATTACTCGGTTTATTACTTTTCGGTGCATACCTTGCTATAGGTCTAATGCGAGACCTACGCAACCTTTCATGGCGGATTTACCGGCGGATAGAATCAGACAATCGCGTCCATTTTTAGGAGTCGGTACGGATTTTGCAGGACCGTTTTTCATTAAAACGAGCTCCTTACGGAATGCTAAAATTAAGAAATGTTATTTATGTGTATTTGTCTGTTTAAGTACTAAAGCGGTTCATTTAGAAATTGTTTCGGATTTATCGGTAGAAGCTTTCATAGCTACATTAACTCGGTTCGTGTCCAGGCGGGGACTACCGTCATTAATACGGTCGGATTGCGGTACTAACTTTACGGGAACGGATAAGCATCTCAAGGAGATGTACATATTTCTTCGTGACAATCATTCGGATATTGAACGCCATCTAGGTAGGCAAGAAGTTACCTGGCTATTTAATGCTCCATCTAGTCCAAATTTCGGTGGGCTATTTGAAGCTGCGGTAAAATCGGCTAAGACTCACGCGCGTAGAGTCATCGGTGAGACTCGGTTGACGTTCGAAGAACTTACTACGTTCTTCACCAAGGTTGAAGCGGTCATGAATTCTCGGCCCTTGTGCCCGCTTAGCTCGGATCCTGCTGATTTCGAAGTTTTAACGCCGGGACATTTTCTGATCGGTCAGTCTTTAGTGGCACTGCCGGAGTACCCGTACACTGAAGTCAAAATGTCTCGTTTATCTCGGTTTGAACAAATTCAGAAATTATCTCAACATTTTTGGTCACGATGGAATATGGAATATTTACATACTTTGCAGCAACGGTATAAATGGACATCTCACACTGATCCACCAAAGTTAGATGACTTAGTTTTGATAAAAGAAGATAATCAACCGGCCTCTCATTGGAAACGGGGTCGTCTAGTAAAATTATTACCGGGTAAAAATGGGGTTGTTCGGACAGCTGAGGTTAAGACCCAGTCTGGTGTCCTGTTAAGGCCCATTTCTAAATTGTGTAGATTACCTATTGGGAATTAGGAACCAAGGAGACCTTGGTTCGGGGGGAAGATGTTTGCGCCTTTTGTATTTTGAATTTGGCGGTGATCTGCCGCACTGCGAGGTTTTTTTTTGGATTATCTGTCGACGAACGCATACTACTAGCGCCACCTGGCGCTGAGCGCAAGAAAAGCTCTCTCTGCGCGGCTCACATCGTACGCGCACACGGCTATCGGCAAAAATTGAACTTTTATTCGATATCTTCGGTTCTGTTGGCCACGGAGGCCTACCGGCGGCCTAGACTTCATCCTACTAACAATTAACATTCAAAAATCCTGTGCACGAGTGTGGTGGTGTGTTTTCGGAGTTCGGACTGATCACCGGCCGGCGGCGCGGAGCGCACCCAGATTTTCCTGACTCAAGGTAGGTGGATTGCTGTCTTATTCATCTACTCTAGGCGCAAACAAAAAAATAAACCAGTGCAAACATTCTTGTATGTTCTCATGAACATATAGTTTCAATGGACTGTTGTATTTTTCGAGACATTGAGTGGAGTGGGGGCTGTACAGGCGACAAAATAGTACTTAATGAAACTTGTACACCAAACAGCCTCATAAAATGGCTTGAAAACGTAAGCACCATTTCGACATTCACAGTTTTTGTGGAACAATCTGGAGTGAGGCATTCTCGCCCTCATTAAGTTTAACTATTCGCCGAGGGTCTGCAGCTTCCGCAGAACAATCCTGCTGATGTGACCGACAAACCCAGAAACTACTGTAGCTGGAAGGAATACCTACTATTAGGTACAGAGTTGTCCGCGATATTTGAGTTAGTTTGAGTGTTAAGCCGGGTGACATAAAGCCTGAATAATGAAGCCAGGTTTAGTGTTTGAGTTAGTCTGACTACGACTAGTTTGCTATTCTGGCTTCATTATCCCCTCGTATCACTCAGGCTTTACTCAGTTTTGTACTAGGGTATCAAGGAGTAGAGTATCTACTGCTAAATTAAATTAAATATTAGGTATATTAGATTTGGATAATTTTGACTAAATTGATTTCATATTGGTTACCAAAGTTTAGAAAGATTCAAATCACAAGAACTTTATGTATTTATTTATATTAAAAGTACATATTTATTTTTGAATCATATATTTTATTTTGACTCGAAAAGATTCTTTTAAACGCATTTAAAATACTGTCAGACATCAATCGAGTTAAGATTTGACTGTAAATAAGACAAAGTGCGACAGTTGGCATTAATCACCGCCCCCCAATACGGGGCCCTTCCAGGTGAATTTATCCATGTCGGTCTCAGTTTACGGTCAATTAAACGAAAGAACTTATCCCAACTTTGATCTACCGTCGACCTGGAACTAATTAGAATTAGGCGCAAACGACCTCTACCACAGCTTTATCTAAGGCCTGGCGACTGTGGAGCGCGAACGCGTTTACAACGCAAACGACATTCGATTCTTTTCAATGTGAACATAGAACAGCAATCTTTTAGAAACATGCATCTTATTCGACTTATTATGGAGTTTTTTGTGTCAAGAGCAGGCTTTACTCTAGCTGTGAGTTATGATAATTTCTTGTTAAATCTTATTGCTGGTCCTGCGTCCGCGACCTTTTTGATAGAGTAGTAAGATGGGCTCACCATTTTATAGCAAAAGTTATTTGAACAAGCTGTGAACATTTTCATCAATACCCAAAATTGCAGTGAAAGTTTTGATAAATTAATTAGAAACATTCGTCACTCGTATTACTCGGATAGCTTACACACCATTGCCTTCATTCTTAGCTGGCGTTGTTTTCGTTTTCATCACCCTGTCCCTATTTTAGCATTTACTAGTCAATTAAAGATCAAAGCATGATCTGAGCTCTCTAGTTACTTAGCTCTTCGAGGATATCAAAAGGAGAGTCAGTTCAGTTCAGTTGTTGTACTCGACTCCGTCTTGAATAACAGAATAATTTTAAAAAGCATTGGAAAATTGATAACAGAAAAACAAGGTGCAACGTGGGCGAAGCCACGGGCGGAAGCTAGTATAATAATAATAATAACCAATGTTACGCACATTCAAATGTGTCAGTTGATCTGGTTCGAGTGTAGTTTCTGGAGTTCCTTTCGAATTAATTATTAAACTAACAAAAGTTATCAAATAGTATTCGATAGCAATAAAATAAGAGATGTTACCAATTTTCGTTCTACGAGTGGTGTGATATAAGTTACGGATTACGTGATTGAATATCCAATATGTTTGTTCATCGAACTCATTCCATCGAGTGCTGCATAGAAATGAGGCAATGTAAGTCGTCTGCAATTTCAGGCAATTCGTCTTTGACATCTTGACCTTATTTTGTAGAAAGATTTGAGGTTAGTGAGGGTATATGGTGCCGATAAAGGTCCAAATTCATTCAGTAATATAGCCACAGTATAGTTTTTTGCCATTTCATTTTGATTTTACAAGCTTTCCGGCGTTATCTTTCTTTTTGAACGTTAGTTATAAAGAACAACTTTGTAAACTGTAAGCCCCCTCAATGCTCAAAGCCCGGGGCAATATGTTGCAAGTAATTAAACGGGAGCATCTCGGGGGAAAGAGACTGCTCACTGTCACAATATCACCCTATTAAGACTTACGAGATTCTGCAGTGCTTTTGAACAATAGCCTAGAGATAAGTGAATCTAGTTCGCTTAGTGAGAACTTTAAACCAGGGATATTCCGGTTAAGGTTAACCACCGTAATGAATCGGTTGTTTAACACTTTCAATTACGGTATACCGAAACTATAGGTTACCGAAACATTTCTGTTAACATTAACCGAAATAATAAAGGTTTTTATCTTAAGGTTTAAATTGGCCCATTTTCATCATGTACTGCGTGCAAGCAGCGCGGTAGGTAATATGAGTGCGAAGGAAAATAATGTCTCACTCATCTTCTGTCGTGTTAAACCGTATTGTTTGAATTTGTGTTGAGAGATGGGCGCTTACTCGCATACCCATTTTTACCTACCCATTTCGAATTAATACCGGGTAAAAATTCAATGCTTCTTTTTTTTGAGGTTCAACTAATTATATATGCTTTAACTTGTTAGTTTTTATTCCTGTTTGTTTTTTGGGGCTAGATGGTGCTGTGTAAAAATGTTTGCCACTATTTATTTATTATTTTATTTGTTTTTTTTAGTGTTTCGATGTTCTCTGGTGTAAAATAATGTAATTATCAGTATAATTTGGTTGGATTATATTTATTTAAGTATTATATTTATTGATTTCGTTATGCTGTGCAATTATTATATATATATATTATATATATGGTTTTTTAGATTGTTTATAATGACATAGTGCGTATACTTATATATTTTTAATCTTTCTGAAAATAAAAAAAGCCTTTAAGTATGTAAAAACATAAAAACGACAGATTACAATATACAGGCTTTTGTTATTTTTAGAACAATTATATAATAAAAAAATATATTATATACTATGTCTTTTAAAAAAATACTCGGCTTATTTTGAAGTAAGTACGGTGTAAGTTTACATGACTGAAAAGATAATTAATGTTCTATTTACACAATATATGTACACTCGCGGGCTTTAAACGGGAATCGCTTCATCAAGACAATTTTTTACAATTTCTGGCCAATGAACTAGGGATTGTGGTAAGTATATCATTTTTTTTTAGCTATCAAAATCTTTGTCGTAGGACGTGCCTTGCCTACATAGTATTGACCGACGACGGTTCATATTCTGGTTATGTCCGAGAACAGGACTCGACTCCATTGCTCCATATAATCAAGTGATCGCGAGCAAACTGAAGCCGGACTTGTAGGTGGGCTGGAGACAATTTAGTTCCCATGGCTGGTCTTTTTGGGGTTAATTTCACTTCTTTGTGTTTTCGTCTAACTGTCCACTCGCTCACAGCTCTCCCTCTAACTTCTCTTAGCTGCTATTGGACGTCGACGCCGGTCAGGTGTCTTTTTCGGAGTGAAGTGGTGACAATAAATCGACCATCTCTTGGCGTATTGCATAGCCATCGTCCAGATTCTGGTCTCCGGACTAAATTCCTGATCTTCCTGAATCTCTTGTGCACCTTGGAGACACTGGCTTGGGTGAAGCTGTCGAGCGATACTACGCTGAGACAACCCTTGCTGAATTAGGCTGACGATTAGAGCGGCTTCTGTGGTTGTGGTTTCCATTTTTCTTAAGTTCAACTATTCCCAGTAAAGTAAAACATTGGACTGATGACCAATTTTCATAAAAGCTCACTATTTATAGGATTTCAGGACTTCCAAACAGTTGGTGATTTGTTTAATTAAAAAATTTTTTTTTCTTTTTACGTTCCATGATACAAGGTGAATGCTTATTGGTTATGATATTCAAAATTTTCCTCCTCCTTGCGTCGTGTTTCTCAATGCTGAGGGTCGTGACCTCCCTTCTGCATCACCTTCTCTTTAATAATTATCCTCCATCTGTTTCTGTCTTCGGCGATGTGGAGGGCGTTGGTTGTGAACCGAAATATCAAGCGCGGTTCGGATCTGGTCGGACCAATGTAATGGACTGCGTCCACGAGGCCTTTTCCCGTCTACTTTGCCGATCACAAAGAGCTTTTCGAGGTTGTCACCGTCTTTTCTTACAATGGGACCGAAATATTCGAGAACTCTGCGCAGACACTCAGTGGACGGACAGTCGCGAGGAGATATTGAGTTCTCGCAATATAGAGACGTTAGTCCGAAATGCTGTCCAAGGGATACGGAGCATCCTTCTCCAACACCACATCTCAAAAGCGTCAATGCGTTTGCGGTCTGCAGCTTCCAGAGTCCAAGTCTCAGCGCCATACGAAAAGATCGAGAAGACTAGAGTCCGTACAAGTCTAATAATAATAAATAATAATAATTGTCCACTGTTTCTAGGTCCAAATCGCCAGTGAGTTCTAACTTTCCAGATCTGTCTACCACCATAACTTTAGTTTTGGACCTGTTTATGCAAAGTCCCATCTTCTCGCTAATTCGCTCCATTCGGTTTAGAAGAGTAATCATCCCCGACTCATTTGCTGCAAGAAGAGTAGTGTCATCAGCGTAGCGCAGGTTGGTGATTTTTACACCACCAACTGTGATACCTCCCTCTCAATTCTCGCAAGTCTGTCTCATTATGTACTCTCCATAGGCGTTGAACAGACTGGGCGATAAAATGCAACCTTGGCGTAGGTACTCCTTGGTGAAATTTAAAGGGTTTAGAAGTTACTTTATCAACTCTTACGACTCCCTGGCTTAAGTTATACAAGGTGCGAAGTAGAGCGATAAGATGCATTGGTACTCGAAGTTTTTGTAGGACCTTCCATAAACAACCCCAGTTGACACAGTCGAAAGCTTTGCTGTAGTCGACGAAACACATCACTGGCAAATCAAACTCGTATGCCTTCTCAACGCCCTTGCCCTACATGAAACCGGCTTGCTCCTGCGGGATTTGCCAATCCAGGTATCCAGGATGCGATTGTTGATAATATGGAGCGAGATTTTGCTGGCGTGTGAGATGAGGGACAAGGTTTGATAATTACCGCAGCTCTTAGTTGACCATTTCTTGTGCAGCGGTAGAATTACGGACTCCGTCCAGTCTTGCAGCCAATTACCGTTTTGCCAGATGTGTGAGCAGATATTGTGTAGTGTAGTGTTGATGGTAAATGTTGTGCATGCCTGTAATTGGCACACATTTCATAGAATAATTTGTTTTCATGTTGTTGTTTTTTTTTTAAATGTTTTGTTGTGTGTGCTGTTGGCGTTGCCTAATAAATAAATAAATAAATAAATAAATAAACACCCAAGTCACCCATAGCTTTAAGCACCTCTGCTGTTATTTGGTCGCTTCCTGGCGCCTTCTCTTTCTTGAGAGACTATAGAGCAGTAGCTATTTCGGAACGAAGAATCATGGGTTCCAGTTCTAGCTCCTTCCAGTTCGGTTAAAAAAGGGATCAGTATATAACTGCTCACAGTAGGCACGCCATCTCTCGGCTAGAATTTAATAGCTAATAAAATATTCTTTCAAATGATATACGACAATCATTGTTCATTGGACAGAAATTGTACAAAATTGTCTTGATGAAGCGATTCCAGTTTAAAGCCCGCGAGTGTATGTTTTCTAAATGACTTTTATGTTGGTTTTATTTGATAAAAACATCTTTTACTCATAGTTTAGGTTTTCCTATATAATATTAAGGCTGCCCTACTTACTACGTATTTTTAAAAGTAATTAGGTTTTTTATTTTCATTGAAAAATATACGTTGAATTTTTACCCGGTATAAATAAAAAATACCCGGTATAAATGGGTATTTTTTAATTTTTACCTATTTTACCCTTTCCTTCCTATTTATCCCTCCCGAATTTTTACCCACCCGCCCATCTCTTTGTTACCTGTATTTGCGGGTTGCGGTAATGTAGTTTGCGGGTATCGCCGTGTTGTTTTTACGCTAACTACCCGCTTTTAGACAGATTATTTCTTGCCAAAGCGGTGGCGAATGTATTATTCAGTTATTGTGAGTCAGTTGTATTGAATACTACAAATTATTTATTCCATTGCTAAAATTGTTTTGAAAATTTAAATTAGACGATAATGTAAAAAAATGGTTACCCCTTTCCGTCGGTGACTGTACCTATTTTATTTTAGTATAACATTTACCTTCTGTAATACGTTCCGTCCGACGCACTTCAAGCAAAATTTATTCAATTGTTTTATTACTATAACTACTAAAACAGTCTGGTTTGCTAATAATGTATGTAGGTAGGAGGTAGGTGTAGTTACCTACTTAAATACTAGTAATTAGTATAGTAGTTGAGTTACTACTCACTAGTAGTAGTAGTAGGTACTAATATACCTAGTAGTACTACTGTACTACTAGGTATTATTATACCCTCTATTACTATTATAAAAGAAAATCACATACCATATTTAAAAAATATTAAAGTCGCACTCACACTGCATTAATTTAACACTTTCCGCTTGCTCAGTAGTATCCATCCAGTCATCAACTAAGTCGAAAAACATTCGCATACCTAATATCGCACGCACTCAATTTCTACAAAGTATTTGTACCCTAATAATGCAACAAAAAATACAGTTTAAAAAAACCGAATTATTTCGGTATACCGTTTTATTCGGTAACAGTTATTATTTCGATTAAAACCCAATGTAAAAGGGTTATCGTTTCAATCGTTTACCGTTTCTATCGGTAACCGTTTGAAACGGTTACCGTTATGAATAGGTTTTCCGATCCCTGCTTTAAACTAGACCGTATAATACATTTTTTGCCAATATATTGTACTTAAAACTAAACTGTCATAATTATAAAGGTCAACGTCTCTTAGAGACTGGGACTTAAACACCTGGTAAAACAAACTATACTCTGTGGGCAGCGTTATAATGGATGATGTGGACATAATGGGCAAGTTTGGTTATACGACAGCATTTTGTCGTATGATTACGCCCATATTGTGGATTTAGTCGAAAGATAAACGCTATTACCCCCTAGTTGGGTTGCTATAGAGAATTTTATAAAATATTAGTTTACCTTTAGGCCGTGTTCGTATTTTAAATGTGTTTGTTCAAAACTGGCAAAAAGGACCAGCCCGCGACTTTGTTCGCCTTACTTTTATGTATCTTTCTATTCCCCTAAAAGTTTTGCTAGATTAAAAGTCCCGTTTTAATCTAAGCCGAATATCATAATAAACGAAGATTAGTTTAGCTGTTACGACGTGAATGAATAACCAACATACAATCATCAACAACAAACTTTTGAAACCTTTTACATATATCTTATAACACTGTGTTGGTCATTATAGGTACAGAATATCTATGACTTTTTTGGTACATTCTGTTGCCTCATCGATTTTCCCATAAATTTATCATGAACAATGTACATACACAACAATAAGTTATTAGACCTCTGACTACGACGTAATATAAAAAGTTACGAGACTACAAATAGTTGGCACTGACGCATGGCTGGTACGTATACAGTGTAACTACATAGGAGTAAAACTAGTATAATACAAACTTGCAATTAAACTCCGAGCTGTTCTGCAATTGCACAAAATAAACTTCCCTACACAAATACGTTAACATGTAATGGCACATATCTACTCTTAAATATTTTCTTTAAGTGCTTTATATCTCTCGTCCCTAATACGAAAATTGCTACGGTAGATGATAGAATTCAGATTACTACAGACACGCATCCCATCAGACAATATCTATTAATTTTCGTATAATAGGTAATCACAATGTATGATAAGGCTGCGGCTGCACTGTGCAGCCTTACTAATCTCCCATCCAATGTGCCATCAGCCTTACGAAGTTAGCAAAAGCTCGTATATAAAATGTAGAGACGTATAGTTGCATGTAACCGCAAAGCTGATAGCAAGCCGATAAGCCTCGTCCGACTCCGCCGTCACTACTGGCTCCAATAATAGGGATGGAAAGTTTTACTTATGAGTGATAAACTTTAAAGTACTAATATTTTTTTACTTAAAGTTTAAACAACTTCAAATTACACTGACAACCTCAATCGTAATAAGCTATTGTTGCTGCAAACTAAAACCACGAGCTTATCGAAGGAAAGAGAGATCGAACGTCAGCGTGATACACTTGACATGACACTAGAGTTTGTTTAATAAAAGAACAGTCGCGAGTCGTTGCATTTTGTATCATACGCCATTGACATAAATGTCACTGGACGACTGTTCTTTTATTAAACAAACTCTAGCCAATGCACTTTATTGGATGGACCACAAACGAAAACATCATCTGTGTATATATTTTTTATTTTTGTTGATTTTTTCAAAAAGCTCTGAATTAATTTTGATAAAATGCTTCTTGTTTTGTTTGGTAAACAAAACAAGAAGTATCAGAATTTTGGAGTAATCGGAATTGGTGGAGTAATCGCGTAACAAACAAAAAAAACGCGAATTGAGAACTTCCTTCTTTTTGAAATCGTTTAAAAATAGAAGGTAAGATGCAAAAGTTTGGAGTAGACAAATTATGTAAGCGGAAGCTGCTTGTTTATCAAACGAATAGTTTGCGCTCCAAATATTTCAATCTCCCAAATGCAGTACAATGTTTATTTTGGTCCCGTAGTATAGTGCGATGCTTTCAAATTTAAACCTCATTTAAATTAGTCTAAATCTGAAATCTGAGTATTTTAGTGTTTAGTAATTTGTCTCAAATTTTTCAAAGGATACGATTCGTCAATGACGGATGTTTCTGTGAACAAGTTCTTTCAACAACTTCTTTCTTCCCTTGCCTAACATCTCATTATGTAATTCTCTGATTTTGTCTGGCGCAACTTTCACATGCTGAAAGTCCGGCCAAATTTGAAAAGTAGCACCTCTACCATTCAACGACTTTTAGATTCCGGGTCTAAAGTAGTCCTTGTATTGAATGCTATTACGTAAAGGGTTCTATTCAGGATACGTTATAAAAAACTTATGATTTTTTAAATGGATTTTACTTATCAAAATCCTGCCTAAATAGAGGTACTTAAGTCATCTTACTTTTAAAACATATCTGTTTATGTTTCAGTGTTTATGTGCAGCTTTGTATTCGGAGTAATATTGGGAGAAGTGAATTATATCATGTTAGCTTTTTATGCACAGTAGTAATAACATAAACCCTGTTTGATAGTATTTTACTAGTATAACTACTACATCAAGATCCACAGACGACAATACTTTATTAGATGAAAGCGTATGTACATATGATGCAGTCAAAGCGTATGTATGCAGTCATCGTTTAGATGGGTGATCGTTTGGGTTGTTGCATTGTGCTCGCTACGGTCCGTTCGAGTTACAGCAACCGCTATGATGTGGTTGAGTGTGAGCTATCTACGAAATTGTCACCACCGTTAAGCATACTAATTCTCGATTGCATCTATCAATACTTTTCCATGATAATACTTCTACTTAAATCCACATCATAATAAATAAATTCTGAATGTTTGTTTGTTTATCAACACAAAAGTTCACGGCCGGCGCAATTTATTTCATATAAGTTTGGGGAAAGGGTTTGATGGGTGTATCCTTGTATGGCCTTGTTCGAACTTTGTATTGTCGGTTTTGTGTGCTTTCAAAGGATTTTTAAGAGTTTTGTAGGATGCCCCAATCTATACTCCCAACATACTAAAACAAAGGTAGAAACTAATTTAAAAAAGAAAGAAAAATGCTATCCGCTCGTCGAGAAAATAATGCTAGGGATATTTAACATGACCCATGAATTTACCCCGTAAAGATGAAACAAAAAATGCCTTTTTAGACAGGTATAAATTGCTCTTTTTATAGTAAACCCATTTGAACCCGTTTTTTGTGAAGTAAAAAACGTAAAGTGCCACCTGAGAGTTATTTCCTGAATAAACATACTAAAAAATACCGTTTTTATTACCTAGCCTTGAATTTATTAAATACAAATTTATATTTGATCATCATTTTCGCCGGGAAGTCGATTGGAAAACGAAATTAGAGTATCCTTCAGTCATCTATAATTAGAAGATGCCTTGACAGTTGACACTGCCTACTGCCTAGCTATTTCTACAACAAGCTTAGTGCTACCTCAAAATAATCCCTCTATATACATATATGTACCTATTGCGATGCGTAGTCCCATTGCCTATGAATATTATAATGGATGTAACTCACAAGGGTCTTCGTCACGATGACCAAGCCGTTTGTGCTTTTACCACAAACTTATGAATATATTATTTGATGTATGTATGGTTGGGGTGGATAAGTTGCAATTTCTTGTACCAAAAACATCCCCTTATCAAACCGTCGTGTTTCCAAGTACGGACATTATTCTATTACCTACAATAATATTATAATAGAGTATTTTTTGTTATCTTAGGACAAGATGATCAAAATAAGTCTAAAATTCTTTTTGACATTTTTTTTTGAATTCTTTCGTGTCTGAAAAAATATTAGAGCTGCATAAATAAATGACTTCACAGTACTATTGGACTCTTCGATAGAAAAGTTGCAAAGTGAATTTCAGTCTGTAATCGAATAACGCAGGTGCACGAGATATGCGCGAGGATAATATGCGAAACAGGTGGATAATCTGATTACCACACGTTCACTGTTTGGCATGTACAGTACATTGCTCAAGTTCTCTATCCAACAGGCATTAAATTTACCATTTTTGATCACCTTTTCCTATGTTTTGTATTTGGTGCACGAAAAGAGCCACTGGGATGCACTTTAATCCTTTCACCACACTGGTTCGAAATAACTAGTGACACTTTAAGAATAACTATTTGTTTTTTTTTAAACCTAGGGTTTTATTAAGACATTTAAAAAGTTAGTGACAAACAAGGTGGCACTCGAACCATAGTCTATAAGAGCAATAATAGCAATAAGAATATTAATAATGATAATAAATAATGGCTTTCGTAGACATAATCTCTGATCAAACCGGCAACATATTATTGAACAACCTACTGCCGCTTCTGATACGCACTTTTGCTGCCTATTGTACTTACGGACAGTGTAGCTGACACGAACGGAGCACGTAAAATCGTTACATTTCGATTCTGTCGAACTCTGCGCGGACAAACAGTAGCCAATATTCAGTGAGGTTTGTGTTCGATTGATTTTTGCGGCTATAGGTATGTAGCATATTTGTTTACTTCCGTATGCTTTGGGTATGAACAAGTGTTTGTTTTGCAGGTTTGCATTATAAACAAGGTTTCTGGTAATATCTGAGGCTAACGCGCACGTGGCCGAGGTGTGGTCTCCCCATAGAATGACAGATACAATTTTGTAGTACGAGTTCTTCAGTAGTCGGATTCCTGTAGATATTCCATTTATCAAAACTGTTTCGGCGCGGTGGGTTCAGCCATGTGCATCGACAAAACACAAAACAGTTCCATATTATTGTATGATCATTTGTAACCCACGATTTGTCCATACCCTATGTAATATTATGAACATACAAATTCATGTGACTAAGTAGGTACCTAGTAGTACCTACAATACATTTATTATAACAGTGTGACTAAGTAAGTACAATACATTTATTATAGGTCAGTATCTACCTATATTTCTTTCCTCCTTTTTTATCTTCGTTTGATGGCAAGAATTCTAACTCCATTTGCATTTTAACGCGAATAAAACAAGTTACTTCGTCGTTAGCAAAAGTTTACTTTGAAGTATTCCTAGTGCCCAAAGAAAGCCAATTTTACCCGACTTACAAAACCTCTTTCACAAAAGGGGCTTAAAAATCAACCGACCAAGATTTCATTCAGCGAAGGGGTGTAAGCTACAGTCGTTGGATGCAACCTTGGAGTCGAATTAAGTTAAAGAGCGCATTAGGAATAAATAGAATAACCTACTCATTCTCTTACTTAAAAGTAGCTTAAAACCTAACTACTATTACTATTGGGATGTCTGAAATACTTTAGTGTATTTTTTACATAAACTGGAATGATGCTGCTTAGGATCGCAACGTTCAGAGAGGAATGGTGGTAGGCCTATGTTAAACTGTGCAACACAAAAACTAGCTCCTGCTTGTTATCGATTGTTTATACTGGCACGTGTTCATACTACTGCTTGTGCTTTCGGTTCGTATTGATGGCGCTTTATAGACTTTATCCTCTTAGAGTGCAACGCTGGCTCATTCTCCACAATTGAAATGGTAATACGACCTCGTCCGTGCTCTAATTGCAAATGCTAAGTTTGGTACATACCGTAGATAGGCACTAAGTTCCGATATTGCCTGGCTTATTCCCAAAGTACTCCATCCTTAGGGGTAAATAAAACTAATTGTACCTAGTTGTTGAAGATTCTCTGTTCATTTGTGTACAGTAGATAAACGTCAAATATCAGTTTCATGTTATGCTAATTTCTGCATCAAAAACAAAACCCATCCTAAAAGATATATTAACATTTATGTGAATGATATAAGGTACAAAATGCAATGATCTACGACTCTTATTGCTCAACAGTAGGTTTACCATGAGTTTTCACAATCTACACTCGGTAGCGACTGTAGTTAAAAAAAATTATGAAACATGTACAGCGCCTCTAGCGGATAGTTGGGTACTAAACCGTCACGTAGTAAACTATCCTACGACACAGCGTACTACAGCGACTGTAGTTTGCGCTTCATTAATTTGTTTAGAATTTGGTACCATGAGTAAAAATTTTGACAGATGTCATAGTAACGTACTATTACTACTGTAGTATCGTCAGCCGATCTAAATGTGACACCTCATGGTAGACGTACTGTGCATATTTTCAGTGCTGTATCATAATTACTCCCCCTCTAACCCATTGCATGAGTTTTTTCTTTTCTACTTTTGACCTTTCACCACACTGGTTTGAACTAATGACACGATAAGAAGACGAACACAGGCCCTGTCATACCCTTATTTTAATTTAGCTTTTTTTATGAACATTTTCACTACCCCTATATCCTTTCACTCGATGAGTTGTGGAGTTTGATAAATTATAGCTGCTATACATAGATATTCATGTACACTTTAGCTAGTTATCACTACTCTAGCTCGAGAACCAACGCGAGTTCGCAAGTTTCACAAAGTTAGAGAGTTGATCGTAAATACTTAGTTAATGCTCACAGCTGACAAGCCAAGTCGACAGACTCGTGCTAGGTATCATAATGATCGAAAAGTTCAGCTGTGAACTATTAGAACTTCATGATAACGGTATACTGTATAGCACGTATGATACTGATGTTATTATTTAGTCCAGCTTTCCTATCCTAAAGTCCTGTGAAGATTGGTCCAAAGTATTTTTTTACTGTAAAATATACCAGTAAGAATATACCTACTTGAGCTGGCAAACTGGCAAAATATAACTTTATATACCATTGTTGGGTAACATTTAACTTCACAATGACAATTTAATTTGAAATTCCTGCAGGCTTCTCAAGTTTTGAGTACCTGTTAAACTGATAGAACATGCAAATGCGGCGTATTGTTTGCAAGCTTGTGGTGCGAACAAACAATACAACTTGAACGCGAAATATACGCGTCCGTGTGTAGGTACACGGCAAAAGTTTATTCTCATGACAGACTGGGACATCAGCTTTGTGCGAAACTAAATTTATAACGATCAGCATTGCTATTCAACTTGGTAATGCTGCCAGTGCCTAGGGGACGCTTCCCTCTGGCAGTGATCTGGATTAGTTAAGCTAAGTCGTTCTGTGTTCACATAAGTATGGATCGGCCGTCAGTGCTGTATTTAAATGTTTTGCAAACGCGGCTCCTTCCCAACAAAAAACTTCCCACACTTCTAGCTGGGTATACCACTTCAATTTCATAAAGAACCCCAATTTCAATCTCAACTTTGCCAAAGAAAAAAACCTTGAAGTATTTTCCCCAGGATTTCACTACCTACTCACCTGCTACTTTTATTAGTCAGGAATATATTTGCATGATTCGGTCTCTTCACTTGTCGATTTACTCCAATTCCGACTGAATTTTCGCTGACGGAGTAAATGCGTGTATTCTATTCTACCACTCGAGCTTGGAGCGCGTTTTCAGCGCTTTCAAAACTATGTAGAGTTGGATTTCTGCCTATATTACACGGTCGTCATTTTTATTTATTGAGGTTTCTTTACAAACAAAATATGTGTTTACACTACGTTGTTTAAAGTTTATTTTGGACTTTTATCACTTTACCATATTTTGCATGTATTTCGCCGTATGCAGCGTTTATATAACTATGCCGAGGGGTCATGGTATAAGAATTTATGGTCAAAAAAATAGCGCGTTGGTTGTAAAAATGTGCTTGGTTTGTCTTGGATCATTGTACCTACTAATAATCAATATCCACTCGCAACATTAGATATGGTTTCTAGATGCGTTCTCTGGCTGCACTTCCACATAAAAGCCGATGTAAATGCTCAAGCTCTCACTTTAACCCGTGGAACATTCCTCTAAAGTCGTTTTGTGGAATTGAAAAGAATAGTTCGCTAACTAAGCTACGTAAGTTGGGCGGCGGAGGGCGGCGAGGTGCCGACTAACGACACCTTATTGCGAGAACTCTGTTAAAAGGCTGCACTTTCTCCGGCGGTTCGTAGAGAAAGATTCCTATTGTGTTTCAGAGCCTTATTAGGTGTGAGTATTTGTTTTAGTTAAAATATACGTGATAAGAAAATAATAATCCTTTATAGAAAGAAACGCGCTCAAAATACCGGAAGCCAGTAGGTATACTTACAATTTAACTTCTAACTTAGTATTCCAATGTATTATCTAAACAATAAAGAAGGTCAACCACGGCATTTTTGTATAAAGTATGTAGAGTATTTTTCCTTTATCGTGAAATATTATACCTTTTGGAGCTTTATTGAAAATACGCGGCAAATCACACGCTTCGCGCTCACATTTCTGTGCCTCATAATATTAACAGCGTGGGTTTTTACCACAGACTAACAAATTATTGGACTACATTTTATAAAATAGTGAAAATAGACTTGGTATGGAGAGCATCATTGAGTTTAATAACGTAGTACTTAGAAGCGTGGCTTAATATCTTTCTTGATTGTATAAAATGTTTGCACTGCAAAACCCTGATTATAATTCAGTAGCGCGTAGCTAAACATAAGAAATATCATTGAATGTAACATCCTAAGAAAAGGTCTCTCTAGTCCAGCGGTGGTTGAGTCCACGTTTCTAATATTGTCCCGCAAAGTGCGTGATGAGACTCGATAAGCCGGACATTGCTATTATCCTACTGGTTTATAACTCTGCTGTGCGTTACTCAGACCAGAAATTGAAGATAACGTTTTACTACGTATGTATATAGAACAGCCTACTAAAGGTAGGCTTACATGTGCATTATTTTTAGCAATAAATAATACAACATTAGAATTCAAATTGGAGAAATCAGTGGAGCCTGTTCCATCCACTTGGACCAATTAGTTGCGGCAATTGTTTCAGCAGTATTGCTTCTAATGGCCCCATTATTATATCCATAAAGATACATACTCGTACATTGCCTAAATTGCTCCATTATTATGCTCCATATAAGTTTTGGTGTGGCGATATCTCTAATGTTAAGTGACAAACATTGTCCAGCATTGAGCAATTTATATTGCCTATGCAAGCGTTCTTTTGCTTCAAGCAATAGTTTTCTGAATTCCCAGCTAATTTAAAATCATCAATTGAATTTACCGAAAGCGGCGCTTTTGGATCGACAATCTGGGTAGATCTATTATACATCAATAGATATGCATATATAATTTATATATGAAATGATGAGACTGGTTCAATATATATTTTGTTATTTTCTTTTCTATTTAAGTCTGGTTTTGCTACTATACTTGTAGATAAATAATGATGGTGCAAAAACCTTGTTTTTGGTATAAATTCAGTTGCTCAATTCTAGTTCATAGGTAGGTACGCGTTAGACGGCGGCGTTAGGAAGCTGGATGTTTCCGGCCGCCCACTGCCCACTACCCACTGCCGAATACCCACTGCCCAGCCACCGAGCCCGCCAGCCGATGAGCCGATCTACTTCAGGCAAACCGGTAATTAAATCCAATACTTCATTAAATCCAGTTTTGTGTCTAGCTAGGAGTTATTTTAATAGTTTTCGATGGTATTTCGAGAATTAAAAGAAAACGATTTTTCATTGGATAGTTTTTAGGGTATTATAATTATGAAATAATCAAATAATTATGATTATATATCAAATAATGAAAATGCGATAAATCTCAATCTCCCCTCACTTTGCAGTCGGGCACAAAGAAAAAGTTTTAAATCCTATTGCTTGCTTTGCTCAACCATCTAAAATATTAACAAAGCAAATCCTGTGTTTCCTCAATTGATGTTCTCAGAATTGTAAGCTCAATTTATTTTATCACGACCGCTTTCGAGCCCTTCGAAATGAGCTTTTAAATAAATAGTTAAAGCCTGTACCGAATAAAAGAATACGACTCTTCCCAAGTTTGGGGCTGAATGAACAAACGTCTTGGAATAATAATAATTAATTTACTTACTATATCTATAAATTTACTGTGAGTAACTTCTAAATAAATAGATTATATTATACCTTTAAACGAGCAATTCTGAATCTCGGAAACGGCTCCAAGGATTTTCATGATATTTCGTATGTAGGGGGTTTCGGGGGCGATAAATCGATCTAGCTAGGGTTCATTTTTAAAAAACGTTGTTTACTCCAAAAAAAACGAGCGAAGCTCGGTCATCCAGGTACTTTAACTTATACGAGTAATAGTTTGCTTAGATATTTGAACTACTTACTTGCTTTATTGATGGGGCCACGTTTTATATTTCGACAACGGTGTGAAGCTAAGCCACAGGTTTGTTTTCAAAACTATACTTTGTTAGTACTTATTATATAACCCTACCTTTTCTAAGTTGAGTCTAAAGCTCTAGTCTAGATAAATCATGAGACGTTCTTAATCCCGTATTTACCATGTGTACCAGCCGTGTATCTTAGTAGGTAGTTCCGAGACTTCAGTAAACATGACTCAATGATTTCATAAAATACGTTTTTAGATTGCCTACAACTTCCTAGCAAGGCTTTTTTATTATTAGGATGAAAATGAAAAAACAATACTTTGTCATAAAACTCTATTTCAAAAATTAATTATTTAACTCAAATATCACAAAAATAAATCTGAAAAACCAATCGAACAAATAACTTAAAGTTCAACAAATAAAATACGTATCACAAAATAAAACGAACTCCATTATTAGGTATTATAATTATTACAAGCTCGATAGGAAAGTTTGGTTTTATGTAAAGGATTAAAATTATAGATAAGTTTTTAAATTAAGTAGGTATAATAGTATTATAATAAAAGCTCTCGTTTGGTTTTTGGTAATGCGTGAGATTATTATTATATCACAGTGAAGGGCAAAAATACATTAAAAATACCAAACAGAAAATTTTATGGCTAAATTCATAACTTTTATACATTTTATTTGGTTTTATGAAGACTGTTATTAGCTGTTTCTGTCAGGTTAACCACATTTACTACGGGGCTATATTTTTAGAGATATGTACCTATTTTTTTATATTATAAGTAAGATCTTATTAAATACGGAATATTCGGAATGTAAAAGTGTAATTAGTCAAAACTAGACTTGCGTGCAAAAATTCGACCGGCTTTAAATATGTGCTGGGCCGATTTTTTTGCAAGCAGGTATATATATCTCTATAGGTATGTACCTATTAAATATGACTAAGGAAACTCATACCAGAGTTAGATAATATTAAGTTGTCATGTGTATTTATTATAAACTCGAAATAATAAATAAGAAATCTATAGAACTAATAAAATTAATGATATCGGTTATGTTATATCGGATTTATGTAAATGGTTGCCAAAATTTATTTGGTTTCAAGTAGTAGATAAGCATGTGTATTGATATACTTAATCGATATGGTGACCCATTCTCACGAGACCAATACAAGAATCATTCTCTCAACATTAATTAATTTAGACAAACAACATCAAAAGATAATCGTTTTCTAGTCCATTATAATAAAAACAACCATTATTGATATGCGATTTTGTACTACGCTCGCCAATTACAATTTAAACCAGAGATTATGCAACATTACTTTTGCATATAAACTTATTTTTATTCAGAAACTAGGCATTTCAAGGTATACAGTTGTAGGTAGTATGTTAAAGTCACAGTAAAAATAATACCTAACTAAGATAACTTACCTACTATTAATACAAAAATTAATACAACTTCTAAAAATTGATCTAATTTAAATTCCTAAGTATAATATTGTTCTACGGCGCGCGCTGGAACGTTTGTGCCTTTGCACTCTAGTCTTGAAAACAAGTGATAATTAATTTAATATTATTTCAATATTAAACCGATGTCTTGCTGCATGCGTTGATGTCTCCAATACTCTTCACACGTCTATGCCTTTTCTGCTTGATAGCGGTGTCATCCACCGACTTGGCGGGGAGGGGTGAGCTCACTCTGTGTGCAGTGTCTGCTCTTTGTCCATACCTGTGTGAAGGAGTCAGTTTTTTATCAATCAAACCCAAGTTTAAGCTCTTTTTTCGGAGAAACATAAAAAAGACAGACAGAGAGAGAGAGAGAGAGGGAAAGAGGGAGAGAGAGCGAGTGTAAGAGAGAGATAGAGAAAGTATAAAAAAAATGCTGTAAGTAGATTTTTGTAGCTAGGCTGGCAGATGAGAGAAAATCGATGACAGAAGACTGATGCCAGGCTGATGAGATGATGATGAATGACGAAGCAATAATATTCCTGCTTTTTTACTTTTGCGCCTGTGATAGCAATATACAGAGTTAACAGTGCAGTGATCTGAAAAGTATTGTATCGACAATGTACAATATATGTAGTATCTACCTTTTGCCTAATTATATTTAATCACTAAATCAACGACAGAGCATTGTAAATTGAGTGCACTGATTAATTTATTATGGCTAATGAACAATACCATTGCCGCGAGAGTCGAGAACAATGAGTTTTATTTAACGACCATTTCAGTAAAGTTAATAACAAGTTATTTATAATGTTCTGGCAACACTGAAATTTCCACTGAAACAGTTTTAAATATGAAATGTAAGTAATTGGGTTAAACAAAAAGTTAAAATTTCAATCAAACTTTCCACAAAGGCAACCAGCAAACCTAATTACAACAATGAGAATCTGAATTTAATAAGTTAAATTGTGTTTGTTTTGATGTTGAATGTAAAATTTTGGGGTAGTAAATGGTTTTAACTAACTTTATTTAATCTTACTATTTCATTATTTCAGGCGTTGGCTACAGTATGTGAGTTAGAAAGTAAACCGATTTAGTAAAGTAAACATCCTTAAAGTGCTGGAACAAATTCGGAACATTTACCTATGAGTGATCCCATTGTTCTCCTTGATGTCGTTAAGTCGCGTCATGCTGTCCCTGGTAGAAACACTGGACTGCGAGTAGAGACTCAGAGGTGTGTAGATTGGCTCGTACTCCTGCAGCGTTGGCGGTGGAGCGTATGTCATGCTCAGTTGTGATAGCGTCCTGCATTATGAACGAACGAAACATGTGTCTAGTATCAATATTTCAAAACACGTTACTATTAATGATAGAAAATTGATCAGGTCAAAAAAATATGATAGGCCAGTTGAAATATTTCACATATTCATAACACTCTGAAACAGCTGTTTGAACTACCCTTAGATAATGTTAAAATTCAAAAACAAGTAAAATGACGTGTCCATTGGTATAGAAAACAAAAAATTCACGAACAGATAAATGGTAAAAGATAAGGGGTTATTTTTGTTTTGAAACAGGCCATAATTCTCAAAGCCGTAATTACTAGGAGGCTCGAACTATTGCTATTGTTCTAACATATAAACACTAGGCATATAGGCTAACTAGATATAAACCTACGTTGGAGCTGCTGATATTGATTGATTGATAAAGCTGCGACTGAGACACCCCAGTTTCCCCATATCATACTTTATTTGATCTCCACTGTAGAAAGAATCCCTGCTGGTAGCATAGTGTACCTGACGGCTATAGGCGGAGAGTATGAGAGCTGGTAGGGCGCGGTGAGGCTCAACACACTGGAACTCTCACTGGAGCTCGACGGCGAAGTCCGTTCATGCTTCGGTTTGAGCGCTCCGAGCGCTCTGGTTATCGACCCCTGTAGATAATGGAGGGTCATTTTATTGCCGTCGTAAACCGCTATAGATATCAGATTTTGTTTTTATTACCCATTTGAGTTGTTTTGTTGTTTTGACGTAAATAATTCATACTTTCAGGGAATGGACATTTATTATCAACAGAATTTCAGAGAGAACATAATGTACGAGTACACAACCGCAGAGTTTAGCGCTTACCCTCAAACTATGTCTCCTAGAGTCTCCACTAAGATCAATACCGGGTAGCCCCGTCGCTACAGATCTCGAGAACGGTCTCCCCAACATCCTGATTTGGTGTCCAAACATATTTCTGAAAGTTAACGAAGTCTGTAGACGCTGTTCACTCATTTCGTACAAATTTGAGATTTACAAAAGCCAAGCTGAGCATTTGCCTTTAATTTTACTTGTTATTTATTTTCTCAAATTTGCACGAAATATAAAGTTATACTCTTGTTTATCTGCTAACACAGAAAGCTCACATGCAGTTTCTGCATTTATTAATTGGAATGCTTTATCATGGAGCGCAGCTTTGTAGTTTACCACCAGTTTACCATTGTTCCTAAGTGGACTATTTACTGTTCGTGTATTTCAGAATTCACGTTCATTGAAAGCTACAGACAGACATAGTGAGTGGTAACTTAATTACATTTGCATAGACATCAAAAGCATGATGCACTTTGCTGGAAACGAATCATGCTGTGTACGAAATACGAATAATATGTAGGTATATAAAAGAGGGTAAGTAACATGAATTTATTTTTTTATGGCAAGGAAAAGTACTGACTGTCACATAATTTTAACACGGGCCGCGTTCGTAGTCTAGTCCAGTACTCTTCCCTGTTGGAACGATCAAATTAGCAATAATCAAAATGTAGAAATTAACTAGAAAAGCGCGGAATGTTATCCTAAATTATTGACACAAATAAAATGTTGTGTTTTACGGAAGAAAAAAGAGTGGAGAGATCGATAAAAGTGCGATCTAAATGATGATGACAGAAAGGCATTCATGAGTTTCGATGTATAAAATGGTCTTTACCGTTCTGCCTCTGATGCAAGGATCGCCAAGTCATAGGTGATGGAAAACTGACTCGATGCCTTTTCATATTTTTATAAGGATTTATTCACATTTATTATAATAGATCAATCGATATTATTACAGGTGAACCTAATATACAATGGTGTTAAATTTTACATTACGAATGTATACAAGTCAAAAACATAGGTATCTTACAATATTGATATTTAGTAAGCTATTATTGTTATAATCCTAAAGCTATTTGTGATGGTTCTGTTTTAAGGATATTAAATTCATTTTATTTAACAATACCATTCGAATCTGTCGGTACTAGGTAGTATTTTAAAACATCTTATTAATTGAAACGAATTTATTGGAATTTTTTATTTAATGATTAATACATGTAATGGGATATGAACCACCCCTATGAGTATTTACGAAGCATTTCATGCTTCTATTTTGAATATCAACTAAGTTGTATACATTTATTTACTAAGTTTATCAATTGATCGACTTGGAACAAACATTAACGTGACAAATCTAATCTACGGCAAGATCGGGAAATCTATGGGGCACAATATGTCGAACATCGAATCTAACACTGACGAAGGCGAAGGTACAAATATATTGTGAATGTTTCCGATCGGTTCAACTTTTCGAGAATCTTTCGCTAACAAACCACGATCCCTACTATATCTTATCAGTCTTCACCGCTCGTAAAGTTTTCGATCAAAAAAGTTTCGCAAACGAGCGACTTTCGACGTTTGATAGGTACAAAATTATTTTATAGCAAAGTAATTTATTTTTAGTAAAAATAGCTTTACTTACAAACTTTTCATACAGAAAATTTTACATAGATACAAGGGGCTTGGAATTAGGCTTCTAAGCGTTTACTTTTTGAAGGAAAGTTTTTTAATTTTTGCGGATTTATCTTTGTTTTGTGGACAACATGGATGCTCGGGCAGCCTCCACTTGCAGTTCTTCCACCTGGCAAAATATCGTATACCTGCAGGATTGCACCTCACATTATAATCAACTACAGCTTGCTCACCTACGGGGCGTGACTATCGGTGACTATGGCATGCAGTGCGCCTCTCACTCATTCACATACAACTTTGCCGTTCACTTTAGGGTCAGTAATGCAATGAGCGATCGTGCTTATTGTCACCAGGATTGATTTCTTATAAATTGTATTCAATTATGTAATTTTCACTGATAGAGACAAAAAAGTGTGACAAGCGAATATTACATTCTAAGAGAGTTACGAGCTGTAACTTACCTCGCTGGTATAATGAGAGCGTCGAATTCTGCGACGAGATGCCTCCTGATAATGCTCTTGGAAGGCGGGATGCCGAGGGCCGTGGCCATCGTCTCGCCGGTGAACGACGGCTCTAACACCACGAGCCCGCCGTGCACGCCGCTATCTGTTCCGTTGCTACATTTTAATGCGATGCTTCACAGCTCCTTCATAGTACGAACGCTTTACCAGTTTGAGACAAATCGGAACTCCCAATATTATTGCTTCATATAGTTTATACTCACAAGATAAGTATGAATGTGGATGGATATAAGAGTACAGATAGGCCTAAGAAAAGATGGATGGACTGTGTGAAAGATGATGATAATTGAAACTCACACTCCAAGATGACTATAAAAAAGATACATGAGTATAAGGAAGGTAGGTACAAAAATATGGTTAATCCTCAGATATTATTATAATAGAAACAAAAGACTTACCTTTGAGATTATCAGCGAATTCTCCCAAGTCGATGTTGTGAGCCCATCGCATAAATCTCTGGTTGGTCCAGACTAATGGATCGGCGTCGACGTTCTCGCATTGATGCCGTCTCACAGCTAAAGCCTACAACAACGCCTTTGTTACCGCAATGATTGATCGCGACAATGCAAATTGTAATATGAAGAAAGAAATAATAGGCGAGATGTAACAGGTCAAAAGCAAGGAAGTAGAACACAAGGATGATTAATGAGTGTACATTACAGACACGATTCAGATTATGAAACGAAACATTTTGTACCGGTTCAAAGGATAATCGCTCATTTGCTTGTGCCTTTATCGTCCCTTCTTATCGGAAGGGACGTGAAAAGGATACTCTTAATTTTACGATCAATATTTCGACATTCTGATATTTTGTTTTGATAAAATATGGACGCTAAGTGGATTGATCATTTATTGTTGTACAAAATCAATATTTATGTTCGAAACTTAGCAAATACATCGAGTATTTTAAGAGCACATTTTTATTTCTTTTACTTACTTGACGGTCGTACTTCATGATTCTGAGCAAATGAATGCCGTGGACTATCGATGCCTGGTGGAACTTTCTGGTGACTCCTAAATACTTCTCTAGTTCTTTCTTGCTGATTGTGTCGAGCATCCTCGCATCCACTAGGTTCGCCAAGAACGATTCAGCATACTGTTTAAAGACAAAAATACATATTTATTTGACATACTGTGCTAATCACTAATGTGAGTATTATCAGAATCATGAGAGTTTTAAAGTTCGCAAAAAATTCGTCATTAAAAATATGGATCTTCTTTTATCGTGTCACCAGTTGTTTCAAGCCAGTGTGTGATTAAAGTTCCTCTGGTTGACTAACATATTATGGTAAGTGTGCGCTGCTAAAAATACTAAGAAGATTAAAGAAAGGTACAGTTGGCCCAACGAGTTGAGGCATTCGTGAAGTTAGCCGTAGAGCCCGCGCAGTATCGTTTTTGGGAGCAATTGGAGATAATGGAGAGGGGCGGTCGGAATGTACATGCGCAAACTCGCACCTGTGGCTAACTTCACGAATGCCTAGATCCCTTGGAAGAAGTATATATCTATTTGTTTTAGAGTTTAACCTGCGATAGGCCGAGGTCCGGCAGCCACTCGGCAGCGACCCAGGCGTGCGTGAGCTGGCCGATGGTCGGGTTGCGCACCAGGTCGGGCCGCCGCCGCTCCTCGATCGCCAGCCGCAGCTTCTTGCGGTGCATCGGCTGCGACACGCCCAGCCCCACCTCCAGGTCGGCGTCCGACAACTCGAGCAGAACCTGCCCATTCAAAGCACGGATCTAGAACCAACCAGAACACAATATTTGACGCTTTTGTTGCGTCAGTGCTATAGGTTGGGCGTGTTTTTGGTTGGTGGAAAACCTTTTTGGCATTGCATAGGTACGTGATCGTGGCAGTGCCTAGTGTATCGTGGATTACGGTGCGAAGCATAAGCATGAGAAGCAAATAATAAATATATCAAGGAATCGCATATTGGACCCCGATTTCCATACAAAAGTAATAAAATGGCCCGAATCCAGAATAATGAATGGGGATGAGGGTAATGAAAATGGGTTTCGGTGCCGTTCGTTACATTCGAAAATAATAAAACATTGTTGAGTCGGAAATTACGAGCATTCGTGTGTATAATATTTCGCACATTACTTATTTGTGCGAGGGTAGTCAAATATGATTTCACTTTTTGTCCCCCTTAACAATAACTTTTACAGCCTGTTATGCTGTACGTATTTCAACTTCGAGTTTATATTTTAGATTGGTTTGGATTATTTTTGTAATGAAGATCTGTTTTTGTTCGATAATAATAATAAACCAGCAGACATTATACAGCTACCTATATTATCACTTGGATATTCATTCGTGTTTTCGTTATAAAAAGGAAAAAAGTGCAGGTAATCGTAATGCAAGGAGCAATAACTTTACTACTTTAACATAGTCACCAAACAAAACAAATTAAACACCATGGTGCGTATAAATACATTAGTATAAGTTGTTTACCGGAGCGTTACCACAAGCTCTTACAACCCATCATGTTTCAGAAACGTCAAATTCTAAAGCTTTAAGTAATACTACTTTGATATTGCCCGATGATTTTGTGGTAAAGCCCCTGGCTGATGGCTATACTTCAGTTCGTTACCCGACCGACCTTGCCACTCTTCACGTTGTCAGCGACAGCCGCGGCGTACTGCGGCATGCCGAGAGCCAGTTCCAGCCAGGCGATGATGGCAGGCGCGCGCCACCGCGCCAGCGGAAGGGACGCCGCTTCGCGCAGAGCTGCCTCGCTTCCCAGCGGGGACCAGGCGCGGCTCGAGCCGGTACCAGCGTAGATTGGCTCTGTACAGAATAACAAGGATATTTACACCTAGAAAAGAAAGCATAAGTTCATTTTTGACATAGTGGCTATCTCTGGTGTAGCTTTAGGCTTGTGTAAATTTATTCAGGACTAAAACATTGTCTAACTAGTAGATGTGTAAAGAAAGATCAAGCGCTCGTCGCGTTTCAAACGAAATCCAGACAGAATCAGTCAATTTTATACATAAGCTGTTATGTGAAAAAAGATAAGGAGATTTTCAAATCGAGAGACAGCTAAGCCACAAAAGCTGACTTACCACTCTCATGTCCGCTAACAGTAGCACTGCCTGACTTGGTGCGGTGACGGCTGCGGGCAAACACTCGAGATATGGAGCCCCAAGCGGAGCCCCGGCCACGAGCTCCTTTGCCACCACTGCCGCGCCCACGCAACCCTGCTACCAAGGCTGCCTCGCACTCACCAGGACTTGAGAGTTGTTCTACAGACCTAGCATGTTTAACAATGTTTAGTTGCCTCCGTGTCAGTAGTTCTACTAGGAAATTTAACTTACTGTAGGGACTACTTACACTTGTCTTATGTAGTTTTGTTTGTAAATAAAAGAGATTATGGTATGCCATAGCTAGGTACCTGGAAAGCGAGCCTGCGTCGATGGATCGAGTGAACGGCGAGGCGCTGTTGTGTGGCGATAGAGTCGGTGGGCTGCAATCTCGTGGAGTGCTCACTAAGACATAATAGTTTGGATCATTTTCAACCAAACAGTGTCGCGACGATCTTAAACAACCGAATGGAGCGGTACCTTTTTGTTATCTCGCCATATAAAACTATTCCTGTGCTATATCATGATAAAGCATTGTATTTGTGAATATAAAACTTTGGTCTATTCTCTTTTGTTTTAAGAAATATTTGAATGAATGGATAAAAACTAAAATTACTGTCTGCGATTTTTACTACAATAGACCCTGAAGGTATCAAGGTAATAGCATAATATTTTAGCAAACCAAAACCAATGTACAAAATACCAATTATGCATACCAAAACAACATTAAATTGCATTCTGAGCTCATTAATATGCGTTCGTTTTTGGTTTAAATGTTATTTGATGAATAATCAAGCAAGTTACTGAATCAATTAATCACCACCGCTAATTAAATGATAATATTGACGTTTACTATTTTTTGGATAAAACATCTCAATAATTATAATTAGTTAATATCAATAGGATCGTACTTAGAAAAACTAATACTTAGTGCATTGAACTACCTCAAGATATTACTTGTATTCTGCTGTTCAGGCAATATCTGAAAAACATAGTGACACAAATGCGATCTGTCATCGCGCGTTGTACGAACGAGCCAATTTTATCGTTAGTGATACTTCTACTCGTTGTATAAAACTGTCATATTATCGTAATATTTATATTATTGTCTCAGTAGTGTAGAGCTTAAACTTACGTTTGATTAAACACAAGTTTTTAACTGCTATTAGGTACCCTTTTAATTCTTCTTTAGATTAAAGGTTACAGTTCAAGTTAAGAATGCTTTATTCAAATAAAATATTTTCACAAAGAGATCCCGATAAAAAAGGTCACAATTAAAGAATCCCAAAGAAATGTAAGTAACTCAAAGTTTATGTGAGCGCAATTCAATTTATTTTCCAGGGATTGGTTATGTAGGAGTTACAAAAATCATATTAATTTCCGCTGTACAAAACGTTTTTATTAAGTTGTTATCGTCACGAGCGGCTCGCGATTCGTTTTTCTCGTATTTTCCGGTTGATGGGCAATAGAGTCAGATGAAAATACGCTTTATCGAAACAGTCAAAGGTTTATTATGTTATAGGTCTTCGCTTTGTTTTTGTTGTTAGGTTGTAATTTATAAAAATTACTTATTTAAAATTTTTATCTTATGTAGATAATTCATCATTTTTCTACTTTTATATCATAGCAGGCAGAAAAAAGTATAAAAAGTAGTAAAAGGTATCTACATCGAGTACCAAGTCTTGGCAATCATTATAATTGACAGGCAGAACTATATATTTACTTATTATCATTATACTTACTTACTTATTTAGTCGAAATTTTTCTCTATTATTATTTGGTACATTATCTTTATTTAAAATTTCGTCATCTACAAGCGGCCTACAAGTTATGATTGATATAACTAATAATCGCCACAAAACCCTTTGCGTGTTAGTGAGTGTAATTTTTTTATGAATATTGTAGGTATACGAGTATTTCTGTTGTTTTTGTTTGAAATGCGTATACATTTTACAAAATTCAAAACTATTATATTACGCGAATTTGCTATTTAGCTTAAAATTAAGTTAATCTCCAGACTATCATAATTATCGTGCTCTTGTTAAATACGAGTGAGACTTGTTTAAAGGGCATCCAGAATGTCTGCTTCGACCTCTGTTTGAATTGGCCTCTAGACTCTGTATTTACTTGATAATGCACAAAAACTATAAGGCGACGGAATAGTCAAGTTTTTGTAAATATATATTTTACACATTTTAATTTTGTTTAAATATTTTGAATGCTAATGGAACTGCCCGCGACTTTGTTCATGTAATGTGAATAAGTATAATGTTTTTCATGCATAATGAGTAGAATTTAAAAACATCTTTTCTTAGTGTACGTTTCGTGTTGTAAAGAATGCACCCTCTAAATTTCAAGTCTATGGACCAACGGTTTTGGCTTTACGTTGTCTGTCAATAGGTCAGTTGTTCAGTGGTCGATGGCAGTGGATACTCACGCTGATAGATGTGATGCGCCGACGACACGAGGCTCGTGGCGTCAGTGTCGTAGGCGTCCAACGTCTGCGGTACACCTTCCGCTGTTGAATCTGACAAGTTGCCACCACATACAGAAGTCGCACCACCATCGCTGCTTCCTAGGTAATGATAAACCTCTTCAAGGTTTGGAATAAAGGAAAAATAGCTGTAGCTCGAGAGCTCATAACTATGAAATGAAAGATGACATGGAAACTTAGCTATTATGAATAGGTATTGTTTTTAGTGTGTATTTTTATTGACATTTACATCTATTTTTTCATATCATTATGTAAAAATAAAATATGTTAGTTACCACCGCTAAAAGAGCTATACTTTATTTACAATATTCGATGTATATAATTACATATATTCCTCTGCCCTTCTTCTTCCGCTAAGTGGGGTCGGTACAACTTGTTTTCTTCTTCCACGCATAATGTTATTAACAATTACAGTATTCGATAATGGTGAATTTAAATATTTTAAGTTTAATATATTTTATAATTCATCTACGCAATAATAAAATTTACCTGGAAAACACTCGAGGGTAGGTAGGTACCTATCATTTTCTCCTTTGTGAGACGTAGGTAACATTGTAATACAGAGCGAAAAGCTAATAGACGTACGCGTAAGGCTTTTCTCAGAAAGCTCTCGGCAACAGCTTGTAGGTACGCTAGCAGAGACAACGCATAGTAGGTATCATACAAAATTTCATCAACATGCAGAGGTTTTTGGTTTCAATATAAGTTAAGACCAAATAAGTTATAGTAAATAAGTGAAAAACCTAGAATATTATTAAAAGTGAAAAAAAATAGAGCTTAAATTCGATTCGAAGCGTTTCTGTGAACTCTAGTTATACAGCGTATTTTGGATATCGTAGTTGCTGCCGTAACCTCACAGTTTACCTTTCAACTCAGTCCTAATAATAATAAAAGTATTGCCTTACCTCTAACGCCAGAATCAGCGCTGCAACTGCCCCTATCGCCAATGAGGCCTGAAGGTCCACCTATTCCCATCATAGGCGGTCCGAGTCCAAGTGAAGCAACGCTCTCACCTTCAGAAAGGCATCCGGCTGCTTGCAATTGTCGCCTTGCCTGTTGGAAACGTGCTATTTATTAATCAACTAGCTATGAATGGCATTAATTATGTAGTATTAATAAAACTTATAAGTATTCATACAATTTATAAATAGAATTCTAAAAGTAGCTATAAAAAGACACGAACAATATATTACTGTTTGAAGAGATTTGATGGATAGCCCGATGGATCATCAATAACGTTGATATTTTTCCTCTTCTAAGCCTTCGAAAGGTAATAGAATAGATAGATTTTTATTCAGACACTGACACATACAGGAAAATAAAAGTAGATAAAAAAACAAAACAAAGGTAAAACCAAACAAAATTAGAAAAGTAACACAGAAAGTAAAATTAAAAATAGATATAAATTGTCTTTCTTGTAATTGGTAACCGATGTTATAGGATCTATAAATGTATATAAAGTACATGTATAGCATTCAACAGCATTTCCAATTAAGTAAAGGTCGGATCATCCGATGGACAATTTTCAGTATTTGACAGTTAAGTAGATGAAGGTTTTAGGCTTGATGTGGGGCTGGACGTCTAAACGTGAACGTATTTATGCATTAGATCCAAATTTCAGACGTCTTTCTCAATCACATATGTAAATATCAAATATAAAATTGACATAGATAGAATCGCTGTGGATCAAATGGCTTGATACAATAATGCTTACAGAAGTTCTGAAATGGAGTGGTAAAAAATATAATTGGATCAAACAGGCAAAACAATGAAGTCACGTAACCGTATTAAGAGAGCAAACCCAATCCAATAGTATGTCGCCCATTTATAATTCAAGCGGTCAGAAGCCCTCCACATTACAACCGGTAACGTGTCCGAAGCCCACAACCCGCCCCAGTTTTATGCCTCAATTAATTTCGATTGGCGATTTAATTTGAACAGAGTTTGACCTCTCGAATGACGTCCGTCCCAACGAGCAAGTGTAATGAGATCGACCGGTCGTGGTTGAATGCTCAAATAATACTGATTAAAAATGTGTTTTCGGACATTTGCGATATAAAATAGGCTTTTGTGGGTAATGAAAGCGGCCGGGCCGTTGAGATAAAAGTTTCAGCCGATGAGCCATGAGCTTATGGACTTTCGATTGCCCGAGCATTGTTACTGCGAAATAGTTTTTCTAACATCGGTCAAGTTTCTGGTAAATAAAGAGAATTAGATGGTATCATTCAATGCCGAGAGAAAACTGTGAAAAAAGTCGTGATTGATTCATAAAAGTGACATTAATTCTAAACAATTCGTAAAAGCAGTCTTAAAAAGTAATATAAAAACTGGAAAGAAAATGCAAATATTTGTGTTCAATTTGCTCTCAATCAATACCAAAAGGAGCAATTTGAAATTGTAATTAACACAGCGGAATGATTGATAGACTGTTCTTACTCGGAAGTCGGTAGCACATTCATCATACTCACCCAGGTCAGTACAAGCCGTAGGTACAGGTTTGTGGGGATTTGTTATTGTCTAAACCACTTTATCAAACAACATAATTCAATCTGTTTTCTTGATTACTTTTTTTCTTGAAGGTGATATGTTTATTTAACGTGATGTGTCTATTTGTCGACGCAACAAGTTAAATATAATGAATCACAATCGTTTACGCTTTGAAGCACATTTGTCATAGATTTGCCGAACTTTGATTTCAGCTCCACGAGTTCTATATTCTCACCTCAAACAACTGCTCCCGGGCATGTCTCAGCTGCGTGTCTCTAGCGCTCAAAGCTGCAGCGAGCTGGAGAGACCTCTCTGCTTCATCTCTTGCATGACGAAGAAGAGCTGCTCGTTCCCTTTCGCGCTCTGCCCTTTCAGCTCCAAGGGCTGACGACGCTCCACCCCTTGAACGCATCTAGAGCAAAATTTTAAAGTGTAACTAACTCTTCTGAAATCATTATGCAAACATGGGTGTTTTCTATGTATAACAAGTATGTATTTAAAAAAAAAGTATCTATGTAGTTTCTATGTAGTCATGTGGTTTCCATAATACAAGCTCTGCTTAGTTTGGGGCTACATGATGCTGTTATAAAAAAAAACAGTTTTCTTTTCTTCTTGTTATCGTGTCCCTAGTTCTTTTGAATTAGTGTGGTAAAAGGCTCAGAGGCTCCTTTCGTGCAATTGACACATGTCTTTGAACCTTTTAAGTTCTCAACATGCCGGTTTCCTCACGATGTTTTTTTTCACCATTTAAGAGTACCTACCTACTGTAGCACATATATTTTTATTGAAAAGAAAAATCAAATAGTTCAAACCTTTGACCTTAGGATTAGAAGTGGGGTTACCACTAAACCATTAGTGGTCTCACTAGACAAAGAGTGATGATAGGTCTAGGCAAGACGGAAGTGCATGGAAATTTTCTATTTTTGATTATTTATTATTATTATTAGTGGGCGGGACTCACATTATAAAGTAGCCTATTAATGTTACCAGGCTTAGTTTTTATCGATATTTGCTGAAACTTCATTCAAGTTAGTCATGTTGCGAGTGCTACATGGAGAAAAATAAATAACATTTCGCGAACGAAGTTGCGGAGAATTCTACTAAGTAGTCCTTGTATCACCCTAAAGTAACATCGATCGTAAAAAAGTACCAACTTCCCTGAGCCTATTGAGCTTCAAAGTACTATGTACCCCTGCTATTAATGTTATACCTTGGTTTATCGAAGGGTAACTAATGAACCTGGGTTTTAGTATCAATCCATTAATGTAGAACAGTAATGTCAAAAATACCAACACTTTTATTATTATATACATGTAACCAGTTTCAACTGCGTAATAGCGTTTGTAAATAAGGTTGTATTATGGTTCATTTCAGCTTGAGGTTTTGACACAACATAATCATATTCATTTTAATGCTATAAATATATTATAAAAGAAAGTTGAACTAAATAAATAACACGAGAGTCAAAGGATTTCACTAGATAAGTTTCCAAAATTTTACCGACGGGAAACTCACTGGTATCTACTTTTTCCCACGCTGTAACCTTCTTTACTACCCCTACGGAGTCGTTTCCTGTCACCGATACAAAGAATTATCGACTGTAACTCTGTGTGATATAAAACAGTAACTTTATTAGGTCATAAAATAATTTGGCAGATAATAATTTCGAAATCATAGTCAGAACAGTAGTAGCTGTGCAACATTTGGACCCAATTTGCAGTCTAAATTGATAATGTTGGTTGAATAATTTACATAGTGGCCACACCACGAGATGAGACATAAATGAAGTTCTGTTTTCATGATATCACTAACGAACCTAAATTTAAGTAAATTAAATTACAATTGCTACTGTTTAATCCAGAAGGTATTGACCACATCGTTATCACGATAGAAGGAACGAGGGTTTGATTAGGATTCGCAAAACATCCCCAAATTGTCAAATGGAAAATCAAACATTGATAGAACCGGATTGTAGCTCAGTAGGTATTTGTTTTCCTAAATTAGTTTCGAAAACAGATAGTAAACAAAGCCAACGGTAGACTGAATACGAAATGAAGATCAAGTGTATTACACAAAATCCCAGTATGCGTAATCCAGATTTTCTTAGGTCGTAATTCTAAAGTGCTCTATTAAAATGGAAAACGTGCACACCTGTTCGTAATTTCTAATAAAATCACGTAGCTCCTTTTCTTTGTCTTCGAGCGTCGCGTAGAGCTGTTTCATCTGGTTGAGTAAATCAAATTTTTCAGCTTTCAACCTCTTCTTATCCGCCTTCAAAGCTGCAACAAAAAGCGTTCTTTGAAACTGGAAATAAAATGTTGTTTCACATTCAAAGTGACCTAGTTGCTGGTGCATGAAATGATGTTCAAAGCGATAACCCTTCAACAAACGATTCTACTTAGGTCTCTAATACTCTGTATCTACAAATCTGAATAACGCAAACTGGTTTTGATCTCGAGCAATTCCACCTCTTTGAGCGTACGTTGCTTGCTCGCTTTGAAGGCCTGTGTCCTTTGTCGTTCCACTTTCTATGCAGATTCTTTCGATTCGGACAAATGTGCATTTGAATCGTTCGATAGGAAAATAAAACACTACCAGGCTACCGCTTTTGTTTGAAAATGTTTTCTAACGTAATGTGCATAGACTGATTTATAATGCCAGAGCGAATCAGAGGTATTTTAAAGATTTTCACAAAAAATGTTGAGCCTACCATTATTCAAAATTAAATTGCAAAGAACGCTGATTATCTACTGATATTTATTCAGTTAGCCAAGTTCGGAAATTGTGTTTAACAATAAGTACTTTGTGAATGCCGACAGCACAAGTATAATACTTAGTGTATGCAACGGCTTCATTAGCTAATGCAAGGCGTGTCGTCCTGCATCGATCACAGACGCGTGTATGCGCGAAGCGATTGCCTTTGATCGATGTTAATTGAGCATGTTGGCAATACCGTCGATCTGCATGTATCGCTCAATTTGGTTGAAGTAAACTACAGCTGGGTAGGCTTAATGCACTGATGATCGATTGGGAGCAATATCCGATAATACGCAAGTAATCCTAACATAGGAAATGTAGTCGAGTAAAGCCTAAATATATACAACGATCGAGAGTTCTTAGATAGGTATTTAGATCACATACTTGTTTATAGCAGTAGAGTACGCCAGTAATGCTAAAATAAAGTTATTGGGTATGAATAAAACAACACACGACGTCCTTAGATCCACGAAAGAATGTTTGCTTGACTCATAACTGTACAATTAGACATGTGAAATATAGTTGATGTGGGCAAAAATAACAGTAGGTACCCAAACGTATAAATGGGTAACAGCAAATGTTTCACATGCAAAATTGGAGAGGATAGTCAATATTTTAAGCCATGCGAAAACGTTTTACCTACTTTAACATAAACACTGCGAATAATGTCTGTTTTATTTTATTCAAACTGGAAGATAAAATGAGGAGCAATATTCGCTAACACCGTCCCATATGCGCAAATGATGTCTCACCGAGTCTAACGTTCGTCAGAGTAATGACATAAGCCAAAACGGCAGGAAAGCTACAGTTCCACACCCTGGAATACGTGACCTGTTTACCGATTTTGTTCCGGATCGAGGTACCAGGTATTCCGTTGAATATTATGAGAATAGTTTATCAAAATGTCAACTTAGTATACGCCTCTCCCATATCATGAGTGGCATTCTACAAATTGGCCACTTTGGCGGGATCACTTTGGATTATTGTGTTAAGAAGCGAGCATAAGTTACAAACTGTAATCTGAGGTAGTTTTCTAGAGAAAGTTTTCATTTTACGCGATGAGATTCGATGTTTAGATATATTTTGGTCGATATTTCTCCTCATTAATTAGTGTGACATCAACAAAAGAAAAACATGATAACTACTGTAATCCCCAGACTTGGTAGATATCTGGATACTTAGACGGATTAGTGACATCAACGATAGAAATTTTTTTAGCGTTAACTACAAGAACTACTTTTACAAATTATAGATACTTTTCTTGCAAATAATATTTCTTCTTAATACCGATGAATGACTAACTACCTGCTAAAGTACTTACAGTTGACAGCTTCTCTAGCCAATAGCAATTCTTTTTCTAATTGCTGCGGGTCCAGTGGAGTTGAATCCTCTTCACCTTTAGCTCGTTCTATGAGTGTTGTGCCTGCTTCGCCACGTTCTGCAGCTGCCACTAGGAGCCGCCTGACGCGAGTCAATTCCGCCTATATCATCAAATAAGTTGTGTATTATAATTAAACTAGACGTAGCGAAATAGTGAATCCGGACTATTTACAATAGTTACACACTATCCATAATAAAACCATAAATTGATTACTACATCCACATATCGGATACGAATAACCCAATAAGTTCTTTAGGAACCCAATTTTATAGAAAGCCATCGAATAATATTTACGATCATATAATGGAAGTAGTTAAGCGTATCCGACCGAAACTGAATTACGAACGCTAAAGTTACCTACCTACTGAGCGGCTAAATCTCTAAAAATAGAGTTCAGTAAAGTGGAAAAAGTTCAAGGAAAAAATATTTTAGCAGGCTAAATTATCTTATTTTTTAGCTTTAAATCTAATGCTCTCTAGTCTGTTAGTCTTGTTCGCCTCTGTTACATGATATTCTATTAACTTTGTTGTGATATGAACTGAGACTGAGCTAGATTTTCTTAGCTTTATTTGTTGTGTCGTTTATTTACTTACTTATTATGTTATGTACTTCAATGTAACAGAAATAATGGGCCTGCATCAAACGTGCATTATATTTGTGTAAGTACCCAAACTACTAAATAGTCTTTTTTTTAATCTTTATATTAGATAAAGACACTCCAGAGTTTTTAGTGATTGTTGTAATTTATGAGAAACTTAATTGGCAAAGGTCGTTTAGTCGAAACTAGTCTGAAATCGTTGTAATATGCAAATTAAATACAAACTGCTTACCATATGAAACGCAATCTAATTAAAACGAAACTCACAACATACCCAATTATAATAAGAAACCACATTAGCGCAGGCTTAGCACCAGCCCTTATAAACGTTTCTCTTTAGCTATTAAAAGCAGGTCTATAAATAATTAATTAATCTGTGAAAGTATCTCATCATTCTCCTGCCCTTATCCCACGCTAAGTGCAGTCGGCACAACATGTTTTCTTCTTCCATTCACCCCTATCATTCGTCAACTCTGAATCAACTCCTCTTACATTCATATCATCTTTCACACAAACAAACCATTTCTTCTTCGGTCTTCCTCTACTTGCGCACCCATCCACACTCATACTCATAACTCTTCTGGTGACCTGGTTTTCATCCCTCCTCATCACGTGTCCATACCATGCTAACCTAGCACTCCTCATCTTTTCAGTAATAGGCGCTACTTTCAGACTTCCCCTGACATACTCATTCCTAATCCTGTCCAACCGTGTCACCCCACACATCCATCTTAACATCCGCATCTCAGTAGCATGCACTCTTCTTTCATCCGTCTTCTTCATTGCCCAACACTCTGATCCATACATCGCGACAGGTCTGACAACCGTCTTGTAAATTTTCCCCTTAAGCTTAAGTGGCATTCGTGGGTCACATATCGTCCCTGAGACCTGTCGCCACTTCATCCATCCTGCATTCATCCTATTGTTTACATCCCGGTCAATATTGCCGTCGTTTTGGAGAAGCGAACCTAGGTACTTAAAATCGGAGCAGGCTGGTAGGGTTACACCGTCTAAGGCAATTTGAGAGAAACTAGAGGAGCCACTAAAGTTACAGAACAGATGTTCTGTTTTAGTGCGGCTGATCTTAAGGCCTACTCTCTCTAGTTTCTCTTGCCATTTTCCCAGTCTGCTCTGCACCTCGGCTGCTTCCTCTCCGACGAGGACAATGTCGTCGGCGAACAGCATACACCAGGGTGCCTCCTCCTGTATGTCTGACGTTAGGGCATCCATTACCAGGAGGAACAAGGAAGGGCTTAAAGCCGATCCCTGGTGCAGACCTACAGCCACACTGAACTCGTCGGTGACGTCGGCTTCGGACCGTACGTTTGTACGAGCTCCTGCATACATCGCATTCACAAGCCTTACATACTTCCCTTTGTGAAAGTATCTAGAGCTCAACAAATAAGCACAGAATCAAAGTTCGCTTACTTAATTTATTTTAGTACTCTAACAACTCCAAGTTCCTTAGTACCATTTATTGCAATTCGTCTTAAAAATATACTTCTACCTGGATGCGCCATTGAACAATAGATTAACTCAGTTATAATTTGGCAATGGCACTGTACAACAATCGTAAAAGTTTTATCAATATCATTAAAAATACTGGTTAAAATAAGTTGAAAATTACCTGTAACCGCTCATTCTCCATTCTGAGCCTACGGGCGAGCTGAGCAGCAGTGAGCATCCCGGGAGATGCAGGCACCTCCTCCGCCCGCGACCGGTCCGACCGCCCGCCCGGGGACGCCGCTTCTGCCACATACCCTCTTCAAACAACATGTCTTCCAAAAACACTACATTTTAAAATTATAAATAAGGTTCATCTCTACGCAACAAAAATAACATTCTAAATGCGTGAGCACGCTCGTAAATTTATTTCAACTCAGCAACCTAATTCACATTTTGTTTACTTCCATTGTTTAGCTGATAGCTTTACTTCCGCGAAGTTTGTCCTTGTTAGCATTCAAGGGCTCACGTCAACCCTCATTATTAGCTGTCCTATAATATGAAAAGTTTAGTAAAGCGTAGTACTGACGCTGTCGCGTATAAAAGGAATCGGTTATGGGCATGTAAACGGTATAATAACGCGAAAGTTGGCCGAGTCACGAAAGCTACGACTCGGCGCGGTCCAGACAAATCGATTCCTGGAAACACGCGTCAGGCTACCGCAGGTGTGTGTAACGTCTAATTTATTATTAGGTACACCATCATCGCACAGAGCGTATTCACGTTCAATGTGTTGCCTTTTGATTCTAATTATTTCAACCACCAGTTTAGTACGATGATTATCTACCGGTTACTTATTTTAGAAAATACAACAGCTGTTTATAAAAAGTAGCCCAGACTAACTAACATAGCACAAAGAAAAACTAACGGACATAATTTTTCTTTTTATCGTTATTAGAGGTCCCATTATTATAACTGGTAATAGTCGTACCAGAATTAAGTTATGCGATGCCAGACTATTTCGCTATGATCCTATTATTCGGCTAGCATGGGTGAATCAGTGCGATGAAATATTGCATCCATCTATATGAGCTATATTCTGAATGAATATACTTGTAATAAATGAATGTAGATTAAAAAAAAACCTTGTCTGTTTTTAAAAGCTTTCAAAGAAACTCAGAGTTTTTTTAATAAAGTTAATTAAAATGTTTGGAGTAGAAATAAATGACAAATTGCAACATCAGGCGGAAAGTTTCTTTCATGCGAAGTTGGCTGGCTGTGCAGCAAGTCGGCAAATGAGCTTATTCCCCTAGGCTGGCGGCTCATTAGTAGAGAAGATATTCTGCTGAGCAAACCGAGCACTGTGAGAAGCTCTTCCAATCATGTGACTTCAAATAAAATATACTTATCTGAAGATACGTATATATAATTTTTATTCACCGAAAGCTCATTAAATGAAATGGCAACAGTAATTTGCATAAATGCTTTGCCATAAAAATAAAAATGAGTTTACTATTAATTAGTCTGGAATTTACCACACATGTTAAGTACCTTTTATCTAAAGATAAACATGATACATTTTGTAGAAAACAAAAGTAAACTATCAAGTGAACTTTCGTAGCATTAAACTCGAAACATCTATGAAGAATTCACAAGTACGTACTGCGAACTTAGTTCATCAGCAACACAAACATGCCGTCTCGACTAGTTGCAAACTATTATCTCCTGGATTACAGACTCTTAAGATCAACGTTAACAGAACAACTTTGACTACCTGCTAAAGTTTGTTTTATTGCTCTCGATAATATTTGTCTCTGTCTTTGTTTGAACAGTTTTATCTATAATCGCAGAATCTAAATTTTACGGTCCTTAATATTTCGTGGAAAGTTATGCCACTTTTGTAATTCACAAGAAGGTTTATGAGTATTTAACGTCTTACCTCCGTCAAGAGAAGCTGTGATATCCGCTCTCGGTTCAGGTCCATCGCTACTTCGCCCTGGTGAAGTCGCGTCAGGCAGAGGAACCTCCTCCTCCGAACTATCTCCTGGATCTAGGATATTTCTCTCACTGGTATTACTGTTCCCTCCTGTGCCAATTTCAGCGTACGTGCCGCTGTCGCTGCCATTCTGATTCCATTTCACCGGGGATTCCAGTTTCCCATTCGCTTGGTTTTCTTTATTATCGTCATCTGCAGCAAATACATTAGTTCAACATGACACAATTGGCCGCCACGTCATCTTGAATTGACGTTTACACCGAGGAAAACAAAGCTGACATACATCGATATGAACATCTAGGTCGTCATCCAATGATTTGAGTGCATGCTTAATAAAGAACCTTCCAATCATAAACGTAATCCACACAAAACGCACTCCGTTCTATTAGTTATTAATAAACTGTTATTTGATTACCTTGATGGTAGAATGTGCTACATAAAATATATTTGATTCTAGTCACGCTATGAATGAATTTCCGATAGGATCGAAAACCTTGCCGGGTGAGCGCCGTGAGCGAGGCCTATTTATCTTAGTTTCGGAAGTATTTTACTTTGTCATACCTAACTAAGTTATAATATGTCTTTTATGCAAACTAAATGACCTATACATAAATATATACCTAGTGGTGAATAAAATACAAACTAAACAGCTATTAAAGACTGGAACATTTGTTTTCTCTTGTTCTCTAATAAAGTCGTATTTGTAAATCATACGCACCTATAAATGGATTGTCCTTTCCATTTCGTATAGAAAGCCTCGTTGTCCGATTCAATGTTGCCTCTTTATCTCCATTTAGTGATCCATTCCTTGGTTTATCCAAAGTCCCGATAAGAAGACGACGTTCCGGCGGCACTGGCCGAGGGTCAAAGTCAGGACGGTCGAGGATAGATGTGGCTGGTGTGATGAGGGGGTCAGCTGCTTCAGTTTCCGTGTCCTCGACTCGGGCCCCGACTGACACTTGCTCGTCCACCATCTTCCGTAGTTTCGCCTAGGCAAAAGGATTTTGCTGTATTAATCAATTAGTTAGTTATTTTGTTATTCTATGAAATACAGACTTTTATTTGGTTTTGTAGGTACATTTCTTCGTGCATATTATGAACACGTCGGACCCAGACTCAGGAAATCCAAAACGTTATCGAGATGCAAATTTGGTTACTTGAGATCATGATCACTAGCAAACTTTGCATGCTGTGTAATGTCAATAATATTCATAATTTTACGACCTCTATGTTGTACCAAATTAGGATGCTATGACAAAACACGTGATAACGTTGTAACCTGAGACTAACTACGTTTGTGATGGATGAGATACGAGCATCATATTGAGTATACTTACGCATATAGAGGAAGTTAAACAATGCAAAAATTAGAATTAAGTTTAAATTGAGTACATTTTTACGTTCTAGATATTAAAAAGGCAAAGCAGAGCAGGAAAGTCCGTTAACCCTCCTGAATCTACGGTCATAAGGTACTAACTAAACTGTATGCTATTTTAAAATAAATGAACGGCACTTTTTCACCTTATTAAGACGCTAAAAATAACACAAAAATACAATGTTCGCTCATTAGGTAACTTTTACGATAACAATGTTATTTTGGCCATCCGCAGCCGTATCTTTGGCCATTAATCTAAAGCTATACCTCCGCTCATTAAGTTAATTCACCTGCCACCGTTTGATGTAATATACTTTGTCTGCTAGTTGGAGGCCGCATTGATGTAGAAAGATGAAAATCTGCTCTCACTCCCTAACTGAACAATAACAAAAAAGAGCTTCACACAAGTTTTATATACGGGTAGGTAGTAAAAAGGCTAGTTCACGCGTGTGCTTGTCATGTAGATTTTGTCAAGAGTTTGTGAAGCAACAGCTAAGGACAGGCGAAGTGGCGTACTAATCATGCACGCGTGTACGGGGAATAAAATGAACTACTTCAAATGAACTTTTCAGCTAGGCTCATTTTGAACACAGAACTAACATTGTGGGACTGAAACTTAGGCCAAAAACTTCGACCGAAAACCAGCAGTCTATCAAAGAAATTTTATATTGCCTCAAAATTTTAATTATACTCGTATTAGACAAACAGTACCCATAGATACTGATTTTTTAACAATGAGTATATTATACTTATCTATCGTTTAGATGACCAATCTATCTCCAAATGTTTCTTTAACAAAAGCTCGTTGCTGTGGGTGTGGTATGAGTTTTACTATGTGTTCTACAATGGGTTTACCTATAATAAGGATGATTTTGAATTTGACTGATTAGTTATAAAGCTATGTTCACCTGGGCGTCGCCAAGTATTCGGCGCACTAGCGCCATTAGGCCGCCGTGGCAGGCGCTGTCATGCTAGCCCCCGCCGCCCGCAAGCCGCATCCTCCCCGCGACACCTGCCACACGCTCGTTATAGGTTCTATGCACACTAAACTTTAGATACAAATTGAAACTATTCCACTTTGTTGTACGCTCTTCAGTGTTGGCAGAATGTGTTGATAATAATCTGAAACAAAAGAAAAATAACTTTAGGTTCTAATTTATTTTTTACCAAAATGTAATGTAGTAACTTATAAATATTAATGAGATTAATTAATTATTAGGGTCAGTTCATTCTAGTCTAAATATAAAGTTAATAACATAGGTACTTGATCATTCACAGATGCTAGTTATAGAATCCCCAGCAGGTTTGTTCCACTGCTAAAGATTATAAAAGAAACCAAAAATAAATCTTTTGATCTTTATTTTCAACGAATTATTAAGTTTATCTGACAAGATCATCCAACAAAGATAAAACTGATACTTTGAGAATGTAAGTAATATGAGACGAGAAAGGTAAGCAATGGACTGTTCTTATAACTCATCTCCATCGCGTTACAAAGGTTTACAACTCTTCGAACTAGACTTTATTATTTAAATTTGGGGTTTCATTTTTGATGACCGCCGTATTAAAGACATTTGTGGGTTCTTTTGTTGTAGTACACACTACAAAACATATTAAACACAATACAGAACGATAAAGATTGATCATAATAAAACATTTCATACACGTAAGTATAATTTACCTTTCATTAGCGTAATTTCATTATTGCCCTGACTTGTGTTGAGCTGTTTATTAAACAACATCAAAAATAGGTTGCAAATTATTTTATATTTGAACAAATCGTTTATAATGAGCTTGCTTTTCTGAAAAATATCACAAATGGAAATGTTCTAAAACCTTTAGAAATGTTCACGTTTAGGTCGTACTTTTCCCCAACTCAAAGCCCATCTACCAAGTTGAAATGGTCGTGCGAACTAATTACTACGTCTCGAAAGAAAAATATTAAAACCTCCTTAATTGCCTGCTAAGTAGTAACTGTAATAAAGTTTCTTCTAAATGCTTGTGAAACTCATTATTCAGTGTGCCCCGCGGGTTTCGTAGCACAAACGGCTCTCTTGTCTTTGACGCCACGATATTTCTGATACTTCTTTTTGTCGTCGCCTTCTTGCCGTATAGATGAAAGTTTTCCTGTTCATTCGTTTGAAGATATATTACACTGACAAGCTTTGTGCGATGATAAAAACGTTATTTTTCAAACAAAACTGATGTTATTCCCAACTAGCGCAATAATAATAAAAAGCGTAAATTATTATCAATTCTATGCAGATTAGAAGTATGTTAGTTTTATTAATTTGAGTAGAAATAGCAGCGGATATCAAAGCAAACCGTTTTAGGGTGGTAATTTGCGAAGTGCGGCTCGTTGAGCCTGCCATCTCCAGTTATTGGCCGCAAAATTGATTAAAATTCCAGCTGCGTAAGAGAGTCTCATCTACTTTTTTATTAGATTGCGTTCGCTGAAGACCGTTTCGTTTCACTGAGTTTCTGTTTTTACTTTGTCTTTTTTTCGTTTGATTCCTTTTGAGTATCTTAGAGTTTGTTCTAACTTGCCAAGACCCGGCAGTTAAACGACTCTCGTTTTCTTTGGCCTGTGTTTTCTTGATTCAAGAGTACATTTCCTGCAACTGATTATCGAATTCATGAGTCAAGTTTGAGACAAAACAATTGGCTGGGTCCCAAAATTGAATTCACTAAATCATTAAGGAGCCTGCTTTACTTTAGAGCGCCCTACAGCAACGTTTTCTAATTTGAATCAATATACCTGGCATTTAATTTAGATTAAGCGTCCCTTCGCTAAGGGTCGTCACGGCACGGATGCAGTATTCGTCAAAGTAATTGCGCCAGTTTCATTAAAAACCCCGGCACATCCTTCAAGATTTGCATAAAAAGGTCTCGAGGCTTGTGACCCCGCCCGAGCTTACATTACTTAAACCAATTTTTAAATGTCTCAGTAACTTCTTAAAAGTGTCACGTTTAGAGAGCGAAGTTTGAACGACGAGTGGGTTGTTGAGTCCAAAGAGCTTTTATCGAAAGCTGCCTCAAAATGCCATGTCAATGTTCTAACTGATAAATCAATGACAAGCTATATTCGAAAATATACAAGACACGATGCAAAATTTGACTATAGCACGCATAGCACGGCATGTAAGCTATGTCATTTTATGAAAATATGGGACGTTATTTATGTTTTGACCTAGCTAGATGCACCAAATCCTTGAATAAATTGTCAAAATTGACAATTGAATCGAAATCATCTTTACAACTCAGTAAGTGTAGTAACCTGCCTACACATTCTGTGATTTAGGCTATAGATGAAACATTGAAAACTATCGAGAAATTGATTCAACAAAATGTTTTTCACTTAATGATATTCCAAAGCACAAAAACTAGGTATGTATATGTAATTTAATTAAGCATCTTACTTTCAAACTCATGTGTTTGCTCGGTTCCCCAATAGTTTGGGTTTGCATCCGTAATTCATGAAACTCGCGCCATTGGCCATAACTCAGCTCCTCTCTCGTTATTACAGTCTTTGAATACTTCATGTTTTAATTAAAACGTAGTCACAAGTATTTTATGCCTCGTGTTTCTAGCATAATACCATTTATGTTATGACATAATACAAATGACTGTAATGATAGAGAAATTCTTGGCAACCTTTTTCAGTAGTGAAAACAGTATTTTTCGTATTTTTACATCGTTAAAAATTTAAAGCTAACGATGTGACAACCTAGAAAAAATAACGATAATTGCCAAACGTGAAGTAAAATATCAAAACGAGCTAACTGTCGACATAATTATGTACTCATACACACGTCTACTGATTACGGAGCTTATACTCTTAGTTAATATTCTGATATTATTTATTTCCTGTAAACTTACCTAAATAAATAGTATGTTTTCAAAAACATAACTATATTATAAGGTTTTGAAAATCAGAAAAAAGTTACAAGCTGTAAAATAGATGTTGAACGATTTATATTTTGCCAACCTCCAGTAGTTGACAACGTATTTAAAGAATGCTTTAATTAAATGATAAATTGATGTCACAGGCAGATGAGGCGGGCGGCACAGGTGACAAGAGTCATCCCAGACCATTCGGGTCCGTATTTACGGCGAAACTTGCGAGCCTCTACCTCCATGCAGCTGCTCCATTTATAATGAACCAAATTGCCGAAGTTTATACCGGTATTACGAATAAAGACGTAATTTACACCCCAAAATTAATAGAATGGATTCAAATTTCACTTTTTGAAACTAATTCAAAAAGTGAAATCGCCTTTGTACTCGTGGTTACTCGCCTTTCAGTTCAGTCGGTAGCAGCTCTGTTGTGAGTTTGAATACCACCCACAGCAAACATTGAAACATAGACCTTCAACCTCTGGAGTCCCTCAGGGCTCTATTTTAGGGCCACTTCTATATGCCACTTATTTGTATGATGTGAACAAATGTTTTCAGTATGCTAGATTTCTTATGTATGCTGATGATACAAAAATATTCATGAAGATCAAAAATCATTCAGACTGCTTAAAACTACAGGACGATCTTGATAGGCTTGGAGAATATTATAAATTAAATTGTATCGATGTTAATGTCAGTCAGTGCTGCTTTGTCTCTTTTACACGTAAGCGGAATCCCGTCAAACATGTTTATCATATAAGTAAAGTAAATATTCATAAAACTGAGCAAGTCCGTGATTTAGGTATATTATTAGACGTCAAGCTTACATTCTCAGAACACTTTGAATCAATCGTTAATAAAGCTTATAAAAGCTTAGGATTTGTCTTGCGAGTAAGTAAGCCTTTTTCAGACATTTCTTGTATAAAATTATTATATTATTCGTTTGTCAGAAGTATCCTAGAATACTGCAGTACTATTTGGAACCCACACTATATAACATACATTAGTGATGTAGAAAACATTCAGTACAAGTTTCTGAAACATTTAAATTACAGAAAATTGTATATTCCCCAAAACTACGAAGATTCATGTAATTATCATAATCTGACAAGTCTTGAAAATCGCCGCACACTTTTGGATATGGCTTTTCTGCATGGCATATGTAACGGATACATTGACTGCCCTGAGCTCGTCACAAGGATCTTGTGTATAAACGCCCCCATTACCCGTACTAGACACACTAAATTATTTGCTATTTCGCACTCATCAACAAACTATGCGCAAAATTCGTTTGTTAACAGACTTCATAGAGTTTATAATAAGAGATTCGATTCAACTGATTTATTTTATTCAAGCAAGGGAGGTTTTAAGAGGGATGTTTTTAAAATTTTGGATGATGATAAAGCATAGTAAGTTAGGTACACCGACACAAATATCAAATATATTTTATTGTACTTATGTATATTGTATTCAATGATAGTTTACTACTATTATTTATTTATTTATTTATCTATCTATATAAGTAACCATCATTTATTATTATTTTCTATTATTTATTATATGTATTTATTTTTCTTTACTCACCTTTTAGAAATACTTAGTAGTAGTTAATGTTTTAAATTGTGTAGTTAATATAAACTTGCTTTGGCTGTCTGTTCAAAATTATTCATCTATAAAATGTAAATCCATTATTGGTCATAAGAAGAAAATGTTTTTTTTTTTTAAGTATTATATAGATTAAGGACTGTGGATTTTGTAACACAAATAAATAAAAATAAATAAATAAAATAAAAATAGATGACGTTGTTATTATGTGTTTTATTTAAATAAGTAAGTACTTATTTAAAAAAAGTTGATAATTATTATAATCAGCCATCTGGTGCCGAAAGTACAAGCTTTTTCTTAATTTGGAGCTAGATAGCGTTGAGTGAAATTTCTACCAATATTTATTAATAATTTGTATTTCGATCAAGCTACTTTAGACAACTTGACATCACAACTTTAAAGTATACGCCTCAAATGATGTGCCTTTTGTAGATAGCTACGTCAGTGGTAAAAGTTGAGGAAACTTTCGTAGCAGCGCCGCGTGTAGCTACGGGCTACGAGATATCTACGAGCTACGAATTAGCGTAGAGGTGGTAGAGGCGTTATGTCAGAGTTTAGCGTAGGTCTACATTGCGTTATTGGAAGCACCTTTTTATGCTACTCATAAACTTCTCTATGAACGCTTACATCTGGCAGTGATCTGGATCACTTCTGTTTTACATATATGTACATTTTAAGACAAATCTCTAAATTTCTGTTAATAAACTCAGTCTTATTCATACTACAATACTGAGTTTATTATTTTATAACTTATACAGAAACACTTTGGACAAAATATTGAAATATCAACACCATAAATTAAACACTTTACTTGTTTTTGTTTTTTTTATAGAGTACAAAACAGAATCTACGCACGACTAAGTTATAATAAAATTATGATTATTGTTCTGATAAATATTTCTGAAGAGAGCAAACCACACAACCAAGTGCACCGATATACTCGTTCTTATTTCTCTTAGGTGCCGACGCTACAAGTCCGCATCGCTATACAAACTCACTAACTAGACGGCAAACTTCTGCTTGTTAATTATACGTATTATAACAGCTTGGATACTGCTGGGCCAGAGGTCATTCACTGTCATTTTATTAGCTTAGCTTAGTGAGATTAAACTAACTCTAAAATTTTACCTCGAAGTTAACATTCGAGCAAAACTTAAACAATTCACGTTGGTATAAAAGGTATTAAAATAGTTATCAGACTCAATTTAATACATTACCCAAGCTTCATAATTTTTTTAAATATTATCGAAAACATTATTTTTATGAACTAATTACTTTTCAAAAAGAAGGCTTGTGAAACATATCACATTAAGACGTGATTCTGACGTGATACCCTCTTAGATATCTTCAAAGATCTGAGTAACTAGAATCAGAGATATCTACTGAGCCTAGGTACGAGTATATCAGATATAATATTTTTTTTGTAATGATGAGCTTTTGAATTTTACCAACTTTATGCGTTATCAAGTCACAACGTTTTGTTACGTCTCAATTTTGCTGGCAAATAAATTACGAGATTAAATCGCCATGTCAAAATGAGTTTGAAAAATGATTAGAAAGTTATTTCGCTTTGTTTCGTGTTGGTTATCCTGCCAGCCAAAGAACCGTAACACCGGTGGCAGCACGAAATAAAACAATTAGGACTACAATAAAGTCACACTGTAGGTTGACCTAAAATGTAACTATAGTCGCTACATAACTCAATAAGCTCAAAATATAAATGTGTCGTAAGTGATGTACATTGTTTTAGTATTACCAGCCGTACATACTCTACACTAGAATTACTGTGCCATTGGTTTAATAAACTACGGGTAGGTACCACGTGCCCAAGTCGTATGTAGTTTTTTTGTATTATTGTTTCAGTAATTTTATAATTATAGTGCTTTTCAAATAGAATCCATACTCTAATAATTGGAAGCCGAACATATGAATATATTTATATACTACCGGTAAATGGGTTGGTTAACACAAGTCTAATAAGGCTAATAACCAGTTGTAAAGGTAAAAGTTAACACGTATGTACGAGCTGGTCGTTAAACCTTTTTTATTATCCGCGACAGAGCAGTGGCCATTACATCCAGTGTTATAGGTTCAAATCTGGTTTCAACCAAACGACCTGAATGCGTTTTTTTTAAAAGTTAATTATATATGTTTCGGTGAAAGCCCGCCAACCTGCTGCCAATTATTTAAAAAAATGTAAATTAAAGTAATTGGCCTAGTCTATAAACTCACTTAGATAATGGAAAATATGGGTCAAAAATATTGCGTTGTATACAGTGATTTGTTATAGTTACAAAGGTTGTATAATGTTATTTTTCTTTATTTAAGGCATCTGTCTTTATAAATCATTTGTGCAGTTTCTAATTCAAGTAAATTTTAATCATGAGATGGCCGTTGTATTAAAATTCTTGAGAAATCTTTAGATGAATTATGCAGGAACAATGTACTTTAATTCTCATAACTCACACTCGTGCCGAGAACTTGAGGTATATTGAAAACAAACCAATTATATTACGCAATAAAACTCATAATAACACGAGAAAAAATATTAAATTTTTAGCGTTAGATCCACACTGTTAAAGAAGATCTCTCGCATCAAAAATGTTGTTATTCTTTTATTTATTCCTGGTAAATTCAGTAACCACAAAAACCTTTCAAACGACAATGAGTTTCTCTTGACGTGAAACGCAAACGAGTGTGAAATGTGATCATTATTACACATTATTATAGTCTTTGTAATGACAAAACTCCTTCATACGAGTAATAATGCAGTAAGCTGGCTTTTGTACGCTTACTTATTTGACATACAAGAAATTTAACGCTTTTATGTGGTTATTTACGTAAGCATTCGTAATTCGTGGATTCGTGTCATGTTATTATATAGCAACGTTCTCAATCCAAAAAATGTATCGAAAAAAATATGCACGACCCAACTTCACTGAACGTAGTCACAAAGTGACCGTAGACACAGGGCTTTACCACAAGCTCTTCGGGCAATATTAAAGTAATATAACTGTGATATTTCGTACTATGATTTATAAAAATTATATGAAAGTAGTGTTACTTTAAGCTTGAAACTTTGAAGCTTCTGAAACATAATGGTTTGTAAGAGCTTGTAGTAAGGCCCCTGATCAGCAATTGATTACACTGAGTGGTCATCACTACTGACACTGACGTGAATGTTGCAGTGTCACGGTGACGTATGCGTCACCGTCCGCACCGCTGCGATGGTTAGCGAGACAAAATTAACCTATTGATTTAAAAGCAATATAGCATCAGATGAGTAGGTATACTATTTTGTAACATAATTAGAGTCAAAGTGTTTCGTGTATCAAACTTTTCATAGGAAGGCACTCATGACTGTTAAACTCATGGAAAGTTTAATGCTAATGGTTCAAAATTAGGTTAATGATTTTATATGGGATGATATGGATAACTTTAACACTTAACGCGGTCTGAAATCAGGATAATTGAAGTTGAGTAACGGAACTTATGACATTAACTAACTTTTTGATTTATTTATCCACTTTAGTGAACGCGCACGGCACGCCGGAAGCTGTAAGGTTATATATGTATAACATACACTAGGTAGAAACATTGCGAACTGACTGGGACATAATAAGTTTACGTAAGAAACGGTTAATACGTGCGGAACTAACTAGTATCGATATTTTTCATTTACATATAAAATATAGACTTTACGATTTTACTGGACGCGGGAAAAATATATATTTTTTTACTGCACTTACACTACACATACCGTAGGTATAGGACACTAATAGAGAAGTATTTAATTTATTCCACATTCAGCTTACAAGTGGCGCTACTCGAACGGTCTGAAGTACCCATCGTGGAAACGAGTTTGATACCTACTCGTCCTAAATACAGGCTTTACGAATCACAATATAGAAAACATTTTAGATTAAACTTTATGTACATATGTAACATAAGCGAATTTGAATAATATCACCTTGTATATAGGAAGGAAAATATCAATTAAAACATGCTACTGGTAAGAAAGTACGCTTAGTTACCTTGAACGTTAGAACTGAAGAAGATGTTCATAAACACACAGGAACAGTCTGTCAAACTACCAAAATTATGAATTTCATAGAACAAAATAAAAATCAAACTCTATGTTTAACTAAAAAGGTATAAAAATAACTGTTTACTTCAAGTTAAGAAGTAAATAAGGCATATTTTTAAAAGCATTTGAAACGTGAGGTATTAAAGGTCATTTGCTCAAGGAATGGTCCCTATGCACGGTACTAGCGTACTTACACTATAATTATTAGTGTAGTTGGAACGTACTAGGTACTAATGCATTCAAAACGTTAATTGTAAAGTAAATGTAAATTTATCGCTCCGCGAACTCTCTTGGTTGTGGTATTCGACCTTTGCATACCTGAGTCTCAGATATAACCCGTACATTCTATTATATAAATAAATAAATAATGCTGGACAATCCACACAGTAAATCTAGCCCCAAAGTAAGCTACTCAAAGCTTGTGTTATGGATACTAGATAACTGATATATTTAATACATTATATACATAGATATTTTTTTTATTATACATAGAAAACAACCAGACCAACGGAACAAATTTCTGCAGATCTTACACAAATTTATTCCGCGGCGGGAATCGAACCCGCAACCTCTTGCGTCGCAGGCGGACTTTCGCCCGCTGCGCCACTGATATAATTATATAGGAGTCTATCTATTCAGTAGGAATTTCGTTTTTACGTATACACATAACAAATTATGAGAGTCACAACAAGTAGTTAGGAGTAAATATCTGACTGGTTTGTTTTATAAAAAAAATCATATAAATAGACAGATAAAAGTTCAGTTCACATAACTATAATATATTATCATTAGGTTCATAAAACTCACAAGGAGATTAATTTATATTTTGTTGTAGGCTGGTCGTATTTTCAGTTATTAAATTTGAAAAATTGTCCTGGATTTCCATAAACTGTCAGATACGGCTACCCAGCACGTTACTTTGCAGATGGAGCAGAGCCACGCGTATCATGTCTCTTAGTTATTACTTATTTTAAATTTTTGAAGGTTAACCGAGGCAATATTAGCGGTAGACATTATTTAGAATAGAAATAATATTAGACATTATGAATCGAGATTGTCTAAAAGAATTTATATTAAAAAGTAAAATGTTTTATGAAATACTCAAACTGACAACGTTAGCCTGCTTTGACATCTTTTCTAACTTGCTTGTAAAGTTTATAATAAAAAGATTAAACTTGATTGAATATGGATTGGTTTGTTTACTCGATTCAAAGAATCAAATTGTAATCATACTCGTATACAGATGAGTGGCTCATACGAGTATTCCTATATTATAATATTCCCAAGTGGCACACGCTTTACAAGCGCGCGTTGGTATACAAACTTTATTACGTGTACAGGAGGATTAATTTAATCTGACAAGCACTTTGGTGGTAAATTGCCAAAGGGCTCATTATAACTGAAATAAGCAGTTGCTTTAGCAGAGCAAATAGGGATTGGTGAATCCTTCAATACAAAAAGGTTTTATTGTAACCAAAATTCTATAAAATTTGATAAACAAAAAAAAATCATGTCGACGAAATGACAATGGCCGTAGTTCGTAGTAATGCGTTCGTATCTACTACAGTTGCTACAGTAGTTTTTTTTTTAATTGTTCCACTGTCGTATTACGAGTTTTTTTCCTGAATCAAGCGTAAGGTGTCTAGGAATAGAAGTTTTGAAGTATAGCAGTAGAGACTATCATTTCTCATGTCTATAATAAACCCCACTTAGCTGTTTTGTTTGACAGCGGTATTCATAAAGATGGATTTATTTTTTATTGCCACACTGCCATAATAAAGTTTATTGTCATACGAAACATTAATTTCCTTTGGGAGGGAACAGTCGCCCTGAAAAACACATTCACCGTTCACGTGACTGATGACAGATTTATATTTTATAATATTTTTTAAAACCTTTTAAAGCTTTAGTATTGCAAAAACTCATAACTTCTTTCGAGTATTATTGAGAAATTTCTTTCGCTGGTTATTGTCCTTACACATACTCGTATCTCCCAAAAGTGTCCGTAATTCACCGACCTACACGCCTAGCATTAGGAATTGCTAAAATATGACCCGAACTGCTTTGGACTGCCAAAGTTATGAATGTTGTGGTGCCGCAAAAAGTAGAATTATTGCTCCATTTTTCATGGCTTTTCACGTATTTTCTTTCTGTTATTGCTAAGAAAATAAATCGTAAATGTAATTTTATAATCTTTGGCGATCTAGTCCTTGTTGCCAGTGGGTAAGAGTGAAACCCTCATGTAGCATGAGACACAGTATTCTTGAATCTAGGACAAGGGTTATAGGGAGACCATAAAAGTATATGATAAACTCGAGCCCAACTCGAAGATAAAAGGAAATCGGCGAGCGTAAGCTGCACTTTGTTCTCGGGTGATGTTGGTTTTCCTTGAATAAACCATGGCGACGAGGTTTTAGTGGTCTATACCTTCCAAGTTAAGAAAAAAAATTGTTATTTTTTTCTAGTTTGTCTTTCTATGAGTACATATCTGTTTAGTTAACTTTTTGGTATAAAAACATATAATATTACAGCTATTTGACGACCTCAGTGGCGCAGCGGGCGAGAGTCCGCCTGCGACGCAAGAGGTTGCGGGTTCGATTCCCGCCGCGGAACAAATTTGTGTACGATCTGCAGAAATTTGTTCCGTTGGTCTGGGTGTTTTCTATGTATAATAAAAAAATATCTATCTATGTATAATATAATGTATTAAATATATCAGTTATCTAGTACCCATAACACAAGCTTTGAGTAGCTTACTTTGGGACTAGATGATGCTGTGTGGACTGTCCAGCACTATTTATTTATTTATTTATTATCTACTATCGTGCGCGTCTACGATGGTGTGATATCCAGATAAAATGCAGCCTTGAACTATAGCCTAGTAGTGTGTTTTTTCAGGTCATACATTACGCGTATATCAAGATTCATTCAGTTCAGCTCAGCCATTTCAGCGTGATCACATCCATTCACTAATACTTTCGCATCTATAGTAGGATAGTATAATTAAAGAAGTTAAAATTGAAGTAACTATTTACCATTTATTTCCATAGTGTTTGATGGTTCATGAAGTCACGCTAAGCCATATTTACCCATTCCGTTAAATTTTAGGTCACCTATTCAAAATATATTTTCCAAATACACGAAAGTTATGGTTCGTCGACCCTTCAGTATTCAGTTTAATTAAAAGCCCAACGTGCAGTACCCCTAATACGCATCACCAGCGCCCTTAGTCCTTCAAAGGAGTGCTCGCTTACAGGTTTGCCTGAGGGACTTTGTTCTACTTTGTTTTTCGAAAACCTTTATGTAATCGTATAGCCACAAGCTACGTCCGGTGCTACGAGGGTGCTACGTGCAGGAATTAATTATTGATTAGGTATTCTGTTAGGTAACAGAATAAACAGAACCTACAGTTTACCCAGGTTTAAACATTTTTTATAAAACTTTCCTTTAAATTTCTAGGTTGTATTTCGTTAACAAACCCTAACAAAAATGTATAGTACGACCCTGGAGGAGTACACGCTATAAAAATATTTTTTTATCAAAGAAAATTTCATTAAGTAAAAACTCTGTTAGCTATAGTACCTGGGTGACCGAACTTTGCTCGGTTTTTTTTGGTACTAAACGACATTTTCTAAAAATGAAACCTAGCTAGATCGATTTATCGCCCCCGAAACCCCCTGTATACTAAATTTGATGAAAATCGCTGGAGCCGTTTCCGAGATTCAGATTATATATATAAATATATATTCATATTATATACAAGAATTGCTCGTTTAAAGGTATAAAATAACTCCTAGCCAAATGGGAAACCGCCTCCTTTTTTATGTTGGTTAAAAGCAGGGATTATTGCCATCCATAATATATTTTACGAATAAACTATCCAGGTTCCTGCGAGTACTTATTAATAAAGTTTGAAGCACAGAGATAATGAATATTGGAAATTGCAATTTGTTTTATTTTATCGATAGTAGCGGAATATATTGGATTCTGTCTGGCGAACTTCAACTTAATTTACTTTATAATTATTGCATCAAAAATATTAATGTGTTACGTTTATAAATAAACTTATATTACTTACGTTAAATAGTTCTTAATAAACTTTAACAAAATCATGATTCTATGTTATAAAACCAGCGTTTTAAGACTGCAAAACGAGAGAAAAATGCCATCAAATTGAATTTCACTCAGAGCAGTCGAGATAAAGATTGGATATTCAATACTTTGGTCTCATCCATTCAATAATAAAACGTGGCCAAGTACCTTTTGGCTTAGAAATATTGAAATATAGCCATATATATATACAATGTAATCCGATCAAGTACATACTTGGATATCACGAAACATAAATTTGAATTTGCTATTATTTTTCGACAAAATAACAGAAGCCTCACAATATTCACACAAAAACCGGTAGCACATCATGGCAACAGTGAACCTTCTGCTCAAGGTACACTTTGATACGTAAAAAAGTAAAGCTTATGAAAGCTTCCGTTATGTAGTACGAGACCCGAAACCCTTGGCCTCGCGAATAAATAAAATCTGCGTTTATGAATTTGTGTAATGACATTTTGCAAAATATACAGAACTAGGTACGTGTCTCCTTTTTGTTTTTATAACCGTACGTGACAAAACTCAGGTACTAAAAGCTTGGGAGTGGCCTTGCTTCTTTTAGTTGAAATGTGGAAAAATTGTTATCTGAAAAACTGTTTAATCTGTGAAGTGGTAATAATTATTACACAGAGAGTCTGACTCTCTGAATATTTATTGCATCGAACCCTAAAAATCATAATAGTTGTACATCAATATACCTAATGTAAAATTTCACCGATTTCACGTTAAAATATCGCCAATAAAATATACCAATACGGCCGTCATTGCTGCCGATTCTTATAAAAACAGTTTGAATTTATCACAGACACGATGTTATTTTACTACGTAGAATATTCCAACATAAAATTTCCTTTTTCAACAACCCTTTTGCTCTCCAGGATTTAATTAAAGCGTCTAAACATTTTACATTGGCAATAATTGCACGGAGGGATCACAAATCTGCTTGTATCAATTAATTGGAATTACTTAGATGTAATGAACACTGAAAGGGGTTGCTTTAAAATTATCTATTCCAATTAACAATTAGAGGAAAACAAACTGTTCAATTTACATAACAAATATCAATCAATTGGTATCTAGTGTAGAGAGCTCGTGCAAAATTACTAACGAATGCTTTGTCATTTGCTCCCTATACTCGTAGTATATGAGCTAATATCATAAATTAACTGTGTTTATTTCTTTTCAAGTTATTTCTTTGCCCACCTGAGTTTTTGATTCCGAGGAGAGTAATAGCTACAAATAAAAGCTAAAGCATTTGTAAATAACTGCTTCTAGTTTGATGAGTCTTTTTCAACTGTAAGGTAGTGAACCTATTGAACTTAGGTCATTGCCTCTCTCGAGTATAATATTTTTAAACTCAAGAGATGTTCGATTATAGTTCTTATGTCAATAAATAGACTCTAAGTTACACCTCATATACCTTGTATCGTATGTACATGACTGTAACCTGTGCATTCCAAGCCTACCTAATTTTCTTTCTGCACACACGGACGAGTAGTTTATCTAACTAATGGGATGTTACATCACCGAGCGCCAATTCATTAGATGTCGATAACACACGCGTGAGTAAGTTCTGCCCTTCGGGTAAACTGAAAGCATATAGCTTCCTGGATCCATGAAATTAGTGATATGAGAGTATAGAGATAAAATTCCATTTTATAGTCTTTAAAACAAAACGGAAATTTTAACCTACCGTAAGTAACAGTAGAGTCTTCTCTACTCACGATTGTGGCTCCACTACCGAGTTGAAAGGATTTGGTGCGACCATCATTTTCTGCTTAGGAATACTAATGAGTAAACTAAAAAAATCTTCCCCCAAATGCAAACTGAAGTGCACAAGCTACGAGTACCTACCCGTAGCTATAGTATGAGTTTTTGATAGTTGACGAAAACTTTTTTCGAATATTTTCTTTTTCATACATTTACCTCCATCGCATATGTTAAGGAACTAAAATAAGGTCGATATCATGAAAACTTGGTTTGAAAATCATCGCTGGGATTGCCGATTAGATATTTTCGATATTATCGACCTTATCATTTGCGATGGAGGTAAATGTATGAAAGAAAAACTATTCGAAAAAAGTTTTTGTCAACTATCAAAAACTCATACTAGGGGTAGGTACTGAACGTTTTTCGGTAGGTACTAACAAATAACTTGCTTTTAAAAAACGCACCGAATCTTTTCATCACGATGTTTCGAAAGAACTAAAGACACGATAACCAGAAAAATAACTTTGCTAGAGATAAATGTAATTCATCGTGTACGAGTTTCACATCTACAGCTTCTGTTATCTGTTTTATTCTCAAGGCTTGGCCGGCAAACACTTCATCAGCCATTCATAGTTGTTCGCCCAGGAGTGCTCTAAGGATATAAATTGAGATGGAAGAGTCGCTTGGGCGCAGTATGGTAAAGGTGTGACATTTTTGCGCAAACAAAAGTCCCACATATACGATGTTTGCAACTAAAATTAATATTTTTTACTGATATTCCAGAATTAAACTGGCTATTTTTAAGAATATGATGTGTTACTGTAGTAGTACTGTGAAGGTAAAGTGATAAGTTCGACTACAGCCAAACTACTTCACTAACGAGCGTAAGTTATGTTGAAATTATTGTCACAATAAAGTGCTATATTTAGACATACAATCGACCGAGTCTCAAGCAGATAGTTTCACAGCCTCACAAATTCATTAATCGCGATAATCCGGAATGGTTCCAACCTGTCGGCCGCTAAGATAAACGTCGACTACATTAAACTAAACCCCTCAACGGCTCAAGAGTTTAAGATTCCTTGCGATTGGATTAGTCCGGACATCCATTAGAGACCTTTAAAGATTGAACTTGATGGGTTTCAGAAACAAACATTTCTAATGACAAGTTAAAAGACCTTGAAACCTCGACGCTTCAGCGTCGAGAACAATTGTAATTGAATACAAATTTCCATCTTCCTGAGTACCTGAAACTTATTTCTACGACTTTACCTTTAAGGAGTCTACTTTATGATGGACTTTCAGGGTACCTACCCTGAAAGAACCGCTGAAAACCTAAAAAAAGACTTCCCGTAAATTTAAGCTCAGTAGGTAAGTACCAAACGAAACATGTTTATGAAAGTACTGCTTAACAAAAGTTACGTAGAACTTTCATCACCATCTGCCGCCATTCGGGAAGACTGCCAAAACTAACAGATAAAGTTGAAGAAAATCCTATACCTCGGTGTGATAATCTCTACCGTCGCCAACCCAATTTTACACTCAACTAGCGGAACTTACATTCGCAATTAGTTGAAATTGAAATTGAAATTGAAAAATATTTATTCAGTACAATCACAAGGATCACTTTGAAACGTCTTACATGCTAGGTGAATCTATGTGCCAATTCCAACCTAACCCAAGTACGAGAAGAACAGGCAAGAAACTCGTCTCGGTCCTAGCGCTTTTTTGTATGAGTCATTATGAAAAACAATAATATTAGTATTATAGTTTTAGATTTCTTTTATAATAATTAATTGCACTTTAAACTGAAACGCGTAAGTAAACTGTCAATATTTCTGGTCAAAAAACTAATTTATTAGGTTCATTGTTGTCTGTGAGTCTGATTTACATTAAAACACAAAATTCAAATGCATCTTTCGTCATAAGTAACGTTACCACTTTATATTCACGAAATTATGCTCTCATAAATCAATACAGACGTATATTATGTAGATAGAAGCAACATGGATGAAAACAATAAAAGAACTTAATCATGATAAACTTACTTTCAAACCACAAATAGGAAAACAAGCGGCTTCACCAATATATCAAACAATCGGCGAACAAATTATTTTCTCCAACCCTCCATTCTATCCTTTGATTTAAGGAAGAAAACAAAATACTCTCCATGAGAAATAAATGACAGATAAAACTTCGATAAAGTGAACAATTCTGGACACCGAAAGTTTGCGCGTAGGTATCTATTGAGTTCCGGAACTTTCAAAGTACGAACTTGCGGTAACTTTTGTCAATCGTCAAAACAAATGAGCACTCAAACAAATGTTCTAGCTAAACAATCTAAATTCATAAGTATTGGACCATTGCAATTAGTTACCAGTTCCATCGATACATAGCCATTAGTATCAAAGTTACACCTTTCATAAGATAGTATAATGTGTAAATTTTTTGAACATTAACTTACAAAGTGTAGAAAATATGTTGGTTCTAAGAGCTGTATAAAATGCAAGCATCCATTTATTTAATTAAACTTTTAAAGCTCACTGCATGTTTCCGCTTGCGCTTTTTTCTAGAAAACATGAGTTATAGAGTATACGAGTACAAATACTTGTCATACTGTTTATTTTATTTGTGTCAACTCATGTTTTTTACATAATGTAGAATGTAGCTTTTTAAATAAAATATTATTTTACACGAATATGTATTTTACGGCTTACGTACATATGTTTTTTGTTTGTTTCGTTTACACAGAAAATAAACCAACCCTGCTGTTTTTTACTGTGAGTAGTAGTAAACTCTGGTTTCAGAAAGATCATGTAGATTCATTTGCATCACCAATTGACTAAGGTTAACAAAACTTACAGTGTATGAATTTATGAACGTAACCAATGTACGAGTAAAACAGTTGATATCAAAGTATAGCTAAAGTACTTACTCGTAGTTCATCAACCTCACAACCTGTGTGATGACATTTGGCATTAGTACTACGAGAATATTCGAAATTGAATAATTCGAAGGACATTATTATTAAGTGACATTATTTTTAACTTAAATATACAATTGTATAAAAACCCCAAAACATGCGCGCACTAACTTCACCTTAAAATAAAATTGTAAAGTTAATTCAATCTCGTGAATGAATTCGGTAGATTTACTGTAAAAGAGCAACGACGCTATGCCGCTAAATAATGGCAGACATTCGACTCATAATTAAACTGGAATTAAACTCAAAGCAATCTGGAAGGATACACTCGAAACATCAATAATCCAGCCGAGGGTTAGACAGTTTCAAATGAGGTTTGAGACAGGAGATACAATGAAATAACAAAAACGAGCGCACAGAATCGAACCTTCTGCCATGTATAACATAATAATATTACGCCAAGATAAACCAATGTTTTGTGATATTACCCTGGCTGAAAGTTTCTTACATTTTTAAAACAATCTAACATTGAATATACAATATTTATTTTAACTCACAATTTTACCAAGCTATTTCACTTCTATATGCTAAAGTTTATTTTACCTCCGATTTATCATTTTACAGGGACACAACAAGTTCCTCATCTACCTTGCGAGATTGGAAATAGGTTCCGTGACGGCTAGGCAGACAACATTGTAGCCCGGATAATGCTTTGTTCAGTTTAGATCCAGTCACTGTACCTACGTGTGAAAATGGTATGGTAGGCGCATAGACCAAACATTTCACAGATAAAGATAAAGTTTATATTTCAATGCTCTCAAAACGAGCCACAGAACAAAATAATAGTACAATTTAGTATAATATAAAATAAAAAAAAAATAAAAAAAAAAATATGATCACGACTGTAATCCCCGGGCTCGGTAGATATCTCCTCAAATCTTTGAGGATATCTAAAGGGGGTAGTCAGAGGCAAGTCCAAACATGACATTTGGTACATGCCCACATTTTGCACAGTAGTTAGTATTCCGTACGTGACAGGTTGCAAGCCCATCGCCGCTTATAAGAATACTAACCTATGACACACACCTTCGAATTATTGGTTCTAGGGTATGCCGGTGTCCTCACGATGTTTTCCTTCACCGTTTAAGAGCACTGGCATTGCGCACATCAATTTTATTCGAACGGAAAAACTCATTGGTGCACGACCAGGTTTGAACCCACGACCTTCGGATCGTGAGGCCGGGGTGCTACCACTGCACCACCAGCGCTCTTTATAATATAAAGAGTACTGAAATATATCTTTTATATAGAAAAGTTAATACTTTTACAAATTTAAAATCTAAATTATTTTCTGTGTACCCGGTGTAGGGCTTATAAGTAGGCTCTCGCTTTCCAAAGTCATCAAACTCTCATCATAAAATCGAACATGTAATGCTTAAAGCTTTCAAGTCGTAAATTAATCTTTGGCGGAGTTGGCGAAAGTTACGCACCTCACGTAGCCTAAACGGAGGCCCCCGATCGATTCATGAAGTTACGTAGTAGCTCGAGAGCCAATTATCATTTTCATTCGTCATGCAATGACCCATACGAGCCCTGACTGGAGCTGCTTGGTTAATAAGTTGAAGGTTTGCGAATGACATTATAGAAAATAACTATTTCAAACTGGGTTTGTCCTAAAAATGTTGTTCTACCTGAAGCGCAAAGGATGCTTCGCTTCAGCATTTTGAAATAAGAAAACCACCACTGGTTTTGGAACTATACTAGAATATTCTGTGTATAAGAGTTTCAGCGTGTTTCTGCAGTGCATACTCTGAAAATTATTAAAAATGCAAGTTTACTGAAAAAACTAAAGTTATTTGCGGAAGCTTTTTTAAACTATCATGGAAGAACAACTTTTATCACTGTTAATAATAATCAATCCTATTTGTATCACGACGATTAAACGATCATCGACTCGCCCAAAAGGACTCAGTGGTTTTCACCGTAAAATAAGTTGATCGAATTCTGCAAATACCTATCTTCGGTGATATTAAAGTAAGCCGCCATTCGCACCACACGTTTTTTCGAGTAATAGCGCATAATGGGCGAATACAATTTAATTTGCTAAGATTTATTTTGGAAGTTCAAGAATAAGTTTTAATTTTGGAACTGGCGCTTAATTAAATAATTATTTTATTTAATGAATTGCCTTATCCGTTGACCAATCCTTCATAGAACTTGTAATACGTGCTCAAGCACAATTCTCAAAATAAATCATCTTGTCGTTTCTAAACACGTAAGACTAACATAATATGTAAAATGAATATATATTACATACCTTTATAAATAACGCATAAGACTTTTTAACCCCGAACAAAAATGTTCAAGTACTCCGAATTGTTATATAACTTGACGTCACCTAAATCAACTTTATTAGATCTAAACGGGCCAATGATGATGATGATGAATACCTACACAACAGAACAAACAATAGTACTCCATACCAACACTACCAGAAGTTTTTAATGGTGACCCACATTTCCAGTCTGCAATTCAAAATCACAAGTTCATAATTGAAGGAAAATACTTCCCGTTCGCCCGCGTCGTTACGTTTCGTATTCAAGTACTATCTGCTCTGGCTTATTCACAACAGATTTAATCCGAACCCCAACAAAGCAGATGTTTTCTTTATCCACCCTTTTTACACAGAGCTCCAAAAAGCTGGTGCACTTCTTTGGAATTTAAATTAATTTAGGCATGTTTTAACAACTGATAGGTACTAGAAACCGAAACCAAAGAAACATCTAGATGTCGATAAAATATAAATGAGCTACGGTTAAAACGCGTAGGTACCTAAATTACATTTTAGTGATTACAAAAGCCTAGGTTAGGTTCTACTAATGACACGGATATTTTTTGATTAGCTTCTTCAATAAATTGCTGGTAGAAGCACAGGTATCTCTTTTTATGCTGTGGTTGTTATCGAACCAAATAAAGTCTAAGTTGGCTTTATGGGAGAGTTTCATTGTCGTTTTTAATAAAATACCTCATGAACTTTTGTTTTGTTTTCTTGTTGGTTTCCAGCTTTGATCAGAAACTTTTTAATTGATATTTCTCTTGCTTTGTCTTTGGAATTCTGAAGAGAAAGCAATCGATTTTGGCTGACTTGGGAATGTTTTTGGGCACTGAAATTAAAAATATAAATTCACATTTTTGAGGTAATCACAGACAGTTTATAGCTGTAAAAGATTTAAATCAAAAATGATAATTAATCAACAAAATGATATTATATAAAATATTATTAAGTATTACAGTTGATTTTTTAAAAATTTTGTTGATTACATTGTTATAATATGTAGAAAGTAAAAAACCTGAGCGATTTGACCTTCTCGACATTGTAGTTACCTTCTAGTTAATCCCTAGTTAGTATAATAAAATGTAATGAAATAATAATTCAGGCAATCACGATATATTTTATTATTCTAACTCAGTTGATTTTTTAAAAATTTGATTGATTACATTGTTATAATATGTAGAAAGTAAAAAACCTGAGGGATTTGACCTTCTCGACGTTGTAGTTACCTTCTAGTTAATCCCTAGTTAGTATAATAAAACGTAATGAAATAATAATTCAGGCAATCACGATATACTACATTCACACGATTAGGTATTACCTAATTTTTAGGTATGGCTACTAATATAATTCTGTCTGTTTGGGCACTAAATTCAAATAGTTTGTGATTTATATTTATTCAACCGTTTTCATTTATCGAACCACGTTAAATATTCTAAACCTAAATATCAAAATAACCTAGCCTTATATTGAAAAATTGGTAAGAGCAGCCTATAGCCCCAAGAGACAAATAAAACCACTTCGCCTAAAAACTTCGCCGTCTCTACTTCTTTAGTATTCACGGAACTCCTTTAAAAGTTTTCTGCAAATATTCAATGAGTTCCAGTTCATGTGTTGCGTACGTGCTAGGGGCCAACAACAACCCGTAACGTCCCGCGACCAAATAAATAAAGACAGGTTTTATGCTGCATTGTCAGCAACGCAGCACTATAAAACAGTTATTTCTTAAAACTGATATTTTAGAAATTACATTTGAATGCAGAACCCGGTAAATGGCGGAATACTGACACCAGTTCCTTGAAAGATCTCGGTTTGGGGCGAACCACTAGTATATTAAAGTTGCGACTCGTAAACATTCTGTGGCATCCAATAATAAAATGGTCTAGTTTCTGCCAACCCTATGTTGTAGTTCCACTCAGCCATGCCGTTCCATTCCACTTGCTTGTCAAACTTTTATTGAAAGCCTGACAACCGCTGACGAGTGAGTGCGAGTGCTATGTATTAAATGCAAAGTTTGATTTGAGAGAACGCATGGTTTGGACGTGTTGAGTAGTGAATTCATGGTTGAAAGTTTTTTAAATTATGTTTTTAATTTCATATGTAAAAATATTTTTTATATCTTTGAAGACAATTAGTTACTATTAATTAGACTTTAGCATTTGTTTTTTTATTTCATTAAACAACACTGCCGATAGCTAGTAGTTATCACTCAACAATTATTGTAATTTTATAGGTACCTCTACCTACTTATTAAGTACTAAACCAAACTACATTTTTGAGGTAATCACAGACAGTTTATAGCTGTAAAAGATTAAAATAAAAAATGATAATTAATCAACAAAATGATATTAAAACAATCTGTTGGTCGCAACCAATTGATATTTGTATCCTCACTGTCGTTGCTACAAAGTAAAAGGTGAAACCGCAGTCCAAAATAGCTAAGTTTGGTTTCTACACACCATGATTTGCCAAATTTTCAAAACAACCACAAAAAGAAAACAATAAGAGAAAATATAAAGTTGTGTTTTTCAAGAACCATACTCCAGCCGGCAGGTAGAACAAACAATCTTTTATAAATCTGCACCTAACCGATCTAGTTCGAACACTTTTTTACCTATCCTAACAATGTTAACAGCGTATACGGTACACGCCTCTAATGTACATTAAGTTAAATTACATTACTACATTAAATTAACCGTATGAGATATGAGAGCGTTTGAAAAGGCAACTTATCTTTTGTGTTTGGCTTAGCTTTTCCACATTATTTGTTTAGTTTCGTTTAAAAAAAAGTATGCTCTACTACGTTCTTCTTTTAAGACCAGCTAAACGATCTTTTTCCCATAATGTTCTTATATTGGTTGGATGATGGACATTCTACTCAGTGTGGAAAACTTTGTTGCACCGTGTCCACATTCACATGTCATTACGGCATGCAGGGCATTTTTTTCTCAAAAAACACTTATATGTAGAAAGTTATTGAGACAAAGAAGCAAGAGATCAATTTTATTTTCCAGCAACTAGAAAGTAAACAAACGTCAAAGGAAGGTAAGCTTGGTATCAGTTACAAAGTTGAAGTACAAAATGAATACAACTTAACCCATTGAAAGGTTTAGCTTATCGACTTACCGTATAAATCGTTTTTAAGTGCTTGCGCACAAGAGGAGACTTTTCGAGGCTAATCCATTCACAAAACGGATGCCTAAATATGTTGAGGTAGGTACCTACTATTATACAGTTTTTAGGATATTTAATTGCAAAAGGCCAAATCGTTCTAAAACAAGCATATTTCGATACTTTCCACAGTCGCGGTTTACGCAAAGACATCTAAAAAAACTCTCACAGAATACTGAGCTGCCTACTTTTCTATTTTGAGCAAATTGTGAGTAAAAATGCTGTGTGCAGACAGTTAGAAAGTTAGAAAACCTCATTTCCATTGTTACACACTCGTGACGAGCTACCCCAATGGCAAAGGGTCCATAAAACGCGATCCTGTCGGATTCCCTTTCTGATTCCGAAAATCACCAATTAAGGGTAGGTTTCTTTACGAAAATGTTCAATGTTCACCCTTCACGGTAACCACGACCTTTGAACTGTAGTCAAAGGTCAACATTAGTAATAACGCATTGACTGGCAATACTGTTGTGAGAGTATTTGTGGGGTAAATCTGAAATAGCTTCTAATTTCTCAGAGTGTGACCACGGAATTTTAAATTACCTAATCTTGGTTATAAAAGAGGTTATACAATAATCAGGTTGGTAAGGTTAGTGTAAGTTATGGACAAACACATATGTATATCTGTAACACGTTATTTAGTTTACGAGTGATTTTGTTCTTACTTGTCAGTCGTACGTTGTAAATGCTCTTCAAACCGGTGCGCTCAAAAATAATACTTCAAACACAGCTTCATAAAGCCCTTGCGAACCCCAACGCCTTGCAGCTCAAAGGGTTGTTCGCCGGGTTTGCTGTCTAAATATTTTCAGCATAATACATTTACCTAAAGGTACCTATAGCAAGATATGGCATTGGGTTTTACATGAGCATAGCGATGAGTATTGTGCAATGTAGCTAAGCAAGCTTGGTACTTTGGACCTATATCTCATATAGTTAAATATATTCAGTTATTTAGTTAAAATAGACCCATTCGCACTAGTTATGTAAGTACTTCCTACTATTATTGCGATTTAGTAAAAAGTTCAGTACTATCTTTGCATTTCTAGGTTCCTTATCGCTCCGCTTGTGAATACACAAAGATCTTATAACGAAGGCTGGGTGAAATAGACGGGCGTCGTCGATCTAAAGTCACGTTAAATTTTACGATGCCATCAAAAGGCAACGTGCACCGACGCTATAACGTTGTAACGGCGGCTACAATCTATCAAACATTTAGGTTAAGTTCCTATAACAGGAACTGTCTTTGTAAGTGTAAAATGTATGTTTTAAGTAGAATTAGTGGATAAATATTCGATTTTGACTTACAACAAATCACTGTTTAAATCACGATTGAACAACAATGAAACGTATCCAGCTAGCACTAATGATAGTCCTATAAATTTTACTGAATAACTCGATTCACTGTGAAATAGTATAACCCTAATCCACTACAATTTATTTATAGTTTTATCTCAAATCTGCTTGTTTAATGATATATTTTCTAAGTTCGTTTACGATTATACGATTATAGCTGCAAGATTTTTTTATTAAATTTTTTTGTAAAATTAAAGCGTTTCTCAGCTAAAGCCTTCATTTTAATTATAGTACGTATCAGTAGAAAACGTTTTAAGCTCTTTTTTGAGCAAATAAAAAATCTATTTCGTCAAGCGTAATAAGGCTTACCAGCCAATGTCGCAATCGTTTAGCGTGCCGATATAAATCTTGGAAACCTCATCGCATTCTGGATTTCTCCCATTACATTTTATGGATTTCTCTTCTGTCCGCACATTAACATTAAATTATTATAAGAGGGGAAATTGTTTTGGGTTATAACCAAGCTATATAACCGAAGCAGCTGTAAATGGTAAAACTTTTACCGATATATTTATATATATTTTTTATGGTTACCATTTTAATTTGAAAAAATATGAAGAAAGTATTGCTAATATGTACCAAAATATTGCGTATTAACGTTGAAGAAGAGCATTTTTCAGATGGATATTTTTCAGAGGGAAGCAAACCTAAGTAGGCACGCCTCAACAAACATTCCTATCTAAATTCTCATCTGAATATCAATTTGTTTTAGCACGAAAACCACTCATGGTCTCCGCAAACCACAGAAAATAAAAGCCCTTCCCTTCTCATTTCGGGTAACAGAAAAATCTGCGCCGCTAAGCCTCATTTCGCATAACAAAAGAGTTTATTTACTTAAGGAAGCACTTTACGATAATTAGATTATGAACGGCATGCCTACTGTGTAAAGGGCAGGGCGCGACGAGGCGGGACGGATAAGGACAAACCACTAAATATGCCTACAGAAATTTATAAGGGCTTTAACTTTACGTTACATCATATATTAGGTATAGTACCTGGAGGACCAAGCTTTGCTCTGCTTTTTTTTTGGTAAACCACGTTTTCTAAAAATGAAACCTAGCTAGATCGATTTATTGCCCCCGAAACCCCCTGCATACTAAATTTCATGAAAATCGTTGGAGCCGTTTCCGAGAATCAGATTATATATATATATATATATATATACATATATGTATATACGAGAATTTCCCGTTTAAAGGTATAAGATGTATAATGTATATACAGGGTGTCCCAAAAAGTAGTGTCAAGCGAAAGTCCAGAGATAGAACACCCCTTGGGGTACCCGAATCACCCCTATGTACGTTCCGCGATTTTCTATAGTTTTCGAGTTATTAAGTTTTTTTCGAATTTTTGAAAATTTACGACTTGAACAACTTAAAACATTCTTACAAAAAAAGTAGAAAAATTTCTTGAGATTTTTTTTTTGCTACTGAATTGTTATGAGTTGTTCATTTATGCATAAAATAATCAGCTACGTGACTTTGATGAAAACTATGGAAATGTTGGTGTAAAGTCAAATAATTACATTCGGTGAATTATGACTAAAATTTTCAACTTTAAATTAAAAATCTTAACAAGTGATTTCATAGTTCTTAAATAAGTCTAAAGAATTTTCCAGACTCACAGCTTTCATAATCATTAAAAAAAAGTAGTACTTAATAGGCTACTTTGGCTAAAATCGGCCTTCAAAGACGGGGGGGTGGAAAATTCTTAAAATTAGCTACCTGATTAAAAAATAGATTTTGCTCATTTTATCATTCCTAAGCTTAATTCGTTTGTTAACTAACCAAAAATGACTGCAGGAAAGTAAGATTTCATTAAAAATTAAAGCTAAATTAGCTAAATCAGCTAAATTTATGAAATAAAACAACAAGTAAAATTTATTAATTTTTTACAAAAAAAAAATTCAAAATGTCAACCTTCTAGGTCGATATAAATCCTTCATCGTCTTAAAAAGGTTTCCTTTAATCGTATGGAAGCTATTTTAAGTGCCTTAATTATTTCTTCGGCCTGTCTTAATTTTGTTCTTAATTCGGCCATATTGCTGATTTTTTTTGGCATAAACTAATTCTTTTTTGGTTAGTTAACAAACAAATTAAGCTTAGGAATGATAAAATGGCCAAAATCTATTTTTTAATCAGGTAGCTAATTTTAAGAATTTTCCACCTCATCGTCTTTGAAGGCCGATTTTAGCCAAAGTAGCCAATTAAGTACTACTTTTTTTTAATGATTATGAAAGCTGAGAGTCTGGAAAATTCTGTAGACTTATTTAAAAACCATGAAATCACTTGTTAAGATTTTTAATTTAAAGTTGCAAATTTTAGTCATAATTCACCGAATGTAATTATTTGACTTTACACCAACATTTTCATAATTTTCATCAAAGTCACGTAGCTGATTATTTTATGCATAAAAAAACAACTCATAACAATTCTGTAACAAAAAAAAAATCTCAAGAAAGTTATCTACTTTTTTTTAAAGAACTTTTTAAGTTGTTCAAGTCGTAATTTTTAAAAAATTCGGAAAAAAATTAATAACTCGAAAACTATAGAAAATCGCGGAACATACATGGGGGTGATTCGGGTACCCCAAGGGGTGTTCTATCTCTGGACTTTCGCTTGACACTACTTTTTGGGACACCCTGTATAGATATCTCAACTGCGTTATAAAAAAATCTTTTGTAAATATGGGATTCGGTAAAAAATGTTGCTACTATGACTATTTTACTACTGACGAACACAAAGCCAAAAGCCCCATTAAAAAACAATAGGTAGTGTCGTAACTAAATTAAGAAACCAATACTGTTTGCTGAAGCCGAGATTAAAACCACAAGTCGATTATAAGCTCATTAGCTAAACTGTTAGTAGTGTAGCTACTATGACAGCAACTAACGTTTGTGGTGTGGGGCCGATTGGTAAAAACAAATACCTACACATACTCATGGTCTTTGAATTTCTTTGATGATCTATAAAGAATCGTTATGGTGGTCGGGAATTAAATCCATCATAACTAGCTTGATGTATATTGCTATAAGAACTTCAGCATGCTCCAACGAATATGAATTTTACCTGAAACAAATAGGAGATAATTAAAATATGAAAAAATGCAGTAGTAAACGAATTCCAAGTAGAAGAATTCATATTGCAGGCGTGTTTACAGAAATGTAATTAGACCCTTGACGAGCAGCGTGGAATAATTCAAAGCATTTTATTATATTCTCTAAAGAGAGCTTGGATTTTTAATCTGATTAGCTAGCTACTTAGGGAAATTAGCTTTTATATTAAATCCACAAGATAGACTAATAATGTTGATTGAATAAACTTCGTGCTAGTAACAGCTAAACTAAATAAAACCAACCTCAATAACTCAATAACATAAGGATTTTTCATTTATATTACCTTCAGAATAATTTGGGTTTTACGGCCCATTGGGAAAGAATTTTTTTTTCATTTTTGACTCCTTTTCCGATATACTCGTATTACTAAGAAAAAACTGCTCTCAAGGGACAAGATATGAGTTATTTAAACACAATATTTTTTGAGCTGGCTACAATATTTGTTTTCATATTATTGTATTGAAACCTTATTTTATTTGATTTAAGTATATAGATTGTAATTGTAACTTGAACTCTGTTTTCCATATATAACTAGCTGTTACCCACGATTTCTTCCGCAAAAAACCATCACAGTAACATTTAACTCTAAAATTATTTGGAAATTTCCATGGAATGCAAAAAGAAGCGGTCACCCAACCAAAGCCTGATTGCCATTGCCCATCGTTGCTTTTCAATTTTTAAAATTTGTCAATTTTCCAATGTTTTTAGTTCTTCTGGTATTCGGGACGAAGACAAATTCAACAAATCAAAAACCATGAAAATAGGTCCAGCCGTTCTAGAGCTATAAGTGTTCGAACAAACCCGACTTTGTTTTATATAATTAAGATTTATTTGAATTATTATTATTATAATTTATTTAAGGAGTGAGTGAAAGAAGAGAACATGTTTTGCCGACCCCACTTAGTGTGGGATAAGGGCAGGAGAATGATGAATTAAGATTTATTTATTGTTGGTGTATCATTAATTCATTTTCTCTGTAAATAAAATATCTGTATAGATTGCAATAACTAAAAGTGCAATTAAGCATTTTTTTTAATTTTCATCCATTACGACTTTCACTAGGTACTACACATCTCTTTGTTGGCAAGCGTCCCTTTTTTAAGTCAACCTTACCCACTTACGACCCACGATCGTTACTATATCGTTTACCTACATGACTTGCCAGCATTTGAATATCAATTTCATCAAAAGGTTTTCAAGAAAAAAAGTGTATTGAATTTGAAAACAGTCACACAAAGAGGATGGTAAATAATGTAAATAATGCTTCTGTTTTTATTTGACTTATACAGAGTTCAAGCGTAGGCTTTTGCTTCAGATGTCTTCGTCAATTCTTGTAAACAAATTGAGTTTCTTGTCGCGTAAATAAATAAAAGCGTGTAGGAAAATACGAAGACCAATAAGGAAAAGGTAAAATAACATAGCAGTATATTGCAAAAGATTACCGAGCTAATACGAGCAAGTTAATGATGATAAAAGTTTCGTGACTTTTCGCAAGAAATATTTGCTGCTATTATGATGAACAGATCTATGAACTCGTAGGAAATTGGTAGGCTTATTTGAATATCCGTAGTAAATTGTACAAGAGGGTATATGAAATTGAAGGAGTTTCCTGGCTTCCTGCTATTAGGTAGGTAAACTGGTTGAAAATAATATTATTAGAGCCGATTTATTCTTTATATAGGTACCTTCCCACTTATATCTGAAGCCCAATCTCCGAAAGTCAACTATTGTATTGAGTTATGACTCGGTTACAAAAGTATTTTTTGCGTGTTTTATAGCACAAAATAACCTAACAGTATTTCATACTCATAATTCAATTCCAAGACAACTTGAGGCGTAGATTTGTGTAGCCTAAAGATCACATTCGCAGTGATGACAGTAGTTACGGTACTAACCCTATAATCGATCATTTTCAATCAACGCTGCTTCAACCGGTATCTAAGATAGAACCTGATCCTCATACCAAACAGTACAGCAAAGACAAAGACTCATAATTGACCCCCAAAATCAATATCGCCGTCGTCGTTGCACGTGAGGCGAAATAGTGATGGACCCCGATATACTGCCTGGCATACTACAAACCCAAGAGCGTATGTGCTGGGATGGTTTCCTACATATTAATAGACAGAGATTTTTCAAGTTCCAACGCACGTGTTTCTTAATACCAGTTTCTTACGTTTTTGAGCGTGTAGAGGAGTGATTTGTAAACATAAACCGTATTTCGTTCGATGAACGAATGTGTAAGTAAATTATAAGCTTTTTTAGCTTTAGTAGGTAGGTACCAAAAGGATACAAAAATAAGTTCATAAATTTGGCCTAAGTATTCCTTTTTTCCGAAAATGTTCGTAACATTAACACTAAAAATGAAAAGTTTATGGTTTTCACAAGAAAAAGATAAAGTATAAAAATAAAAAAATATAGCCTGCCATGATTTCACAGTCTGTAAAACCTATGCCCGCAAGGGGCCAAGCCAAAGCTAAAGTCTATAAATTCACGAAGAAAATGAGAAAAAGAATGTAGTGCGTTTTCCTCAACAAGGTCGAGATACTAATGTTTGTGACGATCGGTGGCTATTGCAGACCGCCTCCTAAATAATTACGGTCCGGTCCCTCCCAAGGTGAAATATACTCTGTGATTTTACGACGCGCCTTCATCGGGAGATGTTCAACCAGCTATTTATATGTATACCTCAGTATTACTTCTTTTTATTTAACTTCCCTTATACCACGATACTCTTCCCTTATTCCACGAGTCTCATGGTTTCCAAAAATACTAGCTGTTATCATAGATACATTAATGTTAGATAAGGTGAGCTCAAAGTATAGTAACAAGAATGGACATTGCATAATTTATGCTTTTTGTTTTACAAATTAAGATATTGATTGCCATATCTAGAGTGGGTAGGTGTCTATTTTTTGGATTCATGACTTTGTAAGCTTGATCTACTACAAAAAAAAAACCATTGCAGTTTTTAACCTATCGTTTGTTTGTCGACTTTAATGAGAAATGTCCACCAAAATTAATTATTTATTGAAAAGACTCTTTCAAAGCTTTCTTTTACAGCAATGCTTAAAGTTTTAAGTGTAGGTATCCAAAGGTGTGTATTTAAAAAAGGGGTGGGTGTCTCAGTTCAAATTTATTGGTCTGGTAAGTTTCGCAAAACTTTTTTTCGAACTGTTTGAACTCATAGAATCGGACGCGTATCAATTAATACCATTATATTACTTTTATCACAGTACCTAACTAGAACTATTATTTTTTGTTTTGTAATAAACTTTATTCGGACAATATAAATGTATTATCTTGTTCCTACTTATTAACTTAGCATTCGTTATGTGTCCCTTCCCGTTTTATCCTTGTATTTTCTCGGAACTAGCTGGGAGATTAATATTTCTATTAAGTTTTCTGGGAAAATGATGTTTTCTATCTCTGTGGGACAGAGTAATATTATACTTTTTTACCAGCTTTTCCTAATTAGCATGTAAATAAAAATAAACTTAATTAAACAATCTAAAAAAAGTTCTAAAGTAAGTTGGAAAGTAAAAACGAAGGCAGTCAAATTACATTTCAATAATACCTACCAGCCTCGCAACTTTAAACACGAGTACATTGTAAGTTTAAACTAATGTAAAAGCTCAAAAGGCTTACATAATAAATAATACTTACAGAGTAGTATTTGAGTTTATTCGTTACAAACAAAAATACAAAACTTTATTTTTATAATATTAAGTATACGAGTAGAAGTATAGATAACAAGCTATACTTCTACTCGTATACTTAATATTATAAAAATGAAAGTTTTCTATTTTTGTATTTTTGTTTGTAACGAATAAACTCAAAAACTACTGGTCCGATTTCAAAAAATACAAAAAAAAAATTATGTAGGTACCACGCGAGCAAAGCCGCGAGAGGAAGCTAATCATTGATATAAAGATTTGTAAGTAAAAAAAGTCCTGCCACATTGTGTATTACTAAGCTAGCTTACATAATATTTTGTTTGCAAAACAAATAGATACCTAATATTGCCTATAGACTCGTACATAATATTAATATTTTTATGACAAGCATACTGTCGGGTAGAATCAAGTCTTAAATTAATCTAACACCGGTTTTGGTAAATTTAAGACCTAGTAAAATAAATATAATATCTGTCATAATTTCATAACTTATGCGGTCACACACAAAACCTAAACGAGTTTTTTCCGGAAAGGCAGTGAGCCCGCAGTTACAATTTTCGCGCTCACTCAACCTTGAGCAAGGGCAGGCGCGTATTAGCGGAGAAAGAATTAGATTTAACCCCGACGCCGCCGACGAAGGTTTTACCTTCATGGCTGTAGCCAGGATTCTTAAACAGGGGCTAAGGTCTAATTGGGGGCTAAGTTCCAAATGATGACTAATGTATAGGGAGTTAAAGTCTAAATGGGGGCTTAAGTTATTTTGCGATTAGTTCTAAATGGGAAACAGGCTGTAGTAATTTGCAACAGCTGAGCTCATTTATGTCCACATATTTCATTTTAAAACCAATTTTGTATGTTTAAGATAAGTAATTACTATAAATTGAATAACAATGTCAGTGTCAGCTTACATAAGGGGATAACGATATACTCATGGGTAAGTATTTACAATACACGGATCATCAAATATCTTAGCACTACAAGTTCTTGGGGATTCTAGGTATAATAAAAGCAGTGAACTGTAAAACTGGTGTATCTTTTATTAAAAAACACGCGCCTAGTATGGGTTTCAGTAAAGGGTATGAGTAGGTCGGTGTCTATTGGAGTTGACTGGGCTGGTTGGTTTCGGCATCTCTGCTACGATCACAGCTGAAATCCCATGGGGCTCGCCACTGAAGTCTTAGCAGCAACTGCGTAGAACACAGCTAAGCTGTCTCTAACACCAGATTTACTTGTATGTAACTTTTAATCTAAACAAATTTATATTTTGAAATGTCTCATTCAACATAATTTAGGCATTTTGCTAAAGATCTTCTCCATTTTATATATAACTCGACCGCTAAAAATAAAACCATATTTCTTCATTTGAAACGAGAGATATTACTTCTTTCTAGCGTTAAATATTAGTAAAGCGGTTATCGTCTCTCATCCATTTACCCGAAGGTATTCATGGCAATCACGTATGCGCAATACATGATTACAGAGAAGCGTACTTGTTTGTCGTAAATACACGGTTTTGTCGATAGTTTACTTTTATTTACAAATTGGTGTTATTTGTACGCTTGCAACGCTTTTAGAGAGCAACGTTAGTGCGCTGCATAAACAAACACTCAAATTTTACCGACGCAGAATGCAATTTATTCTTCGAGTCCTCGGAAGACTGCATAATTTAAATATTTTGGGTGCAAAAAATAAACCAATTAAGAGGAAAATTAACATTTGCGCAATAACAGGTTCACGGGCGAGAGCGGGTCGCACCTCGTGTTTACGCCCGCCCTTTGTTCTCTAACTGAAAGGGTTAACTTAAACATCACAGCACTTTACCATAGGAGGTACTCCGGCACGCCAATATGTGTTCACTCGACGGTATTTTCACCCTCACATGAGATATTGCTTATGCACTCATCTATGTTCACACAATATAAGAGGCACGGCAAATAATTTCAAAACCGCGAAATGTAAGATTTATGTCAGTTGAGTTCGAACTTGAATAAACCTCTATATTCACAGCTCCTTTCAAAGTGAATCGTACCCTGAACTTGTGTGTAGCCTTAATTATGTTAATAAGCTCGAGATACGCCTTGTTTAAAGCCTTTGAATTAATCCGGAATGAATTTGGGAGAGGCTGAAACCAAGTGCGAAGTTTATTCACAGACCATGAAGAACATTCATTTCACTCTACCTATGGGAATTAGTTTTAACAAAACATATTTTTATGTATTGATTTTGGGAAGTTTATTCTATAAGAAATCTATTATTTCATACAAAAAGCAGTCTAAACTTATCTACACTAATATTATAAAGAGGTAAAGTTTGTTTATTAGTACCAAATAAACACACACAGAATTGGTAAAAAGTTTCGTGTGCTCAAGCAAACTCTTTTTTTACATTGTAATTTAGTCGTTGGTATTAAACAGCTTATCGCCTAGTAAGTCCACGGAAAGGATTAGGTGCTTTTAATTTCACGGGTGAATTAGCGCTCCGAGACTCCTACGCAGTAGAGGTCGAATTACACAAGTGTGAACGTAATAAAAACGTTTTCTAGGTATGTAGAATTCTTCTGAGATGTAGACACCACAGCAACATTATAAGTTTTATCACTCACGACATAATATTGTCACGATCTATAGACTCACAATTTTTAAAAATTATGGATTTAAATTCTAGTAAAACTAAACTATACGCATAACCAATATCTGGTCGTAAGTTTAGTGTTATTTATACATATCTTTATGGTGTAGCCGAATCGAGCCGGCTTAAATCGGGAGATGAAATCTCAATCTACACGGAAATCCAATCAATAGAGCTTTATTAATGAAATACAACTCATGTTATCCAACTTGATTGCTTCAGACAGCCGAAGGATAGACATCTTAATTTAGAGTTCGTCTACATACTATTTGTTGGTAGATATATAATTTGTATAATAGGCGATGTTTGTTAAAACATTTTGTAGGTAATTATTTTTATTTAACTTGCCAACCGTTGGTAGGTCAGTCTAAAAATTATGCTTATTAAAATAACTTTAAAACTACGTAAGTACTTATAGTTCCTTCGTACACTACTTTTTGTCTGACTATAAATTATTTTGCTATCGAATAAAATGTAACAGAAGAAACATTTTATTTTTGTGCCCAAAAAATTCAAAAAAGTTCAAATTACTAGAAAAATTCATACCAATTGCAACAAACCGCATGGTTATATCTATTGAGTTTTGTGCTATGGCAACTGGATATTTTACCCAAAAATATATAAGTTCCGTTGATTGTTTGTATAACAAAGTAGGGGTATATACCGCTCCGGGCTACTGAAACAAATTTCAGCAGTTTCAATTAAATTTAGTTTCGAACTGAAAATAATCGAGTTTGTTGGTAGCTTAAACAGTGTTATACAACTTTGGAATCTTCAACAAATACGTATAGATTCTTCTTATTGATCTAAGTTGGTACTAATTGTATCTACTAAACATCTACTATATAAAAGGATAGGTCCTGACTGATTTGAATAGATACAACGCACAGCCAAAACCGCCGGTCGTACAGACTTTGTTTTTGTTTTGGAGGGTATGTTCGTCTTGGTATGTAGGCGAGCAATAAGACGAGATTTTTGGAAATTCCACTTTTAAGAGGGTGAAAAGGGCTAAAAACGTTTGTATGAAACTTTTTAACGCGTTGTAAGATTTTCATGAAACTTTGTGTGTGTAATGTAAATAAAAAGCAAATGAACACGTGTTTCAAAATTTTTCGATATATCCTTTAAAAAGGGGTAAAATGGGGCCTCAATGTTTGTATGGGAACTTTTTAACGGGTGGTACGATCGGTCTGAATCTTGGTTTGGATACTTTAGTTGCAAAATAATGTAAAACTTATATCTTGATTTTACAAAATAATCCTCCCAAAAGGGTTAAATGGGGTGTCAAAGTTTTTTCGACGAGTGGTGTGATTTGTTTGAAACTCAGTTGAAATACTGTTTGTCTTGGTATGTAGGCGCCCAATAAGACGGGATTTTTGGAAATTCCACTTTTAAGGGGGTGAAAAGGGTTAAAAACGTTTGTATGAAACTTTTTAACGCATTGTACGATTTTCATGAAACCCTGTTTGTGTAATGTAAATACAAAACAAATGTACACGTGTTTCAAGATTTTTCAATATGACCTTTAATTGGGCTAAAATGGGGGCTCAATGTTTAGGTGGGAACTTTTTAAGGGGTGGTACGATCGGTCTGAATCTTGGTTTGGATACTTTAAATGCAAAATTATTTAAAACGTATATCTGGATTTTTCAAAGTAACCCTCCAAAAAGGGTTAAATGGGGTGTTAAAGTTTTTTCGACGAGTGGTGTGATTTGTTTGAAACTTGGTTTAAATACTTATTAGGCAAAATAAATGAACACATATTTCTGGATTTTTCAAAATAACTCTTCAAAAAGGGTTAAATGGGGTGTCAACGTACTTTTGACGAGAACTCGGTTTTAATATTTAAAGGCAAAATAACATACATACATACATACATACATACATATATGAAATCACGCCTGTTTCCCGACGGGGTAGGCAGAGACCACGGATCTCCACTTGCTACGATCCAGGCACGCCTCTTTTGCTTCATTCACTCTCATCACATTCTTCATACATGCGCGTCGGTTTAGGGTACTCTTGACTTGCCTTTCTCTAAAATGTCCCCAAAAAATAACCCTCTCAAAGGGAAAAAAGAGGTGTCAAAGTTTGTATGGTCTTTTTGACGGGTGGTGTGATTAGTTTAAAAATCGGTACCTATGCCAAAATAAATAGACACATATAATTATGGTTTCCCAAAATAACTCTAAAAAGGGAAAAAAGGGGCATCAAAGTTTATACCTATAGGACTTTTTGCGAGAGGTGTGATTAGTTTGAAACACAATTTAGATTATATGAATTGCAAAATAAATGGACACTTATTATTGGTTTAAATACACTACATACGAAATACATACAAAAAGTCGATTTGTTCTAACACTTATAACTTCAGAACGGCTGGACCGATTTTCATGGTTTTTGATTTGATGTATTTTATTAAACAAAACCATTTAAAAATGAATGAAACGTGGACGAAGTCACGGGCAACCACCTAGTATAGGTATATATAGCCTTTTTGATACTTATAGCTTACATTGTTGTTCCATAAAATGAAGTAGAACGTTGATAACATGTTATATTTTTTCAATAAATTTGTAGTCCCGAGTTCAAAAATAATAAACTAACAATTTCATTTGTCATGTAGCCTATTATTTTTAAATTATTCAATACACGTAGTTTTATTCAGTTTAACTACGCAACACAGTATAAATTTAATGAGTTTGGATTTTCTAGGAAGTTATTATTTACTACGCTGGAAATTTCAACAAAAACGTACACGTAATACTTTTACCTGTTTTATATTTATATTTATATTTATATTTATATTTATTTATATTTATATTTATATTTATTTCGAGGAAAACCAGAGGCTTATAATAACAACTTAATGTAACAATTTTAAATACTAGAAAGCTTATCGAAGGTTTTCACGGATATATAACAGAATAGTAAGTTATAAACAAGCTATGAACATTCAATTATGACAGGTATAGGTACATAATTAACAAACAAATAAAGCTTAGGAATGATAAAATGGCCAAAATCTATTTTTTAATCAGGTTGCTAATTTTAAGAATTTTCCACCTCACCGTCTTTGAAGGTCGATTTTAGCAAAAGTAGCCTATTAAGTACTACTTTTTTTTAATGATTATGAAAGCTGAAAGTCTGGAGAATTTTTAAGATTTATTTAGGAACCATGAAATCACTTTTTAAGATTTTTAATTTGAAGTTGAAAATTTTAATCATAATTCACCGAATGTAATTATTTGACTTTACACCAACATTTTCATAGTTTTCATCAAAGTCACGTAGCTGATTATTTTATGCATAAAAGAACAACTCATAACAATTCAGTAGCAAAAAAAAAATCTCAAGAAAGTTTTCTACTTTTTTTGTAAGAATGTTTTAAGTTGTTCAAGTCGTAAATTTTCAAAAATTCGGAAAAAAATTAATAAATCGAAAACTATAGAAAATCGCGGAACATACATGGGGGTGATTCGGGTACCCCAAAGGGTGTTCTATCTCTGGACTTTCGCTTGACACTACTTTTTGGGACACCCTGTATAGGTACAGTTAAAAGTATTACGACTTAGTCTTGTAGCCATTATTAACAGTTAACAAAGATGTTCGTTCGTAAAGATTTCTCGAGATTCAAAGAAAAAGCTTCGTAACAGACAATTAAATGCAGCTACGAGAAATTAATTCCTTTCTAGCGAACAAGACGGCTCAAGAAATCTTATTTTTTGTTCATAAGAGTCTTGAAAGTATCGCAATAGAAACGTAGTTTACCTACTTTGGACAATTTTGACACACGACGTCATACTTTCTAAGCGCATATTTTGACCTTTTTGAATATTATGGACTACGAGTATGTTATGTACAATTTTGAGTACAGTATATCAAGGATATTTTAGAATTTATTTTTTTAACCATATAATTTATACATATTATTGATAAACCTGATTTATTGATTATTCCAATTTATTCAACACAGCATCAATTGAATAGTACCTTGAGAAGAAGTCATCAACTAAATCATTTACTCTCTTTTTATAATGAGGTTCACAAAACCCTTCATTAGTAAATTGATAATATATATTATCTGTCATTTTGAGAGTTTCCTCGGACCGTGAAGTAATTATCATCATTGATATCAAAGCCTCCACCAAACCGAATACTGAGTATTCCAGAAGGTGTTTTTTGAAAATATGCCGAGGATATATAAAATCTATGTTTAAATTACATTCCCGAAGCACAGCTGCTAATGTGCCGTAATATATTTCCAGCAGTGTCTCATAATGTTTTCCTCGTAATTCTTTTTCTGTAGACATGTACATAAAGTAGGAAATATCTGTTACTGGCGAGGCGTATCTCGTGAGTTGGTAGTCGATGAGAATCACATCCACCGGTCTTTGTCCCTGAAAGTAATAAAACACGTTAACTTTCAACGACCCTCTTCAATGGTAAAGTTTCGACGTTCCTAAATAAAAAATGAGCATCCCGTTTCACAGTTTAGGTACCTTGTATCTGTATAGTATGTTATTGTTCCAACAGTCTCCGTGGCAGATAGTGCTGTATCCTGGGACAGGCAGAGTACATTTATATAAAACAGATAAGATGTTCGGACCGAGCTCTTTCAACTTCGCCTGTGCAACTGGATCAGATATGACACTCACTGAAGCATAAAAAAAATCTTGCATGGGCTTAGACGTTCGATCGGGCTCGGAGTATTGTACATCTTTGTGATATGCCTTCATTATCTCATTGAACTCCTTGGGGTTCGTCTTTTCGAATATAAATGAGAGAGCATGATATTTTGCTAAGCATTTCATCACTAATGTTGCGTGATTTAGGTCAATTGTACAAAACCTGTCATGCACTCTATAACCGAATGGTCCATTTGCGAGTTCCATAACAGCGATAGTTTCTTTATCACTCTCATCCCTCGTAAAAATGCAGTTTGGAAATTTCATTCGAAGTCCCTCGATTACTTTAAAACGTCGTTGGATTTCGAGAAACTTTGGGATTATAGACTGGTATATTATTATTTCACGGATGTAAAATTCCTTCATTGCAGATCGCACTTCACGGTCAGGCTGCCATTTTACTATAACACTATATTTTATTTGTTGGCCATCTCTGAATCCTTTAAGTTGCACACTAAACAATCCACTGTGAAAACTGTCGATATCCTCAGAACCGAATTTTATAATATACGTGATATTTTCAAGACTAAGCACTTTTGCTATGTCGTAAATGATATCCACAAAATCTTTAGGGCATTTCGATAACTTTCTAACAGGCATTTTTACGTAAGTATTGAATTAAACTTTAACCACTGATATTTTAAAAACCTATATTTCTTTCTAAAGCGCCTATTTATTTACACATAACTTTTTCCTGTAGTGATTATAAAAAAATACTATGTGTCATAAAATTACAATTTTAGATATTCTTAAAATAGATTGAAAGCGGACTGTTTTGTGCAAAGCTAAACAATACACTCATATGAATCGTATTCAAAATCAAATGTTATCTGAAGTACACCTATCTATAAGACATGGCGCTAGATGCTCTCGACGTTATCAGCTCGGAACAGCACTCGAATGGACCACAGAGTAATAACAGTACGACAGACGTACGAGATAAACTAGTCCTCGGACACAATGCCTTTTGTAATGTCACTCAATAGCTGTCCTGCTGGAGTAGGTACGCTGCGCTGGTATGTGTGTTGGTACCGGTGAGGTAAGAAACGCTTTTATATATCGAGGTCTTTCATGGTTCGAATGAAATTCAGTGAAAATTGTTTTAGCTACATCAAAAACGAGGAAATGGTTTATACCTACCGTCAATATTAATAGCCAGCGTACCGGACCGAGTCTTATGTAGTAAATATATTATAATCTTACTGAATTCCACATTTGGAATCAAAATCGCCATCATCGCTACTTTTAACAACAAACTAATAAAATATATAGAACCTGAAGTTGCTTATAAAGTCGCATTCCATGTTAAACATAATATCCCTAGCATAGGTCGGTTAATCAGCTAGTCATTATAGGAACAAACGCCTAAGAAATATTTACCGGGTTTGTACTTCTCTTCATACATGCTATAACTAGTTGTGCAGTCGCATTGTCCGTTATTGTCGCGCTCGCTGACCAGTTGGAATATGCCGGCTATTCAAAGCCTGGTGCGATCATTTTAAATGAACTGGAGGTTGGAGCCACAATTGTGCTCATAATGTGGCTGGAACGTGAGCTAATATTAGCATGAGAATAGACCAATAATCGATTTTTATACTAATCAAAGCTCTAGTACAACACTGAATATTTTCAGGCACGTTATTAGGTTTACGGAGATTACCTAGGCGATTTATCGGTTACTCGTATATGCGATGGTAGGTATTTAGCTGGTTCATAAATAATACTTTTACATGCCCGAGGTAGATCAATAGGTATAGTTTAGTTTATTTGTAAGTACTTACTGTGGTTTAGTAGGTATGGCCGTATGACTAATTGAGTAGCCAAGTGCGACCGACGACGTCACATGAACTTTAAGTACGGCTGCCTACCCTCTTTGTTTATTTGGTAAATTTTCGGTTACCATCGCGATCACCAGCTTTTAGGTGGTTTTAATTATTTTGCAGTAGGTTGAGTACGTCGAATAAGTTTTTACCCAGTTGGTAAATACAATCGGCAAATGACCTATGTTTTAAAAATTTTGCACAACGAATACCTAATCAGAAAGTTACATTTTATGGAATGACCTTATTAATTCACAAACAAAAGTAAAAAACCGAATTCAAATACTTACTTTACGCGAGACTGCCGCGGGATCATTTTTTTATAAACAGTCAAAGAAGCATTAATATCAGATAGGTAACATTTGAAAGAGACACTTAAGTACTTACTTACATACAACATAAAAATAAAAAAATACAGGCGAATTGACTTCCTTTATTCGAAGTTGCTTAAAAATATATACTTATTATCAAAGAATTAAATTTAATTCTTTGCTTATTATAATATTTCGTTTGCAAAATTTAACAAATCAGCCACCAGCCATTCGTTTACAACCTTTTTGCGACAACTAATACAGACATTTCTCAAAAGTACAAAAATTGATTAGGAAAGAAGGGGAACCAGGAAAACTCGTCTAGACATCCAGGAAATCAGGTTTGGGTACCTACCTACATCGATTTGACGGCTCGTTACAGACTGTGTTGAGGCTAAACTTTTGGAATTGCATTTCACCATTGGCTTTCATGGTTTCATCTTTTTTATAACATTGGTAGGAAATGTGACATTTATGTTCGAGAAGAAAATATCGTAATATTTTGTGCCCACCCAACCTTCTTCAATAAAAGATACAAGTTAGTTAGAAGTAATTTTACATCACATCTATTCTATAACTTCGTTGTAACTTCGAGAACACGGTGTCCATACATAATAATTTATACTTTACAAGTTATTTCCTTTTTCTCTTAACTATACGATACTACGTGCTACGAGCTACATTCAGCGATACAATGCTCATACCTGGAAGGTACAGCTTTAGTTCCATACTTTCATACCAACAGGCGCATAGTTATTGCAGTGCCGTTTAAATTATTTTTCTGTATACTGTAGGTACTTTATTTCATAACTATGAGTATAACTACAAGCAACGTGGGACAGGCCTTGTAAAATGTGCAGGCGAGAGATGATAAATGGCATTCACACAGAGCGGAGTTTCAACAGTTTTTAAACAAATTGCGAATTCAATGCTATTTGTCAAAAAAACTATTTCAAATGCAAAGAGTTCGAAGAACATTAACCTTATCATTAAAATACATACAATACACTGCAAAATAACTTCATGCTTCCAGTTAAAATCTCCACAGGGGAATTCCAAACAATAAGTTTATTCTAACTCCTCAAGCCCTTGAATTCAATTTCACTTTACAATTCTAGATTGCTCTAAATTCACCAATTCAAGCTCTGTTGCACGAATGCAATCCGAAAAGGCCAATTCAACTAGACTTACGAACCCTTTGTACTCCAAAACAATTCAATCACAAATCAATGACGTAATAAATGCCAGTAAATAGCAGTGTACTTGTCCTATCGAGTTATTATAAAGAAAGAGATCATATCGCCGTCCTCAATAGAACACAATGCCTCGTATAATCTTTCAGCGAGAATAAAAGGAAAATAATGAAACTTCCTACATAGAAGAAAGGGGTTCTGAGAAAAGGGGAGAAAAGTGCGTAAAAGAAACGTATTGCACAAAACGTGCCCTTTTAGAATACCTACGAAGTCTTGTAGAATTTCGGCAGAGGTGATTCTTCAAAGAAAAATGTAAAGGAATTCTTTAATAAGCTTGTGTAGTAAGTAAGGCCGTTTCTCTTTTGAATAAAAAAGTTTTTATTATGGAGAGAGAAATGTTGGCAACAATCCGGAATTTGTTCCAGCTAGGCACTGTGAAGAATTCCAATCAATCTCTCTAACGCGCCTTATCTGTTTTTCGTCAATTTATCACATGACTAGCTGACCCTCTCGCAACTTCCGTTTTATATACTCATAATGTAATTTGTACTTAGCTTACTATGAACAGGTATCTGTACCCAACACAATGTTACTTGACTCTGACTATCTCCCTCTAGGAGTAACTTGGTCTAGTTGTCTTCGTACGTATGCTTAAAGAAAAAGCGAATACTTGCACAAAGTCTGTATATGTAGGGTTGTTATTGTGTACGTTTTATAAACATTTTTATACTTATATCTACCGTACATGAAATTTTATGTTCACGATTCAGGTGCGTGAAATACGTTTTCATACGATATTTTAAACTATACATCCTAAAATAAAATTTCAGGATGTATAGTTTTAAACTTTAGGATGTAAAAACCTACGTATAGCTAAGAATATTAAAATATATAAAAGAATTCTCGTAGAGTTTGGAATGCTTCTCAGCACGGCCGCTTTGGGACATCTGCAATGCAATAGTGGCTTACTTTGCATTCAAAGCATCGAAAAACGCTTTTAAGAATCTATTTAAAATTTAAACAACTCTACAACCTCTGTGGCACTTTGGGTTTCTATTTATTGTTGCTCTAAGCAAATTTTTAAAATGTTATTTTTATTTGATACCAAATGCCAGCTAGTGTTACAATAGCTACTTAGTTAATGCCTATAGCTTTGATCACATATAAGGCAAGGTAAGGTAAGGTCGTATTTATGAAGTCATTGGTAAAGCTTAGGTTAAAATATTGTAGCTATAAGACATCAACGATTATACTTGTAAGATGTGACAGTTAAACTTGTTTTACAAAGTATTGCAGATTTTTTAAACAATATAATATTGAATGACCCATAAAGTTGCAATCCTCCGGTTTCCATGCAGCCGGTTGTGTTAGGGTGCATTAGGCCGAGGGGTGCGTATCGATTGCCACCCCCTCCCCGCAACAGCATTACTTTCCAGCGCCGAAGCTAAGGGCTGGTTACGGGGCAAACGTTACGGCAAAGTAGCACCTACCCCGTACAAGGCGTGAAAATCAATCAACAGTAACGGTCCTTACATAGGTCAACTGTTACATAATATTTATTTTATATATACGGTGTACAAATTAATATAGATCTGTATATTTCTGTAAATAAAGCAATGATTTAAACGAGGTATTCCCACAAACGGCACCAATTTTTTCTGCACACGTTTTATTCCCACTTCTGCACAACAGTGATCAACACTGTAAATTTGGTATGCGCTGACTTCCAAAATTATTACGAATAATTTTGTAGTTTTAAGAGTATTCGAATTTTGCCTGTTGTAACATTTTTATAGCGCTTTCTATATTTATTCATTGGTTAGGTACCTAAAAAAAGTAGACAATTACTGGTCCTTTATTAATTTTTAATGCATCTCATACAAACACTTGTTATTCTATTGCCACTAATTATCAATAACTTAGCCTGGCCCTCGGTGCTAGTCTCTCTACGACTCTGGTTTCACACACTCGGAAACACACCCTTTTGCTACACAAAGTTTACCTTACGATCTACGAGTACGTATTTTACTAGAATATTTTGTTCAGGATATATTTTTCAATCAGAAAGTTATCTAATCTACCCTAATATACCAGATACCCTATACTAGAAAACATAAAATGTTCATAGTTAATACATAGCAAAGTATTCTATCTATTATATAATTATCTTCTACAATCTTCTATAAAAAAATCTTTATCTTTTCTTTTACAAAACTCTTTGGAAACCACGCGTAATTTGAACATTAAGCAATATGAGAAACCAGCTCGGACAGTAATAGCTTACGCGCAATTGAATCAACCCTAACCCCTAATGAATCAAACGACAATCCAGGACAGCCAACCGACTGAAAATTCAATCTTATTACCGTGTTCAGCGATCACTTCTTCACAGTTATTTAAATATCGTGATACAGAATGAGAATAGGTACATAATAATTTTATAGTAGGTACTTTAAAATTGGTAAGTTCTCAAATCTTTTTAAATGAAGCCAGCCAAAGGCATTGTTAAATAAATTGAAGCGCCATTATGTTCATCAGCGCACAATTTTATCCAACAGATTTATGAAATGTCAGATAAATCCTAAGTCAGACATTTCAGAGTTATTTCCTACGTATATTTGATCGAATTTACCTTCCAAACGACATTTTCAAAGCGTTTTCTATTGGTTTCAAACTGACAACCCTATTAGAGTGACGTCATTGCGGGCGTGTTGTGCGGCGCTGCATGAAGCAAGCAGTCCTGTAAATGTGGGCTGCTATCACATGGAACATTTCAAATGTCATTTGAGTTTAGGGCTACCACTGAGCATTCAGTGGTTTAACGGTATTTTGGTTTTTTTAACACATTTTTACTTATCTTACTTACCTGACTGCATAGGAGGACTACGTGTTTGGGGTGTATGCGTGTGAGTTCCTTTGGGTGTCACTGTAGCCCAAATGGCTGGATGGATTTAGACAAATGAAGTGTCGAGCTTTGTATGGACCACAAAAGTGATATAGTTTATGATATACGAGTATACTTAATGTCAAATAATATGGCAGATGCAAGAAGATAATATTATTTTAAATAACTTTCTTTCTATTTTTAAATAAATACTTTGTTTCGTAAATATTTTAATACAATAATTGATATAGGTAGGTAGTTATTTGAGATTTTCATTTTATTTTCAGATTTTGTCACCCCTATTTAGTAAAGGTTTGTTGGTTGGAATTCAGTTGGAATTATTTTGCTTTACTACCCTCAACGTCCGTGGCAACAACGAACGTCCGAAATTAACTTTGATCGTCACGACGACCACTATCGTATGTATCCTATCGTATATCGATCAGAGAATCGTTATTTATTAGTAAATCAAATGAATAGATAATCTAAAAGCATAAAATTACCAATCGATAAGTCACATAATCATTTTTTGAAGATATACTTTACTTTTTTTACATTTAAAATCCAATATCTCTCGTTGTCCAGCCAGGTGACGCTCACTTTTAACTTATGTAAAGAAAAAAGAATATTAGAATAATTATCCTAAAGTATGTAGGTATTGTTCTCAATTTTTTTTTCTTAACATTTACTTGATCGTTGACAGGCGTATTAAGGAACACCTAATACGAGTAGCAAGTACACAGAGGTAGCTATTGTGTTATTGCCTAGAGGTATAATGTAAGTGTACCTACTTTAGACGGACATGCGGGTCTTTTCAAACTCCAATTGACTCATAAGTGTTCAGTTCCGTGACCTATCAACATCTCAGCGCTTGACCATCGTAGGTATTATCAGATGTTTGGAATAATTTTACTTTAGTGTCGAATTGAGGACTAATATTTTTATTAGGTAGGTAAAATTTAGGTTAGATATTTTTTCTGTAAATCTAGGCTGATTTAAAGAAAAATATCTTTTTTTTTGCATAAGAATGAATGTTCCTTTATATGTAAATCATTGGATAGTTACTACCTATACCTAATGTTGTAATGTATGAAAATTCTAAGTTTGAATTGAAATTATACAAACGCATTTCGCATTTAGTTTGGCATAATTTTATTCAATTAGCCCGCAGGCTTATTTCGGCTCAACGAGGCAGTTAATCTAATCACAAAACGCAAATGAGACGAAACGTTTGGGTTATCAAAACGTATGAGCACTGATCAGTCATTTAGCATTGGTGCCTTGGTTGAGAACTGGAGATTTTTACTACTGGAAAAGATTCAAATAGTTTTGATGAATTGGGCGATTCTAAGAAAAAACTAGAATATGCATGCCAGGTACCTTGATTTTCATGAGGGCGTCTTCCACTTGGTGCATAGTTAACTCACTTTAAGTTAATTTAGTTACCTACGCATTTCACATAAAATTACGAGACCTCCATAAATTCGTTTTATTACAATGCTGCATTTAGGAAAACCATTTTTTTTTGTTCGAAATTTGAATTATTTTTTCTTTTTTTGGTTGACATGCTCGTTTGAAGTTTGTCACCAAAGAGTTTATATTATTTTATATTCGTGTGCAGAACTCTTTTGTATTCTACCAGTAAAATAGAATTAAATACTTACCTCATTATCAAAATAATAACAAAATATTATGTATTTATAACTAATAGTTTAAGCATAGATCTGTGAAAATGGAGGCATGCCTTGACTTAGTTTTATCTAGAGTTCTAATTTTTCACTTATAAAATGTATATAAATACGTGTGAATTTTTTTCTTTGCTCATCGTTCGCGATTTTTTTAAATTGTTGAAGTTACAAATTAAATGTTAAAGTTTACGGCCACCACAGTAAAGCTTGCTAAAACACTCGTATGGTAATCGTCAGTTTGGGTATTATACAATTCTAATTTCGTTATAATTGACTTTGTTCGCAATAAAATCAACACGAAATCTCGTGCTAAGGATACAGAATTCAATTGAACTATTGAACAGATAATTACCCATGTAACGTAGCACGATTTGGGATGTCATCAGAATATTTGGACATGTCGAAGGAAAATGTTCGCCTAACTAACTGTTGAAAATGCGCATAGTTTTAAAGTTTGTTTTTGACCGTCTTTATCACCAATACATTCGTGATTGGAACCTTATTATGGCTACGAAAAAACATAGAAGAATTTTTTCAACGGAAATATCCGTCAAACATGACATCAAATTTCACACATCGAAACTCTTTCGTAGATTTGCCACAAACTGATTAAGGCTTGGTATTCCAGCAGAGGCCGCGTTTTTTGATTCTTAAAATCATCTGAGACATGGAAAATAGCGTTTAGAATTCTGAAAATATATATATATATATATATATATATCTTAAGGATCTAATCTAGTCAAAGTCGCAGTCAGTTACAAAATCTAATTAAATTCACTTGCTAAAAAAAAGTGCCAAAGTTACCACTTTTTGTATTTTTTTTTTTCAATGTTATAACTGAAAAATTAACATTTTACATATTTTGGAATACCTAGCCTTAATGTTGACTTTATTCCTTCGATGCTGGGATTTAAATTTCCGTGTAACGTATAGCTATATGGTATAACGTGTAGCTTCTGTAATTTTTTTATGTACCTAATTCTTTGGGAAAACTGACAAGCCACGCCCACCAGGGCTCTATTTTTGTGGAGTCATTTCTTTATCTCAAGGAATACTTACATGTATTGTCCATTCACTGCTGAATAGTCAAGTCAATTTGTAATTACTGCATACTAAACTACCATATAGTGCAGATTAAACTACCAGAAAAAAATATCTGCATATTTTCTACTCCCCAGCGGCACATCTGCGCAGCGTATAAAAGTCCGCAATTCACTGAGGTGCGGAACGCGACAAAATGTATTATGGGACCTTTTCCACGTCGATAAGTAAATGTTACCCTTGTCCCGCGAGCTATGAACCCTCCAGTGGAGGGCACACAGGCGTATTTTTCTTCAGAGTCCTCCCGTTTTAGCTCGGGAGACAATGGCAGTAAAACTGACGTCAATTTGAAATCGTGATTTTGTCAAGAGTAGCAAGCATTGCAAACATTTAACTAACATACCTAACGTCAAATTGTCAAGCCTACAGCTACATTTTACGTATGCGTCTTGTTGATAGCCACAAAAATTTTCACGCCTTCTGCTTTACCTGAAACACAATAGTGCACAATGACTTAAAAGAAAATCAACACTAGCTCTCCTGTTACGTGCTCTTTTTGTACGGATTACCGCAGTCACAGGATGAGGACAGAGTTAGTAACTTCAAAAGACTATTATGGTAATAGCGATCAATCACTTTCTGCCATTTTTTTGATTAGGATTTACGTTACTGTCTATTATACAGCAATAGGTGGTATTCTATTTCACATTGTTCGATAAATAATTCGATTTATAATCTAGTATCGATGTCACCAATATCATCGTCCACAACTGAAAATTTACAATTGAAAAAAAGTATGAGTAAGTACCATAATGTTTATGGAATTCTAATTTTATATTACAATTTCGGAACTACCGAGGTATGTACCTGCACCCTTTTACAACGGTAAAGGGTAAAAGTCATTTATAAAGTGTTTTCTAAGGGTGAGCTGCGGTAGGCAGGAAATATCGATTGTACCTCCTGTTGTTCTGAAACCGTCTACTTGTTCCTACAAATATTGAAATAACGTTTTCTAATTGGATTGAATAAAGAATGGGCACCCAAATTTTCCTGCCAATCATAAAAACGGTATTTTTTTTACTAATTACGAAAATAGATACATACTTACAATATTGATTTTTAATATTGTTATGATGCCATTGTAGATGCTCATCAGACACATTATGGTATCTAGGTTCTATTTGCATCTGCAAATAGAACATCAGTTCTCAGAGGGTATAGTTAACTTATTGAATAAATCTAAATATACCTACTTACTCGAATCCTTAAATTGTAAGGTCTTTTAGAGTGAGCCTGGGCATCACTTTTAGATCAAAGAGCCGTATTTTTAATATATTTTACTGAAACTCTATTGAATTCAACTTCCCACTTCAATAAACGTCCAACTTCATCGCTATAAAATACATTTTAAATATTCTTAGAATTCTTTTGTATTGGAGTTAAATTGTTCACTTTGTTACACTCAAAATCGCTTTAGCAATGTTTTAAAAAACCATTTTTGTAGAATAAATATAAGTAATTAATAAGCTCACGATGGTCTATGGTACCTACATAAAATGTAGCTTGGTCAAACAGCACTCTATTCTAGTGGGTTGTGTACATTGATACATACATGTTTAAAACATTGATAAATCGAACAACTGCGTGATAGAGACACACATTCGAAGCTGATTGCCAGTGATCTGTAATAGTTACTAAAGGTGTATGTATATCCTTTAGTATGAGCAACCAATTGAACTCGAATATAAATGAAAACATATCTTTTATTTCTCCCAAATCGTCAACTCGAAGCAATAAGGAGTGTTCTGAATTCCCGATGGACGTCTAGTCCCTCAAGTGCACTGAACAGTAAAGTGTCTCTCGATTTGTGAAGCCTTGGCAACTCGTAGAAATCCGTTTATCTCTCTCTTCGACCCATAATAAACGAGCGAAAGAATGAGACCGAGATAAAAATGTGAAAATCTGGTTTTAAACGGAGGGATCGTTTGGCGAAGAACACTTATTCGATTAATTTTTAAAAACATAATCCCGAAAAGGGAACATTCGAATAATTCGCAAGAACCCAACATCTGTTTCACAAGGTCTCAGTAAATATTCATAAAATAGGTAATAGCAAGTAGAGTTTTGTAATATTTTCCAGGTCTGAACAAAGCATCGTACAAACTGCCACCACAAAGCATTGCGCCCCGCGGATTCTACAAAAATAATACAATCTAGTGCTCAAATACCAAAATATAATATTAGCATAGTTAGGGTTGCAACGCCATGGAGTAGTAATATTAAATGGAGTTCTTTACATTTTTTTTTAAACGAGATATAAACTACTATACAAAAGATAAAAATGAGTGATAAACCATAAACAAGTTCCTTGAAAATGGTTATTAGTTGCGATTTATTTTTTGACACCGCGATTTGTGACTCAAGGTGCGAACTACCTGATGTTCATGCTTTGTTCATATGTAAAGACGCTCTATATAATATTCTTCATCTGAGCAAGTACCCTACACTGCACACCCCTTATTTGCACAAACCGCGTGTGACAGACCGACCGACGGGCGCACCCTAGCAGCGCAACGATAAATTCATGCTATTGGTAATGCACGATATTTTCAATCTACTTTCCATGGCACATTCTCTTTATGTATGTACCTGCTCAAACCAACTGAATAAGATCGATAAGTTTTTAATAAGCTATGGAGCTTACGTACCTCTAAGTAGATATACAACAATATTTTTGTTGCTTTTTTGTTAAATAAATCTAACGCATACTTTACTTTGGGAACAACCCCTATCTAAATTTTAATCACAATGCAATCAAAATATACCTGATGATAATGTTCCCATTGTGTATACATTTTTTTGTCAAGCTTTTTAATTAGTATGTAGATACATACTAACTACCAAACTTTGCCTTTCCTTTTCCTACGTCGACCTCAAATATATATTATGTGTAACCTTCAAACAGCTTATAAAAATCTTCCCCATAATATTGTAAGTACTAAAAAACACTAAGAATTTTATCTTAGTGTTTCTTAGTACTTACAATATTATGGGGAAGATTTTAGGGGAAGACTTTGCTCATAATCAAATTCGATTTTTTGATGCTTGTACCTCATTATAACTGAAACCCCCCGGGCAAAAGTTTACATGCTTGTTCATTTCAGATTTTCGATTTAATTTTAAATATTTCTTACCCTTGGGTTACGACGAGTATAAATAAAATAAGAAGGCTGAGGTAATCATACAACGTCAAGAGATGAATCTTAACCTGAGGTAAATATTTGCTGCAATTATTTATTCCGACGCTCAAACCCCTTTTCATAGTCTTTTTATATACCTTTTTGAAAAAGAAATGTATGCCTACTAAAAAATACTTAATCTACAAACAACCTAATGATTTTACTCTTTTCCTTTCCATTGAAGATCGTATCTTATGTAAAAATACTTAATAGGCAAGTCCATCAAAGCTACCTTTGTAGATTCGGGGCCAGGAGACGCACAAAAGTAATTCTATCCTATTTACGTCGTGAAGAGTTCTCGTTCTTATTTTCGCATAAAAATCGTGGAAACGTGAAATTCAATCCGCTATTTTATTTGTGTTTCACGCACCAGAGATGTTTGATTTGCAATAAAGACATTTTTATGTGTGAGTGAGATAAGAGGATTGCAATCGAGTTTAAATAGAAAGGCGTCTATAGATACTCTTGTTTGAATCTATGATTGAAGATCTTACGAAGATCTAAATCGATTTATTGTAAATGTTGAACCATCATTACCTTATACCATTGATAATTTATAAAACATCGTAGCACAACGTTGATATCTTTTTTTAAATGTGGAAAATATCATTACTGTGAACCTCATGAAAAACAAATATAGGTATCGCTGTTAATTCTAACCTCAACCCCATCTATTTTTAACTTAGAAAAAAAGACTGAATAAGAACCTGAGGCACTCCATATCATTACATCACGTTGTATAGAAGGAAGGTTGTCGAGGGCACTAGGGCGAATAACATGCACTCTCCGGAACGACTTGTATTCAACTGCATGCACCCGTCTCCGATGTCACATTAATATACTTACTACTCCTCTATCAATGTGGTACTTACAATAGGTACTTAAAACAACTTATAATTACTAATTATGTAAGTACCTAAGTAAATAAAAAAGGATTATATAATACTCAATATATACTTTTAAACTTACGCGATCTGAACACATTATTATTAGTATCAAACGGGTATTTATCGCGTTCAAATTACCTTTATTTTCCCTTTATAGGCCAGACTAAACGCACGGTCGCAGAACGCGTTAAGGAACACATAGCAGCGGTCAAAAATCGACAAACGTACAAGTCAGCAATAGCTGATCATGTTGTAGACTCAGGACCCAATCACTGGATTGAATTACACAAGCCGCAGGTCTTATGTAATGAAAGGCATTATTACAAGAGAATGGTTCGGGAAGCGATTGAGATTAAAAAATATCCTAATTTCAATCGTGAAGACGGTTTCAGACTTTCTGCCTCATGGAATCCAGTGCTAGCCAAGTGTACTCGTCGTAGACCAGTTATTCAGTGCGTCGCGGACACTATTAGTGTTGTGTGTCGTCCGAGTGTATAGATGGACATCCCTATTGTCGAGAACAAAGTGAGGGTAGTTGCAAATAATGCTGCCCCCGCTTCGCGGAGGCAGTAGCTCCTTGTACTCCAGTCTACCCGTGACCACGACAGCGTGCAAACCTGTCGAAACGTCGGGAAAATAAAGGTAGGTAATTTGAACGCAATAAATACCCGTTAAATACTAATAATAATAATACTCAATAGCAGACAAAATCAGGCTGAAAAGTACTTATAATGTAGCATGATGATGCATAATTTTGAAAGTAATTATATCATAATAGCTTTTTGAACCGATTGCAAATATCTTCAACTAGATGGTCGCCCGCGACTTCGTCCGCGTTTCATGTTTTGTATAAAACAAATCAAAAACCATGAAAACCGTTCTGGAGTTATAAGTGTTCGAACCAACCCGTCTTTTTCTATGTACATACATACATAAAATCACGCCTGTTTCCCGACGGGGTAGGCAGAGACCACTTGCTACGATCCTGACATATTTTTTTTGCTTCATTCACTCACATTAAATTCTTAATACATGCGCGTCGGTTTAAGGTACTCTGGACCTGGCCTTTCTCTAAAACGTCCCCAATTTGATCGAGGTACCTACGTACGCCGAGTTCTTCCCCTTCCGACTGTCCCATTCACACTTTCCTTATACAACTGTTTCGTCAATCTCCTTTCATCCATCCTTTCTACATGCCCAAACCATCTTAACATACCCTCAATTTTCATCACTACGTCGTCTTTCACTCCACAACGTTCTCTTATCACGCTGTTCTTCGCTCTATCATTCAAAGTTATACCTTACATACTTCTTAGAGCTCTCATTTCCACTGCATTTATTCTACTCTGATGCTTCTTCTGCCATACCCAACTTTCGTTACCATACATCAATGTCGGCGCTAATACTCCAAAGTACACAGCCAGACCTGCCTTTTTGGACACGATCCGACTGCTCATAAATGTGTGAAGTGCCTTAATCACACTATTTCCAGCATTCACTCTCCTTTCAATATCGTCATCATATTTTCCATCTCTTAAACAGCGTACCCAAATATTTAAACTCTTTCACTTGTTCCATTATTTTCTATGTAGTATTAAAACCAATAGTGTCCATTTATTTTGCAATTCACTTACTTATCTAATTTGTGTTTCAAACTACTATCACACCTCTCGTCAAAAAGTCCTATAGGTATAAACTTTGATACCCCTTTTTTCCATCTGTGAGGGCTATTTTGAAAACCCTTAAATATGTGTTCATCTATTTTGCATTTCAAGTATTAAAACCGAGTTCTAGTTAAAAGAACTTTGACACCCCATTTAACCCTTTTTGAAGGGTTATTTTGAAAAATCCAGAAATATATGTCCATTTATTTTGCCTATTAAGTATTAAGACCGAGTTTCAAACAAATCACACAACTCGTCGAAAAAACTTTGGCACCCCATTTAACCCTTTTGGGAAGGTTATTTTGTAAAATCAAGATATAAGGTTTTACATCATTTTGCATCTAAAGTATCCAAACCAAGATTCAGACCGATCGTACCCCCCCCTTAAAAAGTTCCTATATAAACATTGAGCCCCCATTTTACCCCTTTTTGAAGGTTATATTGAAAAATCTTGAAACACGTGTACATTTGTTTTGTATATACATTACACATACAAAGTTTCATGAAAATCGCACAACGCGTTAAAAAGTTTAATACAAACGTTTTTAGCCCTTTTCACCCCCTTAAAAGTGGAATTTCTAAAAATTCCGTCTTAGTGGGCGCCTACATACCAAGACAAACAGAGTTTCTAACAAAACACGAGATTTAACCCTTTTTGGAGGGTTGTTTTGAAAAATCGATATATACGTTTTATATCTTTTTGCATTTAAAGTATCCAAACCAAGAGTCAGACCGATCGTACCACCCCTTAAAAAGTTCCCATATAAACATTGAGCCCCCCATTTTACCCCTTTTTAAAGGTTATATTGAAAAATCTCGAAACACGTATACATTTTTTTTGTATTTACATTACACACACAAAGTTTCATGAAAATCGTACAGCGCGTTAAAAAGTTTCATACAACCGTTTTTAGCCCTTTTCACCCTCTTTAAAGTGGAATTTCCAAAAATCCCGTCTTATTGCTCGCCTACATACCAAGACGAACATACCCTCAAAATCTCAAGTCTGTACGACCGGCGGTTTGGGCTGTGCGTTGTATCTATTCAAATCAGTCAGGACTTATCCTTTTATATAGTAGATTGACAGAACAGTTGCACTCGAGTGCCGTTAGATCTATAGTTATAAGTTAAAATATCCAATAAAAAAAACTAGGTTATATCATAAGCATGGAGTAAAAGTATACAAATAATACGTTTTTATTCACAAAACCCGCGGGAGAGTGGTCCAACCGGCAGTGGAATAAATAAAACGGCCTTTTAAAACTGCAAAACTGGAAAAAAGTTTCGAAAAATTCAAAGAGCACTATCAAATGTTGCGAGCAGTGTCGAGCACAAAATACACCAGTTTCGCATTCGACTATACGGTAAAATAAACCAGCTCTGCACATACGTTAATGGTGCATGGTTTCAGACTGAATTCAATATACCTAGCAGGAGAAAAAGCCTGTGAGACAGAATGTTTTCATTTGCCTCATGATGATAATAAGCACACCCTCATTATATTCCTTCGATCAAATATTAAATTCTCTGTTACTAATTTATTAATTAGTACTAATGAGCAAACCAATATCAGCGAATACCAATAATATTGTTTTAGTCTAAATATCACCACAAAATATGGTTCGATTAAAATAAGAAATTATTTATTATGTATTTAATTATGTCTCCTTTCTACCGTGATGCGTTGAAGCGCGCTCTTCTACGCTAAATCGTTATTTTCATTCATATTTCGTAAAAGCAGCCCGAAATCTATAATCCTGTGTACGAAACCGAATCCAAAGAGCTGGAAAGCTAGGACATTACTGCCTCAGGAGACCTCCTTATTGCATCGAGACGAACATATTGCTGCGCCGCGCAAATTCAATCTTTTCGATGGTACTGCAGTTCTATTGTCACCGAAAAATCAATAAACTGGTTCAAGTAAGGATAGTTTGGATATTGTCAACCTAAAATATAAACATATTCCTCATAGTACCAACTTGGCGTCTGGACTAAGCACGTTCACATTGATAGTAAGATCATTATCATAATGGAATATGCTAGTAAGTAGGTACAATGGTATTAATGACACAAAAGCACGATGCCCACAAAGCACAAAGACAAAAGCTATTATTGTTATTTGAATTCTATCCGATTTAAAACCAACATCAGCTAAACTTAGTTTGCTAAAGTTTAATTCTCAAACTTACATAATTATTTTCTATTTAATTTTAAAATTGATTGTTCATATGGCAAGAATTATGTCGACCAATGATCACAATCAAAACAATGAGTATTATTTTCAAAAATATATGTAACTCGTATACACAATACGTGTGAAATAGTTGAGATATCTAAAGATTCTTACAAATGATCTACAGACAGCGCAACTGATTCAAATCACAGCCAGAGAGAAGCCAATAACTAGTTTTGTGATTTAGTATATTGAATAACGTAGATAGTATCGTACAGCAGAGTATTAATGCTCTCAATGGTATCGGCAAATCAGCGAAAAATTTGCAGGATGAAGGGTGAAAAGTTATAGGTTAAGTTCACAGTTGAAGACAAAGACTCAAGGCTTTTCATAAGTATAGAGCTGCCGTGAGGGCGCAGTGGTGGCATTTGTACATGACTCAGTGGTTTAACTCATCAGTAAGACACCCTTATAATCGTTCCATGTTCAATCGTCCAATATTCTATTTAAGTTTCCAATGTAATCCGATCTTTTCATGCAAATTTTTCGTGACGAGAGCACTTCGCCATGTTTCAAAGGTCAAGTTTTCTTTCATAAATATTTAAGGCGTTGGTAGTACCTACGACATTTTCTATTAACATGGATGAACCGTCCAGTAATACAAATTTGAAGATATAAAAAGAATATTAAAAATGCAAGGAAAAGGTCCGGAAAAAACAGGAATCAGTAAATCCGTGATCTTCAACATCCGAATCGGAAACCGAATGGAATTACCCTAATTACATAATTACCTTTTACAATAGCATTGGGAGCTGGGAACTTGTAACGTGTACCTTATAAATTATTCCCAGCCCCACTCCGATGGCGCCGTCGTCCCTTTGTTGCGTATTACTTTTAACGGCGTATTTAATACCTTTGTATTTCGCACAAAATATAGGTAGTAAAAAACGTTATTTTTGACGAGAAACAGCATGAAACTTCATATTTACCTATATAGACGGGTAATAGCTGTAGGTATACCTTAATCCCTGAATCAATATTTGATGTCCTCAGAACAACGGCAAACTAGACAGAAATTTCGTAAATAGGTAAACAATAATACCGACATATTTCATTTAATTCAATGGTCGATATCCGTGTCCTTGACATTAGTGTAGCCAACACTCAATAATCTTCTTTTCCCATCTCATTCCAACCACTCACCTTATTCCGCTTCCATATTCCCCGCTCTACGATACGTATCACACAATTTCAGCTCACTCATATAGAAATTCCAGGTGTATTTAGTGGTCACTATTTTCGTAGCGGTTCGTAGTAGTGGTTCGTAGTTCCGCTACGGACGCGTAGTACGGACGTAGCGGTGCGCGCCGGTCGACTGTCGCTTTTTGCGACGCGAACACGGACTGTGCTGCGCAGTACTCTCAGAATTTAGAGACAAATCATCATAGACTTGAACGTGTTAATACTACGACAAAAAAATAATGAATATTTAAACTAAGTTTAGATAGTTTTATACACATGTTTATTGATTTAATTTCCGTTCATCATTGAATTAAGAAACATTTCAAATTAGTCTCTGTGTTTTTATGCAGAAACACTTAAAAGCACGATGAACAATTATTATGACGTGATATCGCGCTTTTGACTCTTTCCCGTTGGTCCACAGTACCCACATATTTCTACACTTCTTGGCATAAAACTGATCAACTAAATATTATTGCAGTATCTGCGGATTACGTTTAGTCTGCATATCAAGGAGTGCACAGCCGCGCAGGCGCGAGGTGACGTCAGCGCCCCGCGCCCCTCTCCCAGCACGCTGTCCGTCTCCGGCCGGACATTTGTCGTAGATCAACTCGCCGGCACAGGTAAATACTGAATGCACAGGTTTGTAGCTGAAGTACTCTGGTGGAAGCAATTCAAATATAAATAGCACGAGCTGCATCGAGCTACTAACTATTTCAAACGCTATACGTAGCTACTGCGTTCCTTTACGTTCTACTCTGTGATGTTTTTTTTGTAGGAATAAAGCATTTTACACTATTCACTCACAGTTAAATAGTAGATGTTGAATACAGGTTTTGGTGAAAGCAGTTCTAAATTGCGTCTCCTCATGCTTCTCCTGCCAAAGACGATGTAGTATTATCGTGATATTTCATTTATCTATGCTGCTACCTATAAGTGCCTAGGTCCTATTTATTTCTTTTTTTTTTTAAATAGGTTTAGGTTTTATTTAGTTTTTACTATACTTTGTCCGCACGATGGTGGCAATTCCTATTAAATGTAATGTAAAGTTTAATTGGTAAAGTTGGGGATTTTTTGCGATGTATTCGACTGTGAACTTTGCTGCTCTAGTTTTAATATATTTTCCCGTGTTGTTTTAAGTTTTGTTGTGTAATTTTGGTGGTTATTTTTCCAATAAGGCGTTGTTGACGCGTGTATAAAATATGTGAATTAAAGTGAATAGTTCCTTTTTAATTTTATCGGAGGAAATCCATTTTTTTTTGACATCCATCTTTTGTTTAAAATTGACTTTAGCCTGAATTTGTGACATTGACAATACTAGTAACAAATTTAAACACTTGACACTTGCAAAATTGATCTCAAAAGAGACAGATACCATAAACAAAAAAAAAGAAGAGTTTGTAAAGTTCCCGGTGTATAAAAATCAAACATGATCATGACCATAATACCCAGGTTTGGTTAACATCCCCCAGATCTCTAGTTAGGTACTTAGTTACAATGTTCCCAAAATCTAAATAAGAGAGAAAATCGCAACACACAATATATCGTGTCTCGACACACCAAAGCGGAATTCTATGGAGCTCATATAAGGGAAGGGACCGGAGTTTTCCAAAGCCCTTTCTATTTGGGGTTGTCATCGGACCCCCGCTGTTACACTGACCCTCTGTGTAGCGACTCGAGGTGCAAGCTATAAGATACTTTGTTTATTAGTATTTTGATTGCTATGTACCTGTTTTTATGGTTTTTATAGTAAGTTCTTCTTATTGTGTCACTAGTTCTTTGAAACCAGTGTTCTGAGCCTTTGTTCGGTGAAGGACAGATTCTAGATTGGGCAGATTCGCTTCTCGACAGATTCTGGATTAAACAGATTCGTAAGATACGATATATAAGATACATAAGGGGGCCTACTCCGCGATAGAACGACCGACATTACTTTTGACAATTGATCTCGTAAACCTACTATTGGATTACTTACGGAGGACACGAAATTTTCAATTACACAACGAAACATCTGTGAATTCAACTGAATTTAAAGAACATTCGATTCCGATTATATCGTTTTCGTTTTTCGGAGTAGACACCAAGATTCGTAGATAGTGACAATATACGAAAAACTTGAACAAAAAAAACTACGTTTTCTTGAACACTGGCATGAGCCTTACTTGATACGTTGTAGTAGGTACACGTTTTGATATAAGTATTATATTTATGAAATATGTAAATTTTATGCTATTTCTTTGTAAAGTAAGCGTGTAACTTTCCCCTCGCTTATATTTTGCACCACAAACTAAGATTGGGAGCTATTAACAGGAATGCGCCAGTGATCGCGTGATAGTCTACCCCCTGCCCTAACAAAACAGCTTCGTCACCGAACACATTGTATCAACTCTCGCAGTGCTGCACTGCCATCATCCAGAATAACATACGAGTAGTTTTCTTTACGAAGGATGCGGAGAGTGGTTTTAACGAACGTTCTAAAATTATGCGCAGAATCGCAGCTTTCACTTTAATGTTTCCGTATCTAAACAGGAAATTAAATAAATAATGCTGGAAAATCCATACAGCATCATCTAGTCCCAAAGTAAGCTACTCAAAGCTTGTGTTATAGATACTAGATAACTGATATATTTAATACATTATAATACATAGATAGATATTTTTATCATACATAGAAAACACCCTGACCAACGGAACAAATTTCTGCAGATCGTACACTAATTTGTTCCGCGGCGGGAATCGAACCCGCAACCTCTTGCGTCGCAGGCGGACTCTCGCCCGTTGCGCCACTGAGGTCGTCAAAAGGAAAAAAACCAATAGTAAATTAAAATAAGAATAAAGGACCTTGCATAAAAAAAATTTTTTTGAAAATTGAATTGTTCATCTTGTACTTAAAATTTCAAGAGCTAGTTTACAATACCGATTATACACATGTTTCGCCTAAACATTCAAAAGCAGTCTTCACCGTACCAATCGGACAAAACATGTTTTCTTGAATCCGCGGTTACTTTACACATCCATCCCTGTAACCATTCGTCAACAGATATTAAAATTTAGATTGTCAGCTAACCGTCAATTTATGAATTATTTTGCCTGCACCCCTTTGTATCATTTGCGTAGCAGTTTTTGTGTTTCATTTATTGTTTTTGTACTCAAAATTATTGTATTCTTTTAGGTGTTTGTACATAATACTTTTGGTACTTGTATACAACATTAATCCCACATGGGTCCGTTGATGTCGTGGCACACGGTTTATGTGTAGATATAGACTATATTTACTAACAGACACTGTAGCACGCCAGTGGTTTTTTCATAAAACAAAGAGATGGTAAGTACCAATTTCCATTGAGTTAGCATGTCTGGAGTGAATCCATCAATTATGGAAGTCTATTCCATAAAACATAAGGAATGGCAAAGTTTTATTTATTATTATCGTTTTGGGTTAGTTTACTTCGACTTCCATGGCCTAGCTAGATGGTATCATATCGGTATTCAACTAAATATTACGCTTATTATTTATTAAGGTTGCTTACAAGCTGGTTTATTACGTTAGTCTAGACATTTGTGGGTGAAAAGCGGTAAGCATTTCGATCTGTGAGAAATTACTGTTAATTGAAATGGCTGATCTGCGCATATAATTTTAGTACTTACCATTAATGGTACTAATTATTTGGTAATTTGAAATTAGACCGAAAACTTTTATGTGTCGTCGGGTGTTAAATCACACAACAGAATCATGACATGACGACATTTCCGCGCAATTATAACACGACTTCATTGATCTCGTTTCTGCTGAGTTTAGGACACCCAACTTCTTGTCAGCACTAGGTATTACATAAGGTCGAGAGTATGCAATACTGATCAAAATAAGCAACACAATGACCTCTAAATAGCGTTACATAACGCTCAGAATACGTGGGTAGTGTGAGCACGGACACGACAGGCCCTGTTCGCGACAGTAATGAAGATCTATTGGGTGACCACCGAGCGCCAATTACTGATGTTGCGATAGGAAACAAGTGGAAGAAAGTTATTGGCATTCGAAATAGTAAAATGGAATGTGGCTACAGGAAAATAGAACCAAATTAAGGATTTTCGCAGTCTCATTTACCATAGAACAGTGATAGAACCAAATTAAGGATTTTCGCAGTCTCATTTACCATAGAATAAGTGAACTAGCTTTAGTAACCTTTAAATATTTTATTTAAATAGTCCTCGATCAGTTATAATTTATCGATATATCGTTTGTAACGGTTCTAAGATAGCTCAACAATTTTACATGTATTACCTATTATTAATTATCTATATGTTTCTGTACGTGAAAAAGGTTCAATGTTAAAAAAATAATTGAGTAAGTTAAAATCGTAGTGATTATATTCTCTTTGGTTAAAATGTTGACACTGGAGTGTAGCTCAAATTTTGTTCAATTTCAATCTAGATTTCATGAACTAAGTACTACTTCGATGTCTAAGTGAAACAAGATCTAATTATAATCCCTCTTGGAAGTATCTACAAAAAGTACTCAGACTTGATTCGACTGCTCCCCTCAATACTCTCGACCTGTCTCTTTCGATAACAATTTGCCTCGGTCCGTGATTTATACTCTTAATACCCTGCTGCGGTAAGTTACCGAAAAAAATTCTAAGAAAATAGATTTTGCTTTGTCATCATATTTTTTATTTAGAAGTATCGTAACTAGTACCAGTTTTTTCTTACAGATTTCAGGTGACATCTTTATTGTACCTAACTATAAAAAATACAGCATAAAAACTATAGAATAGGTGACTCTCCATTATGTCGATGAGTCCATCTCAATTGGTTTTCTCTACCTATTAATAAAACAATTATTTTTATTGATACGCTGAAAACAAAGTACCGAATGCAATGTAATAATAAAAAGCTTTAGTTTGTATTCTAAAAAGCATGGATTTAGGTACATCACTTGAACAAAGCCGCGTGAAAAATGAAACAACCTTCTTTTCTCGCAATCAGAACAAGGCCAATCCTTTATCGCTCGCTTCTCATATCTCATCTCGCGTGTTTCATTTTAGCTTTGCATAGCCATAATACACGAAGCAAGAGGGTAAGAGGATGCGTATTTGTGTGTTTGTTTATTGTTCTGTGTCACTACAACCTAATTCTGAAGTAGTAGGTAGGTAGCTACTAGAAGTACCTAATTAGTTTTAAATAATATTATATCAACTATTTGAAACAAATTTACAAACAAAACAAAGCTATCCACACGAGGTCACGCGTAGTTTTCCAATAGGCGCCCAGAACAAAGGAAAATTCAATGGCGCTAACTAAAAGAAATAAAGACAAAGCCAATGAAATTGCGACCTCCACCCCTGAGCTATAGATCCCGGCTAATTTAATTTTTCCCCTGTCCTCCGATGCACGTTACATTTTCACAATATAATTTACCTTTGATTTTACTCCCCCTGGATGGAGAAATAGCAGAAAAATAGCGGTGTTCCGAAGAATTTCGATTTTCTGCTCGTTGTTTTATAGAATTACAAAAACACCATACTTTTTTCATAAAAAATAGTTTACCTACCACACGAGTAAACCCGCGGCAACGGGTAGATAGAAAGAAACAAAAATGACCATTAAAATGAACACAGTAACTTCGAAAGAAAGATTTCATGGCAATTTATTCTTCGATACAAAAATCACGAACAACCTCACCACCGTCTAACCTTTTGCAATTTACATAGCCTGTCAATGATTCTTATAAAGATGCAACCGTCTTCAACGATGAAAGCAGAGTACATAATAGACTGCTTAAACAAGGTATCTTTTTTGTTTACCATACATATTGTTATATTTACCTACAGAATCAATATAGTATTTCACAATTTTAACTCTTATCTATTCACCCTGAAATAAATTAATTCTTAAAGTTCTTAAAGAGTTATTTGATTTTTAATCTCAAAGTCAAATATATTCATAGATTTACATCGTGAGATAAATTAACCCTAGGTACCTCTATTCATAGTAATTTATGCAAATAATCTTGCAACATAACAAGCCTCACGTATTAGAGCGTTCGAAAATGGTGACTCTATCTTTGATCGCCGCTTCTACAGCCATCTTTTCACGGCCGTCGCTTCTTGAATACTACATTTACGCAAGTAGGTGGGTAAAACACAATGTGCGGATCGTTCGCACGTCGCGTCGTCGGGATGATCAATCATAACATGCCGGAAAATATGTAAATTTGTTTTGAAAAAGTTACCGAAGCAATCTACGAAATCCTCCGTTCCAGGGATTACGAATCGAGATTTACCGGAGTGATTTTGCGGTAGAGTTTTCTGAATACAAGTGTCAGCTGATGGAAATAATTCTAGTTTTGAAATGTTATTAAAGTTGCTTGTATTTTTTAACCACTTACAAACAAAAATTATAGTTGAAAATTTCACATAGAGCCATCTTGTACTATGGGAACCAGATAGCTGGTAGATTAATTGTACCTAGTTATATTTTTTTGTAAATACATTCTATAGAATACAAATAAACACTTAATTAAGAATGCTCCTTTATCTGGTTTTGGCAAAAAAATATCTATAAACTTATTCACGAAAGATAGGCATATTTCAAACTATAGCTGAAGCCCGGCACGCATGGATTCTCAAGTTTCCTATAGACAAGTTGTTTGAAACCGTTTCTGCTTGAGAAAGCCACTAGAGCGCCACAACTCATTTCATACTAGTCCAAACGAGCATCACAATTTCGTGCTGGCTTGCTGGCGCTTCTAATCCAACTTCGCTAGCCAAATTTCAATATTGCACAATGTAATCTCATCAAAGTCATATAGGTACAGCGCTGTTTCTCAGATGAGTTAGCTGTTTGCGTTCCGCCGGATCTTACATTAAGATTTCTCGAGCATGAAGCAACGTAATAATAGCTTAGGATAACAGTTTCCAAGTTTCCGTGTACTCATAAAGTCCCAAGTTGTGACACCTATTGCTTTGGTACAGAGCTCTTGCATAATATGGTTGCATCATACGAGGTAACTACGATAAGATATTCTATGTGCTTGCAAGTAGGTTGTTTTACATTCATATAAAACTAAAACTTTGTGTAAAACACAATATAAGCTTCATTTATACGTAGAAAACTGCACGGCTCGTCTCTAGACACGCAAAATCTTTTCACAATCTAGATCCTAAAAGCGAACTCGATTTCGTAAAGCACATAGGTAGGTTCTTATTCATGGTAGAGTCTCGCTTTCCGGAGTTTCTAATTGACTCCCTTTATCAGTTTCAATCGCAAGTCCTCCTAAACAGAGTTAATAGTTTCGGAAGTAGGTATGCGCAATATACCGTCCACTTGGTCGAGGTAGTAGATCTACAAACGGTATCCCATCTCCACCATATTACCTACTGAATCAACTCACAACTCTCACGGAAATATTGAGCCATAGAATATATTCTATCATTTGTAGGTAGGATCCAAGAGAATACCGGTAGGTTTCCAACAAAATACATTTGAATGAATTTCACAATACCTATAATTTTTATTACTAGGTAAGTACCTTGCCTACGTAAGTAGAGAGATGAGATGCCGCGAGTATTACTCACAAGTTAAAATAACAGTAATAAACTATGTATAATATTTCTATAATTACATTACTCTGTAAATGTTAAGTTAACTACTTTACTTTGTCCGAGCTAAATTGATTCCGTGCCTGGACTGCCCTTTGTTATCGGCGTTAGAGCGATGTTGATAGTGACAGTGAATATTCTAGATAATCTGTACGAGATTCAGGCCAATCTCTATCAGAGTTAAATTTACCTACTAAGGAAATATGTTAGGATAATGTTTTATGTAGGTAGGTATACACCTAATTTAAATTAAATATGTAAGTACCTACTCAACTAACATTTGAATATCGAAACTAGAAAATTTACCGATAGGTATTATTATGAGAGTACAGGAAACAATCATACGAGCTCGATGAATGGAGAACTTACCAAAAACTATTACAACTACCAATAGATTTGATATTCACACAATACAATTTATCTAAGTGTAAGTTGGTACTCTGCTATGACGTCGAACAAGACTTTTCCAGCTAGATTGATTAAAAGTTACTTTACCTACAAATAAATTCCAAATTCCTATTTCTAAAGTCCGAAAATAACAAATTGCCATCTAGTAGGTAGGTAGCTGAATGGTAAAATTCAATTGAAAACGAGGAATGACCGCATGTGGATTTCAAATCGGGAGCGAGAACCGTTATTTGAGATCGAAAACTATTTGACCACAATAGATTACCCACCCTCCGCTCCTAAACAATTTTTCACTCGTAAAATTGTATATGGGTACAAGAGAAAGTAATGTTTTGAATAATTACTTACTGACTCTACTGTTTCTTTCTTTCTATCTACACAACTCTGCTGGCAAATTCGCAAAGTCGTTATTGATAAGATTTTTAACATCAGTAGGTACCTACTTTATTTACAGAATGAATAAGATTAGCGACTTAAGTATTTTTTTCTTCACAATAAAACTTTTAAATACTTACCTACGGAGAAAATTACTGAAAAGGCTGGCAACTTTACCTCGTTGCGCGTTGGTTAGCTATATTGATAACTAATAAGTAGGATTACTTTATTATAGGCCATATAGGTACCTACATATGTATATATACCTATTTTTATCTTCAGCACCTAACCTAAACTAAAATCTACTGGCCTGGATAAATTAATTATACATTTCAAAATCCCATTTAGGTACTTATACCTAGTAATTTATTTCAAGTCATTGTTTACGCATTGAAGTCATTCAACTTACCTGGTTGGGTTATACCTACTTAAAAGCAAAATGTTGACGCTTTACACATTTACCTGCTTACTGAGACTAATATTGCCTTTTCATGAATACTGCTACAGTTTCTACTATCTCACAAACATGGTAGCTGTGTGCAAAATATTTTTCAGTTGACAAATGTGAGCATTGGCGTGAAAAATGAAATCGTTATAAAAATCGGTTGCCATCGTGACAGGCTCGCTCGGTAACCTAATAGGTTCGCTGATTGAAAGTTGAAACATCGTGCGTACGAGTATACTGCGTAGTGCGGTACCGATATAAGTTGCTGATTATTTTAGGACAATTAGGTATGGTCTAACTAATTGTACGACTAAGAAAAAGTTGGATCATAATACACCTAGGTACCTCTGGGTACCTATTACCATATTAAACCGTATTTTTTTCCGGGATCAAAAGACTTCCAGACTTTAATCTATATCTGTGCCAAATTTCATCCAGATCCGCTTAGCCGTTTCAGCGTAAAAGAGTAACAAACATACATCCATACATTCTTACAAATTTTCGCGTGTATAATATTTGTAGGATTATATGTATAGGTTTATATAAAAGCACATCAGAAATTACTATCGAGGTGGAAACATTTGAGTGGTTTCAGCAGAAGCTCAAAATAAAATCTCCGTTACACGCCCCAGTTACCCGGCCGGAAGATACGCCATTCATTCAGCAGCCTCACATGTAGTCTTGGTTTCACTCGGGGAAATGGTAAATGACATAGTACTCTTAAGTATGACACACTGATATTATGGTGGGGACCAACGGTATTTAAATACTTAAAATTTAATTAGTACCCTCAATTAAACTTCCCGTGGGAATAACCCTCTTATTAGGGGTGAACGTAGGGATAAGTACCTAAATTTTCAATGTAATAGTAGGTACCAATAAACATTGTCTACACATCGAACTTTAGAAAATCGTCATTGTCTCGTATCACGCAACAAAATAAAAATTTTTCTTGTTAGTCTGTTTTTTGTAATTGTTTTTCTATTGCGATGGAAGTGCGAGTAGATAGGTACCAGCAGTGTTTTCTACCTGGCTTTAAGTTATTGCGGCAACATTTTGTATTTCCGTGACGGGGGCTCGGGTTACGGAATCCTGTGCCTTCGATTAATTCCGTCCCACCAAACTCTGGAAACGTTTTACATTCGTGATACAAGGGAATATAAGGCAGAAACCAATAAGTGCATACATTAAGGGAATCAGCCTGTAGCTACGATACTGAAAAAAATACTTACTACCAATTTTTACTTTATATTTATTTGTATCTTTTATATCATTTGACTCTTACTTATTCGTTACTACTTACTAAATCACAAAAAACCGAGGATTTACCATCTGAAAATTGCACAGACTCAAACTTAGTACGTCTTATAACGGCTTATACTTACCTACTCGTTGCTAGTATGTATAGGTGCTATGTGAATATTCCACGAATAGCAGAACTAACAGTATTTATGATAGTTATAGAATAACTATCCGCAATTTTATGAATTGTATGTACCTACCTACTTAGGTTCTTACCTGTAAAACACTATCGTTAAAAATGTAGCCACGGGTGTGAACGTTGGGACAAACAAGCTCATGTTCACAACACAATGAACTCATTCAATATAGGTACCTATTCAATAAACTCTGTCCCACTTCTTGATTAATTTAAATATGTAATTCTATTGTATCCCTCTATATAAATACCAAGGAATTAGAAATATAAATGAGTCGATTTCTAAAACCAGTACAAGTGACATCTAAATCAGTTTGTAAATTAAGGTTATAAAGGCAGGTAAGTCTATCGGAACTGGTGTCTTACCACAAGCTCTTCGGGCAATACCAAAATAATAAAACTGTTACATTTCGTACCATTAAAAATTGTATGGAAGTAGTGTTATTTATTTCAAGCTTGAAACTAAGGCGTTTCTGTAACATGATGGTTTGTAAGAGCTTGTTGTGGTAGGGTGAAGAGGAGTTTTTCATAGACTTTCTATTGCTAAGTTAAATGTAGTTTAAAATGTAACCATCTATTGTTCTTAGTAGTAAGGAGGCTCTAGTTTACGAACTATAGCACCAATTCGATAAATTTTACGTCACATAAAGTTGCTACCAACCCGGCCCTCTAAACTGTGCGAGCAATTTATGCTTCAATTTATTACAGGTTGTAGAAAATTATTTATTAACTGAGTTTCAAACTTACGCTGGAACAAGTTTGCAATAAAAACATCGAGTGGGTTTTCTCTTCATTATTCATTAGAATTTTAAATTAATATTTCTGTGGTTTCAACGAGTAATGAAATACAGAATACTAGTGCAGAATAAGTAGAACATAATCATGGTTAATATTCTAATTACTTAGTACCTCCATGGTTTTGGTAAGGCAAGTACCTACTGCTTACGTACAGGGATTTTCGATGCTGTGTTTTCCTGGAATAAATTTTTCATTTTCGTTAACTTGAAAAAGTTGTAGGTAATATGTAAGGCAAACTAGTGAAGTCCACCATTTCGTATAATTTTCTTAGAAAAATTTAAGTCCATATGCAACACTAGCTTCTGCCCACGGCTTCGCCCGCGTTGTACCTTGAAAAACAAAATTAAACTTTCATCCCCTATTTTATCCCCTTGGGGGTAGAATTAATCAAAATCCTTTCTTAGCGGATGCCTACGTCATAACATCTACCTGCATGCCAAATTTCAGCCCGATCCGTCCAGTGGTTTGGGCTGTGCGTTGATAGATCACTATGTAAGTCAATCAGTCACCTTTGAGTTATAATAATTTAGATTTAAATGTATAAACTGTATGCAACATTTAAATGCAGGTACTCATATCATCTCTGTATGAAACATACCTACCTTGAGCACTCTACGACTAGGCTGTGCATAATTGCTATCAGTCATCCATTAGAACTCAAGTGCCTATGCTTATTACGATCGCGATGCAAAGAGCAACCAATCAAGAATGACATAAAGTAGTTACGTAGGGTACCTACTTACAATAGATTTGGTAGTTATTATTTTTCTTTCATTCTAGACGATGCCTCCTCAAGTGGACCCGGTTGTTAGCGGGGTGCTCTTCGAGTCAGACGGCCAGACCGCCGACCTCGGGCTCGACAAGGATGTGTCGGTGCTGAAGAAGGCGACCCCGAGGAAACACGAGCTCGTGTGGTTCAATATATTGTGGTTTCTATTCCTGCATATTGGGTCGGTTTACGGACTGTATTTGGTGTTCACCTCGGCTAAATGGCAAACCAATGTTTTCGGTGAGTAGGTATATTTTAATAAGTCAATAATTAAAATATGTAAGCAACTTACATAGCAGAAGAAAACTACGAGATGTTTTCATAAACCAATGTACCTACAGAGGGGATCATCATCATCATCATCATCATCAGCCTATAGCAGTCCACTGCTGTATAGTACACAGAGGGGATAGTTAAGATTTAATAGCTCTGTGCCTACCTACCTACCTACGTCCCCTTTTGAATGATGAGGGGACAGGTAGAACCTTATGAATTAATAAAAGATCTATATGGGGACATATAGAACTTTTATTAATTGATACGGTTACAAAACAAAGAGTTACAAAGAGGGGGACAAATAAAACGTTTTTGTCCCATCTGTCCAGTCCCCCCAAGGGGGACAAATGGGAATAATTCGTATAAGCCTGGTGAAACACGTACGTACGTAGGTACGTAGGTACGTGTTTCACCAGGCTTATGCCGTGCCTGTAGAGGCACGGCATTTCTTTACAATGCTTACAAAAATATATTTCCAGCCTTTGCTGTTCACTTGATGTGTGCCATTGGGATCGGTGCTGGCTCACATCGCCTCTGGACTCACAGATGCTTCAAAGCCAAGACTCCTCTGAGGACTCTTCTTATGATCTGGCAGACTATGGGTTTCCAGGTAAATAATTTAAATTCAAATTCAGTTTATTATACCTACTCAAAATAAGCTAACAGATAATAATTATCCAATGCGTTATAGAGGAACAGATGAGTGATATGATGAGTGAGGCCGCTCTCAAATTTGAAAGGATCTATGTAGGTACCTACTTAATCACTTAACAGCAAAAACATATCCCATAAAAGTAAGTTAGGTACCTACCTAAACTTTTATAATAACTAACAACCTTTTATCAATTTATTACGAGTAATACATAAACTCACACATCAAAAATTTGTTATGGTAATTTTTCAAACGAGAGAGTAATTTCCATTTGTGATGTTAGTAGATATACTTATCCATAAATTAACTAGATGAATAACAACTTACTTAACTTAAATAGGTACCTACCTACCAAAAAAATGAGCAAAAACATCTAATATCGCTAGCCTTTGAGCTGGCTTTAACAGTTAAAACAAATATTTAAGTATTAAACTGAATATGAATATTCAAATAGGTAGGTAAGTAGGTCGTCTTTGAAATAACAATTTTCACTCTGAAAATTAATTTCTCAGCAGCTGCTATGTAGTAGGAGGTTGTTTTCATCAATCAATCCTGCTTTTGTTAGTATTATCAACGCTTTTAAGGTTAATTTAGATAGATTTGAGTACCAACTCAAGCTGAAAGAAGCTTAGTATCAAGAGCTATCTTACAATTGCCTGTTAATTAGTAATTACTTAGAACCTCATTAATATCACTTGTGTTGTGTACCTATACCTATCCTTTTTGACAACCTCAGTGGCGCAGCGGGCGAGAGTCCGCCTGCGACGCAAGAGGTTGCGGGTTCGATTCCCGCCGCGGAACAAATTTGTGTATGATCTGCAGAATTTTTTTCCGTTGGTCTGGGTGTTTTCTATGTATAATAAAAAATATCTATCTATGTAGGTATAGAATGTATTAAATATATCAGTTATCTAGTACCCATAACACAAGCTTTAAGTAGCTTTCTTTGGGCTGGATGATGCTGTGTGGATTGTCCAGCATTATTTATTTATTTATTTTATTTCTTCATAGTCGTCTAATTTCACCGTTTATAATTTTCTATCTATAGGTTGGTATTTGGTATTATTTATTTATTTATTTATCCATAATTGCCCCACAGGACTCGATCTTCGAATGGGCCCGCGACCACCGCACGCACCACAAGTACGCAGACACAGATGCCGACCCTCACAACGCGGAGCGCGGCCTGTTCTTCTCTCACATGGGCTGGTTATGTTGCAAGAAGAGTCCCGAAGTCATTGAGGGAGGCAAGAGGATTGACCTCAGCGACCTGTACGAGGACCCTGTGGTTATGTTCCAGAGAAAGTGAGCATTTATTGGAACATTTTTACCGAGTAAAAAGGATATAACATTATATTTCAACTAGCTTCTGCCCACTGCTTCGCCCACGTGGTACTTTCAAAAGCAAAACCAAATCTATCCCGCGGGAACCGTACATTTTTCCGGGATAAAATAGCCTATGTGTTCTTCCAGATTATAATCCGTTCAGCCGTTTCAGCGTGAAAGAGTAACAAACATACATCCAGATACCCAGACATTCTAACATCCTGACATACATACATCCACACATTCTTACAAACTTTCGCGTTTATAATATTAATAGGATGGTAGATATAATACATACCTATACCTACATAATATTCGGCCATAAAAAAGATACGGTCAATGCGTTTGAAGCTGAAAACCTCTAGTTTCTTCCATATGTTTTTCTTCAACGTTTAAGACAATAAACGGCATCCTGCGAGTCAAAAGTTCCACTTTACGTTGCATTGACGAGCATAATATACCTAGGTATTTTAGCGAGTTACTAATCGCTACCACCAATGGCTCGTTCGAATAAATTTTAACTCCAGGCATTACTTGAAAATTATGCCGCTTCTTTGCTTCGTGCTGCCAACGGTGCTACCCGTCTACCTGTGGGGAGAGACCTGGACGAACGCATTCTTCATCCCCACTATACTCCGGTACACCTGTGGTATCAACGTGGTCTGGAGCGTCAATAGCTTTGCACATCATTACGGCTATAGGCCATATGACAAGTAAGTTTCATTAGATCTTCAAACAAAAGTGCAAGCAAGAAGTTGGTAGGAAGATAGATAACTATTATTCAAACACAAAAAGAAGACATCATTGGATGACCTATTAAAAAACTATAAGTAGGTAGGTTGTATGAAACCAACGTAGTAAGTTTATGGTCAACCAACACAATATGCATGCTGACCAAATCCGGATAACAAGTTAGGGTGCCTCCTTCAATATTTAAAAAAAAAGACAGTATTTGTGGTCAACACAATTGAATCGGCTTAACTTGCTTACCTACCCATGAATATGTAGCGATAGTCATCCGTAAACAATTGCATTATTAATTAATTAGCCAAATGACTATCCAGTAATGCCATGTAGGTAGGTAGGTGAGTCTAATAATTTAATTAAGTACCTACTTAATTAAATTATTAGACTAACTAGATGTGGGATAGGCAGGCAAGCACATCTTTTCTATTTCAAGGTTCGCTTCCGTTAGTATTTTGAAAACTGGGTGGAGCTTCGATAGATTTTTTTGTTTGAAACATTTACGATTGAAAAACTTATATAGGTATTTATTTGCAATGGGTAGGAAGGTAGGTTAATCCAGTTAAGTCATTGATTTAGGATTCGAAACGATAAATCATTGAAAAGAAATAACTAGGCCTAACAACACCTGCACTATTTGTTCAGATCCTTGAATCCCCGAGAAAATATTGGAGTGTGGCTGATCTGCGTGGAAGGTTTCCACAACTACCACCACACGTTCCCGTGGGACTACCGCGCGACCGAGAACCCACTCTTCAATATGCTGACCCCCACCATCATGTTTATTGATGCTATGGCCCTGGTGAGTTAAAAATCGAAGTAAGTTTACTTATGTATCTAGGTACGTGTAAAGCTTGAAAACAGTAAATAATATAAAGTACCTACATACTGAGAGGCCATGCAAAAAAGTAGTTTTAAACGGAATACCAGTTCACAAGACTACAAATGTGGCGCACAAGTTTATAAGTTCGCGTCAAGTGGCGCCATCTAGAAGTAAATCTCATGAATCCAGGCGAAAAATATGGCGGTTAGGTTAGGTTATAAAGAAAACGGAAGAATCTGCCAACGGACGGAGGTAAAACCGTTACAAAAAAATTCAAAAAGTTTCAATATCCCACTTCATAAAAATACTTATAAAAATAAAACTAGATCACTTAGCTTGTTTCTGTAAAAAGTAATATAATCTTGGATATATTTACTGTGTTTTACACACAAAAACAAGATCTATAAATTTACAAACATAAAATCTTATTGGAATTACGTAAATACATCCTGCAGGATATACACCTCCTTGGTCCTACTTGACATAAATACTTATAAAAAGAAAACTAGACCACGTAGCTTGTTTCTGTAAAAAGTAATGTCATTTGGGGTATTTTATCTGTGCTTTAGGACACTAAAACAACCGAGAATGACAACAATTTATTTTTATGAGTGAACTGCCGACAACCATTGTTTCGCTAGTCTATGACGTCATCCATGACTCACACTTATACATATTACCAAAGACGCAAGGAGATATTTTAACGGCTTCTACAGACCGGAAATTTATCCCGCTTGCTAATAACATAAACTTGTTCAAACAAAAGTAAACTCTATCACACCGAAATTTGAGTTTCAAGTGGCTCGGCTGCAAGAACGCCCCGGGCGTTTCCGCCCGTTGACAGGTTTTACGTAAGACTAGGTAGTACGGTCTATAGACTATAGCCTGCTCAAATAAACGATTAATGCATTTAGTAACTATAACAGATCACTGGAATAATGTAACAACCAGTAAATCTCATGAGACTTGTTTTTTTTTCAGATTGGTCAAGCTTATGACCTCAAGACCGTAACACCGGAAATTATAAAGCAGCGTACACACCGCACAGGTGACGGCACGCATCATCTCTGGGGTTGGGACGATCCTGAGTTCAATGAGAAGCTCAAGGAGAAATACGGCCAAGTCAATGGCAAAACCGAAAGAAAGTCAGCGTGAATCGAGTTTTGTTATTGAGCAATTAGTAGACACTTTGTAATTACCTAGTTGTAATCTGATTCTAGAGTAAGAAAACATAATTATGTGTAAGTAGGTACCGAGTTAGTAATAAAATACAAATAATATCATACTTATTTCAAGCTTTTTAAGTAAAATTATTATTCAACCAACCAAGGATATTCAGCCAACCTAGGTACCTATCTAAATAAATACTTAGTATTTATGTAGGTAATAGGCTAGTTTAAGTGCCTACTTAGTAAGTTCTGTAGGTCTACCATGAGTTGTCACATTTAGATCGGCTGACGTTACTACAGTAGTAATAGTACGTTACTATGACATCTGTCGAAATTGTTACTCATGGTACCATATTCGAAGCAAGTTAATGAGCGCAAACTACAGTCGCTGTAGTACGCTGTGACGTAGGATAGTTAGCTACGTGAGGTTTTAGTACCCAACTATCCGCTAGAGGCGCTGTACCAAGTTTTCATACATTTTTTCAACTACAGTCGCTAGCGAGTGTAGATTGTGAAAAGTCATGGTAGACCCTCTGCACCAAAAATAAAATTGTTAGGTACCCACCATACCTACCTCCACTCCACCCCTTATCAGGAAGATGCTAGGAAGCTAAGTCGGTAGGTACCTACAGTCGCGAACTTTAATTTGGGACCCATTTCCTTGAAATGTTCTAAGAAAACTCAGAATGCAATAAGGTTGAAAGTTTAGGCCAATAATTGTGATTAAATGTTGAATGTAGACAGAGACATTTTATATAAGTATTACCAATCATTCCTTGTCTTATTGAATTTATTGACGGTTTAGAAATAATAACCTCTTATCGTAGTGATTAGGTACTGTAGAATCCGCTATTCTACTATTTCTCTGTTATTAAATCCGGCTCACACATACACCAAGTACCTACCTTCTCGTGCCCGTCCTCACCCGTGTTGCCGCCATTCGTTACCGGGCTTTTTCCCGCGTACCTCCGTTGACGTTGACAGGTGCATGACGTTGGCAGACTACTAGTCACTTGTGTACGTGAGACAGATAATTATATTATCTAATAACTAAATAGATACAAACACTACAGGTACATTATTTTTAATCAATATTCTTTTTGTCTGTCAGTGACAACAAGTCAGTGGCAATTGATCGGAGTAAATCGGAAATAATCGTGTCAGCCTCGTTCTATCGTAGGTATCTTTATTAGCTACTAGCTGTCCCGCTCGCGACTTCGTTCACTTAAAGTATCTAAACTGAGTTTTAAACAAATCACACTAATAAAAAAATTCCATACATAACTTTGACCATCTTTTTACCCTTTTTAGAGGGTTATTTTGGAATATCCAGAAATACGTGTCCATTCATTTTGCATTTACAGTACACAAACAAAGTTTCACACCAATCGCACCACCCGTTAAAAAGTTCCCATACAAACATTGACCCCCCATTTGACCCCTTTTTAAAGATTATATTTAAAAATCCTGAAACACGTGTCCATTTATTTTGCATTTACAGTGCACAAACAAAGTTTCATGAAAATCGCTCCACGCGTTAAAAAGTTTCATACTAACGTTTTCACCCTTTTTCACCCCCTTAGAGGTGGATTTTCCAAAAATCCCGCCTTAGTGGGTGGTTTTGTTATAAAAGGAAACCACCTTCCAAATTTCAGCTTTCTAGCTTCAGCGGTTTCGGCTGGGCGATGATCAATCAGTCAGTCAGTCAGTCAGTCAGTCAGGTTAAGCTCTTATATAGATATAGATTACAGTAAAGGTTTTGCCATTCGATATTCCACCGTAGGGGGGTCCCAAATTAACGATTGTGACTGTATTTCGACGACCTCTGGGACGCAACCGCTTGCGCCGCAAGAGGTTGCGGGTTCGATTCCCGCCGCGGAACAAATTTGTGTACGATCTGCAGAAATTTGTTCCTTTGGTCTGGGTGTTTTCTATGTATAAAAAAATAACTATCTATGTATGTAATGTATTAAATATATCAGTTATCTAGTACTCATAACACAAGCTTTGAGTAGCTTACTTTGGGGCTAGATGATGCTGTGTGGATTGTCCAGCATTAGGTATTTATTTTTTTATTTGTACTTAGGTACCTAGGTACTTAATATTATTATGTCCTAAAATTTTGACTGACTGAAGTAATACGACAGTAGGTAATCTGAACAACTAAACTTTACTTCTTCTCACCTTACTAGCCCAATAAACTGAAACAAAGCTGAGGTACCTACCTACTACTTTTCTTTGTTTGATCGCAGCTGGTACCGCCATATAAGCGATAAGCGAAAATCAATATCAGCCTCTCCATTAGCGGGGTGTAATTAATGCAACGCAATCATAGTGCTGTTACTACTGGCACATGCGCTAGTTAGAACCCTATTACTTAGGTACCTACATAGGTAAGTAGGTAGGTATGCTTTTAGGTATCCCCTCTGTGTAGGTATCTATCCAATAGGTAACCTAATTAATCGATTTACGTCTCAGCGGTGGAAGGAATATAAAGATTCCAAGCATCTCCGTAACAATGGGTTCGATGGCTAGAGAGAAAAATTTAGATGATTGAATCAAACTTCTAAAATATAGATAAACTTATGGTAGGTAGGTACCTACATCTACCTTCTACCAATAATTTATTTTTCACTAATGCATCTGTCTCTTTTGAGATCAATTTTTGCCAAGACAGGCCAAGACCAAAGGACACAGAATCCCAGGTCTGATAAATAAGCTGCTAGAAAAAACATGAATTTTGTGTGTCAAATTTGAAGTTAGCGAAAAATAAAAACCAGATGTTTTGATGACAATTGTCAATGGCGTCTGCTGTCAGTGTCAGATTAATGTAATTAGAAATACCTACCTACACAACAGGTCGGCCAGCAAAAGTGGGTATTTTTATTGTATTTGTACAATACAATTTGTACAGTACCTTTAATTAAATACAATACAACAACACACCTGCCCATTTAACTTGAAATAAAGCATTGTAGGTACTTCTAGACTGTATAAAAAAAGAAACTTGTGCGTGCGAGATAGTAGAGTGATAAATTTTATGTCTGCTAAATAGTTCGAAGAGAGTTCCACTAAGAAAATAGGAACAGAATGCTATCTTCGTTGATAAAAGAGCATCAAGCCAAACAAGCAGCCAAGCGAGTGGTACAAGGTATTAAATAATACTAATCGTTTTTTTCGATTAACATAATTATAATGCTCATAAAAACTCCAAAAATTTATGAAATCAGTGCAGCTGTGACGTTATAGGTACTTACTTAAGTATATATAATACCTCTCTACTGCAAACAAATATTGGTGGACATGCCAAAAGAGCAATCTATTTACATAGGTACTAAGTACCTTACTAGCGCATGGAAAACCTATGGGAAATAGACAAATAATATATCCATCCACAAAACAATAGGTAAGTTCTATTTGTAAACATTTCAACTCCTTTCATTGTTACAGAACAAAAAAGAAAAGAATGTATTGCAGCAGCTAATGATTTGACACAGGCACTCGTTGACCACCTAAATGTAGGGTAAGTTAACAATTGCTTTATAATAAATGTTACATTAGCTAATTAACATAGCTAAATTTCTAGTTTTTGTGCATGTTTATTTTCTAAGTTCTGTAGACGTGTCTAGTCCCTACTAAGTATTAAAAATGATTATCAATTTCAGAGTTGCTCAAGCTTATTTGAATCAAAAGAAGCTAGATGCAGAAGCAAAATTACTACATCAAGGAGCAATAAACTTTGCTAAACAGACACAACAGTGGTTGGCGTTGGTAGAAAATTTCAGCAGCTCTTTAAAAGAAATAGGAGATGTGGAGAACTGGGCTCGTAGTATTGAAAATGATATGAAGATCATTACAGACACATTAGAGAAAGCCTATGAAACAACCCGGGAACAATCTAGTAGTAGTCAATAAAGTTCTTAAGTCAAAAAATTTTATGGTGGTGTACTTATATTTGAAAAAAAATATTTAATGTGAACACCTGTGAGGATTATCTTAAAGGCTGTATAAAAATTAGGTACCTAACAACAATGTAAAGTAGGTAGCAGCCTAGAAGATACCTACCAATAGGTATGTAGGTAGGTACATAGAAATAATTAAAAACCCTTGATGTATACCAGCTAAGCTAGGAATCATTGAAATGAAATATTGTACCATTTTTACAACACTGAACAATCTATGAAACAAGATTGATCATCCATAAATAAAGGGCAATTCAAATTTCGTTAAGTTTATTTGATTCCTCTTTGCCTTTGGCCCTTGGCTTTGTTAGCTATTACTCTTGGTTTACTGAATTAATCCCCCACCAGTCAGTGCGTATTATGACAATTTTCAAAAATAATGGGCGTTTTCCCCACTAACATTTTGTAACCTGGTTGGTGAGGATTCACATACTACATCACAGCCAGCAGCTGTCCCTTTGGCAACCAAAATGCCATCAAGTGACGTTGACGTTGACATATTTTAATGTCAAAAACACATGTTCAGTGTTTAGTGTTGGTTGGTTGGTTATTGATGAAATGAAAATGAAATTATATTCTTATCTTATCGCAGGAGCGTGTGCGTGCACTGTTTCTATGATAAACTAAACTTACTAGTGTTTCTTGTGATGTCTGACTGTTAGGACGTCTTCGTTCATATTGATATTATTCTACTGTGTTGAAGGCTGGAACTGGGTCATCATGTCTTTAGATTCTACGCCCAAGGTACTCTCGATACAGAGCCATGTAGTACATGGTTACGTTGGGAACAAGAGTGCTGTTTTCCCTCTGCAGGTAAACTAACGAAATTAATGTTAATTAGAGGTACCTACCTACTTACTGAAAGTTATACCTAGGTACTTACCCATCTATTTGATGATCTTAGGTATCCAACAAAAAAAAGACCTGACATGAGAAAAGGCATGACCATGACGAATTATGATGTAAATAATTGCTGTTCAAGGATGTAGGTTCGGAGACAACATTAACACTAATTGCACTTGATCTTGCATGAGGGCAAGGTTTCTAGTTAGATACATCTTGGTCATAAACGAAAATAGTTAGCACTCAACCAATATCTTAATATAAGAAAATATATTTTTAACTCTTATGTTTATTTTCAGGTACTAGGTTTTGAAGTAGACTTTATAAACACAGTACAATTCTCAACACACACGGCTTACAAGCATATCAAAGGGAATGTTCTTCAAAATGATGAAATGGTTGACCTGGTTGAAGGTTTAATGTTGAATGATGTGGACTACTACACACACTTCTTGACCGGATACTCTAGGTCTCCTGATTCGTTGAAGCAGATTGCAGAGATTATCAAGAAATTGAGACTAAAAAATCCAAACTTAACTTATGGTATGTGTACATGTAGAATATAGTTTATTTATTTCATGTGTAATAAAAATGTATGCATATACAGTACTTATGATATTTACTAATCTAATAATGACAAGGTATTATTATAATCCTATCATGTTGGCAAATGAGATGCAATTAATTGTGGTGCAATAATTTCATTTCCATATTGGATAATATTTTGATTAGCTTAGTCTATTTAGGTGCCATTTCCAGCCTAACCCAAAAGTTAAAACACTGATGTCTTTGCTTCAGAATTCAAATAACCTTTTAAAAAATGTCACCACTAGAGTTTAGCAGAAACTTACAATGCACACTAACATAAAACTATATTTTCAGTTTGTGATCCAGTTATGGGGGACAACGGGGAAATGTATGTTCCAGAAGACATTCTTCCCGTCTACCGAGACATTGTAGTCCCCCTGGCAGATATCATCACTCCAAACCAGTTTGAAGCAGAGCTTATCACTGGTCTCAAAATGGAAGATTTGAATGGAGCTATTAAAGTTATTAAGACATTGCATGATAAAGGTGTGAAGACAGTGGTGTTGTCCAGTACAGATCTTGGTGGTGCTGACGATATGATTGGACTGGCAAGCAGTGGAGGTAAAAATATATCTACTAACCTTAAGGTTTATATGTACGGAAACACAAGCTTCCGCCCGCGGCTTTGCCCGCATAATACCTTGAAAAACAAAAAAAAATCAGCGGGTACCTTACATTTTTTCGGGATAAAATGTAGCCTATGTGTTATTCCAGACCATAATCTAGATATGTGCCAAATTTTATTCAGATCCGTTCAGCCGTTTTAACATCAAGACATCCTCACAAACTTTCGCGTTTATAATATTAGTAGGATAAGCGAGAGGAAATTCATAAAATCAGTGAATAGTTGTGTCAAAATTTGCAAGATGATGAAGAAGGCAGAAGAAGACGCCCATTCTGTCACCTTTTATCGACGTCACTATCAATCTTGAACGCCGTTTGCACCGCACTTTGCGTTTTTGCATAATACATCGTAGTAGATACATGGTAACTTCGTTTTTTATTAATAGTTAGTTTTATTTCTAGGATCATGTTATAAAATCCAGATTCCAAAGAAAGACGCGACATACACGGGAACTGGCGATTTATTTGCAGCGCTATTCCTTGCATGGTGGTACAAAACCAACCATGACGTGAAACTGACCCTTGAGAAAACGATAGCAACGCTTCAGGCTATCGTCAATGATACCTACAATAAAGCTAGAGGTGACATAATCTTAGTTTTCTCACTGTCTAACAAACTCCTTTATCTAAAAATGTTTTTTTAAAATATGCTGTATATCTAATATACAAGTACCTACCTACATTATGTACATACATTCTGATCTATTAGCTCATTATATGATTTAACAGCTCCATATGTAACTAATTCACATCTTTGATTGAGGTGACAGTATTTAGATGTGTTTATTTTGTATGTATCATCTCTTTACTTTTTTCAGAGCTTCAACCAATTGGCAAAATTCCGCCCAAGCTGATTGAGTTGAGACTTGTCCAGAACAAATCTTGCATAGAAAACCCAGAGATAGTTATACAAGCAGTGAAAATAAACTAAGAACAATTTGTTGCCTGATCAAAGTAGCAAATAGAAGAATTTAATAGAATGAGAAATCATGGTAAGAATTTTTACTGGCACTTCACTTGTCAGTAATAAGAAGGTACACTAAGTACCTACCTACCTAAATATATATCTTAGCGTTTTCGTGTTTTATCGACGGGTAACACACCAAAACTAAACGACAGCTAAAAATTGGCACTACTTCCAATTTTTTAGCTGTCTTGTGTGGTTCTTTTCAAGATCTAGAGATAAAATTCCAAAAATTCAACCTCTAGAGTGCAGTCTGGGAGGGTCAAGTTACATTGTGCAAACGCACTCGCTGGGAGTATTATATAGGTGTGTATGATGATTATATAGCGGGTATGAGCCAGTGTCAAACTCTGGTTACAACTTGGAGTTATTAATTTCGTGAAGTGCTAACTCATTGTTATTTACTAGATAAGATAGATCACCGTGATAGTTTATTATTATGTGCTGTGTTTACAATAAGACAATAATACTGACGCATTTAATAGACAAACACTCTCGACATTGACATGAATTCAGAAGTTATTTGAAGCAAAACATATCGCGTAGTTATATAATAGAACAAAGGTATTTAAAACTCAGATTATTAATATCAAAAACGAATAAAATTGTTGTTGAGTAAATCTACTATATAAAAGGACTAGCTGTCCCGCCCGCGACTTCGTTCACTTAAAGTAGGTATCTAACTAAACAAATCCCATAATAACTTTGACACCCAATTTTACCCTTTTTACGTAATCCAGGAATACGTTTCTATTTATTTTGCATTTAAAGTATCCAAACCAAAATTAAGACCAATCGCACCACCCTTTAAAAAGTACTCATTAAAACATTGACCCCACATTTGACCCCTTTTTGAAGTTTACATTGAAAAATCCTGAAACACGTGTCCATTTATTTTGTATTTACAGTAAGTACACAAAGTTTCAGACTAATCGCACCACCCGTTAAAAAAATCCCATACAAACATTGACCCCTTTTTTAGAGTTATATTGAAAAATTCTGAAACAGGAAACAAAGTTTAAGGCCAATCGCACCACACGTTAAAAAAATTTCATATAAACATTGACCCCCCCATTTGACCCCCTTTTTTAAAGTTGTATTGAAAAATCCTAAAACACGAAATTAAGTTTCAGACCAATCGCACCAGGCTAAAAAGATCCCATACAAACATTGACCCCACATTTGACCCCTTTTTCAAGGTTATATCGAAATATCCTGAAACACGGGTCCGTTCAATTTGCATTTACAGTACACAAGCAAAGTTTCAGACCAATCGCACCACCCGTTAGAAAAATTCCATACTAACATTGACCCCCCTTTGACCCCTCTTTGAAGGTTATATTGAAAAATCCTGAAACACGTGTTCATTTATTTTACATTTACAGTACACAAACAAAGTTTCAGGCCAATCGCACCACCCGTTAAAAAGTTCCCATACAAAAATTGACCCCACATTTGACCCCTTTTTGATGGTTATATTGAAAAATCCTGAAACACGTGTCCATTCATTTTGCATTTACAGTGCACAAACAAAGTTTCATGAAAATCACTCCACGCGTTAAAAAGTTTCATACTAACGTTTTCACCCTTTTTCACCCCCTTAGAGGTGGAATTTCCAAAAATTCCGTCTTAGTGGGTGCTTTTGTTATAAAAGGAAACCACCTTCCAAATTTCAGCTTTCTAGCTTCAGCGGTTTCGGCTGGGCGATGATAAATCAGTCAGTCAGTCAGTCAGGTTAAGCTCTTATATAGATATAGATTAGTAATATGACCGTTGATGTCTTCCAATATTCTAAGTATACCTATTATTATTCTGTGATAAATTATATACCATGCAATGTTATTTATTTCTATGCCGCAAGTTGTTGCGTTATTAATTATAATTACATAAACGATGTTTTCTTAGTGCCTAAGAACACTAAATTTTACTATAGAATTTTATTTGATATTTTAGTTTATTTGCAAAATTTTTGACTAATAAATAAAGTTGATAAAATAATAATAAGTATTAAGTATCCTTTATAAAAGTTAATATATAGTCGTCATACCTGCATGCACATAGGTGTCAAAAAGATTAATGAGGCAACACTTGGTTGATATTCATATACGCTTTTACGAGTAAATAAACTAAACAACATAACCTTCCTTTGGTTTTGTCGTTGTTGGTTAAAGAAAAACAAGGTAAAAGTAGTGAAGTATATGTCACAATCAAAATAAAACATCAAAATTATTCCTTAGTTCTGTAAATCACGATGGCACCTACAATGAAAACTAGTAATATACCGTGGAATACCCAAAATATGGAGTTGTAGTACTTGAGAATGACAGCTGCGTCGCTAATAATGAAGCATGGCGTCAGGTAGATTAGGCAGAACATTCGCATCATTGAAAACCCGATGTCCCAAGGCACTTTCATCTGTAAGAAGATATATCACTACTCATCATCATCATCATCATCATCCGCAGCCCGACTTCACCCACTGGGTAGGCCTTTCTTTGCATAATATGCCATTGTCCACGGTCTGCTGCTAGCCTCATCCAGGTCCGGCCCGCGACGGATGCTATGTCGTCAGCCCATCTCGCTAACGGACGAACAACGCACCTATAACCGGTTCTTGGACGCCTTCTCCACCTGTCATCACCTTGCCAGGTGTCCTGCCCAACTAATCACTACATATTAAAAAACAAAGTCCTCTGCCGCGCCTGTCAACGAATAGAATGGTTCCCGAGAAAGGTTTTAGTATATAATTTGTAAATTTTTTAAGTCGCAATACCCGCCAACCACAACACCCGGACCCTGAATAAATATCTGCAGAACGTGCAAGCATTTCTTCCGCGACGGGAATCGAACGCGCACGTCTCAGCCGAACACTCGCCCGCCTCGCCACCAAGGTAGTCAAAATGATGATTAGATACAATAAAGCTCCGTTACCCACAGGGAGAATCTAAGGTCTCGTTTACACGGAAAGGCGGTACTGTGGGTGACACCCATAATTACGGCGATATACGACAGTGCGAATAGGTACTACGTGGCGTTAGGTATTCAAAATAGTCCATGAACGCATCTCAAAAATATAACATAACTATGTGACACGTCTATAATCCCCAGGCTTGGTAGATACGTATCTCCTGACGTCTCAGATCTTTGAGGATATCTAGAGAGTAGTTAGAGGCACGTCCAAACATTATATTTGGTCAAGGACCACATTTTGCACAGTAATTAGTTGTCCGTACTTGACAATTTGCAAGCTTATCGCCGCCTATTTGAATACCTTTTTTTTCTAGTGTATAGGTAGGTTCCTATCGGTTTCTTCACGATGTTTTCCTTCACCGTTGAAGATTAATTTATTATTATTCAAATTGTTTATGTCGGTAATCGATTACCTAAGTACGTTTATTTTTATTGATATCAGTAACTATGTTGCCTATATGCCAATTTCACATCAAATAGTTTAGGTATATGCTTCTAATGGATTCGTTCGTGAAAATCATACAATTCTGATTAGGTACATAAAAAAAATCTACAATAACCTTTTAAGCTTATCTTGATTGATTAAATTACATTCAAATAAAAGATTGTATATATTCTATTAGTAGGTACCTATCTCGCTACGTGGGTAGGTAAATAGGTACACATAACGCATTGAAATAATGCATTTTATGTAATATAAGTGGGTAAGTAGGTAGTAGGTATACCTAGTTTAGATTATAAATAGGTACCTACGTGCTTATGAGAAACTAACCGTTGTCCTTGTTTCATAAAAATCACCGTATTCTGATTCTAAATGGACGTATATCCACAGCGTTGAAGAGATAAGTAGTTGTTGTAATGAAGGTCCGCTCCATAGCGTCCACGCCAGATGTGAACAGAGGCTTCTGTGACATGCAATTATGGGTAGGTACCTAGGTATTCTTAACTTAGAAACACAGGTAGTTATTTCTGTAAAAAATCTCACAAAGACGCCAGAGCATCCTAAGGCTGTGTCCCCAGTAGGCAAACTGTTAGCGACCGACTGAGTTTGCGGCATATCGGTTTAGTACGCCCTTCCATATATTTGAGATGGAGTGTCCACAGTTAGCGAGTTTTGCGCTCACTTTACGCAGTTTGCAGCGTTACGTGCGCCTTATTGTTTTTCGCCAGTTTGCCTACTGGGGACACAGCCTTATACTCGTATCATGGATATAAATTTTATATCTAGTTAGGCTTTCGTCGGGCAGCCTACGAACAAGTCATCAAATCTTTTCTAGATCTTCTTACTATGTTCAACAGAGAAGCTTTGAAACTCTATCGGTAGAAGTAACCATACACACTCATACCAAGAAGTTGTGTATAGAACATAACATAATATCTGCTTACCTGACTTCTTTATCAGCTTTCAACAAATTTTTGTAGATATACGCCCAGAACCAATAGCGTGTTGACATATCCCAACATTTTAAAGTGTCTTTCATGCGAGGCCCTATCAACAAGCGATCGTTTTCGAAACATTTCAGCATCGAGAAATTGTATTCTTGCTCTAGTGCTTTTTCGGGAGTTTCTCTGAAAATGAAAAGTTTGATCCAGTTATCTAGTTGACTACTTAAAAGGTTTTAGGTTAATTTGCAACTTTGGGCTATCCGAATCTACTTAAAACTAGAAAAAAATGAAAATAACTTACGTCAACTTCAACAAGCTATGTCGAATAGACGGGCCATGCCCGGGCAATGGATGGCATTTAGCCGGATACACTCCAAACCCTGCTTCAGTGCATGCGCTGGTGGACAGCAGCATTATGATCTGGCTTTGGAGGAAGAACATCATGAGGAGTGGGATATTGTAGAGGTAGCGAGTTTCCATGTCATAACAGCTGTAGAAACGGTTTTCGTAGTAAATCTGAAAAATAATAAACATGACACATTTTCAGGATTCTGAATTCTGACGAATTTGACGACCTCAGTGGCGCAGCGGGCGAGAGTCCGCATGCGACGCAAGAGGTTGCGGGTTCGATTCCCGCCTCGGAATAAATTTGTGTACGATCTGCAGAAATTTGTTCCGTTGGTCTGGGTGTATTCTATGTATAAAGATAAAAAAAAAATCTATCTATGTATATAATGTATTAAATATATCAGTTATCTAGTACCCATAACACAAGCTTTGAGCAGCTTACTTTGGGGCTAGATGATGCTGTGTGGATTGTCCAGCATTATTTATTTATTTATTCTTTGGTTCGTAGATACCCAGGTGCTACCTACAGCATAAACCAAGTTAACCTTCTTACCACAATGGTACCTAAAAAGGACACGGCGAATATTGCATGACTCCAGACATTATATTGAAGTCTCTAGAACAGTAGGAAGCGTTTCTTACGTTAGGCGTATATTTCATCCGCAACAGGATATAGCCAGCCACACATATAAACATTTTCTTCAACTTTTGCTCCGTGATTATCCTGCAATCTCCTAGGACTCCAAAAGAACCAGTTAGATGATCTCTGAATATTTTCCATTTGAAATATGGCCCTGTAGGTAAAATCAATTAACCAACATAAATTATTGGCCCTTCAAAGTTGAGGGCAAGTTTGTCATTAAATAAACACACACGTTCGTAACGTGTTTATTACATGTATGTAGTAATCTTATACCTACCTTTAAACGGGTAATTCTTGTATAGGTATTATTAAATATATATAGGTAGGTATAATCTGAATCTCGGAAACGGCTTCAACGATTTTCATAAAATTTAGTATGCAGGGCAGCAAAAAACAAGATTTAGCAAAAAAAACAGGTCAACCAGGTACAGTTTATGTATTAAATAGAACTTTTTGGAAATATTACCTTTATGCAGTCCAATGAAGAAAAACGCATAAGACACGATATCGAACACCGTTGGTTCGATCTCATCGCGCTCTGCATCATCAGGGCTATTAATCCTCACGGTAACCGAGGCCTTAGGACTTGGTTTATTATCATTGTTGTGCATTTCAAACGCCATGCCTACGAGTCTGAGCGCTATTGTCTGGTGCAGCCAGATGACGTATCTCGCGTTCACTAGGTTTATGTGAATGTAGAGCAAATACAGCCACGTCCAGCACAGACTTATATGATGTATGTGACTGAAAATTATAATTTAAAACTGCAGGCTATCGTCACAAATAATTTGGACAGCCTTAGGTAGGTAAATGCCACTAGCCTTATGCTAATTATGTAATCCTTAAGCTTTTTAAAAGACCGTAGGTACTAACCGTTTATTACTGCACGTAATAATAACAATATTACCCCACACCATGAGAATGGTGTGGAAGATTTGTGTACCACAAATGAGGCAGGCTATGAGGATCCCAAGGCCCACTCCGTAATTTCTCTTCATTTCGATATCTTCAATTCTTTTATAATAGCATGCTAGTGTTATAGAAACTACTAGAGTAGAGTAAAATATTAAAGTATCCAACATTTTCTTGTGTTGCCTTCACCTTTTTAGTGGGTCAACATTTTTAAAGTCAAGCATTGATATAAATGTTACTAACGGATATTTATTTCGATACAGTTTTAATAAATTGATATAAATTCCCACAATTTTGTTTTGACTGACCATGTCAATTAGGATGTCATAATAAACGATTAATTAATTTAATAACAGTGATCTGATATAGTTACTAAATGTTTAATAACCTGTGGATATAAATCATAGGCACGGAACATACTTTGGGCGTGATTATATTCTCTTTGCTTTGGGCCTATTAGATGTCAAAGCTAATATTGTCTATTGTAGGATGGAAGGCCAGTAGGTAATTTTGAACATCTCAGCTGGTATGCAAAGAGAATATAATCACTTCGTTTACTTGTATGTACAAATTTTAATAGATCTACCTACCATAATATATAGAATTGAAATAGCTATAAAACCATGTTTTTGTTTGTACTAAAAAAAGATTGAGAGCAAAATGACTAATAAAAATATCTCATGATTGGACGATGATGACGTCTCATCACTGGCCACTGTATGCTCATATTCTAATTATAGGTAGGTGAATAATTTGATATCTAGGTTCATATAGGTGAATGCATTTGATAGAACCATGTAATATACAAATAAAACCAAGCAATTGATTAAATAAACAATTTACTATCTCTTAATAAAATATTTCTAACAGAGGTACATATGTAACCAGTGTCTGATGCAGATTTAGCTAATGTACGTGTCAATTCTACTTTAACCTATTTTTGCTAACACTTTACTTAAATTCATTTATAAATAGCCCATTAAATAAATAAACGATTTATAAATGGTCTCCGCCTACATACAATACCTTTTAGACTTCTTCACTCTTACCATACAATATCTATTTTCACAAAACACACGAGGTAGAGTTAGACATTGACCAGCCGCCATTTTCAAATCGTTTGTTTACTGCTTCTTTTTACTTTAAGAAATATTTCGCTACTGATGACTTGCGATTTGCCCTTTCTACCCTATACTACCTATGGTCCTACGCCCTATACCATAACATGAAAGACCTACTATTATTAGTGCTTGCTTGCCCGTAACCCATGAAGTCGTAGGTCTGTCCTTCTTGGGTTTAATATACCTTCAGATTATTTCTCAAAAGATTGTGTGAAAGATAACGGGACAACTATCTAAATAAACGAAACTCTAGCGTCATCATGATTACTATGCAAGTTTAAATAAATGCAAAAGGTTGATCGTTTTTCTAATTTGGCATACCGGAATGTAAAATGTTCTAGCTATTTTGGCCGCCGAAGTCGATCAACTTGGAATTAGCAATAAGTCCTACAACTACTGGATTACATTTTCGAAGTTGAACCCTTACAAAGCCATAAAGTTTCCAGGTTCGTAAGTATTACTACCATCTTACACAATGTCATGCTGGATGTGTGTTACAGTTTTTATTTACCCTTTTGAATATTTTAACTAATTTTATCATCGTGGAAGAACTCAAGTGAGGTAGATAGAATCAACTTCTCGAAGAAAATGCTTCCAAATACATACGCGATAAAAACCGTACTTTATAGCTCCAATGTACCCTATTTAAATCTGTATCACTATTAAATATTCTACTGTATTGCATGCATTATATATACTTTATAAATATTAAAACTTAAACAAAGCGACGTAAAAAAGAGGCACAGAATATATAAATAATGAGGAAAGTGTAAACGCCTTAGATACAACTATCCTATGCAAAGTTGTAAAATATCACAATAGACAGATTTTATCAAGAAACAAAACACTAACCTATAATACTGTTCGAACAGTTAATAAGCTAAGTATTATTTACTTACATATGATTATATCACTAGTTTTATTAAAATCAATCCTTTCAGTGAAATATTATTCATTTGACTAGCATCTAATTATCATCAAAATAAGATAAATGAAAATATTATAAATACGCTTAATTTATGCAAACTATCATTGTAAATCTATTGATAAGATATAAAGTATTGTATGAAGAAGTAATTTACTATAAAATTGACACGCATAAATTATATTTTTTTTAAGTCATAAAATTAATTATGGCAACAATAGAAGCAACTGCTCATGGAAATAAACTAAATCTGCATCAAACATAAAAAATCCAATTAAATTAAATATTGCTATTCAGAATTAATTATAATGCATGACATAAAAACTGTGGCTACGCCAACATAATTAGTTTTGGAATAAAAGTATAAAATATAATGGTCAAATACAATTTTTGGACATTCACGTGATTTAAAACTTCTCTAAATATTGCCATTACGTCTATTTGTTATTATTAACCACATCTAAATGCTGTTAGAAAAGTATTGCCTCTAAAATATTATATGAAAAGAGATTTTAGACCTACTTTACTTACACTGGTATCTAAGTATAAATAACATTGAACTTATTTAAAAGTTGGTTCAGAACACAACATCAAAATGTTTATTGTTAAGTACCATTCAATAAATAAAGGTAATTGTTCCGCGTATTTAATAATGATCTAGAGGAACTATTTAATATTAACTTATTGTATTGCATAAGAGAGCAATCCGAGACAACACAAACTAGTTCCATACGTAGGACACTGCTCTATCAGTGAGGTATAATCATTTGTGTGCATTAGTCCGAAGTAACCAAGTGCTAGAATTTCTAATTACGTTATAAATCGATTAATTTGAAGCTTCTATAATTTATATGCACAACGAACAATTCAATTGCGTTAAAATTGTTAAGACAATCTCTAATTTTATCATTAATCGACCATTATTAGTTACATTTTACTTCATCGAACTGATCTAAGTATTGCACAAAACACAATATAGTATTCACTAAGCTTATCTACTCGAATTATAAGTTATTAAATTTTTACAATATCCACTACAAGTTAAATACAACATTCAGAAGGTTACGTCGATAATTACAAAATTCAATCGGTGCAAATGATTACAAAAGTTTATTCATTATCCACAATCGAAAATCGCTTTAGGAAAAGGAGATACATATTTATACACTTCGAATTTGATCGGCCCTATCACATTAATTCGTACGACATTAAAATGCGAACAGCATTCGATTTTATTATTATAATTGGCAGTCCTAAAAGTCACTATTAGTCCTTAGCGCTAAGAGCGGCGGCGGTGGGTCGCCTTAGGCAGCTCTACATCTAAGGGCGAGGGAGTCGAGTCCGACGTAGATAGTCCAGAATCGTCACATCGGAACCCACAAGTCCACTCTCAGCTACGAGTAACCACTAGACACTAACGAGCAAACGGAACTCACGCGATACATCGATACCGGTGCAGAGTCATGTTCCAACCGCGACGGGACATTGTGCCGTCGAGCGCTCACTTGATGAGTTGAGCTGCGCTCTTGGAGCGGCGGAACATCTTCGCGCCCTTGTTGGGCGCGGGAAGCTCATGCTAGTTGTTCCCGTTGGGCGCGCGCGCGAGCGCGGGCGAGGCGGCCGCGGCCGCGGGCGGCGGTGGGCGGCTCAGCGCCAGCGACGACTCCTTGGCGCCGTCCGTGCCGTAGATCTTACCCGCCTTCTTCGCCATCGAAGCGAGCAGATCCTGCGAGTTCTTGTGAGCAGCGCGCAGCGACAGCGCCCATTCCTTCAGCCCTATCTCATCCTGATAACAATATCATTTGATGTACATAATATACAGGGCATTTATTGCTATGTGGTTTGGTTACCGATAGTTTGTAATACCTGACACATCAGTCGCATGTTTTCTAACCCTAATAATATTATAGACGCGAAAGTTTGTAAGAATGTATGGATGAATGTTTGTTACTCTTTCGCGCTGAAAAGGCTGAACAGATCTGGATGAAATTTGGCACAGTTATAGATATAGTCTGGAATAGCACAGGTTACTTTTATCTCGGAAAAATGAACGGTTCCCGTGGGATAGATTCGTTTTTGTTTTTCAAGGTACCACGCTGGCAAAGCTGTAGGCGGAAGCTAGTATACAATGAAAATTAAACCATTATAAAATATCTCATTTACTTGCTACGCTGCTTACCCGTGTGTTCACCTAACTCACTTATTAAGTTAAATCTAAACACAGTAATGTTAGCACTACAGCAGTATAGGGACAGAATACCGAGCACCAAGGTGGAACATTGCAGAAGAGAAAACATAAGACAGTATAGGTCATCCAACGGATCTAGGCATTCGTGAAGTTAGCCACAGGTGCGAGTTTGCGCATGTACAGTTCCTTCCCTCCCCCCCTCCTCATACCTCCAATTGCTCCCGAAAAACGATACTGCGCAGCTCTTGCGGCTAACTTCACGAATGCCTAGATTCGTTGAGCCAACTATAACTCACCGTGTTAGTGAGCACTATCTTCGTATCGTGTCTGGTGCGCAGTACAATGCACTGCTCGCCTTTGACCGACACGAAGTCCGAGGACACTTCTTCAAGTGAATCGAGTAGTATCATCTCTGGCTTGGCGCTGTTCTCGAGATGCAACTCGAGCCGGTTCGGGTAGAGTTTCGCGTAGCGCGTTTGCCACGCACTCGCGAACGGACCACCCAGCTTTTTTATGTAGCCGTGAAGAATGCAGTCAGACTCTACAATTGGTAATAAAACTTCAGTTATATAATGTATGCATTTCATGATGTTAACTTACAGTCAATAGGCCGCTCGGTTAACGATTGGGTTTACTCGTTATTGGCACTATGTGTCCTCCGATCACCTTTAGGGTAATTGATATAGGACCAACGAACAACAGTCACGAAATCTTAAAAGGTAAAGGCAGGCTATTAAGGTAACTACGGTATATAACGCATCCTGACCTCTGGACCTTTGAATTTGTAAGACTAGAAAAATATCTGCAATGCTATCATACGCACCCACATACTGGCAATCACCGATTGGCTTAGAAAAGTGGAGGAGATGACAGTACACTATCCCATACGTAAAACCTTAGACGAAGGGGCCTCACCACGAGCTCTTACAAACCATCATGTTTCAGAAACGTCACGTTTTAAGATTAAAGTAACACTACTTCAATTATTTTTTTATGGGTCAAAATATATTAAAGTTATGTTACTTTGATATTGCCCAAATAGCTTGTGGTAAGACTCAGTATGTTTCTGGAGCGCTCGCAGTCAATCGATATTTGGTATGTATAAATGTACATACATTACATAATGCGGGACAATACACATACAATGCTCCCACGCTGCATTACATAAATTGCATAGTGTGTCTTACCTTTTTCTTAAATGGTGAAAGAATGAGTAGGTACCTTTCTCATCAGCGTCAAACTTCTGCTTCTGCTTGGATTTCTTCTTCATCTCGTTCTTGTCCGCCTCCTGGTTGATGGTCTCGAACACCGTCTCCGCCACCTCGGACTGCCACCGCTCCGAGATCACGAGCGGGAAGTCCATATACTGCTTCTGATCCGTTTCTGTTAGCTGTGGGATACCCAAGCTTTTAGTATTCTTTTCATGGCCTTAAAACGTAAAGTCATAACTTGTATGCCATGTAGCAAGTGTTAGTGAGACATAATCCTGTGTGGACGCTACATAGCGTCGCTGCAATTAGGATCATGATCATTTATTCATAAGACGAGTCAAAATCTATTTTATCACATATCGCCACTCTGATACGGCCGATTTAAATCTAGAGAAGATACATATGATTTCCATATACAATAAGGTTTTTATGGTTCTTTCAATATAGTTTTTGATAAAACAGAAGGTAAAGGCAAAAAATCATTACGTTACATAATAAGTGACTGACTACAAAGTCTAAATATTTTCAATTCGAAAGTTATCTCTCGGTGACTAGACATTTCTAGAGGTACTAAGAATTCCCAAACTTTCATAGAGATTGTATGAGAGTAGATAAACTCTTAAGTTCTACAAGTCTGGAATAATTGGCTACCTTGATCCCTTTAGTATCCTCCTCATCGAAGCTACCGATATCGAAGGCGTCCGCTGCATTCACTTCTCCACGCGGCGGTATCAGCGGCGGAGTATACTTCTGATGATAAACTTGCTGCCAGTCTATGCCCGCGAAGAACATGTGCTCCTTAAGTTCATCAGCGCTGAAATTATACGAAAATAAAACTGCTCAAAATGTAATAAGTCATCATTCTCCTGCCCTTATCCCACGCTAAGTGGGGTCGGCACAACATGTATTCTTCTTCCACTCACTCCTATCATTCGTCAACTTTGAATCTACTCCTATACTCGTATACTCTACTCTAATCAAAATGTAATAAGTAATTATCGTTATTTCTTATCAAATTTGTGACGTCAAAGCGTCAGGAACAGTTTAATGTGTTTAAATTATGTACGAAAAGAATCTCTGAGGCGGACTATAATCCTTTCACATCACTGATTCCAACATACGGAAGATAAAGAAGACAAGTCTTTTGAAGAGATGATTATTATTTCTTATCAAATTTGTGACGTCAAAGCGTCAGGAACACTTTGATGTGTTTAAATTGTGTACGAAAGGAATCTCTGACGCGGACTTTAAGGCGCGGTGGTCAGCTGATCGCGGAGTTTTGCTGTTTTTCAGATGCTTTACCCTCGGTAAATAAGGGTAGTGGAAAATAACTGAAAGGTCACTGAAAATAATCAATATTTTATCTCTAAAGTCTGAGTTTTAAATTTTGTTTAAACGTCGTACTAACTTTAGTATTAATTCTCGAAAAAACCTCAATAAATAAACAAAATCTACTTCTCCTTCTAAAGTTGAGGTCATTTCCATATTTTTTTTACACCAATGGGTAGATAATTTACTTATAAATAAAATGTGTGTTTCATTTTTATAATTTAAATTTAACACAAATTATTATTTCAAATTATTACGATTCGAAGGGATAAAACTTAGACTTTTCATGCAACGGGCAGTATGCCGCTGGCTACTAGCTAGCTGCCGCGCCTTAATCCTTTCACCGCACTGATTCAAACAAACGGAATATGAAGAAAACAAGAGTCTTTTTTTGAAGACAAAAACAGTAAAATCTTCGAACGCATTACTATTTTACCTACACGCATTGCAACAATAAAATTGCCTTCCTAGTAATTAAGCGAATTGAACTCTCGTAATTCCGTCACGTTTTCGTTAATAGATGTTAATCGGCGCAATGAATTCGAATGCGTTTGCAATTGACGGCATCGACGGACAACGTAACTCGAGTGCGGTTTGAACGAGGTTAATTGTATGGTCCAAACAGTTTATTAATACATTATTGTTTGCAATTGAAATTTTCTTCTTCACGTGTCACTACGTCTTTTGTGCCAGTGTGATGAAATGATTAAAATACGCTTCAGTGGCTCCCTTGGTGCACTTGTCTTAAAGGTTTCAATAAATGGAGATTAAAATGACTGTTGTTTACAAAAAACCTGTACTTATCCCTTCTAGGTTTCCTTGTGGCATGGGTCTATCAGAAACTATTCTAACTTTCTTCCTGTCTTATTATTTTTATTGTGTCACTAATTCTTTCACTAAGTTATTTCGTTCTTTCTTTATTACCGTTACAAACCTAGATACTAGAAAGTCTTGGTTTTAAATTGGACTAATGTGATTTTTGGTAATAGACGGATTGTGTTAGAACTTACCCTCTCCCTTTACATCCTAAGCGTTTATTAATGTCTCTCTGCAACAGACCCTCAAGCAGACTCTTTAAGCTCGGACTGAAGGTTTCTGGAAGCTCCACGTTCTGAAACATGTCGTTAATCTATTGCGAGAAATGATTCGCCCTCCGGACAGAACACTGGTCAATTTGATTCAAGTAAATAAATTAAACATCTATCAGTCACGTATATTGATATGAAACCCTTGAAAGGTTTTATCTCAAACAAATAGTAAATTGTTAAAACTGATACAAGCTCCTGTTATAACTTGTGAAGTTATAGCAATAAACGAACATTGTAGGAAGTTCGTAGGTATGCATAATTCATTTTGCGGAAAGAACACTGGCAGTAACATTATTTAATCTGCGATACTGGTCACGTAAAGAGACTTTTAAAATGAGCACGATTTCAAACGAAGATAGCAAAATTGTTTATTATTTATTTATGGACGTTTTGTATTCCGATTTCGTGTAGATAAGAAAGGTTTGTTTACGTTTGTTTTCAATAAAGGTATAGTATTGGTAAAGTGAACACACAACGGCGTTATAAAAAAAAAAATCTAAAATAAATCTTTATACAATAACAAATACAGCCAGTTTTCTTAATATATGTACCATGCTAACATAATACGAAATAAAAATAATTCGCAATAAAATAATAACAATAAAACATTCCAAGCTTGAAGGTGGCTGATTTGGGTGCTTAGATACGACAGACGACCAAGACGTAAGCACCTAAGAACAAACTACAACTGATTGTGTAATGATAGTGCTTTTATGATAAATTACATAAAGGAAATTCATGAATATGAAAAAAATCATAGCGACAATAAGCAAGCTATTGAGCGCGTCTATGAAAGCTGTTTATATGGGTGTAAAGCCCACTGAAGATGATCGTTTCGCAGCATGACATTCAACAAAGCTCCAGGGGTTTATTGATAATGCTATCACTATGTGACTATTCACCGGGCCGCTTTCTTATAATTTATTGTGAAATCTGACTAAATCATTTAGATACTTAACAAAAGAACAAAATACGAACCATAAATGACCTTTAATTTAGAAAAGTTTGAGGACGACATCATTATGGTGATCAAAAAACATAGATCGTTAAAAAATGTGCGCTTCTGCGAATAACAACCAATAGCAGGCTTACGATAACTATGCGATATGAGGTGCCCTCTTGCGGTCTGTCATAATCATAAGCACCCAAGTCCACCTTGGCAGATACATACATGAATAACATTTACCATTGTGAGCGTCATCCGGTCGATCTCGTGCTTGTCCTTAGTCTTGTGCTGACGAAAGGGGGAATGGCCTTTGAGGAGTTTGTAGAGCATGCAGCCGAAGCTGAACCAATCAGCGGAGGAATCGTAGCCGGTGCCCTTTGAAAGGACCTCAGGGGCCATGTAGCCGTGCGTGCCACTGGAATTCGATGTATGGTATAAAACACACTTATGACCCCAATATCAAAAATAGTTATCTCAATAAATTGCTCAAAAGGGAGTAAGTATGAGAGTATAGTTTCATCAAAACGCATCGTAGGTCTAAGTTCTAATAAATTCCACTTACACGCTAGCATGAGGCTTCTTCTTGGAGAAGTCGCAAGCCAGGCCCAGATCAGATATTCGTACATGACCGTGTTCATCCAACAGAATATTCGCCGGCTTCAAATCTCTGTACACTATATGCCGTTTGTGCATGTGATCGAGACCTGAAATAGAAAAATTCGTTCAGTCGTTACATGCCTACGTTTGTACATCTAGATTCTTTGAAGATCATGATTACCACTAGTTAATAGCTTACCTAATATAACTTCAGCAGCATAGAACTTCATCTCGGCCTCGTTAAAGACGCCATGCTGAGACAAGTGATAGTGCAGGTCGCCGCCGTTCATTAGATCCAGGATGAAACATAGTTTGTCGGGAGTATGGAACGCGTAGGTCATGCATACGATGAAAGGACAATCAACCTGGAAAATATAACTTGCCCTTTAGCTGAATGGAAAACTACTCATATCTAAACTGAAACCTCCAAACGATCCGATATTTTTCGAGAGTAGTTTTCGTAGCACGAGATTCAGCGAAATGAAAATACTTTACCTAAATCAGGTCACGAAAGTTCAGATGCAGTTTTCCCCCGGAATAGATTCTAGTAACGATCCAAGTCAAATAAGAAAACAGTTTGAAAGACTTCTAAAAGTAAGGAACTTGTCAACGACAAGGCTCCGTCTTGACTTTTAGAGTCTATATTTGTTCACTATTTATTAGGCAGCATTGAATGCAAAGAGATAATAATTAGAAGGTAACAGTTAAATCAGAAGGCACAATTTATGCTCTTAATAAGTGTCTATAATTAGACTTGAAGACGGAAGTTTAGAATAGAGCAACAACCGGCGTTTAGACGGTACGCACGGCGACAGATGAATTATACAGCTTGCCCATACTTGCATTGCACTTTTAATATAGGTACTAAAGTGATAAAAATAGCTAAGCATTGGGCAGGCGGAATGCGAGAATATCAAAGCAATAAACATACGAAACGACGATTTGTAACGACGAACGGAAATAGTTCCCTGCATATAGCTATGGCTTGGGTTGCTTTGCTATTATTGTTTGTAAATATTTGACCGGTTATTGGTTGCTGGAAAAACACAAAATCTTATCAACAAAGAGGTAAAAATTATAAATTTTCAAACGGTTAACTAAAAACCCATAAAAGTAGGTACAAAAAACATACGTATATAGCGCTGGTGGTGTAGTGGTAGCACCCATGCCTCACGCTCCGAAGGTCGTGGGTTCAAACCTGGTCGTGCACCAAGGAGTTTTTCGAAAAATTTATGTGCGCAATGCCAGTGCTCTAAAACGGTGAAGGAAAACATCGTGAGGAAACCGGCTTATCCTAGAACCAAAAATTCGAAGGTATGTGTCATAGGTTAGTATTCTTATAAGCGGCGATGGGCTTGCAACCTGTCACGTACGGAATACTAACTACTGTGCAAAATGTGGGCAGTACATGTCATGTTTGGACTTGCCTCTGACTACCTCAGTTTTGACGACCTCAGTGGCGCAGCGGGCAAGAGTCCGCCTGCGACGCAAGAGGTTGCGGGTTCGATTCCCGCCTCGGAACAAATTTGTGTATGATCTGCAGAAATTTGTTCCGTTGGTCTGGGTGTGTATGTATAATAAAAAATATCTATCTATGTACCTATATCATGTATTAAATATATCAGTTATCTAGTACCCATAACACAAGCTTTGAGTAGCTTACTTTGGGGCTAGATAATGCTGTGTGGATTGTCCAGCATTATTTATTTATTATTTATTTATTTACCCCCTTTAGATATCCTCAAAGATCTGAGAACTTAACTAAAGATCTGAGGAGATATCTACCGAGCCCGGGGATTACAGTCGTGATCAAAAACATGAAATTTAAAAACTGTGTAGTGTCCCCTAGAACATTCCATGAGAAGTATTTGGCAGCATGAATGACTTACTATAAGGTACGTACGAATTACGAGTAATAGGTGAGATTAATGAACTTGATGAACACAAACTAAGCAACATTATTATACAAAACCGCAAGAGCCAAAAGGAATTAACAAGTTTCCAACTTCATTATTATGTAGTGAAAGTTTAGGAGAAAAGCTGTGTTGCGTGCGACCCTCCAGAGCTTGCATATACGAGTAGGTACGTGTTTAAGTGAAATTTACAGTTCGTGTTAGTGGATAAGGTACTATTATTCCCTATTGGGAATAGTTATACTAGCTTGTGCTACGGTAATCTGCGACTTTGCGCAAGCCAGACGAAGTGACGCCACCACCACCCTTCACACTAGACGACACTCGTAAAAGACACCAGTAAACGAACTTATTCCAAAGAAAATACAGAGAATAATTCAATTTGATTTAATTCGAATCATCAGTATGATTCCATACACATTCTTCAGGTATGGAATAAAAAGTATGAGATTTGATGTAAGTAAGTATTAATAGATGGATTACATATTTTCCTGGTCTGCCTAGCATATTATGAAATACACAAATACCTACACAATAGTTGATATTATAATGTGAAACCGAAACGCTGCGCTGATCGAAAGCTATTCTCGCTATAAGTAGACGAATGACTCAAATGAAAACAATAATGTTAGTTTGGCTTTTGGCCCGAAAAAGATATGGAACGTGACGTTAACTTAGTAAAGGTTCATAAATCATACATTACGTTTTCACGGTCGATAAAGGATGAATACGCTGCAATATATCAATTTCATTGATCAAGAGAATCGTATCAACACACGACGGACACATATGATCGAATATCAATAAAATTTGTCATTCAAAGGCCCCTATAAACCGGAGTTTGCCTTCTCGTAAACATAAAATAAAAACGGTTTATTACCGTACAACATAAAGTTTTGTAACAAGGTCACAGAGGAAGAAATTTCATACCAAAAGTTGAATCTACCCACCTCCGCACGTTATGAGGTTATAGGTGTATTTTATAGAGCGACCGACAGTTCTCGTTTTATAAACTTTGCTTCGCAAATCCACGGCCTTGTTAAAGTTTCGGGGAAAGCTGTTATATGTCATGAACATAGAGAATTAAATATTATTTACCTAAAATTTACATGCTGCCATGATACGTACAGTATAATAGTCTAGGATGGTCCACTGCAACGCCTTTGCATTTTGTTGTTGCGGTGTTGGTGTAACATGCCTGTTTGAAACCATTATTTTCACCTACTAGAAACATGCTTATAAACATGCCATCGGATACCGATGTCGATTCGACCAAAAGGTGCAGCCAAATGTGTAATAATAAATAAACAGCTTGGAAGAGAATAATGTTAATGCATATTATGTAACTTTTTAGATACCAAAGTGATACTAATTATCAACTGCTAAAATATGCGACCTCAAAAACCCGCAATATATTTTAATAAAATCTATTATAATAACAATAACTAATGTACTCGTAAAGAGCGGGCACTATCTCATAAATCTTCATTCCCTTTTTGCTGACCCGAAACGCGACCTAGAAACCGAAATGTGTAAAATTTTAAAATGCATTAAACTGCCAGACGTGTTCCGCCCATGTTAGGATCACAAGGCTCTTAAAGTATCATGGCTTATACCTCCTGCTATCATTGAATTTTCGTTTTTATAAATTGCTACTTCCAAGTTGTTCCTAATGTGCCTGGATTATACAAAAAAAATACCCCTCTTCCAAATGTTATCATTTTTATCAATAAAACAACGAATCTCCATTAGACATGAACAAATGCGAAATTGTGTGTAGTTTGTAAATGTAAAAGTTAGAAATGTGTAGAATTTTGATCCTATATACAGACAGACAAAATGACGGATGACGAGCTTTAAAGGATTCTGCATTAGCGATTTAGCATTGGAACCCTTAAATGAATCGCTGAATCGGAATGGTAAAACAAAATGCAGCGGAAGCGAATTGCTCTACGACAAATTGAGGGCAATCCAATTCGTTTCAGTCCAATCGGCTGGCTATCGTTTATTTCCCGATACCAAATCGCTTATATGTACGAGTATGATCGCCCCTATTGTATCTACTATCTACTGCGTCAAACCAGGTGATGATCGATAAGCAATCTGATATGATATCCAAATGGGTACTAAGACAAACGTGGTAATTTAAACGCTAGTCAAGATAAAGACATTTATACGAGTCAGATCCGTACTAGCTTAACACGGAAACTAAACAAACTATATTAATGAAACGCGCAAATCATTAGAAGTAGTCACAACCTTACTAATATTTTAAAGGCTTAACAAGCTTCTATACATTTTTTTATTAAAATTATTCATAGATGGGTAATGTTGATTCTGTTATTGCACTTACAATAAAAACATTGAATTTTCAACTTACACAATTTCCTTCAAAATTGATGCAAAGCATGTGTGACGATGATGAGTTACAGATGCGAATAAAATTACATATATCTCAATAATGGTAAATTAAAAGTTGAAAGTGGGTAACGTCAAAGAGTAGCCTTTCCCTGCCGAGTTTGCGCACTGGCGAGTTTCCCGTAACCTATTTTATTTGAGACACAATTTGGGACGTTACTCCCCACCTTACACTCCCGACGACCTTTTATTGACACAAAGATAAACTGATACTTTATTACTGGGCCAGTTTACAGTTTTCGCGGTAGTTTTCCTTTTCTAAAAACAACTCTAGGCACGATGGATTCGGTCAATCAGCTTTACTGACAAGATTTTGTGATTTCATAATAGAACCGAACAACAATCAGTAAATAGTAGGTAGCCCGTCTTATTATGTAGGCGAAAGATTTTTAAATAGAGAGTTAACTATTGACCTCCATTTTGGTTGCAGTGGAGAATGTTTCTTGAAATAGGACTCTTCATTCACGAACGGGTGTATCACATTATAAATACTTATAACGTTAACTTGTTGGTTTGTGCACATACTATTACTTACCAGTATTAATTTTGTTCGCAATCTCAACAAAAAAAACCTCGTAAAAATGCTGCATAAATGACATTAAAATTGTTTTGTTTGTTAATTCTCAAGTTTTCTTACTTTGTAGTCAAAAATAATTAAACTAATTCAGTGATACTGCATGCAAAGCAGTGAGCAAATGGTCCCTATTTTATTTATTGATACAAACATCTAAGATGTTTCATTTCACCTGCGTCATGTATTTTTAAATGCTGTGGCCGTATTCTATGAATGATATCATCGTCATTATTTCAGTTTCAAAAATTCAAGCAATTACGACTTTGACTAGGTATTACTTTAGTCTAATTTTCAACTGAAAAGTATGTCTCATCGAAACATAACCTTGACGTAATCCTAACAATCCGAGTGGCAACTGCTCTTACACTTATTTTCGTATATGTATGTTAGCACTCACGCAAATTTCTAGCTAAAGTTAGGAGATAGATGATAATAACATTTTCACATCACGTTAAATAGCGCATGATCAGTTTTGTTTAGCAGCGCAAGGCGATAATCACGACTTCCTAATGAAAATTAGAATAATTCCCGCAGCAGGTAGAAATAATAGAAACTATTTGGAATAGTTATCTAGACAGCCGGCGAGAATCCTCGAGTCAAATCACAAAATACCTAGTCTTGTCTAGAGACTGATAAAGGTGTGAATGTACGGTATGTGTTGAGTTCATTTAGAGTGCTATCATATTGCCATTTAGCTACCTAACACATTTTTAATATGAAATCGGTACAAGTACCCGTCATATAAACCTGTCGCTACCCGTGAGATGAGTTACATAATCACGAGAAATTTTTAGCCAGATGTTTTCATTACATTATCTGTGTAAATTTAACTGATGTTGAGGCAATCAACACAACAGAACTCGATGAAAAACTAGTGTTACTTTGAAATTTCGTATAAAAGATAAAGCAGAATACAGACCCGACATGTTTGCCGTACGGGAAGCCACAAACCAGGGATTACTACTTGAAACGATCCTGACACAGCACTTTTGCTTTTATACCGCGCAAATTATCTGATTCTTATGATAATACCTTTGTTTGTACGTTCAGTTGTTTACGTACTCGGAATGATTATGTATTATCTATGCAAATTATTCCCTGAAATATCAATCGATTCACGCACGCCGTCGTTGTCGGTGTACGAGTTTAGCTCCGAAAATAAGTAAAGAAATTATTCAAAGCACGCCAGTATTTCAATTCGCAAAATCTGCTGTTTTATAGCTACTTCATACTTAAAACGATAAATTCCATTAAGTATATAAAGTCTCGTCATATTTTAGATGAGATCTGTCTCGAGAGGGACACGCTTCCCACACTAAGGACTTTTCCTGAATAATTATCTTAGCATTACTCTTCAACGTTTTAACTTTTTGTCCGTAGCTTAACTAGCACAAACTCGCAAATCGTTGTTATTGTGCATCATTATAACCGCTAATTGGTCATTGAACTTGCAAAAGCAAACAATGCCCTATTGTTTACATGGAAAAAGTTCAACTAATCTGATCCAACTCAACTCATCCGTGAGATCGTAGATTAGGAACACAAGGCGTCGGTCGGATTATGAAACTAACATAAGATTATTTCCAACACGAAACAAAGGAGCTTCGACTCAGAAGAAATATTAAGATTTCTGTGCGCAGGCTACACCAAAAGATCAGGAAATAACTTAGAAACTTGCGGTCTTATCCCAATAAGAACACGATGATTAGAAAAGTACTAATCTTTGCAAATGTCTAATGCAAAGAAACACCGATATGCTCCACTTGGTGGCCTAATTTAGTTCACCAATAAAAGCACTTAAAACGGTAGTACTAATGTACATAGTACATTAAAATAAGCCAACTAACAATTATGTGCTACCTCCTAAATATTTATAGTAACTGTTAGTAGAATCTGAAAAACCATCTGATACCGATACAATCGACAGCAACGATCTAAAGCTTGTATTCATTTCATAGGATTTGAATAATAAACCTTTAACTATTACATTATTCCTCATAATACCTATGGCAGATAATGGTTATAAAGTACTCACCCCGGTACTGACTAGCGATAGCATGATCCTCTCGTTGAGAGCAAGCGTCTCCCCCTGTTTCATCTTAATACGCTTCTTGTCGAGACATTTCATCGCGTACATCTTTCCCGTATCCGCCTTCCGACACCCGTACACCTGCATAATGTTTATATCGATGTTAGTGGCTACTTTTCTTTGGATGAATATTTTATAAAATAAGCATATGGAATATGGGACTTTTATTTATATATATATACGAATTGATAAAATTGAATCCGCTCCATTTCCTCATTTTGTTGACAATAAAGATAGTCGATGTTAACTTACAAAGGTATTTCCACAGTGTAGTGTTTTTTCCTACCGGATAGACATAGACTAAGAAACGATACCTTGTGTGACAAAATGTAATTTGCCCTGGAACATTTTGCGTGTTAACGCTGAACATTTTTACAAGGACTGACTAAATAAAGGTATGCTTAATTGAAGTGAATGCGTCAATGCATACCTTGCCTAAACTAAACAATACCTACACACACGCCATGCCGTTTGAACTAAATGCCTTTGCTCTACAATTCATTTACGTAAACGTGGAAGGATCAAACGTGATAGTGTTTTAAAACAATAATCGTAGAAAAGGGGCGTACTTATGAACAGACCATACACAGATGATGATGTCAATATGTTTATGATATCAAACACACACGATATCAGCAAATACTCATTTAGCGCAATTCAAATGTTACCTAGATAAAGTTATCTACTTGAACTCATTCAAACGATGCTAGGTAATTAGGTACCTAATTCTTGTGCACGTCATTTAATGTAAACAATAAACAACTTTGATCACCATTCTCCAAAACTATAACTTTATAGCATCAGAGTATCTCATACGGATGTTTAAATAATCTAGTTTATTTCTCTTAAAGAAATTCAAAAATACAATATATCATGCCTGTTACTCGGCGGGGTATGCAGAGGTAAATAAATACAAGAACTTATGTTTCTATTCATATCACTACTAACTTTTTTAACCGTTAATAGAAAACCCTTAAAAACATCGAAACTCTTGCCAGTTCTCATTTTCGATCGGTTATGCAGCGTGACCGACATAAAGTCTATCAAAATTCTAAGCATCGGGTAGGCTTTATTACAATTGCGTCGGTTTTCTAGCTGAGATGAATATGGATTTAGATGGATGTACAGCGCTAGCTGGAATTCTAATTTAGAGCGGTGAACGGTGCTGTCCACTCGTGAGCTGACATATTTCATTTCACGCTGTTGATTTCACCCATTTCTATCTGACCTAGAGTATATCATAGCTGTATAAACACATAATTATTGTCAGAAATAGGAATGATTCTTATTTAAGCTACATATTAACTGAACCAAACTATCTACAAACGTGTTTTCCATCTCAATACACTTTTATTTCAAACGAGTACCTAGGAACTAGGAAAACAGATTCGAAGCTACGAAATGCTGCAAAAACTAGGGGTTGGATGGAATAGTACAAATTGGTGTTTAAATTCAATGGACTGACCTCACCGAACCCGCCTCGCCCGATAATGCGATGGACACTAAAGTCGTTCATTGTAAGCTGAATGTTTAACTCTAAGTTTTTCCATTGGCAGAACCTCGTGTATTTATCACTGGAACAAAGTCAAATGTAAAACAAAATGTAGAATTTTGGTTATATTTATTTTAGTTTTTCAAGTTACCTTTCTAAAAACATTCTGAATGGTTCTCCTCGTAGCTGTTGGAATATTTCCTCGATGTATGGCTAAAACAATAAAAGCAGGTAACAACAACAATGGTACTGATGTGATGATCGTCACGTCGGGGTCATCAGTTAATGTGGAGAACAATATTTACGTTAGAAGTCAAAATGGTTTTAGTTGGTCACTGTTTTAGTCATATCATAGGATGACTTGAAGGTGGTTTTTCATAATATTGCAGATACCTACCTCAAAAAGATTCGGTGGAACTTCATGTTTCATTAGATATTTTTGTACGTGTGCTACGCATTCCTTAGAATAGTCCTGTAACAAAACAGTAGAAAACGTTAGGCTTTGTGAGTAGGTTGTAATATTTCAATCTGTCAATTTTGTATTCCGTTCACAAGACGGAAGTCGTAAGACTGCAAGAGTAAAAGCCATGGTTATATTTGTAATTTATACAGAGTAAGACAAAAAGCCTGTAAGTACATATTATTTCTTCACAAAAACTCTAATAAAAGAAATATTTTAAGGGATGAGTTATGTACTAAATCAAATCATAATACTTCTTTCAAAATTTCGGACATTAATTTGAACTTAATTCATTAGGATCAAGCTTCGCTTTACTATGTACCATCTGCACCATTTCGGCATTAGGTCCCTTCGAGTTACAAGTTCTAGTTGTGGAAATCTGGGCGGGCGCTAGTCAATATTGTTAGTTGCAACACAAGAAACTTTGTCTTGCTAGCGAACGCTTATGCTTAAGTTCGTCTTGGAAGAAATTAAATTACTATTTAGTTTACGGCAGCGGCTATAAAGTTTATAGCCGTAAAGTTAAAGTTTAAAACGTTTTTTTTTTTTTTTGCCAATGGAATTTTACCCATCGGTTTAAAACGTTTCAGTTTATAATTATGGGTAACTTATTAGTTTAGCCACCGTTTGAGCACTATTGCTCCACATAGTGAATCAGTATTCTTAAAATACTCGCACCCATTTGTTTCAGCTTTACGTTTTAGGTCAATAAATTTTATTATGCTGAATTAAATATCATTTTAAATGAAGTTCAACAAACCAGTAGTACAGCAGATTGAGCCATCTCAGATGCTTTCCAATGGTTAGCATAAGAACACAGAGCTCATGCGAACTTATGATTTATTCCTTACCAAACAAAGATTAATTACATAAGAAATAAGGCAGATTATACAATCCCCAGCTCAAATCATCTGTTGTAAGGTTCAGGCGGGCGCCGGGCGCGGAGCCAACAGTCCACTAACGAGGGTCATTATACGGACGAGCACCGCTCTACCGGATGCTAACGCTCACGACCCCTCGTTTCGCAGTTTCTAATTAAACTTGTACCGCAACGCAAGTTCCGATTCGCAGAAAGGTTTTGGAATAATTTCTGTCAACAGTTTTGAAAGGAATCGCTCAGCAGCTGTGTACGAACTAGGCAGACACCATTTGATAAATTCGATCGCAGATTATTCAGCGACCAACTCAGTTTTTTGATGAAATCCGTTTTTATTTTTTTTATATTCCCTGATCATTGCGATTACTGGTACAAATTTTTGCATGACAAAGGCTAATAATGTACACATCTATAATCAGAAGCAACGAGTACATTGATTCGATTATTATTTTTTTCTTTTACCTTTGTAGGTTTGCTAACAAACACATTAAGTAGGTAACTACCGACAGATATTATTGCGTTTTTATATTTTTTTCGTTTCCATTTCATAGGTATTCCATTAGACTGAACTAAAACGTGGATAATCCCAGAAAGCACTTACGAGGGCTTACAGTGCAAGACTATACACAGTGATCTATAAGAAAGAAATTTACCACAAACGCGAGTAAATTTAATGAAGCTCTAGTCAAAAAGTATCAATATAACGCTAAATTTTAATATGAACAGGCTAAGCAAGGATTAAATCAAGTTACAAGTGTAAGATAGGTACTTAATTATTTTATGATCATTTACTGATCAGAACTTCAAGATAATAAATGTGGATAAACCTGCATAGGCGATGAAATAAATAGCCTGAGTAGATAATTAAAATTAACTCACTCTATCTACACGACGGAAACAATTTAGTTAGATAAAACCCGATGATTACTAGAGTTGAACAGTAAACCTTCTACAGTGGAAAGATACAATAAAGTCAGAATCAGAATCAGTTCAGAAGGAAGGGAATTGACACTATATTCAGTAACTCCGAGGAGCCAACGTTGTATGTTTAGTCTCTGATACCTCCAATGGGTTTTCTATGGCTTCTATATATTCCAGTCATTTGAAGTAAGTATACCTCGATAAGTAAAAACTGGTAGAGCTGATAAGATTAACTATCAACTGTCCCTTTTATACCTGTCATTTTTATGTGCGATTATACTATTATATGAGTAAAATGCAATAATAACAACAAAGCACGATGGTAACCTATTACTACTCTCATACTCACGTGTGAATGTGCTAACAGTTCTTTCATGATAAAATTGTCATAAATATCTCTCGCGATCCGCCGCCTTTCTTCTATACATTCTTGTTTTTCATATAATTTAATCTGAAAAAAAAAATTAAGTAAGTAAGCAGGTAAGTACTTAATTTAGTATACTGACGTAAGTATAAAGATAAATGTGTTTAGGTATATATACCTCTTCATAAAATTTTAATTGTGGCACTGGTTCTTCTGACGTCTGTTCACAAAATTCCTTAAATAATAAATAACCTGAAACAAAATGTAGTATTAGTTAGTGTTTGTTAGTAGTGTAGTTAGGTGAGATCATATAATAATATTTACATTATGTGGGTTACTAACAACATCTGTTTAACATGTATTCGCCAAATAATGTACAAGTGATGTAAGATTACTGTGATCGCCGCCGTGTCGTCTGTTGGTCTTCTCGTGATTGATATGCCTAATCTCCAATCATCACGATCAGTGCATGATCATTCGTTACGTAGATGTTGTCGTGTCACGTGTGTTGTCGACGAATTGGAACTACAATAACATAGATGAACTTCAGTGGCGCTGTAATGTTTACGTTCGATTCGTTACAAAGTATGACGCAAGTGACAGGTAACCGAGGTTAAACACTTGTCTCAAATAATAAATATTCGTTTCATTATCATTATGTGCAATTCTGCAGTCTAGCCTTCCTGAGATACTTAGGTCCCGTAATCCGTCCATTACATTATTAATTCTTTCATGAAAGTCCTCTTATTATGGCGCTAAGCCATGCTAAGCTACGCGCTACAGATAAGAAGCTGAGCTGACTACTGACTACTGAGCGATCGGTTTAAGTCTGAGCTAGCGATTTCCTGCAACTACCAAGAACAATTTTATTTAGGTACCTATTTCTATTTCCATTGATTGTAATCTCTTGACGTTATCGGCCATTCGGATGTTTGATTAAAATTAGTCTGAAAGTTTTCCTGCTATCGCAACAGATCTACGAGTAGGAGGCTAATAAGTAGGTAAGTAATTACTTAAAAAGATTGTTGGGGTCTAGTGACGCCCAGCAGCGTCCCAGTTTCAGATAAGCTTGGATTAAGACTACGTACCTACATCGAGGTTATTTCACTCAAGGCACAGTTTTAGCTTTAAAAAACTTATACTTCGCACGGAACATATTTTATAAGTACATTATTTTTTTATTGTTAATACGTATCTAATTGTGGGTATAACGCTTTGACGTACTTACTGTTTGGTTGCCAATATTTAGACAGGTTAAAATATGTATTTGTAAGCAAATAATCGCGTTTTAATTTGTCCAAATTACGCACTTAGCGTTTAAATATTGGCTTTTTGTTTTTCACACATGAATTGGAGACAAGATTGAATTGCCTAGAGAATTTCTTGTATTTAATGTACGAGCATTGTGAACTAAATAGTTTGGAATTGAAAATAAATTTATATACTTAGTTAATTTCATAACTTTCCATTGTTATAAAACAATAGACCTCACATTACAATTTACAATTTACAATGTAGGGGAGCATCGAGGTTCAATTTTGTCAAGTGCAGAAGTAGGTAGCTAGACATTCTGAATAACTAGTTTAGGCCACTACTACAGTTAGGTACTTATCTATATTGAGATACTATCAACGGCAGAACGGGGTGGGCCCCTACAGTGTCCAGTGCACCCGATAAAGTTATTTATTGTGCAAGTAGGAGACTAGGAGCCCCGTAAATTGCGTTTGTAACTCCCTCTCGAGGGCTTTGCGGCAATATCACGCTCGCCGGGAAATAAGACAGTCATAGATATCGGTAAGTACAATAAAACTAGAGAGCTTTGGACTGGATTTTTATGAAGACATTATATATCGTGTAAACTGATGTTAAGAGTTTGAAATTCGTGAGCGATACATGGTGCGTGGTAGCATAACACGAACCTCGAAGAGCTGATATTAGAATTTTTTATCAAAATAACTTTAGTAAGGCATTATAAATTTAAGGTGTGACTTCGGTTGGTAACAAGCCTATTAGAGAGCGACGAGAATATTTTATCTTTTTTTTTGTGTTTAGTTTACAAACAGTTCCTAATAATAAATAATGGGAGCCATTACGAACCCGGTTTTCAGTGATATAAATATGGAAAGGTATACATAGTTTCCGTAGTTATAGTCACATACCCTGAAATTACAGAATGAAAGCAGCTATGTGAGCAATTACTGCTTGGCGAAAGAAATATATAATGTGACACTTCAGACGAGCTCTATCATAAACAGCTTATTCGGTAAACTCTCGGACGTTGTTGTAAGTTGTGTAAAGAATGTCTCCAATTCAAGGATAGTATTGTTTAGCCATTTCTAAGGTGTGGCACGATATATGGGTCAGATAAGGACCGGTACCCGTATTCATCGTGTTTCTATCTTTGGTGACAACAAGGCTCTTTCACGTCATCGACAATCACGCTTTTGAATCTCCATATTACTTTGAATGTTCTATTCTATAATGATGCGACACCGTCCTTTGCCGTTATACAATTTTAGCACACGTCCTTTTCAATCACAAACAATCAATCTAAACTAGTTTCCTAAGGGTAAGGGTAAGAAATAGGCAAACGAAGAGTAAAATTAGACTTGCGAGTATTTTAGTATTAGGTAGCTAAAAAGTATATTGTCCTATATTCTTCCTTAAATAAGATTTGTACAGAGCGTGAAATTAGTGTAGCTTTTTACGAATCTACTCTGTTGTGGCTAGGACATGTTTTTACATAGTGAGCACCACCTACATCATCCTCTCAGCTTAGTCCGCCATATCCACAGAAATCGTGGTGTTCATCACCATGTAGCTATGGTAAATATTTGGTATTTAGAAAATGTATCGAATACAGAACAGTGGTGGTATAGTGGTATATAACATACGCATAAACAAGAAAAGTATTAGATAAACAATGATCTAATATTTAATCGCGGCTCTCACAGTCCGTTCAAATATTACCAACTTCTCTATGGATGTGCTAAGATCGTTTAATTACTGTACCTAGCAAGATTCTACGTGCATAGCCAGTAAATTATGGGCTACTCCAGTAATTATTACCAGTAAATTTCATCATCAGTAGCATAATAGATCTTCGTAGTCTTTGTTTACAATATCTTTGGTAATGCAATGAACAGCTGACCTAGTAAGCGAGTTAAAAAGCTTACTGAAGCCATTTCCTCGACGCTAGATAGTTTGAGTTTTAAATGCATTTTCTTTTGTCTGGTAAAGGCATGGTAAAGGATTATGAGAATGCTAATGAGGTCAAACTAAACAGATTGTTAATAAGTCCTTGACATGTTTAAATTATTTTAATGTGAAATAGCAACAAATTAAATTAAAAATTGAATTGAATATGGAGTTTTGGATAATTATACTGACAGACAGACCAGATTTCTAAAAATGCAAATTCCACTCAAAAAAAAAAAACATATTGTTTAATAAATAACGTTTGTAAAATTGAACATAGAGACTGTTTATTTCAAACAACATCTGAAATGCCCAGGCTAGCGTGCAATTTTAATTTGATCAATAAGAGTATGTGCACGAGATAAAGTTTTCCTCTCGAGAAATCTTCGATAGCATTAGGTTTCCCTCCGGCGCGTAATACTCTTGCAATTGTGTACCTACTACAATTCGAAGTGAATATCACTAAGATCTCCTTAATTTAACTAGGCTATTTGGGCATTCCCTTAGAGACATTATGGTAGTTCCAGGTGCACACTAAAGTGTGAAGGGGTACACCCCTAGGTAATTTAAATTTTAGCTACTCTCCAACACGTTGGTTGATCATATGATCATGCATAGAAATGAAATATTTAATCCAATAAAGGGAAAAGAGAGCTCGGATATAAGTGGCATAGCCTCATAGCGCGCATGCAAATTCATTTGCATATTTACTTCACTAGGTACTTGTGGTGGGCTATTCCTTCTTATTCACATGCAAATTGACACAGCACGATCCGGCAGGTAAATTACTTGTTTGGCTATCGCTCCGGTTTCCGAGACAAAAGGAATTATACTGCTAGAAACATCCGGTAAATTGAGCTGGAAAGAGCATCCGTACTTGATTATCGTTAGGGCAAGACAACAGAATTAGAGACAATTGTACGCAGAAGCGGTTTAATCCCGTCCGTGCGTGGAAGGCATCTCCGGTAATGTTCACGCTAATCTTATCTTACGATACAAACTTGTTACACACACAACCCGGTTTTTGTCACATTTCGCACATTGCTTTAGTACACTTAGTGTTTTATGTCATAGGTAGGTACGGTAGATCAAGATGACGTCCGAAAAGTTATCTTACAATGCCCGGGAACTGCATTAAGGGAAAACCTACTAAATCTATTTTTTCTGTCGGAAAATAAAAAAACTAGTTCCTTTACGGTTTGCTACTCACAGCTTAATTGCAAACACAAGCGAGTGTGCGGGTAAAAGTGCCTGTTCAATCGGTGAACGGATTGTTTAAGCTTAGGCGTAAATCGTTTGAGATGAAACGATCGACTCAAAGAGCCCTCGCGTTAACGTTGTATTTGTATAGCACTGTTTCGTTTTTACATTCCTATACCCATTTCCATATACCTACTGGCTAAAATAAAGTTACGCATTTAGTACAACACTGAATGTAGAGAAGGTTTTGCTCTGTAAAACTTATATTTGAGGATATTATAGGTAGATACTAGCTTCCGCCCACGGCTTCGCCCGCGTGTTACCTTGTAAAACAAAAACAAATCTATCCCACGGGATCCGTACATTTTTCCGGGATAAAAAGTAGCCTATGTGCTATTCCACTATAATCTATCTCAGTGCCAAATTTCATTTACATCCGTTCAGCCGTTTCAGCATGAAAGAGTAACAAACATATATCCATTCAAACTTTCACGTTTATAATAGTAGTAGTATAATATCTGGGAACACTATAACTATAATATATATCCTGCCTGGTGGGTGTGAAATATGCATCAATTTTTACAAGGCGTATCCTTACGACAAATCGAAGGTATTTTCTTAATATCATTCAAAATACCTTACTATGTTATATAGTCCGTAGAACACTGTACATGTAACCTAGTAGGTACCTACCTAATTCTAAAACTATGCCTTTGTATGGTAATCAAACTGGAGGTCACACTTTAGTTAGACAATGGTATACCTATGATATGTTTCATGTAGGTATCTAACTCCTACCTAATTTAAGTCACAGAATAATGTTGTGTTTAAATACTTTATTTTCAATGAAATGCTTAGTTTTTTTTTGGATATAAACAGCGAAAGTTTGGTAACTTACCTAATACTTGATTGAATATTTTATCAAAATTTACTTCATTTTTCTTTTCCATATACTTGTGCATAACACTCCGAACACTGAAACAAAAACTGTTATATTAATATAAAAAACAATTTGGAAGAAACCTTTGCTCAGCAGTGTAACAAAATAGGTTACGAATAAAATATATATAAAAAACAAAACACATTCAGTTTTTATACATAATCCCTTCACTGCCCTGGTTAGAAAGACCAAAAGAACAGAAGAAGATGAACCTGCTTATTCCCACTATTCACAATCATGTTGTGGACCTCATAAAGCTAAAATGTGTTTTAAATCTGTTTCCATCTCTATTCAATGACATACAAATCACAACTTATATCTCATTGAGCATTTTTAAGACAAATGATAATTTTATATTCTAAACCTGGCATACAAAATATGTAAATATTTAAAAGATACTATAGGTACCTATTCAAAGAGTGGCATATTGTATGCATTACGTATGTACACATTGATAGATTGTAAAATGTGCAGTAATTGTTGCTAATTGAAAAGTGATAAAAAATTATTCTGATTTCTATAGACAGTCCACAGTACATGTAGTACCAAGTATGTGTACATAAAATGTGTGAACTGCACTGTAGTTAATTATATTATTGTGGTCATAAATCATACAAAATTAGGAATTAACAGAAAATTAAAAGGTAATAAGGTGTTTTTTTTAAAACAAACTTATGCCTCAGTTATAATGATACTTAGAATGATAATGCAATTCTTCTTCTCCTGCTGGATTATTTTTTAGAACCAGTGTGTGTTAAAAGGAGTAAAGAGAACCTTAAAGGAGTTTTCATGGACTGTTATGTAAATAAATGGAATAATATGCTATTCTGAATTCATCCAATGGAGGTCCAGGAGGTACCAGGCAAATTCAAAAAAGAGGTCCAATAGGCCCATTGAATATATTTTTTTACAAAGGCCGAATGGGCCATCTAAATGAGATCCTATGGGCACTTTTTGCTTTTGAGTCGAATTTTGAAGGTTCAGTGGGCACTGAACCAAATCCATCTAGCAGCTCAATATCCAAACATATACACTAACTTTTACTATTATAATCACGTTAGGATAAAATAAAGCAGTTTTATACTAAATGACATGTTAGAGATACATATAATATTTTTTTGTGTCAATTTCATTTTCTTAGTAACTTTGAACCATTATCGGTAAGGGCAGGGCACATGGATATCTAGGTGGATACTAGGTAGGTACCTACTTAACTAAATATATTATGGGTAAAAAATATATGATTTTGTATGAACTATAAATGTATCTATCATTATCATCATTATCTTCCTGCCTTATCCCACTAGGTGGGGTCGGAACAACAGGTTTCCTCCACTTTCCCCTATCATCCATCATCTCAGTAGTCGCTCCCTTCTTACACATAATATCATCTTTCACACAGTCCATCCATCTTAGGTCTATCTCTACCCTTATAAACCATCCACATTCAAATTCAAATAAATGTATCTATCTAGGTGTAGTAGGTACCAGAATGTTTTAATAATAAGTACTAATATTTTACTTAAATTATTATGTATGCACCAAGAATACCTATAAGCAAGAGTAGGTCTAACAAGACAATAAACCAGCTTAGATTATTTTCATGCTGAAACATAATTGGTCACCTGAGGAGTTCAGTGACCCGAAATGTTAATGACCTATAAAAAAACTGGCAGTAATAAATAAGGTTTTCCTTTTCCTAGTTAATTTTAGCAGATAGTGTTTCTTTCAGTAAATATTCACATCTATACTTTTTCAGATACTAAATGATTACCTACATTGCAAACAAATTCCATTCACACCATGCAAAGTACAGAGATCCAACCCATTTTCGATATTCCAAAGCTGATCTTATAGGTACTTAGGGATAGCCATTCATTAGAAAGCTTCTCAGGTACATTGAAAAGTTATGAATGAATCTAAAATCAATGTTGTAAACAATCTCCTAATGTACTTGCTTTGCAAGTTTATGTCCAGTGCCTGTCGTAGTCGTTCAGGGAACATTACCTTGGGTCTGGTAAGACAATTTTTTTACTAGCTCTTGCAGCTGGTGTACATTTCGACTTCTCCATAGCCATCAAGTAGCTGACATCCGCCAGTACAGCCTCGAGGTCCGCCATTTTGATATTGAATTTATCACCTTCACCAGACAATAAATAAATAACACTCCTTCACAACACAAACACCAGACAGAGAGTCAATTATCAACTGATAGTCATAACTTTTCTCACATGACGTTTGTTCACTGTTTCACAGAATTTGTTGATGAGTAGTGACACATGATCTGATCATACACATTCAATAAATATTTCTTCACAATCATATGTGCACAAAATTACATTATTAGAGCCTAGGAACCCGCAGCCTACGTTTTATTTTCTTGCGTTAATACAGAGCGCGCATTTTCTAATACAAATTTCAAGATAAACTCGCTAGAACCCGGAATTCAGACGTTTCAGCGCGCCTACACCAGCCCGCACCCGTCGCTTACTCCTCGCTCTTTGCTTGCTTGCTTCGCTCCCCCCCTTTGAGCTCCTCCCTCGCTCGGCACGAATGAACGAACGTGAGTGAACTATCAGATACCACAGTACTTACATACATACACACACACTAGCAACAAGAAAAACAGTTTCCAACTGAGACCCTGACCTGTCAGGCCTGACAGCCTGTCTGTCTCATAGAAATAGTGTGAAGTGTGAAGTCTTTCAGCATTATTTATTCTTCTTCTACATTCTACTTTGAAGCACCTGTCTCTTTGAGATTTACCAGTGTCAATTTTTTTATTTTGTCAATTAACAGGCATTCTATGTTGTCAATGTCAATCAGCTGATTGATATAAAAGAACCTCAGAGTAAAAGAACCCGAGCCAGAATGTAATGTTGTGTGTGTAAAATAAAATAAATTATTATTGTTCTATCGGACAGAACGAGCGCGCATTATTTTATTGCCGATGCCGGTGCTTTCCTTAAAACTTCTGATAATATAGTTAATTAACGCTTGTGAGTATTAAATGTGCAGGAAACTAAGAAATAAAAATGTGTAAGTATATAGGTAATCAACCAGCTCAAGAAAAAATTGGTACCTATGTAAAATAATAGTCCTTTATTCAATTTTTGTCTTCGAAGCAGATACCTTACACGGTAGGTATACCAAATGCCTTTCTATATTTGAGTATTGTTCATAATCAACTTGTTACAATTCATAATCAAAACTATTATATCCATGTGGTTTTTTCTATCTTACTATTAGTAGGTATTTAAGTAGTTACCTATCTAAATTGAATATAAGTAATCTAATTGGCCTTGTTTCTTTTTTGATTTCAGTGGCTATGATGCAGTACTGCCCTCCGAATGTGACTCTAGGGGAGGTATGGGTGGACCATGGCATCTCACAATGTTTCATGGAAACATTTTCTGCAGTCCTAATTGGAGGGTTCCTTTTGATATTTGGTGTGATTCAGATTGTGATGTATAAAAGGTGAGTTTTTGTAACATTTTATAAATTTAAAGACTTTAATTTAGCTCAATTTAAGCATTAAAACCTAACGGCTGATAAAAAACCAAGACATAATTCAATAAATTGAATAACGCCAGTGGAATAAGAAAGATAAAGGCAGGATAATCAAAAATTACCTATTGTATTTTAATTTGAAATTAGATAAGCTAAAGCATTACTATTTTTACAATCTCCAATGAATACTAGACATTTATATATTGACTGAAATAAAGATCCATGCTAGACATAATTGATTTTCTATTGTGTCTGGAATCCTGGCAAACCACGGGTTAATTAATATGGAGGTAGATTGCACTGTGTGAAATGTCTACAAATATTTAATCAAACTATATTAAATCATTATGTTTAGAAACAGGTGTGATTTTATGCATGAATAGGTAATTTTGACAAAACACTAACTAATTATGTTCTTTTCATTTATAAAATGAATATTATTAGCTACATTATCCTTGTTTTATGTTAAATCCAATTTTTAAATGGGGATAACAATACTATAAACTTTTAAATACCTAATATTGCAAAGTTATGCAATGAAGACTGAACTAAATATATAGTTATTAAAAGTGACAGAATTAAATTATCACATATTTATAGATTTTCCTTGCTTATTAATGTCAATGTTTTTACCTTAGTAACTAAAGGGGTGGTATTTTGTAAAAAAAAAACTTATTTAAGAATATCACAACACTCGGCAGCAAAATAGAATGAAGAAATGCAGGCATACTATAAAATGAAATTAAATATTTCATAAATTCTATGGTTATGTAGGTATTTACAAGTATATTGTCCACAGATGAGACTATAAGACATATCAGCTCATACTGGGTAAAACATAATATTACGAAATAATATCAAATCAATTCAATAATTTTTTTTAATGGAATTTGAAGCACAAATTTATACCTACCTAACCAGTCCAAATTAGTAACCGTCAAGTTCCACGGCTACGGCACGTGAGCAAAGCAATGGTGCAAGTTGCATTCCCTAGATACCTTTGCCAACTTTTTAACAAGACAAGAACATGCACACTGTCACGTAAAGATAATATGAAGTAATTCCCTTATCATTTTGCTCCATTATCAGCACCAAAATATATATAAAACAACTAGTGAAACACTACCAGCTTTGCCTGGAGTTATTACAATATAACCAGGGGGTTATTACAAATGAGATTTCCGAAACTTGAGTCCAGAGAGTAGGGACTCTTAAGTCAAGTTTCGGAAATCTCATTCATAATCATAAGAACCAAAAAGAAGACAGATAAAGTATATTCTAGCTAGATGATTAATACAGGTTCAGGTGAAAATTAGAATGCTGTCTTACTCTTGGATTTTGATGGAGTAGGCGTACCAAGTACCTACATACCTATCAACACACGCGGCTTGATCCGCCTTTTGTCTCCACAAGGATTTGTTCTTTATTATCGTCAGTGCACGACCGGGTTCGAACCCACAACCTAAGTATCGAACGAAATGCATACCTACTACTAGTTAAGTACTACAAATAAAGCTCCATAAGGTTTTAGGTTTTCCGTCGTTCGATTTAATCCGGACGCGAAGTAGATAAATGACTGATCAATGAACAAAGAGATTGTTATCGTTTTATTCATTGTTTATTGGTTTATATACCTAAGTTATTTATCTACTCAAATGGTTCGCGTTATTAGATCTATCTATCGGTACCGTTGCTTGGTTCAATCACCTTGCGACAGTAGGTACACTGAGCAAGTTGCCTTTTGTATGGGAGAAATGTGGTTAGGTATGTCGCTTTTTGAACAATCATTATTTAAAAAATATTTTCGATATTTTGCCCTCAAGTTTTAGGTTTCAAATTGCTTTAGGCAGTTAAGGTCTAAAATATGCATAAATTTATCATCGTTTCGTTTTAACTTCTGTTCTACGTACCTACCTACCTAAATTATAAAAAATACATAATTTAGGAATTTCAAGCTCGTCAAGGTCATTCAGAGTTGCTCCTCAATATGATTAGTTTCTAGGCCTGTGAGTTCACCAGCAACCCTCTAAACCGGAACACCGCTGCACCGCTCAGAAACTTAAATTTAAGTTCAGAGCGAGTAGATAGATAAAATAAGGAAGAGTTTAATGAAAAATGCAGGGGTTGCTAGATGTTTTTGATTAGAAGTGTAGTTCTACTTAGTAGTACCTAATATAATATAGGTACCTATGTGACCTATACTTACAACTAAAATGATTGTTTTTATGTGTGCAGATATAGTATAGAAGTGACAGATGTACGGTCTTCGCGACTCTTCGGTGTGCAGATATTCTTCACGCTATTTATACCAGTGCTGGCTGTGATTCGATTCATGTTGCAAGCTTTTCTGTTCGATGGAGGTCATATTTACGGATATATGGTGAGAATATAATCATTATTACGACGACCTTAGTGGCGCAGCGGGCGAGAGTCCGCCTGCGACGCAAGAGGTTGCGGGTTCGATTCCCGCCGCGGAACAAATTTGTGTGCGATCTACAGAAATTTGTTCCGTTGGTCTGGGTGTTTTCTATGTATAATAAAAAATATCTATCTATGTATATGATGTATTAAATATATCAGTTATCTAGTACCCATAACACAAGCTTTGAGTAGCTTACTTTGGGGCTAGATGATGCTGTGTGGATAGTCCAGCATTATTTATTTATTTTATTTATTTATTATCCCACTTACCTTTGTAGATGAATGAGGTGAAAATAAAAGTGTAACGAGTCATGTACAAACATAGATGACAATTTGTGTGATTCATCTAATTATCATAATGGTCACAGAGATGTGTATATTTGAATAGCTGATTTGTTAGGTGACGGTGACATACCTACTTGGCGGTGTACACAATATTTTTTCTCAGCTAACAATACCTACGATCTTATTTTGTTACTACTTTTGAGTTAAAGTTTTAAAAGTAGACATAGAAAACAGAAATAGCTAAGCATTCGAGTGGTCCTATTGTTTTTTAAAAAATTGGTTTAGTCAAATGAGCAGTTTTTTATAAATAGATGAAATTGTGGTACGAGGACGTTGTGGATTGAAAGAATGAAGTGATGAAAATTGAGAAGGATATTTTGTTAAGATAGTTTTGGCATGTAGAAAGGATGGATGAAAAGAGATTGACGAAACAGGTGCATAAGGAGAATGTGAATGGGACAGTTGCAAGGGGAAGACCTCGGCGTACGTACCTCGATCAAATTGGGGACGTTTTAAAGAAAAGCCAGAGGCCTCACCACGAATTCATAATACATTACCGAATTAATATTACATTGTTATTTCGTACCATGACTTATGCAAATTGTATTGAAGTAGTGTTACTTCAAAGCTTCAAATGTGACGTTTCTAAAACGGAATCGTTCAGGAAGACTTCGTGGTAAGGTATGAAGAATGTAATGAGAAAAAGAAATGTAGCAAAAGAAGTAGGTAGGTTTGTCAGGATTATAGCAAGCGGAGATCCGTGGTCCCTGCCTACCTCGTCGGCAACAGGCATGATTTTATGTATGTATTGACGCTTTAATTTAAATCTTTGTTACAGATAGTAGCTTTAGTGGTAACCCTTGTAGCGTTTCCGCTGTCGGCCCACCTGGCGGTGTTAGAGAAACGATACCTGCTGCCGTCATTGCCCCCCCGGGGACATGGCTTCGTGCTCCTCGTGTTTTGGGCTATGATCTTTGTGTCTGAGAATCTGGCATTCCTCAACCTCAACAAGGAAGGATGGTGGTGGCATCTTAAGAAGTTAGTAAAATAATACAAAATAACGGAAGTCGTGCTGTGGTCTGGCATTCAACCATTTCTTTTCCCTTTGTCATCATTTATACACGTACGTTCATTTTTTTGGATTTAAAATTTAAATAAAACGATTTGAATTTAAAATCCAAAAAAATGATATAAAATAGTTCTTAGGAAGGTACATCATGGTTAAGGTACGAGTTGGCAGCGGACGACATGAGGCAGCAGCGGACGACGCGCGACGTGTCGCAGGCGACACTACTGGTTTCTATGTATTTCTATGAAATTCCCTCCGTAGTTAAGTTAGCGACATACAAACCAGTGTGTCGCTGCGACACGTCGTCCGCTGCTGCCTCAATCATGACGCCCGCTGCCAACTGGTACCCTTACTCTCTTTTAAGTAGGTACCTACTAAACTAATATTCAATTACTCATTGGGTAGGTGCTTTTACTAATTATATAATACACTTTCAGTTTGCAAGATCGACTAGAAATGGCACTATTTGTGGGACGATACGTGTCGTGCATGATCATGTTCGTACTCGGCATGAAAGCGCCGGGCATCATGCACATGTTTGAATACTTTGAGAATGAAGACGACACTAGAAGGCGTATACCGCCTAGGGTGAGTACAATAAATAGGAACAATTCATTACGTTACTACAAACGAGTGGGTACAGTTGGCCCAGGTCAGTCAAAGGTCAGTCCAGGCATTCGTGAAGTTAGTGCAGAGCGCTGCGCAGTATCGTTTTTCGGGAGCAATTGGAGGTATGGAGAGGGGCGGTGGGACTGTACATGCGCAAACTCGCACCTGTGGCTAGCTTCACGAATGTCTAGATCCGTTGGAAGAACTTTACCTACCGATAAACCATAGTGTCATTGTACGTGTATAGCAACTTACCTACTTCTTTTATTGATTGCTTTTTTTAAGTACAAGGTATGGCTGTCAAATCAAAATGTGACACATTTTTGTTAGGTTATTTTGTAGGTTAAGATGTCATGTCCATATCAAAATCATATTAATTCGTACGGGGAAAAAGATATCAAAATTAAAAAGGTAATATAGACTTCCTTTTATTACACAAAATAATATATTTCATAATATCAGACAAAAGTTTGTGCAGCTGTTTTTGACAAGTAGGTACCTATACAAAATCTGAAGTGGAAGAAAAATCAAGTTTCTTATTTTCAATGCAATAAAAATATTCAAGTTCAATGAAATAATCTTATAATAAGGGTTTATACAAAGCTACCGATGTCCGACAGACATGGAGTACTATAATTTTTATATACCTGTAAGACTACCTATCTAATAAGTGTATTCAACTTTATAAAGTTAGTGTCTAGATGTCGCGATAACAAACGCGAAAGTTTGTTACAATGTTTGTTACTTTTTCACGCTGAAACGGCTGAATGGATCTAGATGACATTTGGCACAGATATAGATTATAGTCTGGAATAGCACATAGGCTACATTTATTCCGGAAAAATTTACGGTTCCCGTGGGATAGATTTGTTTTTATTTTTCAAGGTAGGTTAGGTACCTACTACACGGTCAAAGCTGTGGGCGGTAGCGAGTCTCAAATAAGTTGAAGATCCGGTTGTACCTATATTTCAAAAGTATTTCGTTTATCGCACATATTTGTAAACTACGAGTATAGTATAACGGGTTCCCCTCTATTATTTTCCCGACGTTTCGATCGTATTGCATAGTCACGGGACGATTTAAAAATAAAGGTAAACGCGATGTAATATACGCTATCTATACTAATTTTATAAAGAGGAAAGATATGCATTGTTTGTTTGTTTATTTGCATTGAATAGGCTCCGAAACTACTGGACCGATTTGAAAAATTCTTTCTGAAGGAACTGGAGGGAAGGAACTGTACATGCGCACCTGTGGCTAACTTCACGAATGCCTAGATCCGTTGGATGACCTGTATATTTCGTTTCAGGATGAGAACCGCTCAACGTTTCGCAATGCACTCGGCAAGCTTCGCGTCCTCCTACCATTCCTCTGGCCTAGGAAAAGCCCTTTACTACAGTTCTACGTGTTCATCAGTATATTATCATTAGTCGCCGGGCGAGTTGTCAACCTATTTGTGCCTATTTATAATATGAAAATTGGTAAGTGTATGCCTTCTGTATATTATTTGTGCATGCCAGTGCTCTCAAACGGTGAAGGAAAACATTGAGGAAAGTGGCATGTCTGAAAATAAAACATGCGAAAGACGGTGTTATCCATAAATCCGCAATGGGTTTCAATCAAGCTTCAAATTGGAGAATATCTCGTCTGTGTTGGCACAAGACTTTCTTACCTCCAAGTCTCAGACCGCCATAGTCCATTTCGCCAGAAAAGAGTGATATGTATGACGTTACATGTATAATAAATAAACTCCTAATTCATGATCGGCGAGCCAAAACCGTTGATGCTATAAGCTGAAATTTTCGTTTGAAGTTCGGTTACCTACTTACCAAATTATTAACAAAACTTTAGTTATTCCCTTCTATCATGCTGAAAGGTTATGTGGAATTAAAAAGATCGATTTGTTCCCCTTTTTGCAACGGGGGGACAGATAAAACTCTTAAGGAAATAACATAAGGAAATAAGGAAATCTGATTGATTTTTTCAAACACATCTCCTCCTGCCTCCTCTCCTCTGTGCTTTGGTGGAAACCGGGCCAAACAGGAGGATGTACTCGTATAAGTCATACAACGGATCTAGGCATTCGTGAAGTTAGCCACAAGTGCATGTTTGCGCATTTATAGTTGCTTCCCCCCCTCCTCATACCTCCAATTGCTCCCGAAGAACGATACTGCGCAGCTCTTGCGGCTAACTTCACGAATGCCTAGATTCGTTGAGTGAACTATACAGCTATTTAATCCCAACTGTTGATTGTGTGCCTACATTAATTATAAAAATATCAATTCACAGTTGACAGTCTCACAAGGCCAGCTAGCAACCCCACCGCGCCGCTACAGTTCCGATGGGATCTCGTAGTGATCTACGTTTTCCTGAAGTTTCTACAAGGAGGCGGCACTGGAGGCATGGGCTTGTTAAACAATCTCAGATCGTTCTTGTGGATCAAAGTGGAGCAGTATACCACAAGGGAGATGCAGGTACTTTAAAATGAGTCTAAGTTTTATCCATTTTAGAATAGCGCTCAGATGTAAATGCTACTGACAGACATTCATCCAAATAATGAATGCACTGAGCGATGATTGTATCTATATATATTATAACAAATAAATTGCTAAAGCAGTGAATTTCTGTGTAAATGTCCATAATCATGTCATAATCAGTATTCCATTTTGAATAATCGTTAGACAATGACGGCCTTTGAGGTCAGCAAGGTTAGCCAACTAACATAAACAATAAAAGTACATAAAGTGATCTTTGTATAATATTCAAAGTCAAAATATTCAATGAAATCATCATTGAATATTTTGACTTTGAATATTTTCATATTTTGGAGTCTTCAGCTACACGGAAAGGCGGCCGTGATGGGGAGCCGATCAACTCCCCTATCAACTAAAATGTCATCTTATAGATAGAATGGTCGTATAAAATGAAATGACAATGAAACATAAAACTGTAAACTGGTTTTGACAATAATATTATGTAGTTCATATATTTGAATTATGTACTACTTGAATTCCCCGCGACTTGGTTCGCGTGATGTTTTTTTTCATACAAACATTAAACCTCCTGCTACACGCCTAAGTTATTTAAGTTCGAGAATTCTTTAGATCACCTCTAGGAGTCGTTAAACCCACCAAATTTCAGCTCTCTAAGGACTTATATGGCTAAAGCTGTTAGTTGATCTATCAGTCAATTTGTCAGTCAGCCAGGTAGCCACTCAGTCACTCAGTCAATCAGCAATTAAAGAGTTTTATATAATTTAGATAACACAAACATGACACTTCTTCTATTCCAGTTAGAGTTGTTCAAGCACCTCCACGATTTGCCTCTTCGCTGGCATCTCTCGCGGAAGACCGGCGAGGTTCTCCGCGTGATGGACCGAGGAACAGACTCTATAGATAACCTCCTCTCTTACATTCTCTTCTCCATCACACCGACGCTAATTGATATTCTGATTGCTGTGGTGTACTTTGTCACACAGTTTAATGTGTGGTTCGGACTCATTGTTTTCTCTACTATGGTGCTTTATATTAGTGAGTATTTTACCCTTGACCAGACGATAGACGTTTGTATTATAATATTGCTAGCAATATTGGAAATACATTAATATTTATTGAATAACATTGTTATAGGGACTATCCGATACACATTAGTTTACGATGCAAGATGTTTGTAAGATTTTCGTAGGGTGGCATAGTTGGTATTGCGTTGGCTGGCTTCAGGCAAAACCACGGGTTCGAGTCCCGTTCGTTTGAAAATTTTTATTGATTTTTAAATTTGATATTGCTGTTATAGAATCGGAAGGAAATAAAAAAATACATATCTATATTTCAGTTGCAACGATAGCGGTGACTGAATGGCGAACCAAGTACCAACGTCGCATGAACTTAGCGGACAATGAGCAGAAAGCTCGCTCAGTTGACTCGCTATTAAACTACGAAACTGTGAAGTATTACGGCGCAGAGTCTTACGAAGTTCATTCGTATAAAGGAGCTATTGTTAATTATCAGGTATGATATTATAAACCTAAGTATGCCTGGTATTTAATTTCTTAAGTAAAACCAATTCTTTTAATAGTTATTCTGCTATTCGGGACGGAGACAAATACAACATATTATCAAAAACCATGAATATCGGTCAAGCCCTTCTAGAGTCCTAAGTGTTCGAACAAATCTGACTTCGTTTTATATAAAATAAATATTAAGAAAATGTATATATTAAGGCTAAATAGGTACTTCTGGGATTCCGACCTTAGTGATTATGACTACGTAAGGACTGCTGAATATGGCTTTATCTTTAAAAAAATAAACGATAAAAATGATCTCGACTAAAATTCCCAGAATTAATTAACATTTCTTCAAATATTTAGCCTAAAATGAGCATTAATATTTCAGAAAGAAGAGTTCAAATCGCTTATCACTTTGAACATGCTGAATACAATGCAGAACATCATTATCTGCTCCGGTCTGGTGGCAGGCTCGCTACTTTGCGTCTCGATGGTTGTGAAAACGAACGAACTCACTGTGGGCAGTTATGTACTATTCGCAACATACATTGTGCAGCTTTATGTACCTTTGAACTGGTTCGGAACTTACTACAGGTTAGATTTTATTCTTATTTTCATCTATACTTTTATATTAACATTTAAATGATGTGCTAACTAAATTAACTCACCTTAGAAGCGTTGTTACCTTTTCACGATTAAACGATTGAACAGTTCATAAGGAAAGAAAAGGAAATAGATTGTATCCTGGGGAAGGACTGGCAATTTTTTGTCTTAAAAAATAAAAAAAATAACTATGCAGACGAATTCTCGGACAACATCTATGTAGAAGTATAGCATAGTTTCAGTTGTATCTAAAACTTATAATGGCATTATATCGTTGTGATCTCCAACATTATAATTAAAGAAGCCACAGGCATTGAAATATTTTCCATTGACATCAAGATAAATAATACGACTCATTGCAAAAATCAAGCCTCGTTTTGTATTATCAGTGTATAATCTTGTTGTGAAAATCGCCCATTAATAATAGTGATAAAAACCGTACCTTTCCAGAGCAATTCAAAAGAACTTCGTCGATATGGAAAACATGTTTGACCTGATGCGGGTGGACAGTGACGTGAAAGATGCCATCGGAGCCCCAGATCTATTGGTTCGCCAAGGGGGAGTCGAGTTCAAGCATGTGTCGTTCGGCTACGGGCCGGAACGACTTGTGTTGAACAATATCAGTTTCAAAATCGCACCAGGAAGCACCGTTGCCCTAGTAAGTCTTGTAATAAGTAGATACTTATTCATAATCACTTTTCATTTTCACGCAATGCAAGCTCTGTAAACTTTAGGCTGTCCTTGTAATTCAAAACTAAATGTTTAAACTTTTAATGTTTAAAGATTTAAAAGTTATTATGTTCACAAAAGTTTCATTGGTCAATTTTCTGTTTAACATTTAGCTAGATAGTCTTCAAGTAATCATTTTAATACAATAAAAACTGTACTTACATTTTATCAGTATTTAGAAACTATTGTTCAAAAATGACTATTATTTATTTATGATAATTATTTGTCCATATAATCCCACTACGGGGCAAAGGCCACCTCATCCCATTTTTAAGGGTTAAGGAATTGGATTAATAATAATAACATAAAAGCCTAATTCGATAAACTAACTTATTTAACGAGCTGGATCAATTAAGCTATCTACAGATAGTTAATAACTATTCATAATAGCTGTTCATAACACCGTTTCACATGCATTTAATATTATAAAGTAATAAACTCTTATAATTTGTTCACTAAAAGTGTTTTACTTATTCCAGGTTGGTCCAAGCGGTGCTGGTAAATCTACAGTAATGCGATTGCTATTCCGATTCTACGACGTGAACGAAGGTGCGGTGCTGGTCGACGGACAGGACGTGCGGACTGTGACGCAGGCGTCGTTGCGAGCTAACATCGGCGTGGTACCGCAAGATACTGTGCTATTCAATAATACCGTTAGGTTAGTACGTCAAACCTACTGTGTACGAGTAGTAGCCTAAGTGCCCCATCGGAAACTTTATTTGAGATCTGTAGGTCTACCATGAGTTGTCACATTTAGATTAGCCGACGTTACTACAGTAGTAATAGTAAGTTACTATGACATTTGTCAAAACTGTTACTCATGGTACCAAATTGTAAGCAAATTATGAGCGCAAACTACAGTCGCTGTAATACGCTGTGACGTAGGATAGTTAGCTACGTGAGGTTTTAGTACCCAGCTATCCGCTAGAGGCGCTGTACCAAGTTTTCATACATTTTTTTAACTACAATCGCTAGCGTGTGTAGATTGTGAAAACTCATGGTAGACCTACTGAGGGCACTGAGGATGTACAGTGACAGCTTAACTCGACTGCCAGGGTGAACACAAATTAACTGTGGCAAACATGTAATCGAAAGTTTGTGTGTGTTTCATGTGTAGTTGTATGTACCTTTTTAAATCTGTTACGGATTAACTGATTTGGATGAAATTTAATATGAATGTAGATTTTAGAATTAACTAATAGGTTACTACACCGGGAATAACTCCACGGGGTTGAAGAGGGAGTTACAGTTTAAAACTGCATAATCTGAAAATATAAAGTCTATGCAACGAGCCATAACTTTATAGTACTCCTTTATCATCATTATCATCATCTCCCTGCCCATTTCCCAAGTTATGTGGAGTCGGCACATTATCCCTTATGTTTTGTATAAATTGAAAAACTGAAAAATCAATTAATTATGTTTTCAGATATAATATTCAGTACGGGAGGTTGGAAGCCCCTTCAGCAGACGTCATATCAGCGGCTAAGAACGCAGATATACACGATAGAATACTAACCTTCCCCGATGCTTACGACACTATGGTAAGAATTTGAATAAACATCTTAAATAAAACATTTCGTATCACCACTATGCATTATGGTACGATTTTGAAATGGTGTTTATAGGTTGGTGAAAGAGGTCTCAGACTCAGTGGTGGTGAAAAACAGAGGATTGCTATCGCGCGGACGATACTCAAAGATCCATCTATCGTTCTTCTCGATGAAGCCACATCAGCTCTAGACACGAATACCGAAAGAAATATTCAGGTAAGCAACTTTCATCTCTACGCGATATCTATCCAGAATAATCCCATGTGTTAATTTTGTGTTTGGAAATTACAGCCTTATTAACGTGTAGTTATGGTTCAATGTGCCTTTTTTTTCAGGCGGCCCTGAGTAGAGTTTGCGCGAATAGAACAACACTTATTATAGCTCATAGATTATCTACTATCATCCATGCTGATGAGATTCTTGTTCTGAAAGAAGGTGAAATCATTGAACGAGGAAAGTGAGTATCTTTTCTAATACATATCTTATTTTGAATTGGAGAGTTTCTAACTATTCTCAGAGTAATGTAATATCAGTTTACTTCTCGATATCTACTATTTATTCTGGGATAGTACTTACACTAGTTTGGTCGAATCCGCCCTTATACTGGCAAACGCAGCGAACTCTTATTAGGTACCTCTCTCTTGTTACTTAAAAACTAACAAAAAACAAACTAAACTCCTCAGCAGGTCTTACTAAAAAAACTTTGGCACTTACCAAAAAAATTGCGTAATATCAAAGAGACATACCATAATAATGAATTTAAACTTCGAAGGCTAGCAGTTGAGCATCATAAAACACTGATCTCAATGTTTTCTTGATATACGGTCTCTGTGGCGCAGCGGGCGAAGTTCCGCCTGAGACGCAGAAGGTTGCGGGTTCGATTCCCGCCGCGGGACAAATGTTTGCATCATTTGCAGATATTTGTCTCAGGTCTGGGTGTTTTCTATGTATAGTATGTATGTATTTACAAAAAAAAAGAAAAATGTATCGAAGTAGTTTATCAGTCATGTGGTTCCCATAATACAAGCTCTGCTTAGTTTGGGGCTACATGATGCTGTGTGATAGTGTCCAGTATTATTTATATTATTTATATATTATAACCAAGCTATATTCTGATTTCCAGTCACGAAACCCTTCTATCGCAAGGCGGCGTCTACGCTTCCATGTGGCAGCAGCAACTGGACAACCGAAACAGTAATGATAACGGCTCCAGTGGCGAAGGAAACGAACAGAATCGCGAGCCGGAGACCAACGGCGTAGCGATCTCACACAGACACGGGCATTAGATAGTGAATGTAGCGAGGGCGGTCGTAGGGTGAGTAGGAATAAATGCAATAGTTCTAGAACAAACATGTGAAACGTCCACGGGATAGTAGGAACAAGAAAAGGCACTATTTCTATGGAAAATGAACAATAATTTTTTTTTTTCATGAGAAAGGCCTGATCTATTTCTCTTTACACATATCAAATGAGAGTGAAACAGACTATCAAGTAGCGTTCTTACAGCTGAGCATAATACTCTGATAAACGGAAATTCTGCCTATTTGTAGTGTTTAGTAAACTGTTGAGTAGTTTGTGGTTTTAAATACTCGTGTGATCCCAACTCACGCCACTCACTCTGTAGATCGTCCGTGTACACTGTACTTACAGGGTCGCGGATCAGGGGCCTCACCACGAATTCATAATACATTACCGAATTAATGTTACATTGTTATTTCGTACCATGACCTATGCAAATTGTATGGAAGTAGCAACGTTTTTATATTGGAATCGTTACGGAATCGTTCTGGAAGACTTCGTGGTAAGGCCCCAGTAGTGATAATAGTTCTGTCAATTTACAACCACTGTGCGAATGGACATGACTTAATCGCTCGCAGCTCGAGCATTGACAGTAGTTTTTTTTACTGGTTTTTATGTAAATTTTGCATGAGCAATAACAACAGTGCATAAATTGGCATTGTGGTGATGTAACTATCATGTACCTTAGTAGTATTAACGTATTTCATTGTGATGGGAAATTTTATGTGCTATTTCAGTGTTATTAAATCTGTTTTTATTTATATTTTCTGTATTTTATTGGCAAGACAATATTACAATAATTTCATGAATAAGAAAAATATTAGTACAAGAATCATAGGATACAAGAAATAATTATAAGTATAATAAGGAAAATTAAAACTGTGTTTAAAATCCAAGTAAAATGGTACAAAATATACAAATCGAATATTGTAAAAATTCAATGCTTTTAGCTCCTTAGGTTATCTGAAATTGGAAAATGGTGCTAGATTATAAATTGGTAAGTAGATATTCTCAAGCTTCGTAAAGAAAAATTAACTAACCAGAATTTATTTCAAAAATAAAAAAACTAGACTGAAAGTATAGGCGACCAAGAAATTGGTTTACCACTTTTGATGACATCTCCCAGTAACATAATTATTCGCTAAGGATTACTATGACAGATTCTAAAATAAAAATAAATAAATAAATAAATATGATCACGACTGTAATCCCCAGGCTCGGTAGATATCTCCTCAGATCTTTAGTTACTTAGATCTTTGAGGATATCTAAAGAGGGTAGTCAGAGGCAAGTCCAAACATGACATTTGGTACATGCCCACATTTTGCACAATAGTTAGTATTCCGTACGTGACAGGTTGCAAGCCCATCGCCGCTTATAACAATACTAACCTATGACATATACCTTCGAATTTTTGGTTCTAGGGTATGCCGGTTACCTCACGATATTTTCCTTCACCGTTTAAGAAGCACTGGCATTGCGCACATACATTTTTCGAATGGAAAAACTCATTGGTGCACGACCAGGTTTGAACCCACGACTTTCGGATCGTGAGGCAGGGGTGCTACCACTACACCACCAGCGCTCTTTATTTATCTATATTTTCGATTCTGACGTAGCAGTTATTAATCTGTCAAGCGAAAATAGCCCTTGATGTTTTGTACGTGCAAATGATATTCAGCCTTAGAGTGGTAAATCAATTTCTTGGTCGCCTATACATTAAAAATAGCAGCTTACAGCCGCCATATTGGATTCAGTCCATTCTAACGAAAACACCTTATTTTTCAAAATCCGTTCATCCTTTTCGGCTGCAGGGTCAGGCAAAGGAACTTGCATACTATACGCCCCAAACAAATAATTCTCCTATTTCTCAATCGGGTAAAAACTTACATCAATCATGGAATAGAGAGGAGTGTCACCGGGCAAGCGGATACCACCAACTGACTGACGCTCATCTGAAACAATTTTTTACAAAAAATCATATTTTAAAAACTCCTTCAATTAGTGACTTCATTCAAAATTTACCAAAATCCTTGGCCGGCTTCATAACCGTTTTAACTTGAGATGACGACATCTTCTTCAGACCTTCTTGGTACTTCTTATTTTTCATTTGGTATTCAGACACAGAGATAGCCGGCCGTGTCTTCGCGAACTCCACGCTTCTTATTGAATTCTCCAGTCTATGCTCGATTTGGTCAATAGTCTTGACGTAGTCTGAAGATATTTTGCGTGCTACTTTATTCTTGTGTTGTATATTCAGAACTTGTTCGAATGATTCGGTTTCGACCGTCAATGAATGGCGCATATACTTTTCCCGTGTACTCTCATCGCTTTTAACTCGAAACGCGGGTGAATAAGTTAAGAGATTATTCTTATGATGGATTTCATTTCTCGGCCTGTAACGGTAATAATAGCTTGATTTATTCATATAATATAAATGACACACCCCGGCTTCACACGGGTAGCAAAAGTATCTTTATTTTTTTTTTTTCATATAAAATATAGCCTACCTATGTGACTCAGGCATAATGTAGTATACTAATGGTGAAATAATTTTTGAAATCGGTCCAGTAGTTTTTGAGTTTAGGTATTCGTTACAAACAAAAATACAGAACTTTTCTCTTTATAATATTAGTATAGTATATGATTCAGGCGTGACTTTGCGGACACCGAACGCCGAAAGAGAAGTAAATTTGGCGCTTGGTGGAGCAACACCAGCGCGGAGCGAGTAAATGGTCCTGAGGATGCTTCGTGGAGAAGCGAAACACGTGTCGAATTTCTATTTGAGTTTATGTTGTTAGGCTCATTAGATACCTAATAGTTTAGTGGGAAATTACTACATATTTCCGTACTTTTCAGTATTTATTTGATTTTTTCATGTTTTTTTATGTGAGCTGTGAACTCGAGCTTACTTGTAATCCTTCAAAGTTGGTCCATGCTCGGTATCGATAGCGACTTCATCATATAACCTAGCGAGTACAGATTGACGTGTAATTTCCGTATCAGAATCTACTATATCTTGCGGTCGCACGAACCCCGTCGGGCGGCGGGCAGGCCGAGGGCCTGTCGGTGTGTTTATAGCCGAAGGAGCTATGCGGACTTTCCTAAAAAATGCGGTAAAAATAACATACAAAAAAATCGTGAATATAAAAAAATACTACGATATTCCAATACTTCCAGATTGGCCTACTGCGGCCTAGGATAGAAAAATCTGGAAAAAGGGGAGGCCTTTGCCCTGCAGTGAGACAACGCAGGCTAAAATAATAATAAATAAATAATAACTACGAAATTGGCAAACTGTAACGATCTGTTGGACGAAAAAATACCGAAAATTAACACCTCGAAAAAAGTGATCCATAAAAATAAAGCGGAAGAATGAAGGTGTGTTCTATTAGTACTATCTCGCAATTTATGAGATAGGTAGGTACCTACTGTGTTTATCATTAAAACATCTGCTTGTCCTACCATAAAAGTTTTAACCTACAGTTAGCAGTGAAACATTTCAAAGTTTCTATATAAAGTGATTTGGTGCGATTTTCCCCGTGTTAAGACATTTATTGAAGCTATATATTTTCGTTTCATATAGTTAACAATGTGTCACCTAGACATGTCTACTGCAGATTCAGGATTATCATCATCATCATCGCTCTCCGTGTCATTGATTATGCGGACCCTCTCTAAGTCTTCCGGCCGAACGAAACCTGTCTGTCTCCGTTTAATCTTTTGCGTTTCTGGCTTCTCTGTGATTGGGTCGCATTGAATTGAGACCTTTCTATAAAAAAAATAAAAACAAATTATCATGTAAGTACCTACATAATGTACCTACTTTATACTTTCATAGTATGTACCTACAACTGAACAAAAAAAATATTCGTGCGTGTATATTCGTACTACAAAAATAAAAATACAACTCACTTGTTTCGTTCTTCCCGAGATCTAATATCACACGATACCATTCTGCAGTAAAAAAAGAAAATATGTAGGTACTTATTTATTAAAGGTTTTGAGAATTTATATATTATTTTAAAAAATTCAAAACTTAAAATTAAAAATGTAGGTACCTATATCCTACAATAGTGTCCGTACCGCGTACCACTCACCTGAATCTGCGTAATGTATCGTCAGTGATCAACTCCGATCTGAAAGTACAGATATAAGATAAACCTCGTTTAGACCAACATTTTTTACTAAGTTGTACCTTGCATACAGAACCAAAGACATTTTTTTGCAACAAAAATACGAAACGTAGGTTGTATCACTATACCTACTCAAAAACCGTAATTTATTTTACATTGGGTGTAGTTAGATGCTAGGTAATGCATCATTATTTTGTGGATGGAGCACCGATTTCATCAACAATAACTTCTCATGCCTCGAATGCTACTATTGGACATGGGTAGGTACAGCATCACTAACGGGTTACCCCCCTTTACATAGTTTTGAACCTGCATGTAATGAGAGTGAATGAAGCAAAAGAGGTATGTCAGGATCGTAGCAAGTGGAGATCCGTGGTCTCTGCCTACCCCGTCGGGAAACAGGCGTGATTTTATATGTAAGTATGTATGAACCTGCATGCCTCGTGAAGGGTGGTAGGTAACTCGTTAGTGACGCTGTCAGTACACAGTTCATAAAATTAAACCATACTTTCTAGTATCATCGAAAATGTTCAACTTCTCCTTGCCTCGAGCAATATTTTTTATTACTCCACCGGCGAAACTGACCCTGTCCACGTGCAACCTTGAAAAGACAATTTCGTTTTATTTAAACTAGTAGCAGGTAAAGTAGAAGTAAAATATAAATACCTACCCACAGAAATTGATGATAAAGATTTTTTTTAAAATCAAGCTTTTCAGCAAGCCCTTTCATTTGATACCCGTAATGTAGTAGTGCAGAAACAATAATTAGTCCGCTATATTGAATGATCCGCCATATTGGAATTAGAATGACGTCACATAGATAAGCATTCATGGTCATCCAAAATAAGCGTGTATACCAAATTTCAGCTCAATCGGTTAAAGATTACTGATTTAAAATTCAGTTGCAAGATTCCACCCGGACAAACAAAACATAGGTAGGTAACCTATCTACATTGCAAGTAAATAAAAGCTTGTAAAAATAGATAAATCGCAATGTTACTTGAGGTATTTTCTGATTTCGTTTTCTTCATCTGAATCCAAGGACTCCACTGTAAAAATACAACACAGTAAATAGACTCTCAGAACAGCGCCTTTAACGAGCGATGAAAAATTTAACATTCCTAAACCTAAGTCATGACATGAAACATTCACATTCACATGAATATGAAAAGCCGTTAGTCAAGCAGTACCTACTCGTATAAATTATTATTACATGATCCAGCATCCTAAGTACGAGTGGGTAAATACCTATTTACGTAGTAAAGTTATATTTTACTAAAAACAGTAGAGACTAAGCTAGTAAGTTTACGGAATACTATAATGTATCTTACCTGAATTCGTCTCAGAATCAGACATTATAAAGAGCTCCGAAGAAAACGCAATCTTTTCGTGACAAATGGTTTTTTTCGGTGCGTCTTTTTCCAAGTCGCATTCGAGGCAATAGTCGCCTTGCAGGAACCTGGAAAACATTACGAAACAATATTCATAATGATAGACCATTTTATTAAGTAGGTAGGTACCTGTCATAAATATAATTTAGTATCGGAAACATCGAAAACTGTCAATTTTCGTGAGTTTTCGTAGTTCATTTTACACACTGCAGCCTCTGCTGTACAAAATATAAAACAAAATGACAATTTACGTTACGACACGCTTACCATACGCTTGCGTTACGATAGTTTACGAGTACATACCTACCTATTCGTCCGTCAATCTTAATTTTGTAAATCCTTAATTAAATTAGTAATAAAACCTACCTTCTTAAATTAAAGTCAGAATCAATTTCCCCCGGATAAAGCACATCTGTCAGTGGAATATAATACGGTCTCTCCGGCTTCACAACCAAACTGGGAGTGTGTATCGACTGGTGCTTGTATCCGTCTTCCTCCGGCTCATATTCGTATTCTTCTACGTCGAAATCATTGTTCACGTCGCCACTCACCACAGTGGGGCGACGGCTGTCCACATTGCTCTTTGCGAGTTGATTTTCTATTTCTTCTTTTTTGCGGTTAAATCTAGAATGTCAATAGGTTTTAACCTAGTCTGGGTTTTGTTCTGCTTAAATTTACCTACCTAATGACTAACTTTTAGACCGGTAAGTTTTCCATACGAAAACTGACTGAACTGACTAACGGAAGGCGTTTTTTTAAGCCTATACTAGGCGTACCTACCTACTGTGTCCTTGATTGTTGGAACACTCAATTGGCGCCCGTGACCGGCAGATCAGACAATCGAAAAACCTATAGGTATGTTCGAATTCTCTCGTGTTTTTTAAACCAAAACAGTAGGTAGGTACAGTTTAAATTACCCCATTTCGAATAAAATAAGAATTAGATCAGTTGCCTTTACCTCTGAGTAGTGCGAATACCGCCATCGGTTTCTTCAGGATTGCCCTCTGCGCCTTCACCGTCCTCCTCTTTCAATCGCTCTATTTCCCTAAGTTGAGCTTCCAAGAAAGTTTTCTCAAGTAGATTCTACAACCATGAACCGAGTATTATTGGGTACATTATTAGGGACCTACTTGGCGCAGTCGGAAGATTTATCCCACCTTATTTTAACGTTTGAATCTGCTTTATAGTGTCCTGTAGTTTGTAATAAATTAATAGAATTGAAAGAAGATACCTACATATTTGTAAACTTACCTCCCACAAAATTTCGCCTAAGGCATTCAAATCCTCAATATGGCCGCTAATATATTCGTTGGCCCCTTTATTAATCATAATATCGTGGCACTCCATATTGAAAATACCGCATTTGTAGATTGTGATCTCCGATGTTGGCGATTCGTACCAAGTATTTACGCTTTCGATTTTCTTCAGAGTACCTTCACCTTCGATAAGTTGACCGAATGCAACGTATTTGTGTGCCATCCATGGAGATGGTTGTAGCAGGACAAAGAATTGCGTGGAGCAATCTATGTGTCTGTAAATGTTTTAAATTTTATACCGTGTATTTCATATCAGGGTTTGGGAATAGGATATAAGATTTAAAATTAAATAACTCATCGGACTTCGTGACATAAACTAACTCTACCTACAGTATACAAATGTTTGTTAGCAGGTAAGTTTGTAGTTCAGTGGCCAATTCTGGTCATGGAGTTAACATGGTACCGATGGTACCTACCTATAGGTACCTAGTAGGTGCTTGCATCAGCTACAAGACAGTCATCTAAGAACTGGAGAAAAGGACTTATCAAAGAAAATCCATGTCATAAACGTCATCGTAGAGGAATGCGTGGGAGAGATGAACTGCTTTACAAAACGCTCATAGGTATAGGTAACATAAAAAGGAGTCTTGTGTCTGATATTTACTAACTTTCCATCATTAGCCATGCAAAGGACGCCTCGTTTATCGGGAGGTATAATGAAATTCTCGCAGTCCAAGGGAGTGTGTTTGAGGGCGAACCCGCCGCATTGGATCCACCCGTCCTTGACGATGCGGTGCACCGGTGTACCTGCGTAACCACCGCGCGTCTCTTTGCAAAGGCGCAAGAAATTTTCACAAGTGTAAGGCACTTGATCTGCATACAGCTATAAAGACAACAATTGAGAAGACAAATGCGTGTCGCATCGCAAGCGTCGTATCGTACGGTAAGCGTAGGTACGACAAACTGGTTGATTTTTGTCATTTAAGTAGGTACGTAGTACCTACAGGGCACTGTATAAATTCCATAGAGTAATTAGAAAGCATAGGTATATATTTTTCCCTCTCCTATAGGTATGCTTTAAAGCGTACCTATCGACAGCTTGGTATCCGATATTCATGACGCTTGTGATACGATGATAACCGTGATAGGATGTTATGAACAAAATAAAGGTAAAAGTAAGTAAGTAGTAGAGATAGTTAACTAGCATAGCAGGTAGGTACGTAGGTAAACATCGTTGTGACTCACCATGAAAATCATAGTTCCAATGTGGTGACTGTCGATAGAAATGTGCATATAAGCACAAGGTCTCTGTAATGAAATGTGAAAGAGGTTAGTACCTACCACCGAAATCTTATTACCTACCAAAAACTTTGTGACTAATTACACAATTAAATAAATTAGTACCTGGATGACCGAGCTTTGCTCGTTTATTTAGTCGTAAACGACGTTTTTTAAAAATGAAACCTAGCTAGATCGATTTATCGCCCTCGAAACCCCCAGCGTACTAAATTTCATGAAAATCGCTGGAGCCGTTTCCGAGATTCAGATTATATATATATATATATATATACACAAGAATTGCTCGTTTAAAGGTATAAGATAAATATTGGTGGACAGTTCACACAACGCCATCCAGCTACAAACTAAGCAAAACTTGTAGTATGGGAACCAGATAGTTGATAGACTAATTAGGTAGGTATACTCGTATATCTACTTACCTACATATTTTTTTTTTGTAAATACATGTAGGTACCTACCTACATAGAATCCATAATAACACCCAGGCAGAAAAAACATCTGCGTTCACACAAATGTTTGTCCTGGGTGGGGATCGAACCGACAACCCACAGCGCAGAAGCCAGAGCTACAACCAACTGAGCTATGAAGCCAGTCAAACTATCTTAAGACAAAGAATAAATAGGCGAGCGAATACTTACACCCGAAGATCTGATGAACTTGGCAAACTCGGCAACACCTTCGTTATAGTAATCTAAACACAAGTGGTAGATATACTTGGTTTCTACCAATTCCTTCAGCTCCTTCTCACCGCCTATGACTTTATCGTTCAGTAATACAGCGACAGACGATTTTAGGCAATATGTTAGCCCACCATACCGAATCTTCAAGTCGTTCAAGACGGCAGGCCAGTCGACTGTTGTGCAGCCTGCATGGATACAGAGGACATAAGTTATGAGATACACACACCACACGGGTTTTTCCTCGGAGTTAGGTAGGTAGGTACCTCTTAGCACAGGTAGACAGAATAACTACATAGTAGTAGGTAGTAATACCCCAATACCTACATAAGCTATTAGTATAATTATAGATAGAGAATAGGTATTACCCCAGATTAAATGGTATTACCTACTATAGAAGACCCAGATTAAAATACTATAGTTGTTAGTTATAGAGGGTACCTACCCTATAATAATACCTACCTGCCTATGTGAGTGGGTTACTATAATGTAGGTATAACGTATAAGAAGGTAGGTACTTAACTATTTATAAAAACCTACCTCTTATCACAGGAACATCAAAGTTCCTCCACCTGTATTTGTGTAGCCCTTTGACCAAATTGGTGCAATAAGTAAATTCTTTGGTCACTCTGTCTCCAATTACTGTGAACTTGGCTCGGTCTGCTTCAGGTTGCTTTTCTTTCTTCGAGGGGTATTTTGGATTTCTGATAGAATTGTGAGCATGCTTGATTCTATTTGAATAACTATCTTTGATGCGTCTTGCCCAGGGATGTGGTTTGATTTCTTTTTCGTTTTTTGGTACTTCGGGTCTAAAAATAGACATGTTTAGCGACGTTTATTTATGTAATACGTATTATTTCGCTATTCAGTGTTTTAAAATAACCGCCATACCAGCGCCATAGTGAGTGTGTTGCCAATGCCAAATCAATCAACATAGCAAAATAAAATTGAATACGTTGCATTGCAGTAGTACCTACTTGCTACCAAGTAGGTAGGTACTAAAACATTTGAATTTAAACGATGAAAGTTCCTTGCTAAAACCATCGGCTAAAATTCCGAGAATTTTAAACAAAATAGCCATCAACAAATCAACATTTGATTTTGACTTTGTGACATTGACAATACAATTTTTTTTAACACATGACAATGACACTGGCTAAATTGATGAAAAATATGTATGTGTTTGTTTTGTTTACAAATTACAATACAATTACATACACACAAAATATTGTAATATTTTAGATATTTATAAGCTCTTTGTTTGAAAAACCTATTGTAATAATAGAGAATAGTAAAAGGCAGTCATAAGTTTATGTGACTCTTTTGAATTTCAATATTACAACATGGATAGTAATTTACCACAACAATTTTCACTGCTTTGTGGTGAATTGTGCAATCTTCTGTATCTAAAAGAATACAACAAGTCTCAAGTAAACACCCTTATTGACGATCTGAATTCAAAACCTTACAAAGGAGAATTCTTTGTACGAAAACATGTATGTATATTATGTGGTTTAGAGGTTAGGTATAATAAAAAACTCAATAGACCTCAAATAGCAAAATTAAAAATATGCACCTAGTACATACCCATAAAATGTTCCTAATTTATCATTTATTATCTACCTCAACTTACCTTACATTTCTTAGGTCATCATTATGGTGCACAAAAATATTTGTTTAGCTGGTGTGATGTGTTGTGTCTGTTGCAGGATGCAGCCGCATTATTAACTGCCTTATGTGTTAACATAAAGCCTGATGATGAGTTTATATCAGCAAAAACCTCTCATTTAATCAACAGTATCATAATAAAGCAGAATATACAGTTTCCAATTGATTTTCTAAGCAAAGTGATATCATGGCATGTAGAATGCCTGAAGAAATGTTCAGATATTATACTACCTGATATCCTACACAATCTACAATGTATTTTGCAGTCCAGTCCTCAAGCAGGGCATAAGGTTTGTATTCCTTCTTTATATTATACTCGCTTCCGCCAACAGCTTTACCCGTGTGGTTACTTGATAAACAAAAACAAATCCATCCCACAAGAACCATACATTTAAAATATATAAAAAGTAGCCTATGTGCTATTCCACACTAAAATCTATGTCTGTGCCAAATTTCATTATAATCCAATCGGTAGTTTTTGCATGAAAGAGTAACAAACATTTCATTAAAACGGTACTAGTACCTACATTATCAATTTTTTACACAAATACATAGATAATATAAAAAATGTAGTGCTATGGTACTATATATATGTTTTTATTCATAAAATTGATTTGTTTACCTTTCAGTTTGCTGAACAATTGATAGGCAACCATGGTATCTTATTAAACCTTTTAGAAACAGACAAATCTCATATGTTAAGCACAAAAAATCCTCTACAAATTTACCTCATTGCTTTAAAATGCATTGTCAATCTAGTCTCAATAACAGATGAGACTAAAGTAGCAGAGGATCTCTTACCACCCGAAGTGATGAAAAGGATCTCCCAAGTAGTTGTGAGTTTGGTGATGAGAGGTTCGACTAAATCGCAAGATGATTTTCTGTATTGTAAGGTAAAGTACTTTACGTTTTTGAAAGAAACAGTAATGCAATGTATGTAGTAGACTTACCTACATAATTATATTGCAAGTTACAGATTACTTTTATTATCCAATTAGATATTTAAAATTATGTACCTACCTGATTTGGTTTTCAGGTAGTCATATCAGCATTAAGGGTTCTATCTTACCTCTATTTCAACGATCAGAGTGCTGATATTCCCTTGCCAGAAGTGATGGGGATCTGTCAATATTTCACATTGTATGGTCTTGTGAATTTGGGTCCAAAGCCAGAGAAGATAATGCCAGCACATCAGACTATTGCTGTTACACCAGTTGTTCAGAATACAAAAGGGGGAAAGGTAAACTTGATAATTCTTAATACTTACCAATTTCTTGACCACCAACTGCACAAGTCTGTTTATATCTGCTGCTCACCCTTAAACTGATGAACTATTTGACTGTTACTTGTTTCAGAAACAAAAGCTTAGAAAACAAAGAAACAATGCCATAGAAAGTCTCAAAAAAGAGATACCAGTATCAGACCAAAGTCTCATGAAAGATGTTGACAGTTTCGAAAACAACTCTGCATACAAACCAGCTAGTCGTAACTACTTAGAGCCTCAAAGAGATAAGAACAGCTGGGCGTTGACTAGTGATTCTGACATGTCTGATATAGAGAGCAATGGAGAGGCGAGATTGATTGCTCTGAAATCTAGAGTGAGACAAAGCGCTTCTAATCTGCTGCTTGTATTAGTAAAGGTATACTGAATTTTATTGTTAAGTTTTGTTTAATATCAAAATTCTGGAACATTAAAAAAAAGCCAAATTCAACATACTATTTTGTATGTTATTTCAGATCAAAGAAAAGAAAGAGATGTTCGGTTACTGGTGGGCGTTACTCCCAGATTCTCCCGACCCAACCAAATGGGCTGCAGAGCAATCTGCTAAGAAAACACTTGCTTATTGCGCTGTGATAGACCCTATCGCGAGCAGTCGGGCAAGTGTCTTGAGCGTGATACTAGCGCTGTTATCTGGCTCTAGAGTCTATTTGTCACAAGCTGAAACTAGGTGAGTTACCAACGATTTTCATATGATGACAAGTTGATGTTTTTGTACAGAAACTGTGTCAGCAATTAAGATGGAGAACCGTGTATGGTTTTCTTCAAAATAAACTTTCAAAATTGTTATATTCTTCACAGCAAAAAAGACACCGCCTCTTTCATCCCATTTTCTGTCTCTCTCGGCTACATTATCACGTGCATGCACAAAATACTGGATAGAATTCTAGAAACCGAGAGAAGTCACGCGGTGATCATAGTCGCGTTGAAGTGTTGCGCGGCACTGTTGCAAGCTACTCCGTATCATAAGATGCAAGATGGATTAATAAGTGAGCTGGTTAAGTCTACAAGAAAGTTTCTGGTTCATAGAGGTAAGTTTGGAGAAATAATAAAATAGAATTTTCGACTAAGTATACAATCAGTTAAGTCAGAAAAAATAAAATATTGTACATTGGTGGACATCTCACACAACGCCATTTAGTCTCAAACCCCCAAACTAAGCGAGGCTTGTGTTCTGGAAACTATACAAGTATCGCTGGTAGACTACGCTAATTAATAATATACTTCAGTACTGAGATGACGAATGATAGAGGGAAATGGAAGAAGATCACATGTTGTGCCGACCCTACATAACGTGGGAAAAGGGCAGGAAAATGATGAATGATGATGAATGATGATTCAGTACTTTATTCTTTACCGCTTAGATCCAAAATTAATTAAAAACTAATAATTACTTGTCTGTTTAATATTTTCAGATGTAACTCTCCAAGTGGGTGCTTTAATAACAATGGGATGTGTTCTATCGGTTGACACCAAAAAAGATGAAGTCCTTAGATCAATAGAGAAAGACGCGGTCCCACAAAACATAAACACAAGTCAATCATCAAATGCACTCATTAAATCAGACAGTGATTGTGAAGACTTTGAAGAGGGCTATTCTGATGACGAAATGTTTACTGCAGTGGAAATTGATAAATGTGATAAAGTAAAGGATAGTCATTACTTTAGAAGCTGGATATTAGATATTTGTTTCAAGAATATGGGATGGATTTTCAGAGGGAATGAAGTAAATGTAAGTTTATCTTAGCTGATATTCGCGACTTTGTACGCGAAGACTACTTTTATTGGTTCCTACGCAGTGCAGTAGATAATTTTTTAGTTAGTCAGTCAATAACTTTTATTAAAAACTAGCTGTCCCGGCAAACTTCGTACCGCCTTCTACATTGCTTAGACAACAGTGAGTGATTATAATTTAATATGAACTTTATTAAATAGTAATAAAGTTCAAATTGACTCTACATTTAATTTTGAAAACGTTTGTATAGGAAATAGAAAAGGGCTATTTTTAGGGTTATCCCGGCAGTTATTCGAATTTTTCTTACCTTTTAAACCTTTACTAGACCTCCACGAACATTTCAAGACCAAGATAAGATAAATCCGTTTCGCCGTTCTCGAGTTTTAGCGAGATATAGAGATGACTAACCATTAGTTAATTCATTTATTCAAATTGTGGCACACACAGTCTCTGTCCCATTGCATTAGTGATCAAAGAAATACCTACTCAATCAGACAATGTTATTGTTTAGTCAATATGTTTAGTGATTAGTGCCTGTCCATTGTGTCGCGTGTATCCACAACAGACCTTGACCATTTTTGCTCCTTTTAGAGATGCAAACCCTCTGTAATACCTGTGATACTGGAATCTCTACAAGTGCTATCGGCGATCGCCTTCCATCACTTACCGGATCTCCTGCACTCTCACATCACGTTGCTTGGAGACATTCTCTGCGAGATGCTACAGCATGAGCATCAAGACGTGGTGCTGCAGGCTGCTCGTACCGTCAGCATTATCGGGGATGCTATACAAAAGCTAGGTAACAGACTAACAGCTCAGTTGGTAGTAGCTTTACCTTCTGCGCTGTAGGTTGTGGGTTCGATCCCCACCCCGGACAGACATTTGTGTGATGCAGATGTTTGTTAGTGTCTTGGTGTTATTATTTATTATAGATAGATAGATAGCATTTATTGATAAAAAACATGACATTAAATGGTGGTTAGCGTCTTAAATCCTAAGTTAGGTTTAACTAGACACTAGAGTTCTCTTAAATAAATTACAGACACGCTTAAAAAATAGCTATGCACACAGGCACAGCGGTGTCACCACATTCTAGCTGCAGGTATGGCGCGGTGTGCAGTTAGGTAGTTACACACACGCGCGCGCGCGCGCGCGCTCGTGCTATTCATATATGTATATATTATAAAAAAAATATTATATTTATATAAAAAAAATATATTATATTTAATTAATCTATCAGCTATCCGATTCCCTTAATACAAGGCTACATGCTTTGCTTAGGTGGACATCACAAAACACCCCCGTTTTGTGATATGTCCACCAATATTTATTTTTATTATTAAGAGACTTGCTTTAAAAATACCTCGTCATAATATAATCGACTAGCTCCCGCCCGCGGCTTTGCTCGCGCGGTACCTTGAAAAAGAAAAACAATCTATCCCGCGGGAACCGTACATTTATCCGGGATAAAAAGTAGCCTAATATGTGCTATTCCAAACTATAATCTATATCTGTGTCAAATTTCTTTCACATCTGTTCAGCCGTTTCAGCGTGAAAGAGTAACAAACATACATTTTTACATCCACACATCCATACATTCTTACAAACTTTCGCGTTTATAATATTAGTAGGATTATTTATGTAACTTCTCTACTATTTTGCATTATTATAGAACAAGCGGATCAGTCGCCGGCTCTGAACAACTGTGTTTACATGTGGGAGAGGCTGATAACGCCGCTGTCGAGCGTGCTGCAATGCCACGAGAGCTCGCCCGCTAAGGCAGTTGTATGCGACTGCATCGCGAATGTTGGCGAGAGGTCTTTCAAGGAGTTACCGGTACATCATTATTTTATTTTAAAACTAGTTTCCGCCCACGGCTTCGGCCGCGTGGTACCTTGAAAAACAAAACAAATCTATCCCGCGGGAACCGTACATTTTTCCGGGATAAGTATCCTATGTGCTATTTCAGGCTATAATCTATATCTGCGCCAAATTTCATCCAGATCCGATCGACCGTTTCAGTGGGAAAGAGTAACAAACATACATCCAGACATCCACACATCTATACATTCTTACAAACTTTCGCGTTTATAATTATTAGTAGGATATTCATTTGAGATGACATTGACAACCAGTGCTGCATTTGCCACCATGCATATGCATATACTGCTGCAGCTTATGCTGAATGGTTTCCTTTACAGTCACCATAAAAACGCTATAGAATATCTTAAATCACATACATCTGTAACGCAACGTAAAATAAATGATATATATTCTATTCTATTCTATTTAATTCATCAATATTCTTCGACGGTCATGTTGAGTAAGCCGGTTTCAGGTAGTGAGTATGTCGCATCGGTAGCATTTATCATTTATATGGAAATTGATTAAACGTTATGTATATAAAAATAAAATTCACAAACTATCAAAACTCGTACAAGGCCTCTGCACTGTAGTTCTTCACAGTTTTTTCCGCTAAGAGCTCTGCATGTAAATGTAAGGAAGGGAACGAAACGAAATAGTACTAATACTAAGCCCTTGACACCGGCCTAAGGTTAATAACCTCGACTTTTACAACTATTTCTAGAAAATAGTTTTTTACACACGAAAGTTGAGTACACGTTATCACACGTGACCTCGTCTGCTAGCAATTGAGATAATGAATTTTACATTGTAGCATGTTTTTAAAATGTGTAATTAGAATTGTTAATTGTTTTATTTTCAGAGGCGGACTCAAGTTTTTTGTTGCACTTTATTAGTGGGGTCATGTAGCGACGTCGAAGCAACAGTCAGGGCGGCTGCGGTGCGCGCTCTCGCTATGACTGTGATGTTTAGAACACTCAGAGAGGTATTATTATTATTAAGAGCCTGTATTGTCCCACTGCAAGGCAAAGGCCTCCCTTCCTTCTCTCCAATCATCACGGTTTTGGACTACCTTGGACCAGTCCTTCAAGTAGGCATCAATTTCGTTCCTCCACCTCCGCCTTGGTCTGTCGCGAGGTCGTTTCCCGTTCAGCACCTCTGAACAAGAAACGACCACTCCGTGGTGGCTTTAGGCCATAACACATCCGACATGCGATAGACGTGGCAGAGAGGTATGCAAACTTTTATACAAATTACCCCCCATAACATGACCACCATAAACATAATATGTACATGGGTTTATGACAAAGGCATAGATATACAACAACAAACAACTTATGCACTAATAATTAGGAAAAAATATACAAAAACATCCTAAGTGAGAATATGCATTAAAAACGCTATGTACACAGCAATACACCATATATTTTTTTTAAAAAGCTGTTGAGTAAAAAGATAATTTATGTGTGTAGATGTGATTTTTTGTTATGTTTCAGGACATTGGATTCGTCAGTGATTGCGGGGAGAATATACTGAGAGCGTTAGCCGAACCGACTCTAGTTGTAAGGACGAAAGCGGCCTGGGCCTTGGGGAATTTAAGCGATGCCCTCGTTCTGAATATGTAAGTTGTTTCTATTTTATTTAATGTTCGCGATGTTCTTCACTTAAGACACTGGTTAAGACATTAGTTTTTCTCAGCAGGTCAATTTAAAGAAGTTACAAACGAAATTCATTATTGAAATTTTTTATCCGTCACTTAGTTATCTCTACTAGATTCTTCCATCCCAAACCCTTTACTACAAATTATATACCTACTTAAAAACTGCGATAAAACAGGAACGAGCCAGATCTGAAGACCCGGGGGCAATGACTGTATAAAAAAACAAGTTCACACGATTATAACATTATGTCACTATCGTGCATACTGTAAATAGTTTTATTGTTTAATCTCAAACTCGTTAATACAGGGACGATCCGGAATGTGAAGATATCGACGATGACCTGTTGCTCCGGCTGCTAGAAGTCAGCATCCAGTGTGCTACAGACAACGATAAGGTAACTTTAAGGGCATCTGCCAAAGTATACTGTTTGAACGTTTTTCTGAATCCAATACCCTATACAGGTTGTTACCAGGCTACTTCCGAAAACTTTAGGGGGTTCAAGTTTATATTGATGGGTATCAATATAAACAACTTTTTCTAAGTAACCAACACTGTGAGCGCGAAAAAATAACAGCTGTTTGGTATTGAACTTTTGTATGAAATTGCTGTATTTTTTTCGCGCTCACAGTGTTGCTTTCTTAGAAAAAGTTGTTTACATTAGTTGGGTATTTTAACCCCCCCCCCCCCCCCCCCAAGTTTTCGGAAGTAGTCTGGTAACAGCCTGTATTAAATAACTTAGAAATCTAAGATCTGAGAGAGTTTATTGGAGTAGGCATTAGTCGTGAGCTCCATAACAATGACCTGTTTAATACGCGTTGAATATAGTAATTTTACTTTACTCTGAACCCTTAAACGAAGATAGTTATACTAGTTATACTATAAAAAGAGTTTTATGTAGTAGAGTTTTTGTTGATTCCTAGTTTTCCTACAAATAATTATTCTGTGGCTTTACGTCGCGTGTGAGTCAGTAAATTATCGATTTCATATATTTAGACATCCGTCTAAACAAACATCTTACTATCGATGTCAACTTTCACCTATAAATCTAATGAAGTAACTAAACTTATCCTAATTACTGCGAAGTGGTTAATCTTGGGTCAGTATACTTTGCTCGATTAAGTGACGCAAATGCAGCTATAACACGTGTCTATGTCATAAGGGTATCTGTTGCTTCGTGACCAGCGAGTATACCTTTCTAGACTAGTCAGTGGCAAGTCCAATTTGGACTTGCCACTGAATAGAAGGTCTGAGTACGGTTGCTAAGAAAACAAGTGATACCTAACACGAACAAAATAAATATAAATTTCGGAAAGTCAATGAAATGTACAAACTTTTTGGTTACAGATCAAAATGAGCGCCACTCGAGGGCTAGGGAATCTCCTACGTTTAATAAAGAACGATAATCTGACCCGCAAGCCGCAAATGAAGACCTTATGCGAGGTTGCCATAGGGAAGCTTTTGGATTGCGCGTGCAAAGTCAGCAATATGAAGGTGCGGTGGAACGCATGCTACGCAATGGGAAATGCTATGAAGAATGATCAGCTGTTTATCTGTTTTAATGGATGGCAGGTAAAATATAATGCAGTTATAGACCTTATAACGATATAAGAATCATTTTCGACCTGTCTATTTTTTCTACATCATCTTAGAAACCTTATCGCAAAACAGTAGGTATCTACAGAATATAAATACGAAACCATTATTGCTCGGTCATTCTAATACAAGTGCTTATTGAGCTTGATTGACGATCGTTATTGAAACTGTAATATTACGTCTGTGACCTAGTTATGGTAATGATTAAACTGTTTAGATAAAACAAAAACTCCTTTGAAAAGGTTAAATCGTATTTAACTGCAGCAAGTTATTATTAAAACCAACGTATTTATGCACAGAGGACGCTGTGCCACTGATCCCGCCCTCTATTTTAAGTAACTGTTATTTTCCATTCAAAATACGCGCGCAATACGTCAGTAAAACAGCGCGCAAAAATCGTCATAAATAATTTATTATCTACGTAAGAAAAACAATTAAAAAAATAAAGTTACATTCTGCCACAAGGCGAATGTTTTCTTGGTCGACTATTATAGGGTCTGTGGAAATCCTGTGACGCTGGATTGTGCGCTTATTTGAATTTAAAAGAATATAAAGTTAATGCGTTGATAAGTCGACATGATTAGAAACGAAATAAAATTGCATTTTTGCGGTACAAGCTCAGTCTACATATACAGGGCGTTCCACGGCTATGCCACATGAAGGGAAAGTACCTTGAATATTGAAGATGGAACATTTTACTGAGAGAAGACATTATTTGAATTTAAAAAACAATTTCAATTGCATTCATAGATATTTAAATAATGACATGGTTGAACCGGGAATCGAACCCGTTACACGAGAAAAATAATCACCCTATAGCTTTATCATACCGATCGAAATGCTTCATCATAAGGATTATTTTTGTTAAATAACATAGTGTCAGCAATAAAGGGAAGACCACTGTATACCACTATCAAAAACATCTAATCCATACCACATAATCACAATAACTATTCATTACAGAGTCAGGTATTCCCCAATCTTAGCACCTTAACGCAAGAATGCAAGAATCTAAAGGTGCGTATCAACGCGGCGGTCGCGTTGCGTGCAGCGTCCCAACGCACGCACTACGGAGTACATTACACGCTTGTTTGGAGGGGGGTGCTGTCTGCTATGGAGACCGCGGCCTATGTCGATGATTATACCGAGTATAAGCATAAGGATAATCTTATTGAACAGGTGAGTTTATAACTGCACGATTTTTAACAAATTTAGGGTCGGTTCACATCTGACGGAAGATACGTCGCGTTTTATCGGTCGTGTAACGCCAAAACAGACAAATAATAATACATAACTGATAATAAAACATTCAACCTTTCACACTCAACCGATGATGTGTTAGTAAGATCATTGATACGCTCGACGCGTTTTCCGTCAGTTGTGAACCGATCCTTACTCACTATTTACTGGGTTAAGTTTTGGCAATTCCTTATATAATGCACTTCAAGAACACGAAAAGAAGATGTGCTCTTTATTAACATTAAGGATACATTTTTAATCGTCGGCTCAGGCCCGGTTTCCACCAAAGCAGAGAGGAGAGGAGATGTGTTTGAATAAACCAATCAGATTTCGTTATTTCCACATCGCTTCTCCGCTTATCTTCGGTAAAAATAGATCGAGCTTAGATGTCTCATTTTTCTGTAATATTGTGCGGCGAGCGAGCAAGAGGCGCGGTTGAAAGGAGTCGTGTCTAGTCGGGCGGCTCACTCTCGCCTAGCTTACATCTCCAATCAATCAATATTATTTTCTTTCGTCACCTTTGTCTGCTTAAAATGTACATTTACTTGCTTAGCTGTGCACACATGTGTTTATGTTGCAACTCAGTACAGAACAGTATATTTTTATTATTTAAGTTTTGCTTGTGTTGTAATGTGTTTTGTGTGCCAAATAAAGTAAATTAAAATAAAATAAAATCATCGCTCTCCGCTGGTGGAAATAACCGACCAGCTTTGCTGCACATCTCTCTTCTCCTCTCCTCTCTGCTTTAGTGGAAACCGGGCTTTACGCTTGGCATTGATTGTCGGTTAGTAACAAAACTATTTTGTTTTAGCTATGCGTCACACTCGCACACCTCTGCTGCCTTCTCACTCCCTCCGATCTAACCGACATACTGGACCCTCTGGTCTTCCACCACGAATGTGCAAAGTCCCAGTTTCTGCAAGTGTTCCGCCGCCTACCGCCCGAGAATGCATCCTGTTTGAGGATATTACAAGCCGCCAAGTATGTAACCGTTGATCTGACTAGTGGAAATGAATCGCAAACGCAGGCGCTGGGCATGTTACAAGACATTTTTATATGGGACATGTGATAATACCGAGGATTACATGAATACTTATAAAACAATCTAAAGTTTGGACGAGTTTGTATCCTGAGAAGTTTAAGCACGCTAATACTCAAGTGGCCAAGTATGTAATAATCTGATTAGTGGAATTGAATCAACAGGTGTGGGGTGCGTTACAGATATACATAATTACATATAATTATGTATTTATGTGAGCAGTGTGAGAGTTTACACACACAGGTTCAGATTACGCCACAGTTTTGTCTGTCTCTCTTATCTCTGTGTTAAGTATACCTACTGGTTCTTTTCTATACTAACCATTTAATACTGATTCTTAACAGTAAGATTATAAAACAGTCTATTTATTAAATAATTTAAGATTAATTAAACAACTTATTAAAAACTCATTTACTCGTACTGAAGTTCTGTATGATTTTAAGGTGATAACTATTTAGGTATTTAGTTAACTATATTGAGAGCATTTTCCAACATTGTCTGATGGCAATGATTTAAAAGCGGGATTATAAATAAAGTTAAACATTTTTTACTGTTGAAATAAAATATTTATTAATTCTGTTACATAATGTATTGTGTCTTTTATTTATGCATGCAAATAAGACCCGTGGTTGCAAACTTTTGAATGTTACAAAATTTTCCATGGACTTCAAGGATCAAATAAAACAAAACGGCAAAGTGAATTCTAGATTAACTTATCTTGCAAAAACATTTTTACATAATGGTGTTCGACCGTTGTTTGTTTCGACCTTAATACATATTCGAGAATGTTCTATCAATTTGCTGATAGCTGGTACATTTACTTTGTAAGGTTTCAATTTCAAAAGCAATTGCTTTGAAACCTTATAGACATAGACTCATCGATTTAGGGGTGGTTAACACTACGACGACACAGCAATGTCATTCATGACTTACAGCCTTATCAAAACCCTATTCTGAAAAAGTTACTTTTCTTATGCTTTTTTAGATTCCTAGAACCTATCCTCCAAATATCAGCTTTCTAAGATAAGCGTTTTAGGCTCTGCGTTGTGAGTCAGGGCAAAGTCCTTTATACATACCAATTGAGAATTTCTATGTACTCGAAGGTAACTACGCGTTCAAAGCCGTGGTCAGAAGCTAGTAACCCACCACAACGCCTTGACATGTGCCATCTAACTGATCATCAACTAATCATCTATTCTCGTCTCGTCGTGATCTCTACCAGTTCCACCTAGTTTTATAAAATTCAGTTGCTTATCTACTTACCATGTGGACGAGAAATGATCGTGGGTGACATATTAAGCTAAACGATATTTGGGAGCATTGACGCACGTATTAATAGGTGTTATCGAAAAGTGTAACCTCAGGTCGAGTTAATATTGGAATACGTAGCTTTTATAAGTAATTGGAGTCCAATATGGCAAAAGATTAATTGGTTTTTGATTGTCCAATACTCAGTAAACAGGTTTGAGAAAGTTTTTTATAAGTTGTATATCAAAATCAAATTCTTTCAAGTGCCTACTTATTTGTTGTTTATATCAACCACATTTTAAATGAACAAGTATTACCTAATTAAGTTTTCTTTTTATTTTAGTTTTTCAACCGATAAACAATCTTGGCTACTATACTGAAGAAAATTTGAAAAATAGACCGTAACACCATTCATAGTATTTGATTTGACGGCGATATTAATTCGTTTGTAAGTAGGTACTTACCTAACTGTCTATCTACTTGTTTCCGGTACTGGTGTATACATTCTATACGATTGAGCTATGCGTATTTTTGGCTTATCGTAATGGAATATTTAAAGGAAAGACCTAGGGTTATCGTTGAGAAAAAACAAGCAGTGAGTTAGATATTAATATTTTTAAAGCATTATAAACGAAAAAGGTATAGTTAAATAAATACTTGATGAGAATTTCCTCATCAAATTGTTTATGGATTGGAGATTGGTCCTGTTTAACTAGTAAATATTTTCGAAAGAGTGAATCAGTTGATACACCTAACTGTACAAGTTTCATAATACGTTAATAGGTTCTACCTATATATGTACGTTTATAAATCACTGCGTTATAATTATGATCTAAGTGCGTATACTATGGTAGGTATACGTAGTAAATCTCGCACAAGACCAAGCTTTTAAATATTTTCCAAACAATGAACCATCATCATTGTTCATTACCTACTATACATTTTGCAACATTTATTCTTGAGGAACAATGAATGTTACAAATATTTTTAAAATCCTAACTTGCTTGTATAATAGATAAGTACCTGGGGATGACCGAGCTTTGCTCGACAAGACGGCCTGTGATTTTTTGATATAGGAATGTGTGTGAAATCTCCATGGATGAAACATGGATGAAACCATACGTCTTTAGCAAATGTGGAGGAGTCAACCACTAAGTTTAGGTTACCTGCCTACTGCTTGCTATGATATTATTGTTATGAGTTTCTATTGTTGGCAAGTACAAAAAAAAAATGGAACAAGCTGCAAGCCGCTTTACATAACGACCATTGCAACTATTACAGATCACTGATAACGACACACCGATGATACAAGCTTAATACAAGTAGCATGGTATAAATAAAACGTAAACATTGATTTGATAACTAACTTCGGTTTATTGATCAAAAATTATTTATAGCTGAAATCAATGAGTGAATAACATGGATCACAATTGGTATATAATCATATCATCGGTTATCACTATCAGTCTGTTAGGTCTGATAGGTAACATTTTTGGAGTTCTAACGGTATTATTGACTCTGAATCACACGTTGAAACTTACACTAGGTACCTACACTCTACACCTAAAAGCTAATTAGTCTATTGATAATAATCAAGGTGTTATAATGGTCTCGCACGATATCATGAATGCAAACGTGACTTTTAATTAAGTTAGACACGTTTCACATAGGTACAATGCTATTCGAAAGTAATTGTGAGAGACATCTTTAGAGCTCTAGACGTAAAAATGAGTCGCAGGTAATCTCTTGTAGCACGAGTCATAAATAAAGTGAGTTATTACTTATGTAAGTGAATAGTAGGTAAAATAAGATTAACATAGTTTTGTAGAGTTAGAATATCAATAATACTCATCACAAAAAGGTTTGTTGACAAGGACCCTGACATTACACAGTTTTTAAGGTAAATAACTGGTTTTTATGGACGATTGTTTTTCAATTTATAATTTCAAAATGTTTGAACCATCAACTCAACCGCTTGGTTAAAAAATAAACAAGTGTTTGAGTTGGGTTGGTTTGATAAGTTCGTAAAAAACTCCCTTATGGAATGCAAAAAGGACGTTTATAAAAACTATTTGGTACGAGTATCTACAGGTTAAATATAAAGGACAGTCTTTTGTTGTAGGTACTGCTCTAACCTTTGGGTGAGTACCTATTTGCTCTAAAAACGTCTCTTTTCTTTTTCCAGGTAGATATAGCTAGGGTGTAGCGGATAAAAAAAGTCTCAAGCCATTCTCTCTGCAATCTCACTGAACTACTGTTTTTTTAAGTAGAGACAGAAGGTACAGTATGAATATTAGGTATAAACTAAACCAATATGTCTAGACGTAAGTATTTATCTACAGATGTAGGTCATGTAGGTAAGGCATCAAATTATAATCAATATCAAACTGATAGGTTATAGTTAGGTACTTACCTAGGTACCTGTATAGCATAGTTATTCTTGCATCTAGCTATCAACGAGTTCACGGAATATAGGTACCTACCTAGGTAAGTAACTCCTGTCAATCAGGGCTGATATTTGCGCACGTGTTTATAAAACAACGGCTTCCAGGAACAGTGCGGGTGTCACAGACGGATATGCGATGCTGAAAGATGATCCTTAAACAGTGGGTTGTATTGACATATCGAAAAGCATTAGAAGTAGGAGTAGGTCAGACAGTCGCCTACATTTTAATTATATATCATTTTAGTATTTCTCACCAGAAAGGTACGCCATTGTACGTACCTTCTACGACTCCTATTATGTCTGTTGATTTAGCCTTAGAAGATGGTTAGCGTAGCGTGCATGAGCAATGATTTCGAAGTCTCTAAATCCAGACATGTGTAAAATTTATCTCTGGATTTAGATCTGACTGCTTTATCGCACCTTTTTATACAAATTCTGATATCATTAGTCGCGTCTACGGATTTAAAGATAGTGAAAGTGTGCCTAAAACCTTATCATATCTCAGTAATAACTACGAGGAAATACGATTCATTAATACTATGAGACTTTTCGTAAAGTCTCTCATCTTAATAGTATTAATGAATTATCATCTCGAATACCAATGCTTTACCTTCTTATAGATTTATAGAATACTAGCTTCCGCCCACGGATACGTCCGCGTGGTACCGTAAAAATAAAATCCCACGGGAACCGTTCATTTTTCCGGGATAAAATGTAGCCTATGTGTTATTCCAGACCATAATCTACATTTGTGCCAAATTTCATTAAGATCCGTTCAGCCGTTTTAGCGTGAAAGAGTAACAAACATACATTCATGACATTCTGACATCCATCCATCCATACATTCTTACAAACTTTCGCGTTTATAATATTAGTAGGTTAGAAGGGACGTAGGCTTGGTAGATAGCGTATTGTACCTATACTACTAACCTAAGTCAAATGCCTGCACGCAGGGTAACCGACGAACCATCAACAGACGTTTCTAGAAGTTTTTAATTACACGACAGATAAGAAAATTACTTATCCATGGATATAAGTACATACCTACCTGAGACGCCATGATCCATAATAAATATAATCATGCATGTTTGAATGACCTATATATTTTTACAATTTCAAATGAACGATGTAAAATTTAACTAAAAATACTACAGTTTGTAATTCAAGTAGCTAAGGTTTTTTTTGCTTAGTTTTGATATGGCCACAGTAATCAAAATACAGGAGATGGTAAGTACCTACCGTACCAAATGTATTAGTCTGTGATCTAGTCTTCTATAGGGTTCTTGTAATACTTTAGGAACAGTGACGTCGACCTCGAAATTCGACATAGAATAAGCGAGCGCATGCGTAACTTTATAGTCGTAGTGTGAGTGAGTGTCTGTCTACCGAGCACGCGGCCGGTGCGTGCCCTCTGCACCTCTCGCTTCCTCATCCTATCTGCCTCCTCGTCACACGCTTCAGATTCCACCGGGGAGAACCGTTCAAGCTTAAAAATACCTTCATCGAAGCGCCAACCCTCAGTAGTGTTCTTGCTGCCTTTCAATACGGTTCTCGCTTGCGACGTTACACTTCACAATTTTGTGGACTACTTTTCTAGACTTACAGTCGGAATAAAACCTTGAGGTCGAAAACCTGAACAGCTGCTTAAAACTTTTGAGTGTAAAAGGTAAGTTTACGGAATGATGGAGACTATAATTTAACTTTGAAAGGCATGTATTACAAAATTAGAAAAGGAAAATATCGAAATTTACGATGAGGAAACAGTGTTTTATAAAGTTAACGGCCCGAGCGGCCGCACCGCGCCAGCAAATGGCCGACATTGGTATCGCTTTCTCTCACGAAGATTCTACGGTGTTCCTAATCACTTTCTCTATTAGTTTGTTTGACAACAGCATGACTAGTAGATAAGGAACTTAATAAGGCAGATATTTACTTACTTATATTTAAGTATAAAGTGTAGTAAATTGAGTTTTGTACAAAACTGGTTAATAAACCACAAAATTTTAATATACCTACAATTCAACATATAAAAAATTATGTAAGTTTATGCAAAGTTTTGTATATCCTGCCTCTCAGTGAATGCGATAAACATTAACTAAACGGGAAATAAATTTAATCACGTCCCGTTCAATACACGAAAAATATAGGTACTTATCAACATTTTATATTTTGGTGTATATTTAACTTAGGTACGTAAAAAGGTATAAAAAAACTACTTACGTAGGGACATAGGTATGAACAACAAAATAAATTTGGTTAAAGGACATAATGAAGGACAAAAGTTCTCGAAAGTTCTAATCTGGCAAATATTTTTAACGAAATAAGACAAACCTTAGTAAACAAACAACCTTATTCTATCTACGGGGAATTTAGATACTTACCTAACTACCTCCCTATCATTCTAATGTCATTTTACCTTAAATTATAATATTGTCCTGTGGAAAAATCCCATAACTAGGTACTTACGGGGCGTCTGAAAACTTCGAACGCGCGCAGCGGGTTAGTCACTACAGACTTACGAGTAGTTACCTGCAGTTAAGTAGTTACGGTATTTTCAGCTGTTCAAATAAGGCCCGTGTGAAGTCTCACGACGTGATATTCTAAATAACTTGTACATTTACTACGGAAGTAATATGTTGCTGAATCCATTTGTTATATTCGTTTCGAGTTATGAAAATGTTAGCTAAGGCTTTATGGCTGTAGTACAAATGTTTAAAAATATAGGTACAAATGGTTGTACCTACTTATGACAAATTGATTTTGCTTAAAAGAAAACCAACGAACTGTTATGTTTACCCATGGGTAGGTTAGTTCCTAAGTACTTTAGGTACCTAGGTACCTAAAGTATTAGTTTTACGATAGAATCAATTAGCTATGGTATAGGTAATTAAACTCTATTTTGTAATCGTAAGTAAGGGTTGTCGGCGTTTCGTACACTCGACCCTAAAAAAAGTTATTTTGATATTCCATACATTGAAGGTCAGTTTGTCAGTTTGTGTCAGTTTTTCCTTCTTTAAGGTTGAAATTGGCACGGAAAAATATACAGTTTTTGGCAAAAGTGTTACGTGTTTTTAATACAAACAACAATAATCATCATCATAATTTTCCTTCCCTTATCCCAGTGAGTGGGATCAGCACAAGATTTAAACAGTAAAACTTGTAACCGACCTCAGTGGCGCAGCGGGCAAGAGTCCGCCTGCGACGCAAGAGGTTGCGGGTTCGATTCCCGCCTCGGAACAAATTTGTGTACGATCTGCAGAAATTTGTTCCGTTGGTCTGGGTGTGTATGTATAATAAAAAATATCTATCTATGTACCTACATCATGTATTAAATATATCAGTTATCTAGTACCCATAACACAAGCTTTGAGTAGCTTACTTTGGGGCTAGATGATGCTGTGTGGATTGTCCAGCATTATTTATTTATTTATTTATTTGTAAGCAAAATACTTAATTATTTATATACAAGGTGAGTTTTTGGTCAGTTTAAAGCCCGCGCCCACGCAATCTATATATCTGTAAGCCTACTCAAAAAAATATGAATAATGAATCAATTTTTTTGTTATTATTAATATCACGAAACTAAATTCCTGACCATAACACTACTTACACAATTTACAATGTAAACCACTATCCTACACTTGAGTACATATTTCCAAGTACCAGGAATGCATAAACCATGGAGAGGTTTTCGCGACTCTGTGGATCTACAGTGAAATACCTCTCCATCGTTTCTGCTATCCTGGTACCTATCGACAAATTAAAATTTCTGATTTAAAATTAATGGTAAAGCAATGGGAACTGGCTTACTACCTATAAAAAATTAAATCTATATAATATAAAAGAAAGTCGTGTTAGTTACACTACTTATATCAGAAGTTGTGTATAATTTGTATTCATTTTGCTATTTACTGTATAGATTGTCGAACGAGTGTTTTTATTGTGTTTCACAAGAGAACTACCTACATAAATTTTAATACTTAGCCCCAAAAAAAACATTTGTAATACTTATCGTAATAAATATCCTGTTATTTTTTGTCAATACTAGTTTATTTCGCATAGAAAACACTTTTTACTCCGACTGTCCACAGTGCACTAACTGCCTGCCCCAAAATGTTTGTAATTTGCATAACAAAAGAGTGTACCAACTGCCGACAACCCGTAAGTAACATAACACCAACACCAGTATATATACTCGTGAAAACCTTTTAATAGCCTTCTGTTCTCTATTTTCCAACTATTATGTTTTTTTGTGTGCTGCTGGTTTTCCTTTGAATAAATAAATAAATATATATATCGCAATGTTGATAATCTTATGGACTAAAAAAAATATACAAAAATTATATTTATTGTTCTTAATATTTAGACCCATACAAGCATTGCGTTGTTTTAGATTTATTTATAATTATAAATACCTGACTTTGAACAGCACCGGTTTAATTACTTTTTATATGTTCTGCAGATCAAACAATTCTTGAAAATCCAAGATGCTAGCCAATCCAGCTATGGAGATGCAATCGGAGGTAACCCCATTGGCACTTCAGCGTCTGTGGAACCTGACTCGTGCCCGCCTCTCCGGCACCTCCACCGCTTTGGACGAAGAACTAGCCTTGGTAGACGCCTTACCTGCAGCTAGGGTAAGAAACATTCCTCACATTGTATCTACAGTGTAGTCTGTTCAGAAATGTTATCAAAGAAACTAAAAGCATTTATCAGAAGAGTAGGTATTGTGTAAGATACGTAAGTAAGTACATTAAGTCAAGGCCTGTCTGACAATGTTTATATCTGCCCCATTTCTCTTATCAATTACTTACTGCTACTTATTTTCATAATCACACATACTGATTTATTTCCTTTTGCATTCGGATTTGAAAGATGATGAAATCTGTTTTTTAAACATAGCTAATCCAGGTTTTTTTGCAGGAATTGGAGAGTACTCCAAAGTCCTTCATCACCGCACCAAGTGACTGTGAGAGTGATGGAGAAGAAGCGTTCCCTGAGTTGGATATACCTGTAAGTACTAAAAAATGCAAATTAGTTAAAAAATCCTCCCAATCCTTCCTGTTTCCGTAGGTATTCCGTCAAACCTAGCAACATCAAATTCATCAAGTCCCACCTACCACCAATTTACAGCTCCATATAGTGCCTAGGTAAGTGTAGTAAGAAATCTTAGTGGGCCATTGATGTTGCCCTTACTGCTAGAACGTTGAACTTCCTGAAAGAAAGATCTAGGTACTTACTTAGGTACCGATATTATCTGTTACATTAAGATCATCGAAGATGTTATTAAACATAACGCTCTTGTTATAATGTCTTACGATATCGATTCTACCGTCTAAACAAGCAGTATTCATATTTTATACAAAGTTTTGTATACTATAGGTCATACCATCCGATGCTTTCCTCGCTCGCTATGTCCACGTTTAAAAGTTGATACAACAGCGAGTAATTTGTTGACTTATCGATTTGTTTTGTGTTTCATCATCCGCTTGCGTGCTATGAAATAAGTGGACTATGAAACGAGTGGCTCTGTCACACCCTCCACAATAACATTGTAAATACGTCATTGACCCCCTACGGCTAGACGGCAACCAAATAATAGGTACCTACAACTAACTGATAACGGCCTTTCTAGATTGTCTAGCTTGATAAGCTTCAATAAGAAAATTGTTGCAACAACTTCGAAAAATTACGTATTAGAAGGTTTTTGGGGACCGTTAGTAGATCGATCAGCAAATTGTGTCATAATTTTAAATCGTGACAAAAGAGGTCACATCAGAACCTTGATATATTATGCAAGAACCTAGAGCGTTTCCGCTTTTAAATTTGTAGGATCAATAAACACGTGTCGCTTAAAACGTGCCAGAAATAACTCATGCTGAAAAATAGATTTCAATTTCCCGCAGCTGGACTTGGTACTGAAGCTAAACTTCTCGCAATAACAAATCAATTTCACTCTATCCGAGTAATTTATTGATCAATCAAATTTGCCTGCGCCATGCGCCACAACATGGCATCCATAACAAATCTATTGAAATTGTTGGACAGTGATCTATACTTAATCAGTCGTAAATAACTTTTCTACGTCCATTGTGTGCAATTACCTAGCAAAGAAATTTTAGCAAGATGCCCAGTACCTAGTATGTTTTTAACTGTAATTTTAAAACTTCTGCCTGCTATTACAGGCTACAGCGTAGTAATGTAAAGAAAATATAAGTATAACTATTCCTTCATTACTTGGCAGCAGAATTGACAACAGGTTTGAAGCAGACAATATGCTTGTTTAGAACTTTGCCAAATGGGCGTATACTGTCTCGTTCGATTTCCTTTATTCTTTCTCAACACTGCCAGTAGAACGGTCATTGTTGGTACCAATAATCAAATCGCAACTAAAATGTTGTCCGTGCAAGCACATCAAGACATTTGTGATTATATCGTAGGGCCAGAAGAGTGTGATGATACGAGTAAAGTAGCAGAAGAGAACATATTCTACTCATGCGAAGACTGGGACAGTGAACTTGCGTTCTTAGATGAAGAATCTGCATCGGTGTGTTAAGTTTTAAGTATACTTACATACGCGGACAATAAGTTGTTTCATGTTGTTCTTATTTCCACTTTTTCATATTTCCGGCGCCTTATCACGCTCACGTTTCATGCTCAGAGATTCTTACTCTGAGGTTTCATGCTAGGTTCATTAGTAAGTCACGACAACAGACAAATTAGAGAGCAAGTGCTGAAACGATTACCTATTTCAGGAGCAAAGCGATGTCCCATTTAAGAGCTTCTGGTCGAAGAGTGCTCACGACAGAGAGGTTTTACTCGACGCCAGTACTTTGGGCGACGTTCCGGCTGTGTACCGAGTTCCTCAACCTGCCCCTCACCAGATGCCTGTCATTGGAGTGTACATTGACCCTAGGGTCAGAACAGGATTCCGATACAAAGTCAGACCGATGCAGGTGAGATAAGACACTTATTTGTAATCTGCATCAATCGTTTCACGTCGCTCTGTGAAGAATTGTCGCATCTCGCGAAGAAGTGCTGATGATTGCAATTACTTTAACCTAAGCAATCTTCCACATTTCTTGTTGGTATAGTTAACGCATCTATCAAGATAGGTTATGCTTTGATTACAATATCATGCATTTAAATAGACGACAATTTTTCACATTTGGTTGTATGCTTGAATGATCATCCAAATCTGTTATGAGAACCGCTTTTGTAACATCAGTGGGGCTTTACTTCGAAACAAAATTTGAAGATCCATTTTATCGAATTGGGCAAAATTTTCATCTTCTGGACTGCGAAAGGAACGGCTACGCATTTCGAAAGTTGAATTTGGATATTGCATCGATATAAACTTTGAATAATCTACCTTGTCGAAATTTTTTACTCACCGAAATTATTTTTCAAGAGAGCTTAAAAGTTTTTACTCAAAGAGTTTTGCTGAACTGTTTTGTACAAATACGAAATCGTTTGTGGTTAGATTCAGAACATTTTTGCAAGGTTAATATTTTCAGAAACAAGGATTGGTGAGTTCGCTCGTATCTTACAGGAATGTTCATGGTCTCTACGAAAATTCTCAAAAACACTTAATAGACCCAAACCCTTCTAACCAACGTTAAGTTTTATTCCCAACTCAAAGAGTTTTCGTAAAGACCCTTACGCCATAGCCACAATCGATAAGATTTATTAAGCATGAAATATTTTTACTGGATTCATTTTTATCGTTATTTCTTTAGTAAGGTTGTCATGTAGATTTACACTTCATTTTGTATTCTTAACAAAATTTTATGTAAACGTTCCAATATGCTATGTTAAAATATCAGGCACGAGAACTTATTAATTTTAAAATCTTATATTTTTCCTTTTTCATAGTGTCAGATAAACGTTAAATTTATTTTTCCTCAATAACAATGTTCTTTGTAATGGCAACCTTATGATCAAAAATTCAAAGCTTAAGATCGACTGAACGCAACGACAACACCAAAATTCAATAGCTAGTCCGCTAGCCGGTTCCAGCGGTCCAGACCGATTTGGTAGTTAAGTGGGGCTGGTTAGATCAGAGAGTAGCGGTGTCCGTTGCTGAAATTTCCAGAAATATCATCAACGATCAACACTGTTTCTTGCGTCTTTCGCGACTGGTTGTATGCACTGGCCGTTGTAGGCGATGGTATGTGGATCGTCCAGTTTTTCAGACCCCCGCCAATCGCGGACACAAAAACTTGAAGAATGAGCAGAGACCCGACTGGTCGAAAGTGACATGGCCGCCGGCTTGACATGTCCACAATAGGTAAACCATAAGTATCATTCATAAGGGCTTAATGCCGATAATCATATCAATATTTTCTTTCTGAAAATCTGATCAAGATGTGATTATTTTTTCTACCATCATATGTGAATGTGGGAATTCATCAATTCAATGACATTCGTTTTCATACCAATTTAAACATTGTTTATGCTATGGGTACCTACACTTAACAAATAGTCATAATTGATCAGGATATCAATGTTTTGTAGAATGTTAATTATTCAGTATTTATTGAGTACCTACCTACAACTTCTGTGAATTTAAACAAAAGTGTAAATAATGAGCTAAATCAGCTACGGATTCAAAAAGTTTGAGTAACTTCTTATATAAAAGTGTCGATAATACTAACATTAGACTTTTAAGGAGATTGGCACTAAATTCGTATCTTTAAAATAACTTCTAGTGTTGACCAGTGTAGTATAGAAATTTGATTTTTTCAGGATGTGGACGCTCCTTCTATGTCCGTGAAGCCAAGATACTTATTTGGAGGAAAGGCGTTGACCCTTCAGTCTATTGGGCGAGGCTTCGCTCGCCGTCTCACGTTTGAGCCTCTTGGGTCCACCCTCAATGACAATACCAACTACTTCTGGACGGACTCGAGGCCAGAAGGCTTTGTATTTGAGATCGAAGCTGTGTCTATTGGAGACAAGTTCACCATCTATGATGCAAATCACGAACCTCAGGGCATTCTTGAGGTTGTACAACAACAGGTGGGTCGACTTTACTACGTCTCATTTCAGTCGGGTTTACTCAAACCCTGGTGAATGGAAATACTCGTACTTGAGTTAACCTGGCCGTTTTATCTGAAGTCTTAACTTTACTGAAGTGTTTCATTTTTGCAGAAGCACCAAATAGAAGTGGACCAAAAAATATTTGAAAACGGATCAATTGACAAACGTGTTAAAATCAGCACTCTTTGCAAAGTGGAGTGGTACGAAGACGACGGTGCCACAAAATTGGTTCCGGTCACAGGAATAGCCTTACTAAAGAAGGGTCGAGAAAATGCAGTGCTATCTAGAGTGATTAGCGTTGCCATTGGAATCAAGCAGCTGAGGAAGGGTTATGAGCTGAAGCCAGGCATTGAATCGTCCTCCAGGAGGATCAAGGTCAACGGCGGTGATATTAAAGACATTCCATGCCAATACTGCGTAGTTGGACTTGAGAAGTACGAGCTGCCTGTTATTGGTAAGCACTTTATTTTTCATCTTTGTACTGTTTTCTGTTCATCGTGTCCCTTAGCGCTGGAAATAGGATCAATATACATTTTTCGAACTCTTCTTAGAATTCCGTCTAGTTCTACCTTTAAAATTAGGAAGATGTCATGTCACACACATGATTCCGAAGATCTGTGACTGCCTTAGGACTGTTAAATATAAATATGTAATTCCAGGTACCTATGTCGATCCTCGCATCATTCCCGGGTTCCAGTACCGCGTGCGGCCGGCTGGCTCTCGCCGCCATTTATTCGAAGGTCGCAGCATGTTACTGCAGTCTATCGGCATGGGCTACGGCAAACGTATCACCTTCAAGCCGGATACCCTCAACTCTCCGGAGAATTACTTCTGGTCTGACTCCCACCCTGAGGGTCTGGGTATGGAGACGAGGGCCATCCAGCCTGGAATGAAGTTCACCATTTCTGGGAATGGCGTAAGTATAATTCATCCATAGAATATCTTTTCTCATATTTCTGATGTTGTTTTAACTTGTTTTTTGGAAGATAAGGATAATTATGTAACTACGATTTCATAGATCAAAGCCAAGAGACGGTGGGCAACCACGCCTTGTGGTGTGAGTGCATTGGAATGTAAACTCAATAGGCGCCGTTTAATTTGGCCGTTTGCCAACATGAGTGTACAGATGCTTTCGAGTCACACGATTACATTTGTTTACACAGATTTATTTCTGTAAATGTTAGAGTTCAGATAATTTAAATCTAGCAGAAGGTACATGCACTGTACACAGCAAATATATTTGGCTTCCAGCCAGAGATAGATACTGGTTACCTTGGCGGATGCTCTTTCTAGTTTTTAAATAGCGATTATTTCCTTATAGGGTTTGCTGGGAGAAGCGAGCGTGTTTCGCGCTGATCTGCCGCAAGTGGAAGAGAAGACCGAGTACATCGAAGTACCAGGAAAGCGTGGAAGCGCTGTTCAAAAGTACATCCACGTTGACGTCACCTGTCACGTGAAGTTGGCCACTACTGGCGGCGGGTCCGTCGACTCCGAGGTTCATCTCATGAAAGTGTCGGGAGTGGCGCTGGTCCGCAAGGATCCGGGACAGGCCATGGCCAAACTGGTCAAGGTCTTCAACGTCGGATTGGACTCCCAATTGAACCTTCTATTTGCGCACTCACAGACCGAGCTCACTTTCCATCCCATCCCCTAAATTGTTTACTGATCCCGAATGGTGCTATAGTACTCCTGCCACGGGCTTTTTGTGAGTATTGTAGTGCTATAAAAACCTACCTGGCGCGACAGAGGTTTCGTCAAATGCCAATCGATCGGTCACGAGTTTACAACCGAAAGGTCAGTTCTTCTAGGCCGGCGCCGGCGCGTGGCGCTGTTGGTGATTGGTTGTAGACTCGTCTCGGCTACGCTGAAAGATGGTATTGAGCTGACACTATCTAAGCTCATTTTCGTAATACGGCTGCTACGAACAACTGGTATATTTAAGATCTATTCATATCTAAAGACCACTTTGAAGTTGTTACTAACGACTTCAAAGTGTACTTTTTGATCAGTATTTTAGTTTAATGCATTGTTTATTTTGTAATATTTTTGTTAAACTTTTCATTGACATCTAAAGTAAAATTATTTATAAAAACACTTATAACCATTATAATGTAAATGATTATTGACTCGGAGAGATTAGAATTACAAGACTAGTACCTATTTGACTTGAAAAACTTATTTGACTTTTTCATTTTGTCTCGAATGTTATGTTATGATCCCAATTATTCAATAAAATAAAGACTCATGCTTATAAATTTTTTTTGATTTTTCCTTCGTTTCCTATCATAAAATCATCCATCATCAGCGGAATCAAATTCCTACTGGTGATATTGTCAAAATAAATATTAGTGGGTACTACCTGGATGATCGAGCTTTGCTCGGTTTTCTTTTTGGTAAACGATATTTTCTAAAAGTGAAATCAAGCTAAAACGATTTATGGTCTCCGGAACCCCCTGCTTCTAAATTTCATAAAAATCGTTGGAGCCTTTTCCGAGATTCAGATTATATAATATACATTTCTACAAGAATTGCTCGTTTAAAGGTAGTACCTGGATGATCGAGCTTTGCTCGGCTTTTTTTGTTGGTAAATTGTGTTTTTTGGAAAATGAAACCTAGCTAGATCGATTTATCGTCCCTGAAACCCCCTGCGTACTAAATTTCATGAAAATCGCTGGAGCCGTTTCCGAGATTCGGATTATATATATATGTATATACAAGAATTGCTCGTTTAAAGGTATCCCATCAAAAACATAAATGTGAAATGAGAGCCAAGTTCAATAAGTATGCTTTAGTCGTTGACTTCAGCGACAAAAGAAGTGAGATCTAAACGGGTGCCAAGTACAATGGTCAGTCCTGAAACTTATTTATAACAATATGAAATATTTTTAACGACTTTAAAATATCATTTCATCTCATAACTTAGGATATTATATTGAAGCCTAAGGTCTAACTTGGCTAGTTTTCTTAAGAGTACGAATTATATTAGGTATAAAAACCATTTTTGGACGTTGATATCTAAATAACCGTTTGAGGTGTGTTTATGAAATTCGGAGTATATATTTTACTCGCAAGTGGCAATAGATGAGCCAAATTTGACTTGTTTATGTGAAATAGTTTTTGAGTTACGAGGGGGTGAAAATGGCTCCAAATGGTTCGTGTAATATTACACACAGTGCGCGCCTCGCCCGTTCGCTTGAACTTGGTTTGACACGCTGCCGCGTGTCTAGATAACATTTAGATTTGCATACCTAAAGGGTATTATAGGAAGTCTAGTTCCCTGCATATAGCCTACGCAGTATCTTATTTCTGGAAGACAATAAAAAAAATTAGACATGACATCTGGTTCATAGCAGTGAAACTAAATTGAAGCGACCTGCAATTCAAGGAAGCATGTATAAAATGCAATCCATCCAGAGATATCAAATACCTATTTAGTGCACTACCCGCTAAACAGATGGCGATGATCGTTCTGTTGATCATCATGAGATGGCGCTGTACTCAGTTTGTTAGATTTATATTTTATGAGTTCACTCGCCTCCACTACGGACACGAGCGTTCTACCACGCTCTTCTGTGTGTAGGACAAGTTATGTCTAGCTGTTGCTCTACGTAGAGCCGGCGGGTAAACTTTAGCGGTAACACGGTACTCAGCCGGCGACCGCCATCCGCGCTGGGGGTCCGTCGCTCGCTCGAACAATTATTACGAAAATCGCGATGTGCCAAATCATAACTCGAAGCCGGTGAATTGGTGCAACAAAAAGTTTACGATAAAGTTTAAAAATCAAACAGTTTACAATGGCTGCAAGTATTATGTGCAAAAGTGTGGTTTTCTTGAGTATTTTGTATAGTGCTGCAAGTTTCAATCTGGAACCGAGGATTCCTGTGATAAAGTTCGGCGAACCAGGTTCTTATTTCGGATTTTCCGTGGCCGAGCACATCACCCAACACGAAGATGGCACTGAGACCAGTTGGTGAGTGGTTTATGCATTGAGTAAATTAAACTAATCTCTAATAAGGCGGAATGATGTCATAATGTGAAGGTCGCCTAACAAGTTACATGTGCTCTAACTATCAGATTGCTAATCTAAGTTTTTTAGGTAAATGTAAGCGTAAGTAAAATATGTTGGCGCTTGATATCGGTTTTATCAGAAATGTTTTGTTCTTATCAGGTTTATGAAGTCATTGTAAAAGTAGGTAAGTACCTAGAGTACGGTGCTTACATTTCTTATGTTGGTGGTTATTCAACAATGCGCCAAAACAATGTTTGAAGAACTGCCACTTGACTTTAAAGTTTTGTTTTGAACAATCGAAACAATGGTTCATTTTCTCAGCCCTACAATCAAAAGGCTCTTATCTCTGGGTCCTCATTATTAACATTGAATGATATTGTTCTCTCAGATATATATAAGGCTTAGGGTAGAATAAGGTACCTACCTATATTAACAAAACCCTAACGGCAGTTCGCTCTTTTGAGATTGTAGAGCTCATCTCTACCTGCTAAAATATCGCAATAGAGTACTTATTCAAAAGATGTTATGACGTTATACTACCTGTAAAGCCTTTCTAGGCAACTTCTCTACTGCGTTTCGTACAGGTCATAATTATGATGATTAAGTTATTTACCATGCTCACTTCGCTCGGTAGAGCTGTGGCATATTTTGCGTCAGTATTTGCAATTAACCTATGACTAAAGTAGGTGCTTGTTTCGCTTCCTACATTAAAATAATTGACTTGTCTTGGCCTTTTATGAGTCATTTTTGCATAAACAACTTTTAGGTAGGCTGGTAGTTAATAAAATAAAACTAAGTTAAGTACCCACTAGGCACCGACTAACAAAATCTCATGATTGAATCAATAGAAAATAACACCTATAGAGTTACAGAAAAAACTATTTCAATTATAGAATGAATCTTCACAGCTCCGTCGAGTCTGGATGCTGTGACCTAGTGAGGGCGGCACGGCGCCAGAACATCAATGCACTAGTTTCTCTGCATTGCATTCATGCTTCACTTTATTCACGCCTAGTATTATCAAAACACATTATAATAATAGTCAGCTGCTCTGATAATGGAATAGGAAGGTACCTTATACCTACATATTTGCAAGCATGCTAATATGTAAAAACAACGGGCATACTAGTCAACAACAAATCGGGCATATCTACAAACAACGTTGTTTTTGTTGTAGCTCTACGTAGTTCATCAGATTTATTTTATTATTAGCATTATTAGAAATACTAATATAACTTAGTTTAGCTACAAACATGCTACAAATATCTATGGCGCCAAGATCTTCCGGTCTGTACTCGTATGATTCAGAAAATGAACAGCTAAGCTGTAAATTTCAGAATAACAATTGAATTGAGGATGAGTCATGCAATCAAAGGAAGCGAATTTACTACTAGTTTCAGCTGAAGTGCAAGCTGGAAAGATTCCAACGTGTACACCGGAGCACGCGGGTGGCGCGACATCCTCAACCTATTTACCAACAATAACTTACGAGCTAGTAGGTATTTAGGCACGGCTCCAGAATTTGTTTAGGTTGGTACAAATGAAGTTTAAAAATCATCAAAATTTTATTGAAACTCACTTGTCCCATTAATTAAAAAATAAATTAAGCACCGATGGGCTTGCAACCTGTCAAGTACGGAATACTAAACTACTGTGCAGAATGTGGGCATGTGTCAAATATCTTGTTTGGATATGCCTCTTTAGATATCCTGAAATCTGAAGAGAATCTCTCGCAAGGCCGTCTCGCATCAGGCGGTACGAATGGAGTTGCCTACTTACCTACCTACGTGTCGTCGAATCGGTCAAAAAATTCAGAAACCAGTTTATAAATCTCGAACTCAGACGATAGTTACAATGTAATACCAGTAAATGAGATCATTTGCACCTACGAGTACCTTGTACATGCACTATCGCTTGTCAGACATTATCCTCAGATCGTAAAGTGCAAACATTATGTAGAAATGTCACTAAGTATAGCAGAAAAGATAAACATAGAGAACAGAAATAATTATTGATGTTTCGAAGCTAGCCAGGATGCAGTTGGGGTTTCTTTAGTAGTTGGTTCTAGCTGATAGACAGAACTTGGTTTTTGTTTTTTCCAGAAAATAATGGTTTTCACGATCAATTAGACATGGTAGAGTCGAGATTAATAACTACAAAGTGGGCATAATGATGAAAAACTGTGCAGCCGATGATTGCTGAGGCTCACTGATGACTGGATTTTTTAAAATATAAGTAAGTACTTATCTCAAAAATTTTTTTTGATGGTTGAAGGTATCTGCCGCTAAATCAAACCTAAGGTAAAGCAAGTACCTACTTATATTATAGTTATCTTAAAATAGTAGGTACATAGTACAATGTTAGGTTGCTTTTAGCTAAAACCGAGCAGAACTGGTAATAATATTCATTTAGAAACTGTCACAACAAAACTCTGCTTATGTGCAGTTTCGTTGATGTGTTGAAACTGTCTTCAAACCTACTCTTTAATTATTTTCTTACTTTACAAAATAATTACTTGTTGAGGGATGTGTCATTTCCTCAGAGCTGAGCCGTTTATGGATCGTAAATTTTAACTATCTTACACGTGGGTTCTAAGTTCTAAAGCCACCAAGTTGAATTATTGGGTAGGTAGGTACTTAGTTACGTGATGTGGGTTTCGAAAACTATGAGTTTGCTCTCAAATACTTCTAAGCTCCTAAGATAATTTCTCGACGTTTCACACAATATTGTAATGTTAATAATGTTCTTACCTAGTAACTAGTAAACTTTTAAGTACTTAAAAGTTTACCAGCTTTCTATACGTAGACGAGTACCTACTTAGGTTAAGGTTTTTAACCTACTTGAGAAATTACCAGCAAAGCACCGAAATGTTTTCTACATGAAATGCAACTTTAGTCAAATTTTATCAGCTTCTAAATATAATAAATCTATTTTTGGTCAAATAGGGTTGTCCCCAGTAGTCCCCTGCCTAGTTACTCACCAATTAAAATGTTCACACGTCATGCGCAGCGGGATTCAAGCGTTCAACGATTCTTTGAACTGAATATCTATTTAGTGCGGCTATCATGGTTGGTACTTTTACTGGAAAAAGCTATCAATAAAATTAATTGATATTCTCTTTTGTATGTTTGTTATCTTTTCGTTTACCTACTATAATTAGTAGATATATTTTTTAACCAAAATAGGTACTTACTTTTATTTTTCCATCAACAATACTTATAATTTTGATAACTTACTGTTTAATTAAATATTACTTCTCTTTTCCGCGTTTAATAATTAGTTTAATAATATTATTTGTGGTCAATTTATTCATTGAGCATTGCAATTAACACTATCATCCTTATATTTTTTATATAGGGAGGTAGGTACGCGTTTCCTATAATTTTCCTTAGTAGGTAAGTTTTCTATCTATCTGCCTAAGACCGTTCAAAATTTATTTTATGGCTTTGAAATCGTCATGCTTCCGTTACCCACTATTCTTATGCTAGTAGGTAGGTTTTAAGTTATTCTATGATCTTGAGGATTCTATGACTCAATAGTGTGTGTGTGTGTGAGTGACGACCCTTATGTTGGAAAAAGAAAGAATAATATCATTGTGAGAGATGATGTCGGATCTGTGTCATCTCTCCAAATGACATTTGTGTCTCGTTTCCGAGTAGGCATAGTCTTTGAATTGACCTCTTCTGTACCTACAGTTTATTCGATATTAATCTAAAACCAAGTATCTCTGGTTTGCAAATCCATTGGCATCGTACCTATAGGTACGGCAGATTTCTGATAACATTCAGATTTCATTTAAGATAATAGATGGAATTCTTTTGTATACGGCACCTAAGCCGTTTGAATTGTATCTCGAGAAATAATCCAGGAGAATAATGAGGTAAAGTAGACAGTAGACAACTCAGTTATAAATTCTGATGTGGATACACGAAGGTAGCCAATTCTAAATTCACATGTTTTCATACTTTCATTATTAGTCATAAGAAGAAAATGTTTTTTAAGTATTATATAGATTAAAGACTGTGGATTTTGTAACACAAATAAAAATAAAATACTTCGTATTAGTCATTGGCCTATCATTGTAGACCATGATCATGAAGTGAACTCACTGAAACTGCACGACAAAATTACATCCAAAACTTAAGTTCCAGTAATTTCCTGTCGTTATATTATGGTCTTACAGGCAGAACGCAGAGTAGGTGAACCTCAGTCCCAAGTTCTATTCCCACATTGATTTGGTAATTCAATAAAGAGAACGCGTGTGTGATTACGGTGCGTTCTGCATATCAATTGCCTTCAATTAGAGCCTTCGAACTGGTGTATGTCACAATAGGGGCGAGACATTTCAAGTAATCTGTTTTTGAGGTAAGTTAGTGCAACCAACTTATTTGTTCAGATGAGTTAGAAAATGTCACGTACTTTAGATAAGATTTTCTATGATAGCTCTTTTCACCTGAACAGATACCTGTAAGTTAATGGCACTGATAATTCGTTTGTGTGGTCAATTTTGGTGAAGGAGAACAAAGGTTTTTGCATCGTTTGCTTAATAATTAGATATCTAATGTTATTTGCTCGGAAAAGTGTTATAAATGGAGTGAAATCTAACCCAAGACGCAATTGTCGTCGACGAGTCATCTCTTTCAATACCTACTTACAGTTTATCTCACTTTTCAAACATAAAGCCCCAATTAGTCGACTTGGTCTGAAGGTAGGCGATAGAGTTGGCATAGGTCACTAGGTATCTTGTAGTAGCTTATTTTTGATCACAGTATGGGCACCATAATACCTACTAAATACTTAAACAGTAGGTACGGACCGTTTCTTTTTGTAAGTCTCAACATCGAAAGCATTTATTATAATGTCTTATAAAATTTGATTGACTTTTATTTTTAACTCATTAAAGCAAACTAGGTAACTACTTAAATATCTTAAGTTGTTCTTTACTTCCATTTTACTTCAATCAAACTGTCCTCAAGCACTTATTAATGTAATTAGCCCCAAGAAGGCTAATTAAGAAGATATTGCAACATTTACTTTTAAACATAAACGATTATGGAAGTTACGGTTCTACTTTTAACTACTGTCCAGTCACTGTAATTTAAATAAATTGACGGCGCGCGGCGCTCCAACCTGATACAGAATAAAATAATACAGGTACATACTTGCTAAGCTATGACTCTGGGTCTTAGAACAACTTTGATGTACCACATAATGTATAGGTATTGTGGATTTAATATACTTACTGAGCTCTAGATCTGGGAACATCTTTGGACTCTACATTTATTTTTGAAGTCGCAGGTGTAGTTACTGAACTATTGACTTTTTTAAATAAGGTAATAAATAAAATTTATCCATGTTTTAGTTAACTTTATCATAGATTTTTATAAAATGTTTTGCTGATACTAACTTTGGCAAGGCGGGACGGGATAGTACCTACTGTCAAATGAACAAGAGAGTGACGTCAAATCTTTTTTAGCTTAGATTTGACATCTAGTCCATTGAAATGTTACATTTTTTAGGCCTTACCTTGCGTTTTTTAGAGGACGCAATTTTATTTTTTTGATGTGTAGGGGGGGTCAGTGTAAAGCTAAAACCAAGTTTGTGGGGTCACCACCCTTGTCCCACGGCCGCCATCTTGAAAATAGGGGTTGAAATGGTTTTTACGGTATATCTCTTAAACTATTTAATTGATAAAAAAAAATTGTTAGCATTTTTTGTTGCAAATTAAATTCTCTACAACTTTGGTCCAGTAACTTTTTGTCGTAGAACTATAAATAAAAAAGTTATAAGGGAAAATCTTCAGAAATTCGAGAAAAAAATTATATTTTTCGATGTAACTTTTTTTTTATCATTTTACGAAAAAATTATATCTGACCATTTTTGTAGATCGTTTTTTGAGGAACAACTTTTATTCGCATCATTTTTTCATTAAGTCAATAGCTAAGGTTTTACAGCGCTCCGAAGTGAGTACTATTTTTCAGTACCTACTCTTAACTATACCTTTATTATACGTGTGTACTAATAATAATGTCATCAGTTATTTTTTTATTTTTTTTATTTTTTTTATTTTATTATTATAACTTTTTTAATTACAAATTTTGCAATATTATTAATAATTAATTATTGACTCTTTTCCCTACCATTCACGAGGTAGAGTCTAGAGGCGCGTTTTTTTTACGTGTTATCCCCAATAGGCATAATCCACGGTGATTTTCTAAATTAGAACTACTCCGTCCTCAGTCGTTTCGATGGACCAGGCTGCGGCTCAGCATCTGATCGGCTTTCTGAATTAAATACCAGTGGGAGAACTGGCGAAGGAAGGGGTGTTAATGTTGGCGGTTCATCATCAAAGTCATTTTCATTTATTTTCTACCTGAACAGTATTCTCGGTAACGGCTATCAAATTAAATAATAATTGTTAAATTCTGTTATGGAGTGAAAAAGAGTCAATAATAAATTTTTAATAATATTGTAAAATTTATAATAAAAAAAATTATAATAACAAAGTAAAAAAAAAAAAATTAAAAAAAAAACTGAAATTCTGTGAAGTCAAAAAAATAAAATTGCGTCCTCTAAAAAACGCAACCCCAAATGTAACTTTCAATGGACTAATCATCTTACCGAGTCACATTTATCTCACTTTTCTGAGTTTACTTTGGTCCAAAATTATTTTACTTATTTATACAATATGATTCGCTCTACTGTACTTATATTACAGTCGATGTGCAACCAAGAACGTTTAGCTTCCAAAACCTCCTGATCCGAAATGCTTTGGTGCAGGTTGCTAAACTAATTATCAAGCGGACTTTCTGCACTCTCTACTAGCGAACTGTAATATAAAGTCCGCTTCGACGACTTCTACTCGCTTAACTTTAGAGCACGCACTACTAGTTGACTAGTCGTTCGACCAGAATCCGCCTACGTGTTCGTGGGCGGACAAGCTGCACGCAACCTGGTCTTGAACCATCGACTTGATTTCTACAATGTTTACTATTGCATTGTGTTGTAGGTATGTAGTACCTAGTGCTTATAGGACCACGATTTATCTAAGTTGGTTTAGTATTCTGTGTTTTGTTCTTACGTTTACTAAAACAGAACTTAATATTTTTCTGCCTGGGTTTCGAATTTACTCTCCAACTTTTAGCTAAAATTTTATTTTACCAAAGTAAATTAGGCTACGAGACGCATTTGAAGGTACTACATTGGACGTGCTGGAATTATGATAAAAAAAAATTGTAGACAATTATGAGACGCAAATACTTAGTTAAAACTCTTTTACTTACGCAATGGCTCCTTATGATTCATATCTCCTGAACAACAGAAAAGTTTTCTGAACGGGGAATACTGTAGGTACATATATTCCATGTCTATGTATAAATTAAAATGTAGCACTATGAAATCCAGTATTATGAGATGTTCAAACGTCGATAATGTTATCACTGTAACCCAATTCGCATAAGTACATCTGCCCCTATTCCATTCCACCAGATAGCTTCACTATCTATCTCTATTGTATGTAGGTAATGGTTTCATTGTAAACAGGCTCGACAGATATCGATATAAAACGGGGAAATATCCATCGGTTTAATTTGGTGATGGTAGTTATTTTAAACCTAGGTATTTTTTTTTCTGAAAATAATGTTCGTTCATATTGTTAGTATTTTAAACTAGTACTTGAAATGGTACATTTTGAACTTGTTATATTATAATGCTGATCTGGGGGGCGATTATGGATCTTTTCTTACAATCAATGTCAATACGTTTTCTTTGTAATCAAGTGATTTGGTATGACATAAGAGTGTTTATTCAATAAATTTGAGCCAGTTTTGACAAGTGTCGATTGTATCAGAGTTCCGTAATCGCACTACATAATATCATTGCTAAATATATAATGTTGACATAGTTTTATGTTGGTACCTATCGTTTGCTTAATTTAGATATAGGGTTCCTGTCAACGATCAGGATGGTTTGGTAAATTGAGTGGTCGAGTTATCATATCAGGTTTAAGGACTTTTAGTAACTTTACGGTCGATGAACTTTTGGTATTCTATAAAACAAACTGCCGTGTCTATTTTTGATCGGATATTGATTGAGCTTTTTGGAATCAATCACGATTTCAGGGCTTTTTATTTGATTTTTTTCATAACGTTTTTGTTTAGGTATCTTTTTACTTCTAAAGTTATCACCGCCATAAATAATGCACGAACATCGCCAGCATTCACGACATAAAATTTAAAATTCGGCCGTCCGCGTTCCGAACTTCGGTCGGTTCTTTTATTAGTTTATTTTTTGTGGCAGGTCTTTACGCGTCCGCTTTTATTTCTTTTTGTTCGCCAGCCTTATGGAGTGTGCAGCCTTCGTTAGCGCGTGCAAGGTCAGTGAGGTTCGCTCTCTTATTGGTCTTCTCGTTTGAATCTGGAGTTTTTGTTTGAGGAACCTGGCTGGACAAGAAAAAAGTCATTAAGTAAAACCTCTTTTGGATGCTGTTTTATTTTTAAATCTGTTGAATCAATTCTTTATCGAATATCCGTAAAATACGTTGGAATCTTGAATCTTTATGGAGAATTCGTAAAGTACCTGCTTACAGCACGTATTTATCTATAAATAATACTCGTAGATAGTACCTATAATAAGTTATCGTTCGCTAGTTGTGACCAGCTCTTATCACATGCCTAGATACGGATAAGTATTGATAATAATTTACATTATATCACACCCTACTACTACTCTACGTTGCGCTATTTCAAAACTTACTCCTACTTTATCAGCTAAGCAACTCTGTCTTCTCGTTCTTGAGCTTTCTTTTTCTTCTTTTCGCTTACATTGCTGTGGTTTTTAATAGATACTTTATGCATCCACATTGATCCACTCTTATCATTTGCCGGCTTCTTTTCTATTTCCCAACAAGGTTTAATCTCTATGTTTGCCAGAACACTTAGATAGCTGGTAATGATAATTGCACATAGGACTACCTTATAATATGTATATTGGCGGCTCTTCTGAAGAATGTGCGTTAATTACGCAGCGATACGCAAAAAGATATTCCATACCTACGGGGAGCGTTGAGCGTCTTCGCTCTTCATATCTGTCTGTCGACGTTCGCGAAGTTCCATTTAAAATGCGATTTAGCGAGCCAAGTCAGACACGACATAATATTTTCTCTCAAATGAGCTGAGTTCCCAGGCTATTGTCGACAAGCCGCCATATAAGGCACGGGCTACGTACAGGCGGATCTCAAACCAGATTCTTTCGTTTAATCTTCCCGGGTTTCTCGTCCTACTGATAGCTTTATCACTGTTATTTATTTGGGTATTCCTACTCGTGTCAGATTTATTGATTGTGCACGCTGTAAAGAGAGTCGTTACTCAAGCTGCGAATTTAAAAAATGCGTGATTTAAACATATATGTGGAACGGTATTTTGGGCTGCTAAAAGAAATTGCTTGAGGCAACAATAAAGTTTGGGCTTATTAATTGCATGTAATAAGTGAATATCTTTAAATTTCAACGGCCTGTAAAGAGGAATCGACTTCAGAGGCACACATTCCCTCTAATTGGACGGTCTGTGCGGTTTTGCCTGATATGGTAGAACCTCCGTCCGGCACCGATCACTTTCGCTACGCCTTGTTGCTTGAGTTTCAATGCAAATATGCACCGGATTTTTGTTTTTCACAAGCTTTTAACTCCGCTTAAGATTTTACTTAAGCATATTTCCAAGAACTTTTCGTTCTTCTTTAGTACCTAGGTGAAAATATCATCTAAGTTATTCACAATAAAAAAAAAAACAAAAAATATTGATAAAAAAATTAGGTAAGTAGGTACCTACAGCAAAATTATAGGTTTTACAAATCTATGTAGGTATTACAAACTACAAAGGCACCTCTAAATTAAGTATATTATTTAATGGTTTTATGAATTGAACAAATTATCCAAAAGGGAAATGGGACCAATAAATTTGTTCACTCTAAGCACCTTTTTATTCTTTTTTCAACCAGAACGTGATTTTAGAACGTTATTTTAAAAACAAAAGTACCTAATTTCAAAGGAAATGTTTAATAATACAATCGGTAGTTGAACGACGAACGTGCTCTACTAGGACTGTGCATATTTAGCAGACAAACTTCTCAAAAATCATGTTGTAGCTTACTTGTAGGGGTATTTTTGGACACAAAATTATAATATGAATAGCTTAAAATTCATGTAGTGGTGTTGCTTTTGCTTCATCCTGAGATTCGTCAGAAAAAATTACACACATCTCAATATACATGATCTTCAGTTGAAGGATAACAAAAGGTCCGTACCTACACCGCCTCAGCTTATTTTACACCTAGTTAGGCACGCTTCTCAGGGCTGTCATTATTGCCCTTTTGTTATGGTAAATGGCCTGTGAAGGCGGCTATGTGTGGGTTTAAGATATAGATTCAACATTTTAAAGAGGAAGTATTGAACATCTTATACAATTTCCTTACAATCCTCCTCTCAATTTCTTTTTATTACAATATAGGTACATGGACCTTGTAGTTAGGCTTACTACCTCTTGTTATGGTAAATACCTGGCCATGGGCGTAGAGCCATTCATGAGTATTATACTCGCCACAGCGCAAATGGTTTGTTTCAAAGGGTTTATTATGTCTGCTTCAGGGAATCGTGAGATTTGAATTATTGTATCGTTTCGTTTCACAGTTATGTGCAAGTACTAAATGTACCTTTGTCCAGAAACCTGATGTATTTTCACTACAACACAAGACTCAACATTTTTATAGACATGAAGTCCTTAGATTCTGAGATCTCCATAGCTGTTTTCGCTTGAAACCTCCGCGACTTCATATTACTTACTTATCAGTTATGGTCTGCAGATAGGTAATATAACTAAATAATTGAGTGCTTCTCCGTTCGACCCAAGATTGTTCTACCCAATAGATTTTACAAAAAACAAACGTAATAACGCGTCAGACATACAATAATAAACATAAAGGTCGCGTCTTGAATAGACGGGTCAATCGTTTACTCCACGATAAGCTAAAGGTCGTCATAAGCTGAATGTTGAGCTCGTGGCCAATTACGTATAACGATGTGATGCCGCAAGTGTGAGCTTGGCTTTAGAGATTGAATTCTATTGAACTCGCTGAACTGCCTAGTAATATCTAGGCACGTCTATTTTTAGCTGAGCTCACTGAAAGCTCTGGGGGCTTTTCATGATGTTGGTCAAAACTAGTATAGCTTATGATCTCGCTTCTATCTCTCTGACATGTGTTTTAATATATTAATACCTAAGTGTAAGTATGTATGTATATAATGTATATTGCCTTGGTAAGAGGCAAATTGTATCCAAAGCATTGTTCTCATTTTGTAGGTAGGTATTTGTTCCATGTTTAGGTTACCAGCCTTATAGGGAGAAAAATTAGGCGCCATGCGCCATTCAATTTTGGTACTGTAATCGCATTGTTAAACAGCTAACAGTTCTAACTACAATTCGACTTGCTTGTGTGATAAAAGAATAAGCGTGTTGTATACAATTCAATTCTGTAACAGTGTTAGTTTGCCTACAAAAAAATAAATTGTATTAGGTAAACTTGGTAAATACCACAGAATAATGGAAAATAGTTTTGCCCTTGCAAAACTATTCTTTAATAAAAAATATTGCTCATAATTATTTTACAAAGAATCGATTAGCTTGGACAAAAAAGTAAGATATCAAAGTAAAAATAAATACTTAAAAAAAAGTGGGCGGCAGATGCCAGAAATTTTAATCCAGGTCGCAAAAATGAATAAATTTGTCTAAATGCCTTTAAAATTTGGTTATAGAATATTTTTTATATAAAATGGTTATCTAAAAGAACAAACAAAAATGCAAAATAATATTTTCCGCGTTTTATTTATATAACTGGAGGTAGGTACCTACGTAAATATACTCATAGCTAATCTCTGGTTTCCTGCGATAAGGCTGTAGTGGCGCGGCGTCATCTCGACAAACATTGTCAGCAAATATTGTAGAGATATCCAGATAAGCGGAATCTGATTTAGCTGAGCCTGTCACTTCATAAATTGCTAAGATGATAGTCTTTATAAAGTGATTATGTTACATTACTTCTCGTATATTTTTGTTTTCTAAATCATCAACCTGAGCACCTCAACTTTCCTTTCTGAACAACTCATGTTACCAATAATATGGCCTCATATTAGTGTTGGGGGCCTCATTATCCAATATCGGCTCAATTTTACAGTAGTAGCTAAGCCTTTACTCGAGCTCTACTAATACCTAGACTAACTACATCCCACCTAATCCATGTACCAAGTACCGAGTTGCTTGCCACCGCGCCACACTTGTCCTGTCTATCCTGAACGCTATAAATACTCCCTTATGCAGCAAATAGCGCAACTGGTTTAATATATCGCCTGTCGCAGTTCTTTTCTGCACGAAACACTCGTTTACGTTAAAATGTTCGCCATTTGTTATCATTTTACTATTTTGATATTTTTAATGGACTTTGGCGTAAGTTTTTATATTTTTACTTTATGTTGCGCGAACACTTTTAAGTGTTTGATGTTAAAGTCATTATCATAATTGACAGCCTGACTTTGCTCACAACTTCATATTTTTTCTACTCCATTCTTACCGTTTTCTTATCCTTGGTTTCCTATCATTGTTTTGATTAATCATCTTACATAATAGATTAATTTTCATTAATTTTACGATAATTATAGGTACTTAGCAGAATCGACTGAAACCTTGGAAAAGCTCACGAGTTAGTAGAATGTTAGACACATTATGTACAGTTACGTATGTGGCGCTAACGGCCCTGACTGACGGTGGATCGAATCGCTGATCATCACCTAAGCCGGATGCGTCAGGACACCTGGAAAATGGAACTTAAATGCGAGAATACCTACCTATTACTCCTTTAATACTTTATTATTAAATTATGTACCCACCAAGCTTATTGTCTCTATCCTGATATTCTTTATTTATTTGTTGTTAAATCGAGTAAGCACAAACGTGGAACAGCGTCAATATCTAACTTTATGAGTTCATTGATTGTAAGCAAATAAGTACACCTTCATCACTCTAAAAATAATTTGGATCACTACCACACTCGTCCACATTATATCCTCCTACCTACCGATCTATATCAATGTCTATTACACCAGCTTCAACCAGTTTTTCAAAACCATTGACTGACATCTGTGTTCCGTTACTTGTCTCGTGCGCTTGCGACGAGTTTTTAGCTTTTTCCCGCATTTGTACAATGTTATTCGTTATATAACTGTGATTCTAATGGCTCTTAGTTTTTCCACCGACTGTATTGAGGGCGATCATCTATAATTGATCAGTAGAGCGAAGATTACCTGTTAGTTGCCTGTACCGTAATGTGGTTAATCTCAGGTTCTGTTATGTCCTAATATAATCGGAGCTAGAAAGGCGAACTGGAAAAAGATAAAAAAGATCTAAACAAAAAACATTTCCTATATTAACGTAGTTGGGCAATTGTAAAGTTTCAAATAAAAATTTAAATATTATGACACAAGAACAAAATTCTGAAATTTAGTCCATAATTAAATCAACATTTTTTTTCTATATTATTTACCTACTTGTGGTAAGGATTTCCCCAACTTTTATCCTTAAGGCTTAAGCTTTTTTCAAGTAAAAAGGCATTTTATAAAATTGATACACAGACATCGAACAAAACCTGTAAACACGACGAAACCTTGGCTATGTACCTAACCTATGTAATATAAATCTTTCGAAAGCGATACATTGTAGGCTTACACTTGTTCGTTTAATATGTTTAGCCAGTACATTGACTACAAAATAAATCATTATATCGCTTCAAGGTTGATTCTTGCGCCGTAAGCTACGAGTGATAATAAGCAAGCTATGAAGTGCACAGATATTAGGTAAATCCATCATTCAAGTACTGAACTAAAGTGGTATTTCGTGTCAAAATATAAGAATGTCTAGTATTTGTGACCCAAAATATGTAAGAGCCACACAATTAAGAAACGCTTTGTTGGTGGCATAACTACAACTGAGAGTGCCTGGCCGATGTCAAAGGAAAGTGCCGGCAGTTGGATGTCACATAAGGTCATTCAAATAGGTCATTATAATTTCAAACAATATTTCAGTCAAATATCACCTAGCTAAACGGGCTAAGACATCGGGTATCTATGTAAGACCAACTCCACCAACTGTAGAGTTTTCGTAATTTTTGTTGGCTCTACTAATAGTTATATTACTCTAGGTTAAGACTTACGGCCATAAGATTACTATGCATTAGTGGTGCTCGTTATTCATAATGATGCGCGTATGATATCATTTTACGAGGTTCGACTTAATGAAGCATGATACGGGAAGAAATGGATGGCTTAAGGACTGCTTTTTGAGTTGATATTGCATCCTGGATAGATAGATGACGTGTTTTTATTGAACAAGTAGCTTCCACCGTTGGGCCGTGGCTTCACCCCCGTGATTTTATGGCCTATAGGTATAATTTAACAAGGTAATAGCAATTTCAGATTATATAAAGTCTATCTCTGTGTCAAATTTCATCCAGATCCGTTCAGCCATTTCAGCATGATTGAGTAACAAACATCCATACATCCATTTATCCATCCAAACTTTCACATTTATAATATTGTAATAAGATAAGCGGTCTGCCACAAAGCTGTATGCATTTAGGAGTAAGGCAGCTATACCTGTTCCATGACATATCTCGAAGTGAAAAGGAGGAAAGAAATACAACCGTATTGAAATTTCGAAACGAAAGTGTGAAAATCTTGATTTTAATGTAGACGGGCTCTACTAAGCTTATTTCGAGCTGTAATAAAGATATCAAATGAAAAGCAGTGGAGTTTAATATTATCTCCTGATATATTGATGAGGTTCACACGTCTCAGTTATTGTATGGATGGACTCTTCGTGACTTCGTTCGCGTACTGTTTTCTTTCATAAGTACAAAAAAGAAACCTCCGCTGCACATTATTAAAGTTTGAATTTTTAGTGCATCTGTAGAGGCAAAAATATCTCTGTTCCCTAAAATTTATAGACTGTGCGTTGCAGCCAGTCAGCAACAAACTAATTTTATATATTTAGGTAAGGTAGATACTTAACCATAATAGGTAAGTACCTACGTATAAGTTACAATAGCTGGCGCCATTGCAGGCTTTACGAGCCAAATAGCAGGTCATATAATTCATTATGGCCGTATAATGAAAATTACCACGTGAAATACAGGCCACTTGCACTAAAATATAACAGCCCGTCCAACGGTTTAGCCTAACCGGTTTCAATAAATAAGTATTATTTTGTAATAATTGTCATTGTAATGCTCAACAAACGGTTAGAGTGACCGCCGGTTAATGTGTTGAAAAACACCAGTCTATGGCCATCATCCAATTATGCTAAGAGAGTGTGTTATGGATAACTCATGGTAGGTGTATTTAGTAAATTATGTGCTCATCGACTTATTTAATTGAAGATGAAAAATGTGAACTTAGTACCTCCTTATGAATTCCTTAGTGTTGTTCCTTACTTATTGTTTTACAGCCTTATTTTTTAAAAGTCATTTAAAATACGGAGTCAAAGTAAGAAAACCAATACTTACATTTTTTTGTATAATTTGCATTAATAGATGTGCCTATATGCTTGTAGTTTTCAAAATAGATGACGCTATTGTGAATTGTGTCATGAAACCTAAATTAAAATTATTTTAAACAAAATTATTATTTCGTAAAAACATTCGTTTTAACCAAAACATTATAATTATCTGCGACTAATAAGTGGAATTAAAGATGAGCTCAGAATTACAAGATTCAACTCATCTGTTGATGATCCTGACTCATGACTGCGGAAATCTGAAAGGATTAAGTTTATTTATAAAACATGAATAGCTATGATGTTTCACATGAAATAACTATGAGAGTCACGAGTCCACGCCCTTGTGAAAACGATCTACTTAGGTACATTTTATGTCACTGTAGAGTTGTACACCTTAGAGTACAGTGATCTGTTATTATCTCTATGTTAGAGTAGGCATGTAATGAGTTATGAAATCAGTATGGTTTCGGGTGCATCTTGGCAGCTCTGGTTATTGCGACTACGTTCTGTAGCTTTGGTTGCCCTGCGAGGAATTTGCGTGGGAGTCACAGCATCTAGGTACCAGTGTGATGTCGCGTTATTTTCTCTCTTTGTTGTGACCATGCACAACCACAAGATGGCGAGGACTTGGTGGTTTTGTTTGAGTGGGATGAAATTGCTTGCTCTTTCTTCCTGTTTTTTCGGTAGGTACGTTTACAAAAAATAACTTCAATTGGAAAAAAAAATTATACACCTTAAAAGACACAAAGCTCATTGAGCCAAGCTTACAATGCGGGATGTCGAAAGAATTATCACGACATAGAAGCGAGCTTGCCCCATCCATCACATCACTTCATACTACTGCATTAATTTTCAAAATAGTTTTCATAATGTCTTCAATACACAGCAATCGAACAAGAAAAGCTATATAAAAATATTAAAAGCTGGGCGTATTCAGCTTTATACAATGACAGTACCTTGCTTTATTAGGAATGGTAATAGCCACTGCCCACATGGTTATATGGAATGCAGTGTAATTACGTGTCATAAATCGAATATATCAACTTGGTTTACAAGTACCAAGAATCGCCATCAATTGCAATTTGCTTGGCTGCAAGTCCAACCATGCCTAAGTGTATGAAAGCTTTTTACTTTGACGAAAGTTTTTAACTGTAACCAGCTATAAAAAGTAACTTTACCATAAAATTCAGCGCATAGTCACAAAAGTATAATACCGATTCTACGTAGTGAATCGTTGTTTGATTTGAATCATTTACCCTTCGCATTAACTGATACGTTCGTATGATCAGCAAAAATGTATGTTTATTTTAAGTAGGTTGCATAATCAGATCTCTCAGTTGCGATAGAGCAAGAAGGCGTTAGAGAGGATAGTTCATTAGATACAAGGTGAGTACTTATGTACGTGGTTTCTTCAACGCTTGCGGCCATCAATAAAGCCCTCACTTCAAGTTTGTCATTATCCTTTGATGGGCCTACATTACATGAACCTCTTCACGTCGGTAATTAAACGTCCTTCATAAAAATTTACAGGTCTTCTTATGGCATCCACTGATCGCGCACCATAACGGAGTGGTGGCAAAAATAATAATCGATTGTCGAAGAAGCGCGTACAATTCGATATCGCACAATTAATCATGCACTTATAAGGCGTTCGGTTCGAAATTATCATAAGTAATAAGCTGCCGACAAAGATTTATCACTTATTAAATGGTTATGGCATGAAAGTTTCTTTAATGAGGAAACGATTGTAGAATTGGATAAAATTGTTTGCGGATCGGCGGTAACGGTATGTGAGAAGTTCAGCAGATTTCGTGGTATCTTAAAACAAAAACAAATCTATCCCACAGTAACCGTACATTTTACAGGATAAAAAGGTTGCCTACATATGCAATTTTAGACTATAATCTATCTCTGTGCCGAATATCGTCCAGATTCTTTCAGCCATTTTAGCGCAATTGAGTAACAAACATCCATACATCCATCCAAACTTTCGCATTTATAATGTAGTAGGATGTTCATTAAAATTTTATAGAATTATGGACGTACTCGTATTTTTAACATTTCACAGTAATAGTGTTGTGTAAGTACGTATCTTGTAAGATATACCTACGTGTGGAGCTGAAATTGAGTGGCGCTGTTGAATTGACGGAAGAACGCAAGGAGCGTGCGTTGCGTATGCGATCGAAACATGAAATGTTACGATGGCATCTAGTTGCATTTGTCGTTTCATTACACCGTTATTTCCTTTAAATAAACTCTATAAAACACAGAAGCTACGTCAAAAACAGTTAATTAAAGCTTTAATTCATTTTCTTTATTTTGTAAACCATTACAGAAGTTATTTTATAGAACAGGAAATTCAATAGCCATAGTTTAGATAATATATTTGTAAGTTCGAAATAAATTTGTAGCTATACCTTGATTAAATTTTTATGATGATCCAATTGTGAAGTTTTAATCAGAACATAACATAGCGGTATTGTCAACAAAGAAACTTTAATGTTATTTTTTATTGTGGAATATGATTTTTATTACGACATTTGTTGGTTGTTGCATAAATATCCATGAAAGGGCTTTGATCTCGCAATTTGGCCGCGCCATGTGCAATCGATCAGAATTTAACTGTCTTTTTTACGAGTCTAGTTTAGCAACGATACTAACTATAATACGTCAATGTTTAACAACATCGTACTTGTAAACATTAAGTACTCTTTGATGAATTAAGTAAACGATCTAAGACATAAATTGGTAGAGATTACATAACTTGATAAACACCTGTACCTGCTGTGTGACGCTAACTATGCTCAAATGAGTTAAACGAAACCCCACCAATAAAACATTCATGTAAACAACTTTCCTAAAGCATAATTCCCTTTCACACTAATCCTTTGTAGAACGAAAGACATTCCTCTTTCAAAGAAAGCGTTGTTTTTTAAAGTTCACGGTATTTCTGGCCTCTGTCTGTGTGATTTCATTGTTCCCCTCCGAACAAATGTTCTAAATTCTAATTAACTTTACGGTCAATGACTATTTCCTTGTATACAATACAATCGAACAATCTCTAGGAAGATATACGGCGCTTAAACATCTTTAATTAGTAGGAAAGCTCTCTAATAAAGTAATTGAGTAGCGATTAGGTAGAGCTCTTTTACGGGTTTCGTTAAGATAAAGCTGTTTAGCTTCTTTTTATAGTGGAATGCCTATCTCTCTCATCAAAGTAAAGTTTATAGAGAGCAAACATTTTAAAATATAGATCGAGTTGTTTAACATTATTAAGTCATCTTTGTTTGACCTGGGACATTTGTTCTGACTCCTAGAATATAATAAAAATTAAATTTAACTCAAATCGTTTCAGGTTACGTGTCGTGATTGAGGTGGAAAAGTTAAGGTTGAGTCACGATACTTTAGTGGAAGATTTTCTTTGTAATCCAAAAACCATTTCTCCAAAACCATGGAAAGCCAACAATGAAGACATTAAATCAAAATGGACAATGTATTTGTATTCCCCTAGTCACGTCCGTCTGACATGAAGTGGAGGACAATAGGTATCGGGGGGAGGTCATGGATATTTCCAGAATGATAGTGACAGCCAACAAGTGCTTTAATTACTTTCCATTCTACCCCAATCTAAATTAATTCAGAAAGTCATGAGGCGAAACTATTGAATTTAGTACGTAATAAATATAAGTAATACGTTGTTTATACCATTACTTAACAAACATTTTTCTTTTGTTGTAGGTAAGTAATCAAGGCTATGAGCAATGAATGTGAAATCCTTGAAATGGAGTTGATCCTTGAAGCCTTGTACCCACGCACGTGCCCCAGGTATCTACATAATTCATTGCGGTTATTATGGTTTATTGAGTTGTACATAGCATTTATACAATATATATTTATTATATATATTTGGGCTTTGTGATCTGTGCGCTTTGAAATATCTCTTATATGGATATGGTAATGATTGTCTGCATTAAAAAGTGAGCTCAGTAAAATTCCTCAACTTTTACTTACTGGTGACAAGCAGAGTTGGAAACTATCATTTCTCTTTCCTTTGGAAAGGTTCAACATAGCTCGTCAAGCTTTTTCTATGTTCATCGTTTCTTATTCACACTTTTGAATAATATTTTATTTGGTCCAGCAACATCAGTAAATAAATACAACTGGGAACAAACGAGTGCTTATTCCGTTTTGTTCCGCACATAACAGAGCGAGGCTTTGTCGAATTGTAAGCAATCTCAACACCTGGCTTTCGTCAGGTCATTGAGCAGTAATATTGAAAGAACATAGTGTACTAACCTAGTCATAACAAAATCATGAAATTTTGCTTGTGCTACGAATACGTGTTACTACACAGTTGAGAATTGCATTCGAGCTCGGCTTTAATAATATTTCATTTGAAACTAGATCAAACAGCATTTTGACTATTCATTAATTCGAGTTACTATTCCATGTACCTATACTATTTGGCTTCTGGTATTTATGGAGACAACAGAAATAACGGTGCATTGCACTACAATATACAAAACATGCATCTGTCTGGCGCCACCGGAAAGGAAGAAGAAATTAGTTGTGTAAACACGTTGACAGAATTATCTGTTAGATTTATTTATGCTCTCGATAAGTGCAAGAATGTATGATAGCGCACCAACCCGAACTATTCCGAGGTGTTATATCAAATTACGGGTTTTATTGTTGATTCTAATAAACGTAAACTGCTGAGTTATATCCGACTCGATGAATAGACGGAACATTCGAGGGGGCGCACAAAAGATTTGCAAAATTTAGTGGAATAAGGTCCTTGACTATTGTCAACTCGGCTATTGTGATTTCAATTATAGAGTTTACAATGAGTATTCACTGTACTATTCTCAAAAATGGAATCCTGAGTCATCTATTATGAACGAGTATATACCTTACCTGCCTGTGTCAACTATTAGTTTGCATCTTCTTAGTTTGCAAAATGTTCTTCTCTAAAACATTACAATGCAAGAAATCACAAGATGCCTGCGTAAATAGGCCTAAATAAAATAAGTGCAGCAAACCAGCCAAACGTGAAAAAGCAACTTTTATTAGAGCCTATAAAAGTAATGGACAAAGTAACATAACGTGGGTTTTCGATTCGTTACGGAGAATTCGACACTTTCTCTTGATGACCCTAATGGCTAAAAAGCCATCATCAGACTCCACGAGACTGCACTTATTATCTAAACAAGATCCTCTTCTGACACGGATGGCATTCAAAATGAGTTTTGAGCCAAAAATATTGATTAGTTATCCATGCCCTACCTCGCTCTACATTATACATCTACATATACATATGCATATACTTATACATGTACATTGTAGCACACCAGGGTAAGGAAATTGAAATGAAAACTATTGTTTTATGAAATTGAGTAAGTACTTATGTATACGTTAATAGGCATTAGTAAGTAGGTACTTATGTATACGTTTCATGTTTAATGGTAATGGGATAATAAATTATAATATTTCGGATTGGTAAATAATTTGATTATTGTATCTACCTATTATTTTTGTGCAATGGGGTTGAAAGCGTGCATCCGTATCATAGGCGTGTGCGAGCGTGTGCCGAACGCATGTGAAGAACGGCTAGCATTGGTTCGGACTTTAGAAAAAATCCAATTTTATCGCAAAAAATTTAATATCTATCAAATAAGTATCTCAGGTTCGAAGCACTATATAAAATAGATAAAGATACTCGTATAAACACGGAGTGACCAAGCTGGTAACTAGGTACCTAAGACCTAAGACATAAGTTAAATATAAAAATAGCAAAAGGTTCGCGGCCGGTGAGCAGTTCTGAGGCTGGACGCCACTGATTGAAATTCTTGGCGAAAAGAATCGGAGTACTCGTGAGAAGCGTTCTAACAATCTAATACTGTTTCAGTTCACTACACACGTAAAGTGGTCAATTTTTTACAAAAACTTGCTTATGTACCTATTTTGTTAAAAAGTCTTCTAGACCATTTCTTTCGCGAGCGCTTCTATTTTCGCATCCGTATTATAGTCATTATTATTGTGTGGCGATTGTGGGCAACTCATTCACGGTTTAAAAACCGTCCAAACTAGTGTTAGGCTCACTTGTGGCACGCTGCTGCCCACTTCACGCATCGATGACCGTTAGCACACACATGTTTGAACAAACAGGGTTTAGAACAAACATGCGATTAGTGCATCGGTTTATTATTTTACAGCTGCTATTTGTTTCATCTTGAACGAGCCAGCGGTTCTTGTGTGGCATACAAGTTTTTGAATTATTCAATGTGAATGATATTAGCGCTGGCCACAGCGGACGATACGGTTATAGTTATCAAAGCAAAGTAAAAAATACAGAGAAAAACCTATAGGTTCGAATTACTTTTGCAAATGTGCAATTTATACTTAGGTGAGTAATTTATGAATTACTAATAATAATTGATGCATAGCCGAGAAATTTTTGGCCAAAGGTCAAAAGGTCTATTGCGCTTTCGTAGATCTGGAGAAGGCCTATGACAGAGTGATGAGGAATGAACTGTGGTCGACACTGTCGATGTATGGAGTAAAAAGCAACCTGGTGCGAGCCCTGAAATCTCTCTATGAGGACTCCAGGGCTTGCGTTAGGATACATGGGTCATACACTGAATGGTTTAACATCCAAAAGGGTGTTAGACAAGGATGTGTAGCGTCACCATGGCTTTTTAATCTTTTTATGGACAGTTGTTTGCAAGATATGAAAGATAGTGATTGTGGATTAAGAATGAATGAGTTACTCGTCAAATGTCTTCTCTATGCTGACGATCAGGTAATACTTGCATCGTCGGCAGAGGAGTTACAGGAGATGGTAACAGGCATGCATGAAGCTTTTGACAGGAAAGGGATGAAAATAAATGTAAGTAAGACGAAAGTAATGGTTTTTGAAAGGGAAGAATGCATGACAGAATGTAATATAATGATTAGAGGAGAAAGAGTGGAACAAGTGAAAGAGTTTGTTTATTTGGGTACGCTGTTTAAAAGAGATGGAAAACATGATGACGATATTGAAAGGAGAGTGAATGCTGGAAATAGTGTGAATGGGGCACTTCACACATTTATGAGCAGTCGGATCGTGTCCAAAAAGGCACGACTGGCTGTGCACGGTGGAGTGTTAGTGCCGACATTGATGTATGGTAGCGAAAGTTGGGTATGGCAGAAGAAGCATCAGAGTAGAATAAATGCAGTGGAAATGAGAGCTTTGAGAAGTATGTGTGGTTTAACTTTGAATGATAGAGTAAAGAACAGTGTGATAAGAGAACGTTGTGGAGTGAAAGAAGACGTAGTGATGAAAATTGAGAAGGGTATGCTAAGATGGTTTGGGCATGTAGAAAGGATGGATGAAAGGAGAATGACGAAACAGTTGTATAAGGAGAGTGTGAATGGAACAGTTGGAAGGGGAAGACCACGGCGTACGTACCTCGATCAAATTGGGGACGTACTAGAGAAAGGCCAGGTCCAGAGTACCCTTAACCGACGCGCATGTATGAAGAATGTAATGAGAGTGAATGAAGCAAAAGAAGTATGTCAGGATCGTAGCAAGTGGAGATCCGTGGTCTCTGCCTACCCCGTTGGGAAACAGGCGTGATTTTATGTATGTATGTATGTATGTGAGTAATTTTAACCTCTACATAAATCTCTTGCGGGTGAATAGTTCTGACTACTGCGAATATTGCTAATCGGAACATGTTAATCGTAAAAGCATGTAACGAGATCTAATTCTGGAAATACCAGAGCGGTGCTTATCGTCTAAATATATGTAGCTATTATGCCCATATTATAACTGTATAATGGTATGGTTCAATAATATACATAGGTATAAAACTACTTAACAGTATTTTTTATTTCGTATCGAAACCCTAAATAAAGTAAAAGGTATGCACAGGTATCCCGGTCAATATCCATCCGTTAACTTTCGCAACATTGGGCTGTACAACGTTTTTCTTGGCCCGTTAAAATGTTGTTTATTGTATGTTGTGGAACGCAAGTTCCTTTAGTATCTTTATGTTCGTGCAATAAGCCTAACCTACTTTATGATTAAAATTAGTTCTTATTTTAAAGAGGCACTATAAATGCACGCGTCGTTTAATTATTTTTATCTAAGTACTTTTTGTATCTTTAACTGCAAACTGAATCAAAACTTTCAGTTTGCAAAACTTGTAAACCTAGCAGTTGGAGAAAGCAATTCGAAAAGCGTTAATAGTTGATTAATGTATCCGTTATCAGGATGCGGCCATTATATCGCCGGGTGGAATTATTACTGGAATAATAACGAAGAGCCAAGGAAAAATAATGAAAACTAAGTCGGAAATTGAATGCCACTGAAGTTGATGGTTGCCAGCATGACAGTGGCTCCCCTTTGCTATATTTACATATTATGTTTATTGTTTTTTTATTCAGTATGTACTTACCGATAATAAATAGTTCAATAAATCACGCTGCCGAAACTATGACGGATCTTTTAAGTTCAATTGTCGGTTCTCGAAAAACAGATCAAGATTTTTCTATAAAATTAATTCTATTCGTCTATCAGTCTGATAAAGAAAAAATATTGGGTATATAACATAATATATTCATAAAACATTTACATTGACTTTGTTTCTTATGTGTAAGTAGAGGTATGCCTGTATCTACAAAATAAAAATTAAAATAAATATCTCTTCATAAATTGATAATCTGATTCCCAAGACCGTTCGGTGTCGTTGGAAACCATTCGAAACTCGAGCCGCCCAGAGCTCGCACTTCTCTTTATCTAGCGGTCAATACGCCAGACAAACAATTATTATCGAAGCGGTCCCATGGGTACGGCTAGTAGACTAATCTGCTACGCAAATACGACATTCTATCATGCATACTGCATCAGGGTTACCATTACCAGTCGAATTCTATTTAAAACTCTAAACTGCTCGAAATAGTTCTGGCTACATAAGGAAAATCAGATGAGAGATAAAAAGAGGAGACAAAAGTAAAGACCAGTAAAAGCTACCTACAAACGTTTGTATATTTGATTGTAAAGATTTGATGAATTTTCTGACTGCCACATAATTTTAGCAAATCAAAACATGTTCTGCTTTTCTTCAATTTTAGTGTAGACGAAATGCCCTTTCGTTCTTAATCCGGATGCGAGGCAGCCCTAAGAAATCGCGCTATCGTATTCTATGCATTTCCGCGCGTCACTCCATCGTGTTTAATTTCACTTAGCCACAGATTAATTACGAGTCAGTACGTATGCTCTTGTTATTCTGGCCTAGATACAGACGAAAGCGGCCCTGCCCATTTATCCATACAAACTACAAACATTACGATTATACAAAACAAACTAGTATTATGAGTGGGTGGATTTCATTCATAAGTTTTCGTTTCATAAAGACAAAAACGGCTTGATACTTATCTAGTTTTTCTATTGAATGAAATGCAAAGGTAATTAAAAAGACTTTTTTTTTAAATCTTTATTAATCTTTTCGCTGAGCGAATATGGGATAAGGTGGAAAGGTATATAACTATATACCTACATCAAAATAAAATTAAAAACATTTCACATCTTAAAACTAAAAATGAAAGCTCCTAATGTTATCTACCTACCTATTATTTACAGCACTATGGACTAAAGCTAATATCTAAAAAAGACAAACTGAATATTTCTGAAAACTTTATTGACCTTAGCCATAGTAGGTAAATTAAGCATGCAAGCAATTCTAGCTCGTACAAAACTTTAACATACTCGTACAACATAAAGTCCATGCGTTTCAATGGAACGGAAAGGTCATAGGTATCCTAAGCGTTCTGCTTACGCCATTATGCTAACTGACACTCTCACGGGAACACTCAGACGAATCGTTCAGAGAAACGCCAGTAAGTAGGTATCACCTATAGATATGATGTATCTATAGGTAAAATAATATGTAAACATCAGTTGACTCACTCAGCGTCTGGGTTCCATAGAAGGCTATCTCTGACATGAGCGAAGAATGTATACATCTTGTTATATTATTGCATACACTGGAAAGGTGAGTATAGATACCTAGATGTTTATAAAGTGCCATGCAAAGCCTTATAGTAAGAACATACAAAAGTGCAGTGTCTTTAAAGTTGTTATTCCACAAAATACTCAAACCGATCATAACGTGAGTTTTAGTATGATGTGTGTTCGTATAGGTACCTACTATGGTTTTACTATTGTATTTACGACCGGACATAGATCCAAAACTGGTATTTTACTGCTATATTTTTCTATTGTTATGTTCTATTCTAACCCTTATGTTGTAGATAGGCAGGTATCATGACCCATTTGGCATTGCACTTAAGTAGAGTAGGCAGTAAGTACTTAGTTTCTTTTGAAATTTAAAGGCGCTCGGCTTTGTAAAGATATAATGGTTTTTACTTACAGTACATACTTACGTGACATTCAAAAACATCCATTAAAACAGCAATTGCCTACTTTGGAATTACATTGAGTATTGATTTGATCAATGATAAGATAAAAACGAAGAGATTGCATTAGCCATGTTTGTACTTTTGATTTTAAAACACCGAGTCGAAACAACAACCTACTAGGTACTTAAAATGTATAATGCCAATGGATAAATATTTAAAACTCTTATTTGGAAATCGTTGAATCAATTTACATTCATAAGGTGACATTCGACACTGACTACCTGATGATGAAACTAATTGATATTCGCGATAAAAGTCACCAATAGTGTTTTTATCCATCCAATCTGTTATTTAGGAAAGTATTGGTATGCGATCGTTTTATTTAAAAGCATTCGAAGCGGCCTAAAAATCTTTGAGCACGCGCAGTGTGTAATAGAATTGAATTTATTATTTTGATTAAAAGATGGTTTTACACTTTGCTTTATTAGAATTCCTGTACACAAATGGGTGTGTTTGAATTAGCCGACACGATAACGATATCGCTGACATTTTCATACAATTTATCTGCACCGATATCGGTGTCGCAATGTCCGATATCGCTTCAATGATTCCATAAAAACTATTTGGATAACTCCTGCTTGTTTTAAACTTGTAATTAAGATGAAAGCATCAAATGATTGTATGGAAGCATCGTATTTTATCTGAACTCCATCGATGTCCCACTTGGGAAACAAAGATCAAACTACACTAACGATTTGGCACTTTCACCTTTGACTCATAGTTCTCAGTAGGCTCTTGTTACTCAAATTAGAATCATAAAGCTTTCTACAAGCAATCAGGCAAACTAATTAACTTTATTATAATGAGCCATCAGATAAACAAGTGTGAAAAATGTAGAGTGAATTGCTCGTTGCACAACTTTTTTCCGAAGAGTTTTCATGAAGAAGTTTGCATGCGAAATAAAATGTTGAGTAAGTACCTACTTTATACAAGGCAATAGTAATTATCTCAGAGTAGTAAATAAGATTATTCCAATTAATTCCAAGTTTTATCTACACTGGTGAAATTTACATAGATGGTCTACTTGACTTACTTTGACTTAAGTTCCTGTGTCCCCTAGATGGGGCAGAGGGCGTCCACAGTGCGCCGCCATTCCGAACGGTTTTGAGCTTCTCGTTTCATTTCGCTCCAGGTCTTCCCTAGTTGCTTCGCTTCTGCAATGATCGTCCGGCGCCAGGTCTGCTTGGGGCGACCACGTTTACGCTTTCCTTGGGGATTCCAGTCTAGGGCTTGCCTCGGTATGTGTTCAGGATCCCTTCGGAGCGTGTGGCCGATCCAGTTCCACTTGCGGCGTTTGATCTGCTGGTCGATCGGAGTCTCACCGCAGCGTTCCCACAGGTCTTGGTTGGAGATTTTCTCGGGCCAGTAGACATTTAGGATACGGCGAAGAAGTCGGTTGATAACGACCTGGAGTTTGTGCGAGATGTCCTTAGTGACCTTCCACGTCTCGCATCCGTACAGCAACACGGTTTTTACGTTGGACCGGAATATTTTGAGTTTTACTCTTCGGGTCAGTTTCCTTGATTGCCATACAGGGCGGAGCTGAGCAAAGGTTGCTCTTGCCTTGGCGATCCTCGAAGTGACATCCTCTTCAGTTCCTCCAGCTTCTGTCACTACACTACCGAGGTATGTGAACTTGTGGATTCTCTCCACCTCCTCTGTGCCGATGAGCAACGGCAGAGAGCTTGTCGCCCCGCACCTCATTTCCTGGGTCTTCCGGATGTTAACTTTTAGACCCGCCTCCTTAGCCTCTCGTCGTAGATCGTCCAGCTTGGCTTGCATGTCAGCGCGTGTGTGGCTCAGCAGGCATAGGTCATCGGCATAATCCAGGTCTTCCAAGACGCTGGACAGTCCCCACTCTATGCCGCGGCGCTTGCTGCTCATTGTGCTACGCATGATGCCGTCCAGAACAACAAGGAAGAGGAGAGGTGAGAGAAGACACCCCTGTCGAACTCCCGCATGCACCGGTATGTCCTCCGAGATGAGGCCATCGTGTGTCACTCTACAGGAATATTTCTTGTAGATGGCCTTGATTAAGTTCGTGATTTTCTCGGGGACCCCAATTTCACGCAGCCGGGCCCAGATGCAACTCCACTTCAACGTATCGAAGGCTTTTTCGAAGTCCACGAAGGTCATATACATTTCCCTTTGCCATTCTGATGCCTGTTCGAGTATAATGCGCAAGGTATTGATCTGGTCCGTACACGATCGATTTGGTCGGAATCCTGCCTGCTCTCCGCGAAGAAGGGGTTCAACGGCCCCAGACAGCCGGTCCAGGATGATCCTGCAGAGCACTTTAGACGGGGTCGAGAGCAAGGTGATGCCTCTCCAGTTGCCACATTCACTGAGGTCTCCCTTCTTAGGGACGGTGATAAGGAGACCTTTATTCCAGTCGTCGGGTAACTCTTCGGCTGACCAGATGTTCCGCAAGAGGGGTGTCAGCACATTTGCGGCGGTGGGCACGTCAGCTTTTAGCATTTCCGCCATGATAAGGTCGACTCCCGGAGCTTTACCGTTCTTAAGTGAATGGATGGCTTTCACTACTTCCTCTGTGGTGGGTGGAGACTCATTGATGTCTAGGCTTTGTACAGGGAAGCTGACCGCAGGTGAGTTCATGGTAGCGGGGTCAACTGGGACTCGGAAGATATCCTGGAAGTGCTCCCGCCAGCGCTGAAGCTGTCCCTCCGATGTCACAATTAGTTTGCCTACCCTATCCTTCAGTGGTCTTTTCTTCCTCTGGTTGCGATTTCCGGCCAAGATCTTCGTTGCCTTGTACATCTCTCTGAGATTGCCAGAGTCAGCAGCACGTTGGGCGCAATCTGCCACACTATCCGCCCATACTCGCCGATCACGACGGGTATTGCGGTAAATATTCTTACGTGTCTGCCTATATTGCAGCCTCAGGTCTTGACGCACTGCTTCATCATCAGTTGCCAGTAGTTGGAGGTGCAGTTTACGCCTTTCTTCTATAAGGTCCCAGGTTCGCTGTGACATCCAGTCTTCACGTGTCACTTCAGATGGTCTACTGGTGTATCTGTAATCACTTCGTCGGTAGGTATCTATCTAGGCGTTTTCAAGTACCTACTTAAATAAGTAAACTAATAGCCATAACTTTAATTGGACGATGGAAGAAGTTTCCAACGACATTCTTGCAGTCTGGCCTTGCAGCCCTTCAACACGGATACCCGTCCTATCTGCATATCAATCTCAAAATAGCCGAGAATTTGCATGGGCTTTCAATCAAAACGTCGCGACTGGTTTAAAGTAAAGAGAAAATGTTACTTGTGCAATGCCACCTTCTACAAAGACATTTTATTTAGGTAGGTACACTTCTAAAGCAAAACAAAATTAGCTTCACAAACTTATATTGTAGTTTAAGTTACTTTTTTAACTAACCATATGACGAAAAAACAGAAACGAAACAAACATGGTCGTATTATACTGTTATGTTTTGTCACCATCTTTCACAGGTTTAGTGGAAAGTAGCCTTATAATGTGAATAAGTGGCGAGTGCAATGAGTCAAATTATTAATTAAAGCCCTTGGAACCAGGTCAGTAGGTAATTACTGGATTAGTAAGTGTTCTAATATCAGACACCCAGCTAATTCCGATCATTAGCATGTGTTCACTGACAGACTTGCCCTAAAGATCTATCATAAATGTACCTACTCGGAATATAAAAATTTACAGACCAAACAATAAATTTTGTGTTCATCTTTTAACTAACGGTATAGTAGAAGAGAAATTCTAAATTAAAATATTATTGCTCAGGACAGGACAAAATAAACTTGTAATATCTGACCTTTCTTGGATAAGTTTTCAAAGTTTTTCGTTTCATAAAAATAAGAGTTTAGTATAAATGCCAAATAGTTATTGAACCACTTTCATGAATGATAGATAGCATTTAAGTTTTGGTATTTAGCTGTTTTATTAAATTGTACTGGAAACTGTTTATAATACATTAAATAAAAATAGCATAGGTACCTATTTACCTACTTAATAGGTTTTCTCCTATTAATATGCAAAACGCATCACGGTTGACCCCTAGCGTCTCGGTACATAGAGACACTTGTTTAATATGTCCATGACTTTATGAGGAATAAAAATGTCAGCTGAGGCTATAATTGATAATCATTGCTAGAATTGCATTTTTTTTTCATTGAAAACAGATACCTTATAATTGCTAAACTATCAAGCTATTTGAGACATTAAAATATTATTTTCCTTAGCAGTGTTATCGTACAACTACGAGTAGTTCGCGTGTTTCAAGCGATGCATGTTTAGACAAACTTATGGTGGGCGGGCAGTGGCGGATTTACCACCAGGCTGAGTAGACTGGAGCCTAGGGCGGCAAATTTTAGAGGGCGGCAAATTTGGCTCAAAACTTTAGTTTGTCTTACATAAAATAAAAATTATACACGGAGAAAAAAAGTCTCGAAAATTTATCAAAATTACAATATTTTAGTACTATACAGTATACCAATTATTACTCCAAGATCTTTACATAAAAAATTACTAAATGCTAAAAAGTTGAATATAATAGGCTATTCAACTTTTTAGCGTTCAGTAGGGTTTAGTTAGGTACCTACTGGCGACAAATGTGTAGGGAAATCCGCCACTGTGAGCGGGTGTGGAATAAATGGCTACAAAAACTTAATAGTTTTAGGAACTAGGAAAGCTATTACGAATTCGAATGTCATAGTTTGTGTTCACAGTTGTAACGTGATATTACTGGTACAGGGCGGCTGGGAGTGGAAGGCTCGGCTGCACGCGACCTACCAAACAGACAGGAGTGCTTTGATTTATGGTACAGAGAATAATTAAAGCGTGCGGTACAGTGTGTGCAGAATTTTATGTGAGAATGCTCAAGGTTATATTTTATGAAAATTTGAAAGTTCTATGTATTTTTTTTAATTATTTTAATTAAACTCAATAACACCTACTATGGTATTGAGAATCTCGTAACTAAGTTGAATAAATTCCTTTAACACCGTGTCATTACATTACAATTTTAAATTATCCTCCTCATGCTTTTAAGATTTCCATTAGCACAAAGAATCGCCTGGAGTTATGAATGAATCATGTGCTTCATGAATTTATGATTTCATATGAACATTTTGCATTTTTTAATCGCATAACTTTGTACGGATGCTGCGAAGTATTTTAATTTTAATAAATTAACAATTCAAAAGAAACGAAGAGTTAAACATTAGTCAAACCGAAGTTTCGATGACAAAAGTGACTGAATAACTAAAGTACTTAACTAGTTTACTGGATGTTTCAATTACTTAATAATGGTGATTTTACTCCTCTTTGATCACAATTTACTAGGTAGACCATAAACGAAAGTTCTTCAAAAAATATATTGCTCAGTTTTGTTGGCTATACCTACACTGACTACTTGGCCGTAGCTTAGCTGTTTTTATTCACTTACTTTATTGTAAAAATGTTATGTATACACAGTTGGATCAGCATAAGTCATCGTTGGTTAAATAAACGAAATAAAATGAAATATTAGCGTAAATAAACATGTACCGTTGATCATTGCAAAGATAGAGAGCGATGAACTTTTACTTATTATTATACTTAGATATACCTAGTCAAACTTAATAGTTGAAAGATCAGTTTTAAAAGCAGTCTTCTTAGCTCTTACCTTAATGACTTTGAAAGCCTTCACTGTTTGTAGTCGGACACGCGGTTAGTCTTTTATTACTTTTTATAAGTCTCACTCCGAAAACTAGCACACTGCGGTAGCCGCGAATTCAATGGATTACATTATGTGGTATTATTACGCTAAACAATTTTTTTGTATACAGGAATATATAGATCAGCATTCGCAATCGTAGTGTGTATATTAAACCACCAAAACGTGAGTGTAAAATATCATACGAAAAATGGATTTTTATTAGTTAAATGATATTATTTCTCTTGTGGATTTGTATTTCCGACTGCCTACGCTCACTTTGTCTACACAGGTGTGCATTGGTACCTACGTCACCGTCACATAGGTAGGTACTTTGCAACAAGATGTTTAGCTATTTCACTTTGAAAGTTCCTACGCCATTGTCTTTGAAGAACAATAATCTTGTGTGTAATTTAATTAACGATTGGGCCCCAAACATTATAGTGGATATTCCCACACGCCCACAACAAACGAATGGTAATTAATACATGTGGTAAACAAAACTATTAGATGTCGCAGAGTAGAAATAATGTGGATAAGCCTCAAAAGGCGTTTTCATGTAGGAGAATGATGCAGAAATAACAAAATCGTTTTTACGCCATACATTTTACACCTGTATAACCAGTGATCTGTTATAGTTACTAAAATAACTTTATCTCTATGTGTATAACACTTACCAATATTGGAGTTAATAAAAATTTAGACCTATACCTATCGCTAGTCGGCCAACTAAAATTCAAATAAATTGTATAAGTAAGTACCTATATTACAATATGTGATCATTAATTCGTCCACCCGAGCTCTATACTATTTATACTCTCGGGAATAATTCAAGTTCCGATATAGCAATAGTTTCGTGTTTCGTTGGAACATGAGTACCAACTTATTTTATTCGATAGAGTTTATCTCACGAAGTCCTGTGCGATGACATCTATGACATTGATATTTGATTTAAAATCAAATAGTTCGTGAAAATAACTCCACGGTTCGAATGTAGATAATAGGCTGTAATGACATGCATGACTCATTCGTCTTTAAAATACTCGTATGTGGTTATGCTGTCAAGTTTCTAATTCCGTGGCTGTAAACATGATTAATTTTGAGAATTCTGTTTATAATTTCCTGTAAAATGGATATAATGATGATACACGTATTATTGATGATTTTCCTCTCATTTTGATTAGTCAATTATACTGTAACTGAGGTTTTGTTGTTTGTCATAATCCAAGAATTGTCGCTTCAAATTAACCCCTAACTTGCACTAGGTAATTTTAACAGAATTAATTTTGACGAATATATTTTGGGGTCTTAGTGATTCTCGCTGACATCATAAAACGCCACCGGATGTGAAACAACGGGAGTGATTCATCAGTTCCTAAAAGCTCCGTGTGGCCAATTGTGAATAAATCATTATTGTCTAAATTATGCACCACTGACGCACCAAATTGACAGGTTATGAATGGCCATCGATCCCTAGAGGTGTATGCAGACACAGATAAATAAAATAGTTACTATTGTAGGGCAATTATGGAAGTCAGCGATCCGCGAAATGAACTGAACAGCACAGCCGCCTGGACGTAATACAATGGCGCGTAGCATGCGTGTGCTTTTCAAATAGCTGTGAAATTGGAAAATTGGGTGGTCGTTTACTGCAATAATTATGTAGACCTTTTGATATGGTTAACTAATCACGATTAACATAGGAATTAATTAGGATTAATAAGGAAGGGTTTTGGGGGTGATAAATTGATCTAGCTAGGTTTCAGTTTTAGAAAACGTCGTTTGCCCCAAAAGAAAACCGAGCAAATCGGTCATCCAGGTACTAGTTATTAATTACTACATTTTCACTAACTCATACGCAGTGGTTTTAACCAAGCCATTTTGTGAGAAACGGAATATAAATACTTAAATTAATCCCATATGCGCTCAGCGAAAATATTAATAAAGATTTAAAAAAATACTTGAATAAACCTCGTAACCTATAATAACGCGAAGGCATTAACGTATCTAAATAAGTAGTATCTTTGCCTACTCCGGTAAAAAATAGGAACATATTGTGAGTTAATTTATCGATAGCTTCACGCTACACTCTCTCTTTTGTTTCTTTAGTTTTTGCTCGATGGAAGAGTTGATTGCCTTTTTTGTCTCATCTTGCTCCTGCAAGCTTTTTATTAATATTTAAAGTACAGTTACGAGCAAAGGAAGGATGGGCGCGGCTAGGCGGAACCTCAGGCGTTGTGAGCCTGCCCAAACAAAATTAAATTCCACTTGTGTGGTCAACTGCAATTACCGGTGTTTACTGATAATATTCAGTTCTCATGAAAATTAAATTATAAAACCTAACTTAAAAAACGTAATTCATGTGCTCCGCGAAGGGAGGTACTCATTCATTAATGTCTCATCTGAATTATCTGGTAGGTCTAATTGAAACTTTCTGGTAGCGAAACCGATATTGAATAATATAATCGCCAGCCAACCGACGCCGACGAGCCTAACTTAAGATACCAGGGTATTATGCATTAGCATCTTCAGGTATTCTAAATACATAAAGCACATAAAACTTAAGATTCGCGATATAACTTATTATGTTGACTATAAGGCAAGGATAACGATCTCACGTCTCGTACGTTGATCTTTGAATAACAATAGTGCATTACGATACGAATAAAGGAGCCAATTGCTTATCGCATTGATCAATTGATTTATTTTGTTTTTATTGACAAGTAAAGGAGTGACAAAGGGTTAATTTAATGATAAATACATTTTCCGTTTGTATGCGAGTCTTTATCGTAGTTAGATTCACATTTATACATAAAACACCAAATTGAGTACTTAAACTTAGAAACTTAAAGCCTGTTAAAACTTAAATAGATTTTGAAAAATAAGTACCTACTTATTTTTTTGGGGACCAGAAGCGCACTAAGAAAATACTTGACAAAATTAAATTCGCAAGAGATGCATTTGTGGGTTCTGTTTGTATGAAAACATATTAAAACTGATCGACTCATAAAATGTACAAATTTTGTAAGTGATGGTTTATTTTTCATTGAATTATGATAGAGATCAGTCAGACGGGCGTATGAACCGTCCCTCAGTCGAGTGCCTCACGCTTGCCTCACGTCAAGCTTTCTGACAGCTGTTAAATGACTGAACAGAGAGTGGGCGATACATCAGCAAGACGAATGAATCCATTACAAATATCTAAGCCGCGCACAATAACCAAGATGCAGATAAACTTGCCAAGTCGTAGTAAATAATGAACTTCCAGGTTCTGGAGTAACAGGAAAAAGAGGAGACTAAAACTGCTCATGGTAAACAATTCTTTTCCTCGAAATGAAAACTTTAGCTGGAAGTATATTTGGTCGTTTTTTCTTTGGGCTGTACGAGTTGTTTTGACTGGGACTGGGAAATTTACTAGTAAGTTTTATAAGCACTTGAAGTTCGTTGCCCCGTGACGTCAGCCTGAACGTTCAGACACGCAGCGTCTACTTCTCAAATAACAAACTTTTCATTAGGTACAACATCTCAAAGTACTTTTCGATGTAACTACCTCGCATGGTGACTATTCTCAAACTGACTAGGTACTTGCAGGGAGAAGCATATTCCATAGATGATTTGTTTGTTTAATGCTCTAGTTTGGTAGAGTAAGTACCTACCCACCTACTAATCGTGTAAACGGAAATTCAAATTCATAACAAACACCTTATCGTGCATAATTTATGCAGATGAGATTCTGTAAAGTCGGTTTCATCTTGGTTTGAGGAGTACCTATGTCTTTTTTGAGTACCTATGTCTTTTTTGAGTACCTATGTCTTTTTTGCAGTTTTCTTTTTCGCTTTATATGTAGTTCTATAAAATCACTTTCATTATTGACATTTATTTTTATATTTTAACTGTGTAGTTAACATTACAAAATTATCTCACACTTTTTGAATATTGAATTCAAACAAAAAACTAAATTTGACTGAATGTATGTAGGTACCTATGTGTCACGTTTTAATTAAACTCAGTAGGATTGCTTTTCTATAAAGTGAGTAAATATTTAAATAACCTTTGCTAGAGTAGATACATAAATAAACAAAACAGTTACCCTGGTAACTCTACACCATGGAACTCATAAACGGCGTCTTTCATCCCGCCTGCCTTATTATGGAAGTTCATAACATAAAGCGATGGGTGTTCGAGTAAAAAAACTGTAATCCGACAACGGATGTGTGGATGAGACTGGGTTTTGAGGGCAACTATTTGAAGCTACCGTAATTTGATACTCAATCTGGTGGCCAGAGGCTGTATTTATCGAGTTTTCGACTCATATCTGTATAATTGGTGGCTATTGGTAATTTAAACGCAGCTCACTAAGAGTTCTGCGCATATACATAAGTTGTTCTAGATAAAGCTTAGTTATTTTAAAATGAACTCCATGAACATTCATGCCAGAACAAAATTACTGATGTATAATGAGAAAATTAAGATACTTATCTAACTACATCCTGTATCAGATCCACTTGCACCGCATGTTGTAGATAACATTTTTATAGAAAGAAAAGCCAGATCTGAACTTTATGACATGGGAAAAGGGTTTCAATTTGTATCCATCAATATTTTGTCTTGATGTACCTACAATCACCATTTAATATAACATAGTGTGGACATGATGGCTGCAATTACGCTGTTTACACACAAGATTGAATCTCCCGATCTCCAGCTATTATTATTGAATTTAAATCAATTATTATAATTATATTTGTGGAGCCATAACGTAAGTTACACACGTAGGCGTCGGTTATTTCTATAATTAATAGGTATATGATAAGCGGTAAAACACTTTAGATTAAAATAGAAGGGCTAATATCAATGAGCTACGCGTACACCCACCAAATGTTCTCGTCAATCTTGCCTTGACTTATGTGATGTTGTAGAATGGTTATAAAATGATTTTTCAATAAAATAATTCTTATGGTCTTTTTACGACACTTAGCATAAGATTTATTACGGTTTTCTAGAACTGATATCGATCTTTAAAATACAAAATTTAAAACATGTTTATTTCACATTTTCACCTACGCTAGATAGATGCTCACCAAAAAAACCTTGGTTGTATTTATAACAATTTTATAGATAGTTTTTACCTACAAAATAAGTTAGTATTAGATGAAAAATATACTTTTTAGATTGTTTATACTCGTATGATCATTGATCAGTTAGTCATTTGCTAAATGACTTGAGTACCTACTTCCGTGTCAAATTAATAATTATAATATTAGCCCTTAATTATAAGATAATCCTCAAATTAGTCAAAAGTTTTGCATTTTTTTAAAAACAATTTGTTTCCTTTACAGGTAAGTCTGAGATTTCAATTTCAACACGTGTCACAGGTAACGTTTCATGAGCAGGGACCTGATGCAGAGAATGTGCGTAGGCGAGCAGTTTTCTACATGTTTACGTGCTGGTAAAACGCGTTACTTCGGATCATCGAAGAGCCATACAGATTCAAGAATTATTCTTTGAACTGTTGTGTATTATGTATGTAAAATGCAGCTACTTAGTTATTTTAATTGGAAACCTGTTGAATTGAATTTGAACTTTGACAGAAAATATTTGATACTTTTAAAGTCAACAACTGTGAAGTACCTAAGTTCAAACTGTGACTGTAGCATAATAATTGGTAACAAGATTTTGACTATATCTTATACCTTTAAACGAGCAATTCTTGTATATATGTATGTATATAATATAATCGGAATCTCGGAAACGGCTCCAACGATTTTCATGAAAATTCGAATGTAGGGGTTTCGAGGGCGATAAATCTATCTAGCTAGGTTTCATTTCCCAAAAACCACGATTTACCAGAAAAAACCCCGAGCAAAGCTCGGACATCCAGGTACTAGCTTTTATACAGTAAAATATCTCTGAAATCGTCTTTCTCGTCCAACTTAGCTTTTGCTGCATCATCGGCGCCACATTTCCCGAAGTCGGCTAATACAAACGTAATGGGATATGTAGATGAGGTACCCGCTGCGAACAATGTCACATTACAGCATTAGATGTATTGCCGAGCGCATGAAGTCGTTGTTTTCTCTTGTCTATTCGAATAGAAGATGTAATTTATTAATCAGTATGGTTTCTAAATAATGGTTTAAGAAGCTAGGATTGTGTGCGGCTAACAAAAGTTACCTACCTCCAATCAGTAGGTATTATCGATATTTTAACTAACTCTTTTTCTGATTCAACGTCTCAGGTTTAATTTTTATAATAAAACCTGAGTTTAGTAATAGTTGCAAAGAAGAACGACGTGGCAATATGCAATACCTCTCAATTGTTTTCATATAAGGTTCTATTGATATTCCGTGTAAACGGGCGACTCCAAGATCGGTGAGAACGAACCCATAAACATCCCGGTCCCTTTACGACTTCTCGTTATTTAGACCGGCTGAGGCAGTGCGGTTTTGCGATGTTGCGAGTATTAGCAGCGACGGCTAATGGAATAATCTTGGAAACGATCTCGCTCTCCGATTGGGAATCACTCTACTCTGCTGAGTGGTCGAAAACATTCGTCCCATATTTCAACATATACATCTGTAAAGTGTGTTACGACAAGCCTTAAAAAATATTTTATTTTTACAGTAACTGGCTTTTATTGTTACGTAATTTCTTCAGCTAAAGGTCATTGGCAAAGCCGAAGCATTTGACTCTATGAGACAGACAAATGCTCGTACTACCGACCCCACGCTGAATACTCCTAGCTGCCCATAAATTAGCCACAGAATAGACTTCTGAAGTTACAGTTACAACATGTGGTTACTTCATCTTTCAAGTGGTGAGATCAAATAACTTAAAAGCCAGTGAGATTAGAGCTATTTAAGGTGTTAGTTTAATCTCGAGTGCTCCAGAGGTCTGCTACCAGTTCAAGTGTTTCCGGTCGAGTGCCGAAATGGTTCGAATAGTTTTGTACCTTTATTTACATTTCAATACATTTAGAAGCATTCATACAAATAATATTTTACGACTTTTATGGATTATCTTTTACAATGGTGTGAAAGGCTATCGACCACCCACTTCGGTGTCTCGAGATAGTTTCCGAGTTCTCGGTTGAACTAAACAAAAGCGTTGTGTACTGTTGTGATTAGAACCAAATGTTTGTCTGTTCGTCACTATTCATACCAGGTTGAATGTACTTTTACTATGGGTGAAATATAGCCAGGCTCACCCAAGGTATTCCACAAAAAAATTTAGTACCAATAGAGTGGGTAGGGAGTAGGTAGAAAGAACAATGATAACAAAAATGAAATAACAATAATCATACATCAATAATTAAATCTACTTCACAGTTAATTAAATTTTTCAGACTGCGTTGCCTTAATATAAGGTGCTAAGCACCCCATATGCTTCATATGATGCGTTACCGTGACTCATGTGTGAGGGCAATAATGAGAGTAATTGCCTCTTTTCTCACATCGTGATTCATTATTAAAGAAACGAGACCCGACGCACTCGACTTTATTTGTGTTATGCGTTTTTTAATTGAAACGAGAAAGATGCACAACACGCGGCGTGCGATTGATTAATTGAGAGAAAACAACATTCCAAAATGCGTATGTAAAAGGCTTAAAATAAAACGTGAAACATGTAAGCAATGTTGCATCACGAGTACCTACAGGAAGATTTTTTTAATGACGGAACTGACACAATTTTTTATTGGAATTTGACTGGCGAGCGAGTCGTATGCTATGACATCAAAACATAGTTCGTCGGTAAATGCTGCCATAAAGAGGGCTGCGATTAACATCTGTGTAGCAGATGCACGTACCTCGTAATCTGGCGCATTTCCCTGTCCTACGGAATAAGGCCGCGGGTCAGAGGTCAGTCTCGACTTCACTACCTTACTACCGACGAGCAGTTTTACAATTTAAATGTCCAATCAATTCAGTTTTCTGCTGCTCGAATGTAGGCGTGAACGTGACGATAGAAACGTCTCTGAATAGGTTTCCCACATAAGCAGCGCGTGCTTTACCGTCAAGTTGAACTTTAATACTCGACTATTTTATATGTAGGGTTGTAGTGTGGGGTTTAGGGAAGTCGTTTGGCTATTTATTATCCCCAAATGTGTTCTTAGTTTATTAAATACTTCTAATTGACACCCTAATAACTGCGCTAGTTATCAATAACTCGTACAAAACACCAATTCTAAATCTACAATTATTAATACTAAGAAATAATCTTCAAGTTTCACTCAGCATCTTAAGCGTTCATGATAATTCACTTGAAGTGTTTCAGTTAGGGCCGGTGTCCACAAAAATTGAGGCAAAGTACTGGAAACCATAATAAAAAAAATTATGTCTCTTTCTGTACATGAACTTATCGATATTATTTTCGGTATTGTTTGCATATCCTATTAAATATTTTGTTTATACGTATTTTAACGTGTAGGTGAGCATCTTTTTATGCTGGCTACTTTAGTGTGTATCGACCTTTAAACTGAATTCTAGCTAACCTATCATTATTGTCTAGACATTTGCAAGACAACAAAGCTCACTGAATCATTGTGTCGACGACATTTACATTTTGGGTCCCAAAATACCACGGTGGTATTTACGTTTTGTATTCTTAAGAAACAGGGTGGTAAATAATTATGAAAAGCAGGATACATCAAGCGCAATTTATTTGAGCAATTTTTTGTATAGTTACTTATATAAAATTTGTATATCTGTGGCGGTTTTGTAGAACTTCATTAGGTAATATTATATATGATAGGTAGGTAAGTAATAATAATTGTAATAAATGCAAATTAACTATTACAATTATTTTATTATGGCGAAACAAAGGTGAAAGGTAAACCTATCATTACTTCGAAGCGTATTCTCGGCCTGTATTCACACTGCGTTTGTTACAAACATGAATTATTGATGTAACGTCAATTTTATGGATAAACTTTATCATCGGGGATCATAAAATGATTGATGGTATGCTTTGTGCCCGTTCAGCGAACGACAAAGATACTGCAATTGTATGCAAATACTTTTTATACAGTCGTAAAGTACTGCCCTACCTAATAGTAGAGTTATTACCTATATTTATTAGAGTTTTTCCACAGTGACAAACCAATCAGGTACTTACTGTACATTACATTTTAAACAGAACAACCATCTCTTATATAACATTGACTGTAACTCTATATGTTCACAATACTGAATAAAAAATACTTGACACTGACAAAACTGATCTATATAGATGCCGTATAAAGAAAAAGAAAATCAAATGTCCAGTAAAAATATATTTTTTTAGTTTAAAATTTACATGACAATTTGACTGTGGCGTTAATAATACTATAAAATAAACAAACTTGACTATGGCAAAATTGATCTCAAAAGAGACAGATGCCATAAATTAAAAAAAAGAAAAAAAGATTTGCTGTTTTTAAATTGCATGAAAGTGCAAGAAATTGTGCTGCAATCGCTAAGTGTGTACCAGAGCCTAAAATACTGAGACGAAATACGCAAAGCACGAATCCCATTGACCGGAGTAGTTTCCCGATAGTTAACCCAGATAGCAGAGCGGCCCTTCAGTTATTTATTACTTTCTATTTTTCGATAGCGAACTGTTTTCGAAATTTGTACGTGGGCGAGCATTTCGTAACAAACAGAAAGCTGATTACGCCTTTTCCACCTCTAACACTACGTAAAAGCAGTGATTTTTGTTCTGAAAGTCAATTAAAAAAATTTATAAGAATCCAAGACCCAATTGACATAATGTCGTGAGTCAGAAAACGCACAGCCTAAACCGCTGGTCGTAGAGAAATTTTACCTTAGCAGCTATTGTTCTGTTAATTAGAGGTACCAGTATCTGAACGAAAACCAATAAATCGTGTCCAATTAGCAGGCCGGCGCAGTGCTATCTGGTGACAAAGCGAAGCCCGGTCACTTAGCACAGTTAGGTGCTGCCGAACAAGGATCTAAGGATAAGCAAATTCATTTTATAACAAGCTCTTATATAGATATAGATATGAAGTCAACAAAAATCAATACTACTAGTTCATTCGTAAATTCGCTTTCAAAATAGTAACTTCAGTCGAACCAGATAATACTCGTTCTTTGGGAAAATTCAATAAAAAATCCAAATTATTCAAACTCTAATAAAAAGAACACCATTAGTTTTATATAAAGGATAATTATTTACGATTACTATTCCGCTTGAAGCAATGAGATTACGAAGCCCTGCTTGAACAATGGAGAAACACGGGAACACGATACACGGCCCATCTACTTAATTTCGAGTATACACCTTTGTCAAGTTTTTGTTTGTGGTCATTTCCATAAATTAAAGGGGATGGCACCGTAGATGTCAGACATGCCGAGGGTATGGTAGAAGTACCTGCTATTGTTATGGTAAGCAGACGACGTGACCGACAAGCTTTGCGGTAGATTTCTGTGAGCGACAATGCTTGTTCCCCAAACGGTGATTGATGATTCTTTATAAAAGTTTTGGAACACAACCGAGAAGTAGGAACGCAAAACAGAAAGAGCTTTTACACAAATGTAGGTACAATACCATAACAACAATAAAGTACCTACCTACCATATAGTCTAGTGTATAAGCTAGTATTGGTCTATCTGATTTCTTCAATGCAGAAAGTGTCCTCAGATAACGAATTTCCATGTTAGGGCCCAATTAGACGAAGAAACCGTCTATATTATTCGGTTTCAGGAAGAGCCTTATTGTTCAGTCATGTCTGCAGCCAATCAGTTTAAACTTTCCCGGTATGGAGGCGGACCTTATAAAGCCACGTCTTATGTTATTGAGCGCTACAGCGCCACAAAACATTCGCTAATTGGCTGTAATGTCATATCATGTTGTATGATTTATGATGCACTTTGCAATAAGTCTTTAGATTTTGCACGCGTATGGATATTGAAAGCACGAGAGCTTTCTTTGTGCTTTGTGAAGGAACCGACACAATGTAGTGTTAAAATAGTCATTCAGATCACACACATGCATTCATTCAATTTGAAAGCTTATCGGGATGTTATCTCTTGTGCTACATAGTACTTATCGCTTAAGATATTTCTGCGAAGGTTTATGTCAGATTTATTCTATTTCCAGCACGATTCTCCCTAATCGGTCGTTGACATGTCCCAGTGGCCTAGTTCTCATGCCCAGTCCATTGAACGATGGTTCCGCGCCAAACGCCATACACATTCCGTCAATTGTCGCTTCCTGCGACAGCGTTGCTCTTGCTACCAAGGCTGAATATTTCAGAACCATGCGACATGTGAACAGTTTCTAGGTCGGTGCTCTTGACCAACATTTATGTCATAAAATCAAATGGTAGAAAAAGACTTTGCTACGAATGTTGAGATGTAAAAATCGTATATTTTGCACCTGACTTTATAATTAAAGTAAATATTAAATACTTGCTTCCGTTCGCGGGTTTGCTCGCGAGGTACTTACATAAGGTATAGTCTATGTTACTCAGGGATAACGTAGCATTCTAACGGTGAAAGAATTTTTGAAATCGGACCAGTAGTTTTTGAGTTTATTCGTTTTCTTTGCGTTTTATTCGTTAAACTTTCCTCTTTATAATATTAGTATACTCGTAGAAGTATAGATACCCCAAATGCGATATTATTACTCTGCCCATTTCAAACCTTCGAGATAAACCATATAATCTATTCCCAAGTTTAATCGAAACTTCCAACACTCAGAAACTAATAGTAATTTATCGAGTCGATCGATAAGCCATTATCAGTTACTCGATATCTGCGTTACTAATGCAACTCTGCAACGAGCAGACGTCGTAGTTTATTTCAGTGCTGCCTTAGGTTATGTTTGCATTTTTGTAGAAACATTGTCGACGCATATTTTACTGGCATCTGTCATTCCAGTTTGTCCATTTTGAAGCCTGAAGTCAATCTAGTTGTTTATAGATATGCAGTACTTTTTCTCTGTTTAGTCAGTTAAAAACGATCATCAGGCACATCTTGTTCTGCGCGTCAGCTTTCTTTTAGTAATAGGATTGAGTGATTATGATAATCATAAGGTTAAGTTTACTAATAGGCTGATAACCTGCTTTCTATATGCAAGTGCTATATGCAAGTGCGTAAGCGCAAGTAGTAACTGCTGACCCGAATCGCGAGTTCACTCCCAGCACTGCTGTTCTAAATTTAAGTTTGACGCAAAGGGATGACGTTACAAGCTATATTTTTGTCGCAGCATCTTATTTATGAGACTTACGAATGTTTTGCTCTAATATTTTAATTGCAGATGTTCAAGATAAGTATTTTACAACGCTGTTTTGTTATTTCAGTATGTGACGGCCGCTGCGCTTACAAAAAAGTTCGTGGTTAATATTTCTCCATTGTTTCAGCGGTAGAGTTTTAAACTTGACCTTCACGAACTCTGATAAGATAGTACAATACAAACAGTGATATTTCCTTTAAAGCAGTTGAGCATCTACTTAAAGTAAAATTGTTATATTAAACAGTGTATTGACACTTACTGATGGCGGGGTCGAGAGCCCGTGAGAAAGGCCTAGCTTGGGCAAATATTGAGTTATGTTGCCGCGGTGTACCAGGCGCGGTCCCACCAGTAACATGATTCATACAAGCGACTTCTAGGTACCTACATCAAATCTGTGAATGTATGTAGAGTGCACACAGAATGCAAGATATGTATTATTGACGTTAATATAAAATAATGGACAAAAGTCACTACTTTATGAGATTTATTATCGAAGTATATAAGCTAAAATGACCCTAAGTATTTCTAACCGACTCCTAAAAGGAGGAGATTTTCAGTTCGGCTGTGCGTTTTTTTCTCCGATCATAGTATGTGTCGTAACAAAAAATAAATAAATTACGAAACAACTTTACTGTTCTCTGAACTAAATAGTAATTTGTCGGCTCCGATAGAAACATTCGATTAAATTCTAGCTAATACGACATATTTCATTAGACAATAATAATCTCGAATTATAATACCCATCTCTATAATTATGAACGGATAGTTCAAGGCGACTTTCTCGATTTGTTACATACTTTACATCGGAGAGGGACATTAGAAATCGTTTTATTGTATAAAGGAAATAATAAAGAGAAATCTAACAGAGTTGTTGATGTAAATATTGCTTTGTGGCATGCGATACTAACTTAGTAGGACTTAAGGCTCGGGAGCTAGCTATGATTTTTATTATATCAATAGCTTCACACGCGCCATGGGCTCATAAAAAGTAGCCTATAATGCTATCACAAGGTATATCCACTTCAAATTTTATCCAAAACCGCCCAGCCGTAAAAGGTTGACCGAGTAACAGAAAAAGGTACAAACAACTTTCGCGTTCATATATTTACTAAGACTTGGGGTCACTGTCGTTGATTTCATCTAAACGGTGATAGCACATTTCATAGTAAGTACCATAATTTTTCCGGAGATCTTCAAAAGCTATTGCATGACGTCTCAATATGGCTACATGGCTTCTGGACTTGGTGGTTTGGCCGTATTTTAATGTTCATTGAGATGCTAGCCCACACAATGTGAGGGGAGTAGCTACTCCCACTACACGTTTCCTAATAGTATTTTGTAGGTATAACTTGCTATTAAAGGGCAAGGTAGTATGTATACATACCTAGTTTGTACCTATATTAAACGCAGTGCAACGCGCTGCTTCTACATAAAGGAGTTATAACTACATACATAGTAGAGAGTTGCATGATTCCAACAACATATTATAAACAATACTTACAAAATTATAGATTCTGTAATTTTGTAAGTATTGTTCAAATTTTCCATAGAACAATAAAGAAAAAATCCTAAAAGTCAGCTTTCAATGCCTGTACAAAGCACGCAATGCACTTCATTCCAAGCGTTGGCATCTCGCAGATTATCTGAAACCTGTTCCTTACACTAATACAGTCTGTGGCACGGGTAAATAATAACCGATGGCGTGCATTAGTCAGATACAGGCTGCGTGGGCGTCCTGGCAAATAAACCCTGGGACTAACCTGACCGGAATACTTAATGGGACTCGGCAAGTTAGTATGAACCCAGCCCAGTTAAATGATTCCGAGCATTGTTTGAAATTCAGAAAATTCATCAACAAAATTCAGAGCTGACTCTGTAACTTTTGTAGTAACAGAGCTCTTATGAGTTATGCCTACGATGGCCCAGGTTTGATGGCCCATGTTGGGCCATGGTGGCTAGATCCCGACCCGAAAAGTACCTACTACTGGTTTACCCTATTTTTTTAGCGCATTGAAGTGAAGCTTGTTGGCCTTGTGTGTAATATCCGTATTTTTTTTTATTTATTTGGTAAAGACGCTTGCACATGTAAATGCTAGTACAAATTGAACGTAACGCAACTAAAATGTTTGCTTAAACAATGAAACGGCAAACGGGAGTCAGTGGAGATGGTGCGTGTGAAAGTTCATGTGAAAATAAAGCAAGGTGGGCACTGGCGTAACGTTATTCAAGTAAAGTGTTGGCTCTGATGAATCCCGTCATTGAGAGCCGTGAGAAAGATTAGCATTACGAAACTAAGATCAAATAAAGCTTTCTTGGCCCTATACCTAAATAACCCTTAGGTCAAAGAAATAACCTCTATAAAACGCTCTTTGTAAAGTCGGTTATAATAATTGTAAAACGTAGGTTATGATAATATTGGTTATTTTCATAACATAATATTTCCGCATGAGTTGTGTACTGCTCCTTATCGAAGAAGACAGCCACTGGTCATCACCGTGTAATCTTGTTTATTTTTCTTTGTGCAGCTCTCTCCAGCGAATACGGAGAACACTTTGAGAATACTTACTTTGTTGTGTACTTTCCTATCGGTGAATCTTTGTCAACACAAAACACTTTAGTAAATTGTTTTTTGAGATGGTTACTTGAACCGTGGTTGGATTTAGAATGTATCTCCAAGTATTCTTTTTCCTCGTACCATAACCAATTACTAGTGGAATGATTGAATAGTTTCCAATATTCAGATTCTAAAAAAACTTCTAGTTGTCTTTCTTTGAATTCCTTGCTCGGAAAACCTTCTCGACATATTTTTAATTAATGAAAATAAAGGCAGTTGATTAATTAGCCAAGTGTTTCTTTGCGTTTTTGTCGCAAGTGCCGCAGACTGTCGCAGTAGCTGCTCGTATCGTATCTCCCGCCGATCTGTCATTAGCGCCGCTCCGTGACTGGTTAGGTACATTGGTGTCTTGTTACGTGTAATGAACACATTTATATAGTTTATTTGTAAATTGAATTACATCTAAATAGTGTCAAGCTTCGGTGATATATATGCATGTAGTTCTGGTATATATTATTCCGTTTTAGTAGGCATCGCTCGATAAAATCCACCATTCATTAAGTTTCAAGCAATTTAAATAAAATACACATGTTTATCAGGAAAATTGCCTTAGTTGAAACCCGTGTTCTTACCATATCGGGCTGTCTCCAACTCGTTTGATCTACCGGCCGAACCAATGTTTATCTCCATACAGGCTTGAGGTTAAGTTATAACTTTTATTGAGGACAACTTAAGTGAGTGATTGAATTAAGTGCCCGTTTATTGATGAAGTAACGAGGTCTAAGATAATTTCATTAGATAAACGAGAAAATGCGGTCATTAGGAGTTACGATCAAAACAGCAGTTTTCAAACACTTTCCTTTGATCTTTTTGTTAACAAGCGGAACGAAGCAACTCAAATACACTTTATAGTATCGTCGTGATGCCTCAATCTACTTACAATGTTTCTATACTTTCTTCGTGCGTTTCAACATAATGCGCTTGTCTTATGTAGGTGTACAATTCTTTCAACATTCAGACATCAGCAATACATTCTAAATGTCACAGACGACACTTAAGGAATTCACATTGGGGCGATTATTATTCTAAATTATTTAGTTCCTCATACGAAGGGTTGACCGCTCTAACCAATGTCGTATCAGGTTTTTTAACTCTCATAGAAACGTGGTAGAACATCATCAAACGATGACTTGCACATACGTATAATACTCGTAGCGTTTAATAAATAAGTAAGAAAGATCAAAGTCATTAAAACTAAAATTAAGGGCGAAACTAATACATATATTACATGAATCTTGCTATTATTAAATTAAGGGCGAAACTAATACATATATTACATGAATCTTGCTATTATTAAAATCATAACAACCGAAAAACAACCGACTTTATATTTTGTATCTACAATAAAAACAAGAAAAATATGGATTTGTCGGACAGCTCTGAATGCAGTTGTCGGCATTTCCATACAATTTGCCACACACGATGGTGTATAATATCCCTCCTCCCATTTTCATCCTTGCATTCAGGGAATTTAAAACTCTGGTGTTTTCAAGGCATCAATAATTTTATAGTGTCTGCTATCTGCTACCTATTTGATTTTTTTGATGACACGTTGGGTATTGCATGTTCTTAACGCAAAATATTTTTATTTTTCTGCATCGACTTTCTCCGTTATTTTTTTCGGTTTACTTTTGTTTTTAAAATTATGGGTTTTTCTGCTTATAACCCTTTCCAGAGAAACTCAAACGGGTATTTTTTTACTTTTCATTGCACCATAAAATAATCCAAAATATGAATGAATTATAACAAAGAAGAAAAATAAAAAATACAAAAATATTTTTTCTACAAAATATGAAATAAAAAAGACGTGAATTAACTTAGATAGCAAAAAACATGGAAAACCTCAAAGAAAAATTCGTGTTTTGTTTGTGTTGAAGTTGTAGGGTGTGCGGATATCAAGTTGCTTCACTTTATAAAATAAACAAACTGCTAAAAGCAATAAAGAAGTTATCATTATAATAGCAGTCATTCATATTAAACTTTATCATAGACACACATAACAACCATGTGTATAACAAAAATAGATTGAGATTCCTAAATGTTTAATGTGAGTACATTGAAGAAGGATATGGGCACGTAGGTACATGTTTATATCGTATACGTATACACACGTTTCGTTCGTGATAGTATTCCATTCACTCCTATCTTTACATCTACATGCGCCCAGTAAGGCCGACGCTCTTTGATCTTACAATTGTCTTAATCGAATAGTCCAGTTGTTATAAGTCGAACCAACTATGTTTAAACTTTAAAGTCATTTTCTGTAATGGTTAGAATCTAGTTTGATAGTTCAATCGTATCTACGTTTTTGCTGCTCAATATTTTTTTAATTGAATGTAGCTGCAACTTGGCTGAGCTAATTCATAAGATCACTTCTTTAGTAACGTTGCAAATTCTAGATTTCACTGTACCTGTTATTGGATATTTTTTTAGTAAATCATTGATCATTAGAGAGTTTCTTAGTAAAATGATACCTACGGATGCTAAATAGGTGCTCTACTCAACAGACAAAACTACCGGAATGAGAGCCAGTCAATAAATAAAAAACTACAAAGAATAATAAATCGAACACAAGACATTTACGTTCAGTAACGTCGGCACTCGGCAAACATTATGGCATTCCTCAGGAGAGACCGTAGAGTCACGAAAGATTGATGGCCACCCACGAAATGCGTTTATATTGTAATAGCTATCTAAATGGTTGTGCAATAATGGTGGCACTATCGGCCTGTGTCAAGGATAGATACCGGCTGATAGGAATTTATCGCCCTTCATGGGTGCGCCAAGGATACCGGTAACCTACGATACCAGATACGCACAGAAGGAGTGGTCTTTTCAACGGTGATGTTTGCATTTAAGCGGTTAATGGAAGGTTATTCTGTACAAATAGAGTCACTTATGCATATACAACTAAGTTTGCTGAGTGCTTTTTAGAAGACGGCGCGACGCCTGTACCAAGCAATGCTGTTAGGATGTTATATAATATGTCAAAAAAGTACATTATATAATGAACCTGAAGTTAGTATTTAATTATCGCAGCTTATTTTTAAAGCTTAGTTCAAATAATTGTGCAGTGTTCTCCTTTAAAAGCTTGTTGTAGTCCAAAAAGATTTCTAAATTAAAGTGTTCTTTTGGCGTACACAGGCGTAGGCTTCTGTCATGAGGGCACGATCGATGGTTGATATGTGGGCGCTCACCGTTCACCGCAAATGATCCCTTTGTGCAGTAATTGATCATGAGGGTTTGACCGTTTACCATTTGCAGTTGTGAAAGTAAATACCTAAATATTTCCTACGTCTTTTGAGTTTTTTAAACTTAAAAAAAAACTTGCAGGTCTTCTTTTGATTCTTACAGTGAAAATAGACTTTCCTCATAGTCAGCCAACCACATTTTGAATGTCGCAACATCAGCCAAAACAATGAGTCTTAATTTTGTTTTGTTACGAGTTTGGTGACCTTTTTGTGTGGGCATTATAATAGGCACTTAATTCAGTAACACGAGGCCGAGAATTGATAAGTGATAATGGCTGGTTGGAAATATAAAACAAAGAAAGTCTTACTTGGCTGAATTAATTTCTCAATTCGGTGTAAAGTCCGTGTTTTTAGAACCTAACAGTTGGGGCATGTCTAACTAAAGTACCTATTCGCTACATCTCACTACATCATGCTAGATGCTTTAAGTTTGCTTCATCCAAATGAAAAGGCGAGTGACAAATAAATGTTTATTTAAATGCATAGGGGTAAATAATAGCCATAGAGGCGAGTGCACATTGTGGTCAATTTGATGTAATAAAATTCGGCATCGTACTCGTATGTATCTATGCGGAATTACTTTTATCTTATACCTTTAAACGAGCAATTCTTGTATATTATATATATATATAATTGGAATCTCGGAAACGGCTCCAGCGATTTTCATGAAATTTAGTATGCAGAGGGTTTCGGGGGTGATAAATCGATCTAGCTAGGTTTCATTTTTAGAAAATGTCGTTTACCCCAAAAAACGAGCAAAGCTCGGTCACCCAGGTACTACACATTATTCTTAAAAAAATGTACAACTTGTAACATTTACCATCTACGAGTATTTCAAATTAATGTTATTTGTGTAAATGTTTTTTATTAAAACACGTCATTTTATGACGAGGTCTTCTCGAGAAATGATCAATTCGAGAAGTTTTTACTTTTTTCAAGAATAAGTCAATTTTGATAATGTATGATACCTACAAAGCCCCAGCAAGCATTCGTTACTGAATCATACCACATCTCTACCCTCACTCAACTGAACGGTCGTAGTGAGTATACAACTTATGACTATCACAGAGACCGCTATCCGTAACCCGTAACCAATCGTAAATTGAATATCGGTATCGGCTATTTACCATAGATTGATAGACACTGCGCAATCAATTTGAGAAGATGATCGATAGTTTTAACGTAAATACTCTTGGCTAGACGTCTAATATTGATAGTACCTACCTAATCGTAATAAGATACTTACTCATAGATCATAAACATAGTTTGTTTTAACTATTTTTAAGTAGGAATAGTAAATACCTACTTCTCCATGTAAAAAAAATCATAATTATAAATTGCAAAATTTTAGTAGGCAACAATAACGCCAATTAGTATAAAAACAAAAGATGCTCTAATCCAGATTGGAATAACAGAAAGAATTGGGTTAATTTTACTATTGTTTTTTTCAATATCAATAACGTTGTATGGACTCTAGCTAGGTATTTTAGGCTACTTCATATACATTTAGTTATTTTATACTGTCTCCTGTCATTATTCTTTAAATCTGTAGTCTGTATTATGCATTTATCTTGGTCCTAATAGCCTGATATCAGACCGCAAGGTCGCTTTACCCGAGGTCTTAAATGAATCGTTGAAAAACAGGTAACCATTATTGTAGCTCTGAGGGTTCAACGGTATGTTCTAAATGATTAAGATACCTTATAGAATTGCTTAAACTTTGTAAACGACCTGACCTACAGAAATAGTGTCGTGCAGTTAGTTGTGCACGTGGTCCCAGGGTGCATTGCACGCGTAACTAGCCTTATCAAGAAAACAATCGTGTTCCATGTGCATTACCATGCAAATACGGCTTTAATTAAGCCATGATGGACCCAGCAGGGGATGGATGGAATGCATTATTGTTTGTGTCAATTAAATTAAACGAGCTGATTGTACTCACGGAGTGCTCACGCGTTTTACTTTTATGTAATTTAAAAACAAATACTTTTAAGTAAGTAGGTGCAAGCTTTTGTAGGGCATTTCCAGCTCCTTGTGACAGCACTTGCATGGTTGTTATGGAAGTTATTCATATGAGTATATTATCCTTTCAGCAAAATCGTTTGGGGGAACTAATCTAAAATTCAGTAGCAAGATTTTACCTTAAACTCATACTAACACGGAAAGTCAAATAAAAAATACGTAATAAAAGTAGGTACGTTACAAATATATAGATATATTTAAAATATACCAATAGAAATTCGCTATATTTGTACAAAAAATACCTATTTTAGCATAACGTACTCGTAGGTGAAAGTTGAACAACCCAAATTCCCCACATTGAATTCCGACAACACCTTATCTGCAGGAATCTCGTAAATAACCCGTAATCAGAGATCTGTAGATAATGATGTTACGCAGTGAACGGGACCGTCATGCATGAGCCAACATCATCATTACTACTTTTACTGTGACTTTACTACGGCCAGTATACATGCTTTGATGAATACTACGTTTTAGCGGATCCGGAAAGAATGGAGTTCACCATACAACTACCACTGTTCAATTAGACATAATATACCATTGGTTTCCGTTGTACATTGACTTTCATTATGTACTTACTTACGTTGTACTTAGAACCTACACATTAGAAAATCAATTCTTACAGGATCGGGTAGGTACATAATGTGTATAGCTGGCGCCTAATGACGTAATGACTATGTAATATCCCTTTGACGCTCGACGCTCGTTGGTAGTTTTTTGGATGACGTGAATAGAAGGATAATTTTGATGATTATTATAACGTATATTAGGGCTTTCTGAAGAAGGTTGGATAGATAATCATGTGGAGTCGTATTGCCATTGATCATTTAAATCAATGACGAGTCAGCTCTCTTAGTAGGTATACTTTAAAAAATCCTTGATGCTGAGCCTTCATGATCCTATTGTCTTTAAACCAAACGGCACAAAACTTGTCCCTAGTTCTGACAAAATTACTTTCGTTTTTACAGGTTACTAGTTGGAGCACCCCTGGGTAAAAATCTGCAGCCCAATACGACTAAATCAGGAGCTTTATGGAAATGTGGCCTCAACCCTCAAACCGGAGACTGCGAACAGATCATCACAGATGGAAGTCGAAGTGAGTTTTTCAAACATTAAATAAAATTACTTAATATTTCGATATTACATTACTACTTTCATATTATACTGAACTGATCTACCTATGCATTTGGTGAAGTTTCATGTCATCGCGTCTTCAATCTTGGAAGCTTCTATACTGAATGCCATCATAAGGATTTTTGTCATGTTCATCAGACTCAAACAAAACCCTTGTAAATTGTAGTAAGTAAATTAGAAAAGGCAGTTAGAACTGAATCACAACGTAGAGTAATTTAACACTTTGTATGAGTACGATATAATAATCACGATTAGTGTGGTAGTGAACTAGAAATAGAATTAGAAAACACTAAAAGTAGGTTTGCACAAATTATAGGTCACTAAAATTCGGTAGTCATTAAAATCGCTCCTATTTTAAATGAACCGAAAACAAATTAAAGAATAACTCGGAACCCTAAAAACAGGGCCTGTATCCATGAAAAAATGCGGAATAAATAAGGTACCTTCACTAGTTCTGACTTACTTTATATTTAGGCTTTGAAGATCGACCTCGATAGGAACAACTAGTAAGCTTTAACTAAAGTGTTGTCTTTTGTCGGTGGTGCCCCAAACAGCGAAGCACGGCAAGCCAAACCCGAGTAAGTGAGCTGTGGTCTCAACCTCCTTTATAATCATTATGCTCTTCGACTAATAACTAATCGCTGTTACTTTGTTTGTACTAATAGTAATAGCGGAAATTATATTATAATTTATCTATTGCAAAAGCAAGTTTAAAACAAGTATGAAACATTACATTGCAACGCATGAACATCACTAACTAAAATGGTTTCACCGAATTTATTTTGCAAATCATTATACAACATGTGATAAACACTTGAAACGTACAATTTGGGATACATTTTGCAGATTTTTAGAGTATTTGAAAAATAGTAATCTGATGAATGATAAATGTTGTTCATCTTTTATTTTTATTTTCGGAGAAATTTTAAAAAATACAATATGTAAATATAAAATGCACAGCCTTTGTAATCAAGTGATTGCTGAACGAAATGTACGAAAATGTATCCTGAGTAGGTACCTACGAGTAGGTAAAGCACTAACAGCTTGCAAGCACATATTATCACAAATGCTTGAGCTAAAGCACATTTAGATTATGTAGATTTATTACTTTAGAATAACTAATTCTTTATTTTATATAGGGATTTGCTAGGTAGAAACTACGAAATTTCAATTCGCTAAAGTTATAATTCAAATTATTTACTTTTTGTCAGCATGGAATCTAATAATTCGTAGATTTTAAAATAGTTCCATAAAAAAATGTAGGTGATGACAGCTAGTAATTATGTAATGTTGACAGAGCTGTTTATGTTTACATCAGCAAAAAATATGCTAGTTTAATCTAATTTCTATTTGTTAAAAGTTAACAAAAAGGTGACTGGTAGAAAACAAGTGTGAGTGCCTCATTATTAAATATATTTTTACAATTTTTTTTATATTTCCTTAGACCGGTATTCACCGAGGTCCAAAACCAAGGTATGTCTGGTTTTGCTCAGGACCAATAGTCATTTAACATACTGGACAAAATGTCGTCTAACATAAGTTCATTCGACGAAGTACCTAATGCTGGGCTGATTAACATAGCACTACCCATAGAGTAGGCCATACTCACAAATGTAACGGTGGTGTCCTTCTGGTATATTAACATCGGTCATAATATCGATAATACAGTATCAGCTCAAAATTAACATAATGTAGACTTCGATAACGTTCATTAACCTGAGACCACACGTTTGTGCCGTATCTTCACGTTGATTTCTTTCAGGTTTTGCGGTTTTGTCACCATTAGGCACCTAAAGGCAGCCTTGTCACATTTATCGTTTTGTTATAGCAAATTATATGCGAAAATATTGGGCTGCATGATCAATAAATGCTAGTTATTCTATCATCCGCACGATTTTTTTGTGCAAATTGACTATTTATAAGTTTTAGCACATTTGCAAGATATTTTTTTGCTGTAAACTTTCTTGCATTCTTATTCACGCCTGGTTGCAATGCTTTGCATATGCCGACATTATCACCAACCCGATTTGTATTGGGTTTGTTTTTAGCAAACGTCAATATATATGAAATTAATGCTCTTATAACTTCGTCCTATAATGAGATTTGAATTTGGTTTTTAATGTTTGGGTTGAGTTTTAAATAACAATGGTTTATCAGCATTTATGTTGCTGTGTCTCTAATTTTAGCTATAAAGTGACTAAGAAAAACTCATTACGAAAATAACAAGTTTTGCTGAGTATACATACCATTGCGCTAGTTCAACCAAAATGCTTAATGTTATGATTGCTTCATATTTTGACTATAGTTTTCTAAATTATGTATATGATTGAATGTAGATTTGGAATCCAATCAGCTGTCCGGGCCTTATAATGACGAGATCAAAGAGGGCCAGTGGCTCGGAGTCTCAGTGAAGAGTCAAGGTCCCGGGAAAAAAGCTGTTGTCTGCGCACACAGGTATAACTACAACTACACCTCCTATGCCAAGATTATTATAAATAAATATGTACCAATAGATCAGTTATTGCCCACCGTCCACCTAGATAATGAGGAAACATTGAATTACCTACGTTTTTATAATTTTCAGGTATATCCGCAAGTCTGGGGAGCTGCAGCTTGGACAAGGACTATGCTATACCCTGACCAATGAACTCAGATTAATTGATGTTTTGGAGCCTTGCAGAGGGCGGCCACATACTCGGTACGATATCTGTTCTCATTAAAATTATTCCGAAGAATGCTTCGGCTTACAGGCTACTAGGCCAGTAGCCTGTAAGTCGAAGCCTACTTCCATGATTATTTTATTACCCATTTTAATGCAATATACTATGCATTTTATGTAATACGACTTTGATGATAATATGTTATGAGAAGAGATGAATGTCGTGTGACGAGGAGAGTGTTAGATATGAATGTGAATGTATACAAGGCTAGAGGTAGGCCAAAGAAAAGATGGATGGACTGTGTGAAAGATGACATGGGTAAGAAAGGAGTGAGTACTGAGATGACGAATGACAGAGGGAAATGGAAGAAGATCACATGTTGTGCCGACCCCACATAACGTGGGAAAAGGACAGGAAGATGATGATGATGATGATCATTCTATACTTTCTTTTAACCTGTTACGTTGTTCCACTGTTAGGCAAAGATTTCCCCTAAACAACGCCAACCATATATTTACTACTCGTATATACCTAAAATTATATATTCAACTGATATTTATTTTTTTAACCGGTACCAATTATCTTCTGCAGCGAACACGAAGAGTACGGTTTTTGCCAAGTTGGAACAAGTAGTTCGTTCCTAGAAGATGACACGCTGATCCTAGGAAGCCCCGGGCCATACACTTGGAGAGGAACCGTTTTCGTCCAGGATCTTAGAGACGATACATTGGAACGTGACAACGTGGTTTATATGGGACCTGTTGAAGACAAGTACAGTCCTGTTGAAAAATATAGTTATTTGGGTAAGTAAGATCATGCTATCCATCGACAACAAATAAAATAAATTAAAGATACTATTGTTGTTAAATAATCAACGACAACGAAAAAAACATATAGATTGCCTATGAAAATTAAATAAAAGGAACAACACACTTAATTAATTCTTAACCTAAGCTTTATTAATATCCTCGACGTTATAGGTTGGTAAAACAGAAAAAGGAATTTTGCTTTAAGCTCTACTCTTGTTTTCCAGGAATGTCAGTCACTGGAGCAACATTCTACGGTGGAAACAAAAATTCATATGCAGCTGGCGCTCCTCGAGCTCGTGGGACAGGTCAAGTCGTCATTTACAGCAAGCGAGCTACCGATGACTGGAGTAGAACTGACTTGAACATGCTGAACGTGACCTTGCTGTTGAAGGGCGAGCAATTCGGATCCAGCTTCGGTTATGAAGTGGCTGCTGCTGATGTCAATGGCGACGGGTGAGTTACATATACTCTTTTTTTTTAATTCTCTATACTGACTGCTTCAAAGAAAAACAGACTGCTATTAAAAATATCAATAATTTGCCTTGCAATTTCAGGATGCCAGATCTCTTAGTTGGTGCTCCTTTTTACTTCTCAAAAGATGCTGGTGGGGCAGTGTATCTCTATCTCAATAAAAACCAGAGCCTATCAGCGAACTACAATGTAAAACTAACCGGCAAGCAAGAATCACAGTTTGGCATTGCCATTGCCAATGCTGGAGATTTAAACAAAGACCGCTGTCAGGACATAGCGATCGGTAGTCCTTATGAAGGGAATGGAGTGGTATACATTTACATGGGAGATAGAAAGAATGGCCTGAACATAAAGCCAGATCAAATAATAACAGCGGAGTCTCTACCAGTTATGCTGAGGACATTTGGATACTCACTGTCCGGAGGAATAGATCTGGATGCGAATGGATATCCGGATTTATTGGTTGGTGCATACGAAAATGTAAGAAACTTTACCTTTCTAAGAATACAATTGTTCGAAATTGGGTTTTAATAGTACAGTAGTGCGATAACGGAACTCTGATACAATCAACACTTGTCAAAACTGGCTCAAATTGATTGAATAAACACTCTTATATCATACCAAATCACTTGATTACAATGAAAACGTATTGACATTGATTGTAAGCAAAGATCCATAATCGCCCCCCAGATGTCAGAATCGGCTTGAAAGAGAAAAAGTTATTAATGTTGATTCTTTTTACAGAGCAGCATCGCACTCATCCGAACAAGACCAATAATCGACATTAAGACGTCGATTCAACCATTGGATACGCTTATCAATATCAACACTACGAAACAAGGCTGCGAGAAAGATCCCGTATCAAGTTATACCTGTTTTCACTTCCAAGCTTGCTGTATCATTAAATCCCTGGTCAAATCCACTCAGAGTAACACGCATAAACTTAACTACGTCATAGAAGCAGAAACATTTCCAGGTGGTAAAAAGTACTCAAGAGTTTTTTTCGACGATGAGAAGAACAATATTGTTAACAAGACGATTCAGTTAAGGAAAGATTATGAAGACTGTAGAGAGCATATTGTTTATTTAAAAAACAATACTCGGGATATTCAGACTCCAATTAAGGTAAGTGAATCTGTGATGAAAATATGTATATTATGAAAGTTTCCTGATCAATACAATTTTCTAAAACATCATGCCATCAATAAGATGGTAAAAAACCATGAGTAGTTTGGCTTATATTTAGGTATAAAAGGAATATCCCCTCAGACAAGATAGTACATTAATATAACGGTCCATTTTTTAGTTTCAAGTAACCTACAAACTCGAACACGTCCAGCCTCAATATCTAAACTACGGCGAGCTACCCAAGATTGACGATTACCCAGTTTTAAATGCAACAGCTACAACCATGTTTTCGGCTAACTTCCTGAATGACTGCGGTACGGACGGTGTCTGCATCAGTGACCTTGACGTGATTCCTGTATTGCATCTGAACAAAAGTAAGGAACTAATCCATAAAACTACGAGTATATTTTAGACCTTTCAGTTAGACGTACGAGCAAAGTCCAATTAAAAAAAACTTGATTAAAAGGTCAAAAAAGAACTTTTGTATTTCCTTGCGTTTTTTTTAGTCTTTTTGCTATTCAGCTGATCAAAAATATATTTTTCCTAATTTTCAGCTGAGGATGGAGCTTATGCTCTTACACTCGGTAAAGAAGAGGAGATAAGCATATCCGTATTTGTGAACAATTACGGCGAGTCGGCTTATGAAGGACAACTATTCGTGCAGCATCACTCCAGTCTTCATTACATCGCTGTTAATACAAGCGTAAGTAACTGAACAACGATATTAGAAGAAAAATTTGAAGTCGATTGCAAATAGAAGAACTTAAATCGTGACTTTTGGGGTAAAATCTTTGTAGTAGGACTTTATTCACCAAATGCAGGGTTTTTCAATATGCTTACTTGGATTCAAGGCAGATATCTCTTTTCTTTATTTCTAAAATATTTCAAACTTGTAGGACGAGGAGACACCACCTAGGGTGAGTCTAAGAAAATGCATTCCATCGCCATTAACACTTCACAGCCATCTTTAGGCATTAAGCCAGTTTATATTCGTAGACGGCTAGATAGATAAAAAAAACCACCAAATATCATTTTAAATATTTCATTTTGCATGCAGTTACAACGTTGTAAATAATACCCGACTCCGGTGGTACGGAGTGCAAGGTATGCTGGTTCGATTTCGTTGTTAGACAAATGTTTATATTTTTTTCTGAATAGCAAATATTTGTTTAAGTGGTTAGTACCACTGTAAATACTTGTAGTTTCTCATACCTTTTACACGGGAATTCTAGAGTAGGGTCAAAATAAATCAATGAAAATAAACATGCATGGTTGGCCAAAAATAATGAAAAAAACCAGGTTGAAAAACAAAGCAGCACACCGATTTGTCTGTTCAAGATTTTCCTATGATTCAATATTTAGTACAAAACAAATAATTTCAATATGGTTCTTTACAAATTACAGGACAAGCACGTGATCTGCACCAGCGAGAACAAAACCATCGTATCCTGCATGTTGGAAAACCCTTTTAGAAAACAAGCAAACGACGCTCCTCTCATCACCATGAGATTCGACGCCAGAGCCCTTGAAGACATCGAACCATCAGTGGTGTTCCTGGTGTGGGCTAACTCCACTTCAAAGGAACTGCATGCTGGGAAGAAGCCTGTCCGGGTTGAAGCAAGAGTAATCAAAAATGCAGAACTATTTATCAAAGGGTAAGGCAATTAATAACTAGCCCATCGTCTATTTATGCCAAGTGGTACAGTGGTAAAAAGCTTTATTAGAAGGAACGTTGATTTTTTTCCAACATTTTGCTAAACTCACTGGAATTAAATAGTTTATTATGAATACGAAAAATTTGAAATTTCACTAAAGTGTAGATACTTTAGTGAAATTTCAAAAAGGTACCCTAAAGGTACCCAATAATCAAATTGAACTTTAAGTAATTGAAGTAACTCAAAACATATTTTCTTAAAATAAACCGGTTTTGTTATTGATCATTATTTTGGTTTACAGAGTTGCTTTTCCTGAGTATGTTTTTTACGGAGGCAATGTCAAAGGAGAGTCTGCAATGACCTACTTCGACGATATTGGAACAAGTATCAAGCACACTTATCTGGTACAAAATAATTGTTTTATTATTTATTTTAAAATACCTACTTGATAAGATGCATTAAATCCGACAAAAATATTTAGCAATAATTAATTTATTATTCATACAATATTTTATACACTTTTTCAGGTGGCTAACGAAGGTCCATGGAAAGTGAGCCAAGTACAAGTGATGATAATGTGGCCATATCAAGTTGCATCAGATAGCGCACAGGGCAAGTGGCTGTTGTATCCTGAAGGTGTGCCGACTGTGGTTGGAGAATCAGGTAGCTTCTGATATACTATACTCTAGGTCTATTTTCTCATATCTACACATTGTATATGCTTTATTTTCGCGGTAATTCCCTTTTTATTAAATAATTTTAAAGGTATTTATCGTACTTTTCAGACCAGATCAACGGTGAATGTTTCATTACTGAACGAGAGATCAATCCGTTGAACCTATCCAACCGACCAGGAGTCTCGGAGCCTGAAAACCTGGAGAATAACCCATTCGTGACGTCAGGCAAGATCAGCGTATCCTCCAATCAGAAGCAGAAAAATCATACGGAGAAATTCGAATACTCCAATGCATTCGAGAACAAAGTTAGGAGAAAAAGGGAGAGTGAAATTGTGAAAGCAGAAGCGTACACTGACATAGATGGGCAGCGGAAACACGTTGTCAATATGGTTAGTATATCTTTTTAGCATAATATGGCAGGTGAAGTTCATATCTGTATAAACATAGAGTAATTCAAAATATAACTAGTGCGCATATAGATGGCAATCTATCATTCGTAATATATTTTTAATTCAAGTAAAAGTTTGTGATGAAATGAATGAGTAAAACCAGTCCTCCGATCTTCGCAAAAGCGAGTACCAATAAAGTTAATTTAATATTATAAACGTTTGTTTATTCCAGAATTGCGAAAAAAAAACAGCAAAATGCATCCAGTTCCAATGTGTAATTTACCTTCTGGCCCGGGCACAGCACACCACCATCACTGTAAAAGCTAGGTTATGGAACGCCACACTCGTGGAAGATTATCCTCGTGTCAGCCAAGTCAACATCGCCTCCACTGCATCCATAATTCTTCCAAAGGAATTAAATATTCACCAGAGCAAGAAGCATGATGACAATTTTACGGTCAGTAAATTTTAAAATCTAATCTTCTAATCATGTCACTATTTCTTAAGATCCAGTATGTTGAAAGGATATCATTTCGCCTCAAAAAGGCTTTTTTCGTCCACAAAACCACAACCCTACCAGTCACTTACTAACAGCTGCTACTCACTCGCCGTGGTAAGCGACGTTTTTAACCAGTTACTTTAATTATTACAGATTTTGACAGTCGCTTATCCAAACTTGAAGATCAGCGAGCCAACAGAAGTACCGCTATGGGTGATCATCCTATCAATAATCATTGGTCTCATAGTACTCATATTACTCATCCTCCTTCTATGGAAGCTCGGGTTCTTCAAAAGAAGCCGACCAGATCCGACTCTTTCGGGTAACTTGGAGAAAAACAACCATGAATCCAGTCCGTTTATAGGCCGAGATAGAAATATTCGATAGCTGACAAATATTATTTTGTGTTTGTGTTTCTAAAACAGAATGGTAAAGATGTACAGAATAGAAGAGTTGATGCGATTGGGATAATGTATATACTATATTTATCGTTAGGCATCCTCAAAGATCTAAGTAACTAAAGATCTGAGGAGATATCTACCAAGCCTGGGGATACTGATAAGTCATGGTCATGTTTTTTTAAACCTCTTATTACTGATGTATTGTTAAAGGATGATCCCTATAACATATTTCAATCTAGGGTGTAGTATAGACTTAAAATATGTCATATTTCATGTGTTCACTTTATACTCGTAAGTAGGTACGGTACTTAGGTCAAGTAGAAGAAAACTATTACCTATATTATTTGGCTATCTTTAGAAAATGTAAGAGGGTAATTTTTTTTAAAGTGTTTTTATATGTTTTAAGTTTATATCGCAAGAGATCTATTATATTATTCCAATTGTCTTATTAATTCTGTAGTCAAAACTAGGGAGAATATTAGTCTTATCAGCTCTGTACCTATTCAGAATTTGCATTCGACCAAACTAAAACGTATTTTTTTTCTTTTTAATTAAATTTATATATAGTATATCGTATCCCAATGTATATTTAGTAAGTACTTAGGTAATATCATTGACTGTGATGTCTTCTTAGAGGAAAATTGTGTGCATGTGATGTGAAGTGGTTTATTATTTTGTTGTTAGCACGAGTCCTTGATCAATTTTGTTTTTGATTTTGCATTTCTATTGTGATTATGTAAAAATGTTTCCGATTGTTTATACATATAGGTATTTCTGTAAATACAAACTTGCCTTATTTATGAGTAGTTAAGTGTACTTTATTGACTAGATTTTTACTAGTCACAACTGTAATTATATTTTAGGGAATAAAGTTGGTCACAAAATAACTGTCTGTATGAATATGCATTTAAATTAAGTACAGTATTTTGTGTATAAACCTTTCTATAACTCACGACAATATGAAACAATGTACATTTTGTTGTACGTCGGTCTCACTCCTGTAAAAAAATCCAGCCATCTCTTTCGGGTTCTGCGGCTACGGCAGATTATAAATGACCATCGTCTAACTTCTTGGTTGAGATATACCGGGTGTGTAGGTTTCAGCAGAAGTATTGGTTCAGTTGAACTGGCGTCGTGTGGTTATTATACAGGGTGTCCCAAAAAGTAGTGTCAAGCGAAAGTCCAGAGATAGAACAGCCCTTGGGGTACCCGAATCACCCCCATGTATGTTCCGCGATTTTCTATAGTTTTCGAGTTATTAATTTTTTTCCCAATTTTTGAAAAAATTACGACTTGAACAACTTAAAACATTCTTACAAAAAAAGTAGAAAACTTTCTTGAGATTTTTTTTGCTACTGAATTTTAATGAGTTGTTCTTTTATGCATCAAATAATCAGCTACGTAACTTTGATGTAAACTATGAAAATGTTGGTGTAAAGTCAAATAATTACATTCGGTGAATTACGACTTAAATTTTCAGCTTTAAATTAAAAATCTTAACAAGTGATTTCATGGTTTTTAAATAAATCCAAAGAATTCTTCAGATTCTCAGCTTTCATAATCATTAAAAAAAAGTAGTACTTAATAGGCTACTTTGGCTAAAATCGGCTTTCAAAGACGGTAAGGTGGAAAATTCTTAAAATTAGCTACCTGATTAAAAAATAAATTTTGGCCATTTTATCATTCCTAACCTTAATTTGTTTGTTAAGTAACCAAAAATGACTACAAAGAATTAGTTTATGCCGAAAAAATCAGCAATATGGCCGAATTAGGAACAAAATTAAGCGGGCCGAAAAAAAAAATTAAGGCACTTAAAATAGCTTTCATACGATTAAAGGAAACCTTTTTAAGACGATGTAGGATTTTCTATTGACTAAGAAGGTTGACATTTTGAAGACTTTTTGTAAAAAATTAATAAATTTTACTAGTTGTTTTATTTCACAAATTTAGCTAAACTAAATAAATAAAACCTTCAAATATTAATGAAATCTTACTTTCCTGCAGTCATTTTTGGTTAGTTATCAAACGAAGTAAGCTAAGGAATGATAAAATGGCCAAAATCTATTTTTTAATCAGGTAGCTAATTTTAAGAATTATCCACCTCACCGTCTTTGAAGGCCGATTTTAGCCAAAGTAGCCAATTAAGAACTACTTTTTTTTAATGCTTATGAAAGCTGAGAGTCTGGAATTTTTTTTAGATTTATTTAGGAATCATGAAATCACTTGTTAAGATTTTTAATTTAAAGTTGAAAATTTAAGTCGTAATTCACCGAATGAAATTATTTGACTTTACACCAACATTTTCATAGTTTTCATCAAAGTCACGTAGCTGATTATTTGATGCATAAAAGAACAACTTTCTGGACTTTCGCTTGACACTACTTTTTGGGACACCCTGTATAATATTGGAATGAAATGTTCTAATTACCATATTCCGCTTACTACTTTTATGCAGATATTTAGATATGTATTTTAATTGGTTTTACATATTAGTGTAACGCCGTCAAAAAAACTTTATGAAATGCCTCGAAATGCACTCTTCAGCCGGTAAGGCAGAATGTTTAGTGATAGTACTTTTACATACCATCGATTCGGGCTTTTGTTGTCACTTTCAAAAATATCTGAATGTAAAAATACTATTTGCAGTTTTTTTTTATGTTTTGTAGGTATGTTTTGTACATAATTTTTATTTCTGTGAAAAAGTGTGGTAGATAGAAGCGATATGTAACACACACACACACACACACCTATAGGTACACTATGTAAATATTTACTGTAGATTTATAATATTTTGATATTAAAATGTTTCCTAGTTACATTAAACATAAAATAAATCTTGTAAATAGTGTAGAACTCCAAACACTGCCAATCACATTTTCTATCTTTTTGTAATAAGTTTTGACAACATTAACACTTGGTTGTGATAATTTTCATTTGGATGAAACCTACTTAATCGTTCTTGAACTTGAAATAAAACTGTGCCATTTCGATTTTGTTCTTTTATTAAAGTAAGTAGTACCTACTCGTAATTTATATAAGGTAGCTACACATGCATGATCATAGGTCCGTACCTAATTACTTAGTTTTTTATTCGGTTTGATAAACTTAAATAGACAAGTAGTAAGAGTGAGTAAATTTTAGTTCACAATTGCACTTAGACAATTAAATTAAGATTAAAAGACTAGGGATTAGGAAAATTAAATTGGTAATTACAATCAGTGATGCTTATAAAAACTTTGATTGGGAGCGTGTGGTTTCTGAAAAAAGATAGAACACACTATTGAAAATATTAATAAACGATCCTTATTTTTTAGAAATCTGACCACCGTATGAAGCAGCAAAGCCTATCATTAGTTAAGTTTCAAATCTGAGTAATGCTTAATAATCCCCAAACGAGATAAATTTATAACAAAATCTTTTTTCTTTCCAAACGAAACAGACACAACAAAAACTGTTTACATCTGGCCGATTTTTACGACTGAAAAGTTTTTGCATTAGCTTACAAATAAAATTGGTTGACTTTACGTACAAAAGAGAAATATTGCAACTTACGTCTTTTTTCACAGCTGACCAGCAAAACGTACAAAGGGCAGTGATTTTGTCATCAACATCGTTTTTCTGCAAACACGGCTGTTCCATTTCACCTGAAAGAAACCAGATTTAACAGTTTTATAATAATAGACTACCACCAAAATGGTAATAAGAAATAAAAGTGTTGGTAAAGTTCTATCCTTAGTGTAAAAGTATATCAAGCCAGTAGGTACAGTAGCACCTTTTTAAACTTCTCACAAGGTTGCGAGTGGTGCTGATAATCAAGACTTTTCTGATTTCCACGGTGTCCACGCTCATAAAAAGGTAATGGTTGTGCTGTACTTTTAAGATAAGGATCTGCACAGATTACGCGAAATTATTATGAAGTATTCCTTCATCTAGGTATTTCCACCCAAGAGTAGATTTGTATTTTGATAGATAAGATTGTACTTTTGATTATTTAGTTGAGCTGAACCTCAAATAATAAAATACGCTGAAAAAACTACGGATGTGTGGGGTTGGACAAGATAAGGAATGAATATGTTAGAGGAAGATTGAAAGTTGCGCCTGCTACTGAAAAGATGATAAGTTCTAGATTAGCATGCTATGAACACGTGATGAGGAGGGATGAAACCATGTCACCAAAAGAGTTATGAGTATGACAATGGCTGGACGCATTGATTTGATTGTGTGAAAGATGATATGAATTAAAAAGGAGTAAGATAACACTAACACAGAAAATATATTGTATAGAATTGTACTTTGGCTAGTTTAAGGATCAAAATTTCAAATGAACCTTTTTTCTATTAATATGTTTAGACAAAAGAAGTAAGCTTTAACTCACCAGTATAAAGCTGATTGTCAAGATGCGTGATATAGCTGCCGGCGAGTCTCAGGATCTCGATCTTGCTGAGCTTTCTATCCGGTGGCTCCGTGGGTATCAGCAACCGCAGAGTGTTGAACGCTGTGTTCACGCTGCTTGGAAATAAAAATATTTTGATAACAATTCTATTAGCAAGGTAAATCTGCTTAAGTAATCCTCAAGCAATACAAAAAAATACTTAATTCAGTAGGTCCCTGCTTAGGTACTTACATAAAAAGGATGATCAAATCAAAATGCCCTAGAAAACACAAAGTATTACAACAGTTATACTAACTTTTGAGTCCTGTCCCTTTCTCGTGCATTCGCTTGACACCTCTGCTTCGCCACAGGAACTTCAGAGCCATTCTGATACGGCACCGTGAAGATGTGCTGCTCCCAGTTCTCATCGGTGCACTTGTAGTTTACAAAATTTTCCATTTAGAATCACCGAAAACTCTTTGTTATTATTTCCGATTAAAAACTTTATTAACCTAGGGAATTTAAAAGTTGGACCAATACTTTGAATTTCGTACACGCTTGGATCTTTTTTTAAACGTTTTGCTATTAAAAGCTCTATCTGGCTAAGTGCTCTTATAAACTGTGTGGTACGAATGCGGGCTGCGTACTATCCGAAGGAAGTTAGTCGGGCCACTAATAAGTACCCCAATGGATTATGGTTGATGAAGGAGTCATTTAGGAAGAACAGCGCGCGCCACTGACTCGGTTCTTAACCGATAATTGTATAAACAGATGGCTCTGAATGTAACAGGGACGTATTGTGTGACGTATTAAATGTTACATTATCCTTTAAATTAGGTACCTAACCATAAACCAAAGAAGTACCTAGGTATTTACTGTAAAATACTTGTTTGATCATATTTAGCAAAGAAAATCGTCGACGCACGAAGACTATAAAAAAATAAGAAAGCAACACGAATTATGAAAAGTATAAAAGAAAAACCACTTTTCAGTACATACTTACTTAAATATTTTTTCAGTAAGTAGGTAGGTACCTATAGAGATCATAGATCTTATGCAGTAGATACTTATTAACTACATAAAAATGAGGTTAACTTAACATTAGGTGTGTACTATACAGGTTTTCCAGAAGTAGGTAGATAGTGGATTCTTGTAAATCACAAATCTTACTGTGGTAAGTAGCTAAATCAGAAAAGCAATTTTTTGTGAAAAAGGAACTTTAAAGCACAGTAAACATATTTATAGCTCGTGTGTTAGGGGAGTGGTATAATCCACCCCTGCATTGGCAGTGGCGAATGGGTGACCTGTCATCGAGAATGTAAAACGCGGCTTGCTCCTCCAAGATTGTCTCTGTTTATTTAAGCTAACTAAGTACCGCAATTAATATTTTTAATGACGTGACGATTTGTAAAGAATCTGGACCAGAAACTATTGATCCCTACAATTTCGGCTAAATTTGAACGTCTCCCTCTTGTTAGTAACTTTGAAGTCTTACTGTACTTCCAAAGTACTTACTAAAATATAAATAATCCTATAGGAAGATTATCGCGCTAGCATTGTGAATCATGAAAGCATCTGAATCGATGTGAATGATGTGTGTCGCTCACGCCCGCAAATTAGACATTAGGAAAATCGATGTCCGTCAAATTTTTTCAGATATTTGCTTTACTACAATGTTTCTCAGTTAAAATTAAATGATCATGCGTTCTTTCCTCTTTCACATCCCAAGGGAGGATCGTTGATTGGGTGGAATTCCATGGGAACATACTAATTGGCTGATTTATACGAGTTGTCGACCGCTGCTAACTCATTCGTATTCATTTGTAACTCTAACGAAGTTCACATGAAAAAACAATAGCAGGCAAGGCGACAAATTGTTTTGATGAATACAGCATGGGGCTTCATAGTAATAGCTATTCCGAGAACAAATGTACGTTCAGAATAAAACTAGTAGTTCGCCCCGAACTGAGATCTCGCGCGCGATGTCCACAATCCTTATTTGTATTCATGCCCTAAAGTTTTTGGATACACTTTATGTACTATGCCGTTACGACGGCATAATCAAATATTTTTTTGTGATTAGGTTACGACCTAATCACAAAAAAAATTTGATTATCCTACCTAAGAAAGGAAAACTAGTTATCTCCCTACTGCTATTTATTTAGCATAGAAAAGAAAATAATGAGTATAAAGATATATTATGTATGTATATTAAAAATTAGTCCCTACCTATACTATTTACAGTGAATTAATAAAAATGAAACTGAGGCTAATATAAATTAAAGAGTTTAGATATAAAATACAGATAAACGATTGAGGACAATGTTTAGGTAGACTTTTGTTTTAAATGTTATTCAGAGTCCAGGACTGTCTAGCAGGAGCATCTAGGATAGCTGTTGCTTCAAGGTCTCACGCCACTGGACCACAGAATATGAGCGGAGTGGACTTTATCTGTCTCCAGAAGAACCTTGGGGTAGATAATTTCACTCGCGAGAGTTCCTTAAGATTCTGTATGACTCTGTTGGTCGCGCTGGTAGAAACTAACCCAATTTAGTGTGGTTTGTTCCTCAAGCTTTTCAAGCTTCGTCCTCAGGGCCTCACCAGGCTTTGTTCAAGATATTGGTTCCAGGATTAGTTATGCTTTATAGTATTACAGTAGGTATCTGAAATTTAACGGGGTTAGCACTGGACTGGTCAAGGTTTCAAAATATTTTCCAGGACTATGAGTTGTTGAGATAAAGAAATCCTCGGAAGAAATTTTTCAGCGATTCCTCGTAGGATGGTTTCTTCACTCAGACCTTGAGATCAGAGACCAGCGTCCGATTTTTTAAATGTTTATCTTCCATTTTTTCCATCGATGTAAATATTATACTTTTTCTGCTCATTCCTTCAAATGTGACGTTTTTTCATTTGCTTTTTTTTAGTTCGAGATAACAGTAAAAAGGTTTTATCATAATAAGTTTTTATTTATAAATAGAAATAAATAGTAAAACTTCACTGATTAAGCTCATATGCTTCCCAGTAAATTTGATTAGTAGTATCTCTAAACCCTCCAAGTTTCATGCAGATTGGATGTACGGTTCTCAAGTTATGCTCTAACAAACATATATGCATACATACAACGCCAAATCGCATAGCTGCCACTGAGATCTTCGCTCGCTCGATCAATTATAGGATTAAATCTATAGCAGGTACTTACTGAGGACTAACTTACTAAGGATCGTTTTTTATCTAAGAAACATTTGATTTTGCCTTGTCTATATTATTCCCAATTGATTTTTTTCTATATTAAAAATTTATACTAATAGAATTTATATTTATTTACAGTAATATACAGATTGATGATGGAGAACTATAAAATCAGTCTAGTATGACTGGTGTTTTTATAAAAATCGGTCAAGAGCGCAACGGCTCTTCGCATTCAAGGTCCACACTAGTCGTTATTTACTTTAATTAGGCATAAGTCTTAAATTCCATGAATAATTGATTGCCTGACGTAGCATCACAGTCTGAGGATGAGGTACAATATGAAGCAATAGGCAGCAGCGGTGATGTTCAGGTGGCTGTTGGCTTAGTGCAAGACGTCACGTCCCCTCCACCGAGCTTCGGCCAACCAAGCGTGCGCACCACGGCCGCGGCCGCGCAGACTTTCTCCTAGCGACACCTCCGCTGGTGAAACGATCCTCGTCGCGAGTCGCACACGCCGCTGCGCGCGAGTCGACCGCCTTCGTCGCACGCGCAAACATACATCGCGCACCGAAACTACTTCCGCGTGCTAATAGACCGCTTTCGCTTCGTAAACAGTAACGTGCGAATCACTATAACTGTTTCCCAACATCCTCGAAGAACTGCCAGTGCACCGTTGTCAACCGAAAGTTGCAAGTCGCTCCAGAGTGATGCTCGATCGCAATTAAAGGTGAGTCGGCTCATGCTTTTCCTTTCTACTAGCCGCTGTCTACTGTTAGACGATGACATTATATGATATGGTGGGCGCAAACGATATGTCTCCGACTGGTGAACGCAAGGACGCGAACGCACATTGCTAAGCTACCGGACGATTGGTTGCAATGGTCATTGTCCTTGTTTAGTTGAATTTGCAAATCAAAATCCGATGATCAGCGCTAGTTGAGAGAAGAATACTCAGTTGCAAAAAATATAACAATGGTGAGCTGAGAAACGTATTATGCCTCCTTCTACACTGTGGCACAGTCACCTAGTTTTAGTATACTTACCTTCTTGGTTTTTTAGATAGATAGTTACACATAAACCCAACCTTTAACTAAACCGATGTGGGTTAGACCGGTGCCTGCCGAGATCAGCTGGTTCAAACTATTGGAGCAAGACTGCAAAAAGAGACACAATTGATGTTTTAGAGCACCCACTTGTGTTTAAAAACTAGTTGTACCTTCAAACGTATTTGGCAACTTAGAATGTATTTCTTCTGCAGGTTAATAAAATGTAACTGCTATTTAAGAGTCGGTAGCCCATTTTTAAGTGGGTATTCTGTCCAAGGTTTTTAAGAGCTTCCTTAAGTGGCTTCAAGATCCAAGAAGGTCTTCTTAAGAAAACTTATTTACATTGTAAATTAGGTACCTACTACAATATTACGTGAGGCGATTGAGCACAGCCGCGTGGTTTCCGCATGAGTTCACTGCAAATCTAAAATGAGTTTGAACCCTCAACAAAGCCATTAACACAATCCGCGACGGAAAACCGCGTGAATCATTCAGGACCTAAAATCTTAATACATACTACTGATTCACAGCCGTTCCAAACTTTGATGTATGTGGTTATTTACTTTGAAGGCCTATTCTTATGTTGATTTAGGTAAGTACATATTATTATTTACGAAAAAAATAAAGTCCTCAGTTTTCACTTAATTTTAACTCCATCGAACTGAATGTAAGCCACCAGTATTGATGAGATTCACACTGGTGACTACTCAATTTAGTTTGGTCTTTTATTTTTCTGAAATAATGATAGAATTTCGATTAATAAAATTGAGTTTAGCAACATAAATGCGTGCATGCTGTCCATCGGCATCCTGCCAATGACCTATAACAAATGGAGTTGCATGACGCCGGACATGTTTATTCGCATAACAATTTATGCATAATACGGTTATGTCACAGTTAATTCTCACGATATAATAGATCCACTTGATTTCTTTGAAGTTCCACTTACAGGATTTATTCAAAATTAGCAGGTTTGTATTTGTTTTCACAAAAAAATTAATCAGCTAGCATGAGGTGTTTACTTTTTTGTAAAATAGATGTATATACCAAGAGCATTGCCCACAATAAAACAAATATATTTGGATATAGTTGTCTAGTGACACTGGATGCATCATGTAACGAGTAGATGACCCTCAGTCTATTGCAGGTGGGTAAGTACATTGGCTCCAAACCAACGCCAGCTTCATAACCTGATAAAGCTTAGATTTAAACAGCCATCGCACGTGCAAGTTTTTTTGATTAATTATAACAGTTGTTGTCCAGCGATTAAAGATAAAACCAGTTTAATAAATTCAAACAAGACGAATATTTTGATGTAGAAATTAAAAAAGTTGACGCGCTTTAGTTTATGTTTAGAGACAAATGGTATGATGGAGCCTAAATTTAGTTCTGAGTTAGAGTTCGTAGGATAGATAATACGTGTCAAACGTGACAGCGGCAATAGCCTTTGTAACTCACTAAACCTAAATAGATTGTGTAGTCTCCACTGTTACTATTGTTTACAAAACACATTTTTAGCTTTTTTTTTTATAAGATTTTCTTTATTATCGGTAGCAAACATAAGTATACTCGTATTAGACTAGCAACACGCTCCGGCTTCACACGGGTAACAAAAGTATCTCGTTTTTTTAATATAAAATATAGCCTATGTAACCCGGGGTTAGTGTAGCTTCCCAACAGTGAAAGAATTTTTGAAATCGGTTTAGTAGTTGCGGAGCCTATTCAATGCAAACAAACAACAATCAAATCTTTCCTCATTATAATATTAGTATAGATAAAGCCTTATGCACTTCTTATTATGGAAGTAAAAATGTTTAATGTTTTGCTTGAGCACATCAAAAACGGTTCGTTGCCTGCTGCTGAGTGCTGATGCGATGATAGAAGATATGCTTGTAACACACAATGCATCCGAGGCAGTTTGGTAAGTCGACCTTGTTAGCAAATGGGTCAATTCTTACTCAAGCGCAATTATACATGACCAGCCATTATTTTATTTAATAATTCAAATGCTTATCGGCGTATCATGAGAGGTTAAGTTATGATGATTAATCACACCTATGATATTTAAAAAATTACGACGCTTTTATCGACTTTTTAGATACTTCTGCGCTGGGGGTAAAGAGATAATGATGAATTTAACTGGCAATGCAGTAGCAGTAGGCATGTTGGTATTGCACAAGTGGTATTGCAATATTGATGTAGGCCAGACATCTCGATGATCCATCTTCCGATGTCCTTCTCGTATCACATTATAAAAGCTAATTAGGACTGTAACGAATAATTTTATAACGCTAACCTACCTACGAGTACCAAGTACAGTCGAATAAAAAATATTTTGTGAATTAAGTAAATTATACCTTATTTGTTTGTGCTAAGAGCGAGAGGTGTTTTCATCATCAAGATACATGCGTTGTAAATAAAATAACTATGCGTACTATTTTTTTTTTAAATATTCTAATCGCTTTTATTTCACGACTATATAAACGCCAATATTTAATTAATGCATTTATTTTTAAATTTCAATTCAATCTAAAATTCAATTTGTCCCTTCTTCCTTGGTCAATTCTTTGCAATGTAAGGTATGAATAAATTCAAGCTAAGCGCACGGATTTTTTGACTGAGATAAGCTAAGTACTTTCGATGATACCATGTCCCATGTTTTATTTGCTAATTGATTTCTAGAAAATTAACAGACCTAGATGTAGATAAAATTATGTTATTCAGTGTGCAGACCGCGGCTGACAAGAACACACCCTAGCATAATCAATACATTCTGAGGAGTGTTAATTTTAAGGTACCTACGACCTTATTCAACAGGTGGCAAAGATAAAAAAATAATTGATTAAAAATATCCACATCTTCTAAACGTTTTTCTGGTGCGTTCTTAGAAGTTGAAGCAGCTTCGATCAAGGGTAAAGATAATAGTCATGGCGTGGATAAATTGATGATTGTCGTCAAATTGTTGCAGATTGTATAATCCAAGATGGCAGGCGCGTCAAGCTGGATAGCTGTGTTCTGCTTAGCTGCAACATGTTTCTGTGATCCAGGTAAATACATAGCTAGACACTTTCACATAGGGACAAACTGCTACTTTTTCCTAAATACAGTCACAAAATAGTCCATTTTTCTGTCAAGTCAAATAGACAACTACAAATTCTTCTTGCGGATCTGATTGCTAGCTACGGCAATCAATCTACTCATAAGTACCTGCCCACTCGACGACATGTCAACACGATCTCGGATAGGATACCCAAGCGGATGTGTCAGACACGCTTTAAATAGTCATCTATAAAGTTCCACCAGTCTGAGCTCTTAAAATCCTTATAGGACAACAACTCACGCTCACATGTGTACTTCATGGATCAAGGATGTAGATCAGTTGCTATGGTGTATTGCGACATGGTACATACGTACGAGTTTGCAGCGTGTGGTTAGGTCACGAATCACTGTTGATGCAGTACGTTATTGATTGCTTGTTACTTGAAATGTGTAACCTGCTAACATGATTTATTTGATTTAGTTCTAGGTACCTGAGAAAACATAAAAAGCCAATAATAATAATTGTTATTGAAACCATAACCTACTTAGGTATAAGTACATACCTCAGCTTATGATAACTAACATATACGTACAATAGTACCTATTGTAGCTTAGGTACTCTGCTTATTACAAACTGTCACTTTATTTTATATCATAGTGAAGCTCACCACGACCTCGTTCGTGTTTTGTTTTTTTTTATCTAATGTGATAAGTTTGTGTTGTAAGAAACTATACCTATTTATCCCTAAATATAATCCACCTACCTATATGAATAGGTCTCAAATCGATGATTATCTAAAGTAAGCAACAGTTCTGGTTTTGGTAAACTTTATTGCTCCGGTTACGAGTTGTCTCAGCAATTAAGCAACTGGATCTCATAGAGTAGTGCAGCTCTTGACATTTTAAGCGCGTGCGCAGGCTGTCACGACACTCGGAACATTTCCCCGTGACCTTGGATCTTTGCTCTTCCGCTACCTGAGGGTGAAGGTCGTTTGTTCACTTCCATTCAATTAATTTCACCGAACAATGCACAGTATTTTGATATTTTGATCTCTAGCGCACTTTTAATAAGATAAGTAGTTGGCTTTCCTTCTTCCATTTACGCATGACCTAAGGATATGGCTTATTCCCAAAGTACTCCACGTTTTAGTTTCAAAGTACTCCAAGAAATATTCTCAAACTACTCCACGAATAAAATATTGTTTTTTTAGTTAAATTCGACTCCACCCTACTGCTGTCCGAAAATAATTATCTCATACATTCGTTCTCATACTACTCCAAACATTTAATATTAGTCTTTAGCATACTGATCAGCTTAAGAAATACATATTTTAATAGTACAATAAACATATTTTTCTTCTCTATTCAATATCCTAAAATATGTGTTCGGTTTATACTCGTAGCGCCAATTTTACTTCAACTGTCGCAACTACCACGGTGTTTCATAAACTCAATTGTTTTGATTGATGGGTGTTGGTTGCTGTTTCATAATTAAAGCCTTCGTTTTTAACTTCATCTAAATTATAGGTACCTACCTATGATTTAGATTTTTATTAATTACTTATTCATATTCAAATTACTGCATTGAGACACTTTGGCATATTGTTACATCATTAATCAACATTTCTACAACAGTAGGTACTATTATGGAAATATTATGGGTACCTACTTATAGGAACTATTAATTAATAGTTAGCTTATTTTACGAAGGTTGAAAATAGTGGTACTGATGTGATCACTGAAAAGGCTAATTAGCAACGAAAAATCAAAGTACCTACCTACTTACCTAATTAACCGTCTGATCAGATGGATTAACGCTTGTTTGCCTTGCACTGTTTACTTATTATTTAAATTAAGTAAAAGGCCGAACAATTTTGTCATAAATCATATAAGTCCTACGTATGTATGTAGGTGTTAGCTTTTGTTAATTAAATCACCTGTCACTTGTTTCTTAAGTAAATAAAATAAAATTTAAAAAAACGTAATTAACGAATTAAAAAAAATTACTACGAGTAGGTAAGGTACGCTAGTACAGTTGTCTGTTAGTCAGCTGTCACCTGCCGTTTACTGTGATTACTAGAACGTAAAAGTTGATTTTACAGCACTTAGCACAGAGTGGTTTTTCCATATTCAATGTTTTACAAACATTTGTAGAACGTATTATTAGTATTTACTTACCTTGATTAAGTTTCAATACTTATTAGCTGGCTATTCTTCTGGTAAAGTGTACCAATTTTGAGTACTTAGGTAATTCAATTCCGGAATGTTTCTTGATATTTAAATGTCATTTGCTTCAAGGATCAACGAAATATCTACTTCCTGTAAAAACGATGTGAGTCTATCTATACTATACTAAAGCTAAAAGAGCGCCAAAGAAGCCTCTGAGGTGTCCCTTATTATTTTCGAAAAACTAATGACACGATAAAAGTAACGACTAATGTAGGTCGTAGGCATATCACTGTTCTATAACACGTAAAAAAAAGTTCTCTTAGTAAGGGTACATTAGGCACGAGCTGTTTCACGCATACCTACAGTCGGTTGCTGACGACTCGGGCAAATTACTGGGACACAGTGTCCCAATTGACACTTAAGATTTTAACATTTTTGTTAATGTCGATTCGGACACCATTAAAAATAACTGCATTGTACAGTCAGATAAAAAACTGTTTTTATTTTATTTCGTTGATTTTAAAGTGTTTATGAGGAAAAATATTGTGCCAAATGCTGTGTAAAATACTGTGATTCTTGTAGGTAAGGTTAGGTTATAATTAAAAAATCAAAAGTGTCAATTGAGACAATGTGTCCGAGTAAATTTTGTCCGAGTCGTCAACAACCCCCTACAGTCATCTAGTACAAAGCCGCCTGTATGCTTAAAGTGCATGCGCAGACGCAAACATCAGCGCCGGCGCAGCACAGTGACATGTCTCGAGGCGCAAGAGTGAAAGCGAAGGCCACTTTTGTAACGCTGAGTCCATGTCTGAAGACTCCATTTAGATAATGACTCCTGCCTCTGACAGAAAGTAGGTAACAATCGAACTCGGCTGCATAATAGAATGATCACGTAACTTATCGATTAGGAATGTTATTCCCATAAATTTTTAAAGATTTCCATTCGATAGCGAAACTTGTATAGCTATTTTGTCAATGTTAGTATAAAAATCTAAATCTTCATTAAATCTTATAATTTTGTTACTCGTGATATCACTTAGGTACTTACGAATAAATGTGTTATAAAAATCAATAAAAAAAAATTTACTACATTTAGTAGGAAGTGCAGATAATAAAAAATATATAACTCGTAAATCAATTTACCCAATTATTTGTAAGTTATCTCTTTTACAATGCATTGTCTATAATTAAAAGATTAGATACCACACAGATCAATCTTTCTAAGGCATTCATTGGCCTACGAGCCGTCTACACTGGCAAAGTCCTTGCAGCGAGTTTAATGTCAGTGGCTGATAAAAGTGAAAGCTATTAGTTTTAAATTGTGTGAGCCACTTGTAGGTCACTTCCTCATGCTTCAGTAGAAGTGACCGTGATATTTTTTCATGAATAAATATCCTTAATTGAGCGTAGTATGCGCGGTAAATTCTCTACCAGTATCTAATTATATACATTGCTCAATGTCAAAATGTAGATAGGTAAAGCATTTGATGAATAGGGATCTTATCATCGATAGCAAGCAAATACTTTTACACTATGGCGACTAGGTATATAAAAACGAACTCACAATACTCAATTTGTACTTCTTTTGACTAATTTGTAATATTTTTTTAGTCAATTATAAGAAGTCAATTAGTTTAAGGAGACGTTAAAATGTTATTATGATGAGCGCACGACTTTATCATGATCTCATTCTGCAAAAACCTTTATTAGTGCAAAAACTTTAACATTTTAGATGATGATACAGGATCTACAATTTGCCCACAAAAAGATCCTGCCAATTGTTTGCGTAATTTCACTAACGACCTAAATAAAAAAATAATTACATACTTCTCGGATCGGCTACAGATGAATAGCTACAAAATTCATTATTTTATCTTATACATTTAAACGAGCAATTCTTGTATATATATATATGTATATTTTATTTATTTATTTATTTATTTATACTTTGTACACAGATTATACATAATAAAACTTAAAACTAGTGGCATGTACACAGGCGAGCTTAACCCTAAAAAGAGTTCTCTTCCAGCAAACCTTGGGATATGGAGATTTTAACTAATTGGTGGGTATATTGCGTACAAAAAAAAAAGGGAAAAGAAAGAAATTAATAATAACTAACTCTAATAACTAACACTAAGAAAATGAGAGGAAATAAAAAAAAAAAAAAAAATCTTATTTAATTAAAATAAACTAAAAATACACTTATACTTATATAGGTACTAACATATAAATATGTATATATTATAGGAACTACTTATATATATATATGTATATATATATACAATATAAATAAATAAATAATAGTAATACATAAAAAAAAAAATATCTTAACACTTACAAGGAGAGATAGTGCTCTTTGACTTTTCGCTTGAAAATAGCAAGCGATGGACTGGCGCGAATGTCGTGAGGGATAGAATTCCACAACTTTACAGACTTAACTGTAAATGAGTCACCATAGCGACTAGAGGAATGGGGAGGAATTTTTAGAAGAAGAGATTTAGATGTTCTGCTCGGCTCACCACGGGGGACAAGGAAATTAAAGCGCTCATAAAGATAGGAAGGAGAAAGAGGATTGTTAAGAATATTATAAAGAAGAGAAAGGGTATGTAGATCACGTCGCCGACGAATGGGAAGCCATCTTAACTGGGCTCTGAATAATGAGACGTGATCAAACTTGCGCAGGCCAAAAATAAATCGGATACACAAGTTTTGAAGACGCTCCAACTTATATATATATATATATAATTGGAATCTCGGAAACGGCTCCAGCTATTTTCATGAAATTTAGTATGCAGAGTGTTTCGGGGGCGATAAATCGATCTAGCAAGGTTTCATTTTTAGAAAACGTCATTTACCAAAAAAAAACCGAGCAGAGCTCGGTCACCCAGGTACTTTAACTTAATTGGCAGCGGTCTTAGTGTCTTCAACATTTTTATATCTTATACCTTTAAACGAGCAATTCTTGTATATATGTATATATATTATATTTTCTGAATCTAGGTAACGGCTCCAACGATTTTCATGAAATTTAGTATGTAAGGGGTTTCGGCGGCGATAAATCGATCTAGCTAGGTTTCATTTTTAGAAAACGTCGTTTACCAATAAAAAAAACCGAGCAAAGCTCGGTCACCCAGGTATTTAGTCGCTTATTTGTCCAAATAATTAAGAATAAAGATTCACTTAATCAAAGTTTGTCCTAAAGTCAAGTTACGTTTGCATTTCATGCTTATAAATTAAATATGATGTTTTTTTCTTATTAGACTAATTTGAATAAACAACATCGCTATGTGGCTATTGTGGCTGTAACAACGTAACTGTAAGTCATCAAACACACCCACCGTGTAGGTATAACTGAATGTTCTGAACTTCTGATTAACTACATAACTTGCTTAATTAATTAACCTCTAATTCAATTAGACAGCTGGTCATTTATCACTTTATCTATTAAGAGCACATACCTTTCTCAACCAGCTACGTATGAGTAGGTACGAGTGCTATGGTAAAAGGCAAAGTAGGCGGTTCTTACTTAGATATTGATATAAGTTTGACGTTCGTAAAAAACTTTCATGCAATAACCATAAAGGCCCCTTTACTTGTATATTTGAGTGGTTATTTTGGAACTTTCACACTGTTTTTTAGGAGATGACCGTACAACATTATTATGGTTGAAGTGTAGGTAAGTAGATGAGTAGGTACTTGAGTTTGGCACAAAGCGAGAACTACTCAACTCTGTCACTCTTAACTAGTGAATGAACGAATACCAAAATAAATGTAATAACTCAAAATAAATTGTAGTTATGTATAACAACACATTTATCAACATGCCCATTAATTACCTATATAATGCATAAAAAGAGCCTCCGAAGCGCTTTAATCCTTTCTCCATAAAATACTGTTTCGAGTGAACTAGTTAAGCAATAAGAAGAAGAAGGAGAAGGCCTTATATAAGCTTTGTCTTGATAAAAAGAAGAATCATGCGTGGTTGGTAGGTCTGGTTTGTACTTGACCGACACGACATGCGCTCTCTCTTTGAGCTTTCAAGATTGACAACTGTCAACGTGACAGTTAATCTGCATTTCTAATTCATATTATACTTCATTTCACTTCTTTAGTTCGTAATATAAAACTAGGGATTTTCTGCGGTGTATTTGCCTGACAACTACGTCGCTCTGGTTTTTATATGTTTTCTCGTGTTATTTTGAGTTTTATTGCGTAATTTTGGTGGTTATTTTGCCAATAAAGCCCGGGTTCTTGACGCGAGTGTAAAGTATGTGAATTAGAGTGAATAGTTCTCTTGAAATTCCATCGGAGGAAATCCCGAAAATTTTCAACAAAACAGCCATCTTTTGTTTAATATTGACTTGACTACTTGACTATGACTCTGTGACGTTGACAATACTTATAAATAAATACACTTGACACTGGCAAAATTGTTCTCTAAGAGACAGATGCCATAATTGAAGAAGAAGAAGAATATAAAACTATGTGCCTACCTAGATCGCTAGAACAAACCCACAATACGCTTCAGTTTTTGACTCGTGTCAAGTGCTGTCAAAAACTGTCAGAATCGTCAGAATCAAGCTCCTGACAGCTATATCTCTGCATCTGCCTTTCGTTTCAGTTTGACCTTAGCATTTCTGATTTCGCATCGATTCAAATCACCTATTCTATCAATCAATGCAATTAGTCTTGAGATATTTAATTATCACTTGTTTTTTATACTTATAACCCTAACTTTCTCGTAAAAAAGACAGTAATCTAAAACCTGAACATAAGGAAAGCATAATTGATAAATACTTACCTACGTGATACGAGAAATTCGAGATACGAGCTTCGAAACAGTAACTAACATAAGGTAAAATACTAAAGCCAAAATTACAAAATGCTAAGGTTGTATTGTTTATGGACTTATAAGATAAAAGTATGTTCAACAATTATATGGTTGGCATTTTATAATAGGCCCCAGGCATTTTATAACTATTGCAAGCGATTGCTGCAACTTAAATTGCTAATGAAACATACATGAAGCAGAAATGCGTACACGCAGGTGTCCCAGCGACAAGCTATATCCGTTTCAATGTGCATATTTTAGATAAAGTCACTCGATATTTTTTAGTAGGGTAGCACTACCTCTAACATTGTATGCAATTGGCTTGACAATTTTACCTACTTCACAATGTCGGCTTACATATTACATGCCTTTCCACTTAAAATAAGTAGATTTCTATATCTAAGAACAAGTACAGTTCCAAAATATAATGTAAGTAATATTGCAACTTTACTTGACCTCCCGAACCTTATCTATCTATCAAATAATATTTGGGAATGAAACATAAATCAACGCTTAACACAAAATACGAAATAGGTTGCACAAGTTAAACTTTTAGTTTGGTATATCAATTATAAGTATGTAGTAAGTATAAATGTATCGATATTTAATTTTAACCATTATGATGGTTCCGTAAACATACTTAGAAGTTTCAATAGAATTTACAAATATTTTTTAGACTAAAAATAGTTTAGACAGTTATAATCAGCTAAGCGTGTGTCGGGCTACGCTAAGTTTCCGTAGGTACCTAGTACTTAATAAGGTGTATGTTGAAATGTTTTACATACTCACAATAAACACAAGTCAGTTAATAATTTAAAATTGATATAAATCTGTCCGTTTATATGGATGTAATGAGGTTCTTTCTCATTTGCAATGCATCTGGGCTAAGACGAGAGCAAGGCCTCTATGGAAGCGAACACGTATCTGGGCCTCTGTGCATGTGCTCATAAAACACGACTTCACCAACTCTCTGTGACTTGACTCGTGATCGATCAATGACTATATTCGTGTAATTAAAAAAATGTTATAATATACCTTAACCCTGAGACAATTATTTAAATAGTTTTTCGTGTTATGGTGTTATGTGTCTGCCACTTGACGCGGCAGAAACTAACGAGCAATCTTGTGTGACACTGATGCATGCCTGCCTGACAAGCGCTAATAAGCTATGTAAACCAATCAAAATTCTTAGCTATTTATTGCGCTGCGTGCCCACAAATACTGGTTTATTTAGTCAATTATTCCCAGTTCTGAACGGTAGTGCATGACCAATAATATTTTATTTTTAAGAATAAAACATTTGTGCGTATTTATGTATTTTCATAGATATTTGGGCACTTTACGTGATAAATGCCTACATAATAATTCTAACTCCATTTTCAAACTATTTTCAGAAACTTGTGGCTCAATTTCACATAGTTTCTGGTGATACAATCCTATTTGAAAAAAAAATGTTTGATACCAACGGCTACTTACACTTTTCTTTTGTTTTCGTTTTAAAGTAAGCTTTCATTTTCTTTGCAGAGGTCTACTATGAAAAGCAGCGATACGATGGCTGGTTCAACAACAGAGCCTATCCAGACTGGGGCTCCGTGGGTAAGAAATATATGTTTCCTATTTATTAATGACGCCAAGTACCTAAAGAATGAACGTAAGTTTTAAAAAGATTTCAGATACTTATTTAAAAACGTACAAACTACATACTGTGAAATGTGTGGTCATGTGCCAAACATGATTTTTAGACGTGCCTCTGATTCCCTACGGATATTATCAAAGATCTTAGTAATTAGAAGATATAAGATGATTCTACCAAGCCTAGGGATTAAAGTCGTGTTCATGTTTTTCAGTACGTCGTTGGCAAACATTTGCTTTGATATTTAGCTTTGGCAAACGACTTGCTAGCGATTCAATCGTTTGAGCTCGTTTATGCCTTCAAGCTATAACCAAATAATAAGATAATACATTCATATAATGTAAGAAAATACTTATGCCAGTAACAACTGCTTAATACTATCGATGAGTTACTTGTAAGTACCTTACCTACCTACAGTTATACCGATTATTAATTTTGTGTCACTGCAGTCTATCGTTATTTATCACGTCGTCAATTATTATTGCTTCATAATGTCAAATGACAAATTAAAATAAACTGTTCGTGCCTATGTCTTGTCAAAGTATATTCCGCACGACTATGCAATAACGAGTGTGAGTAATCAATTACGTTTTTTGAATTGTAAGCTATAAGCTACTAAGTACCTACCTACCTGTGTACTTTACATATTAATTTAAACTTTGCTTTTATTTTGGTTTGTCTACATTATACCTACTCGTAGAATACACTTCGTAGCCGGTCAAATTCAATTAACGTGACAAGACGTCAGAACGTCATAGAATAAGCTTTCAAATTGAGCAATATCAGAGCAAAACCAACGATCAATTATTTTGCGTAATGGACCGCCCTAACTTGGACTGAACCAATCACTCAAATAACACAAAAGGCAATAAATATGATAAGTATCGTTATAATTATTTATTTCTGAGAAAATTGTGCTTCCATATAAGCACGCTATGCTCCATTTATGACACGCACAAAAACATTTAAGTAATTTAATTCCCAGTCACAATGAAATTGAGGCCCATAAATTATTACACCTAAGGTGAATTAGGTACCTACCATAAAATTGCTACGCAGACCACACAAGGTATTGTTTTTATCTAAAATAATGAAGATCTGCGGTCAAAACTAATACCATGTACCACTGTACCATGAAAAAGTTAATTTGAACCGTAAGACGATAAATGTCATTTTTTAAAATTTTTTACAAACATTTATTATTATCTACAGAGTCGGTGTTATTCCTTGCACGTAGTCCATAAGACCTGTATGCTTTTGGTAGCAACTAGCTTCATACTACTTCCACGTTTATTATAATTCTTTGAATCAAAAAATCATACTGCAAGGTTCTTATCAATAAATCAAACCATGAATCAAATTGATTTGATCCGAATAATGACAGCTGACAGTTTGAGGTTTAGCTGAACGGCTATACTACAGCAATATTATTCCTTACCCTAAACATTGTAATAATGTTGCAGCAGTGCTTATCGCGTACATACAGTCCAGTTTGGTTATCTTTAATTTTCTCAAGCTCTTATATATTGATTATCAAAACCAAAGGAACAATAATTTCTATACAATTGTCAGGGGGTTGCGCAAATACGCAAAAAACAGCTAAACATCCGTCTTACTTTTTTATAAAGTGAATTCACACTTTGGTAGGTAATCGGTATCTATTATTGAGAATAGACATCGCGATAATCGAGCGAATAGTGATAATAACACTTATTCGAGGCAAAGATTGAGAGGTAGAGGCAGTATCTAATTCGTGGTTCATGCGAACTATACTATTGCACCACAGCCTCACGATCAAAGTTAATTTACTCTTCAGACCACCAGTATGCAGTATATCAATCACGAAACCTAACTATTGAGAGAACCAAAATTATATTACTTACTACCCAAGTTTTTTTGGGTGATTTCAAACAACTTTTTCGTAGTTTGCTGATTACTGGTTGCTAGTCTTTCATAGCGGCCTAAGTTAGGTTAAACATTATTTTTTACCAAGGTATTATTTTATGGATTTTGAAACTCAAGTTGTACCTTTACCATAATCATATTTTTAATGGTGATGTATGCTAAAAGTAAAATCGACTTGAATATTTAGATTGCAGTAACATCCTGACCTTTGAATCATTGTTTTTCTGGAAGAAACGTTGTTCAGACCATGTCTACTACCCTTCTATGATCAAAAAACGAAGATTCAAATATCACGGTGTATATGAGATGGGCACTAAATTGTAAAATGATAACAGAGGCAACCACTGATGAGATCAATGAACATACATGGACTACTATTTCTTGATGTGAGGTGAGCCAGAGCAATAAATCTGTCGATTTGATATCATACAGCGATACTAAAATTGGCAAATGTTTCGCTTGTAAATCAATCTGCGCCAGCACATTTTAGTTTGATATCGTGATATTTATTCGCGACATGCCGTATGTCTTAATGTTTTCTATAAATTGTAAGTACAAAACCGGACTATTCATGTCACAAGTACCTAAGTATTTATAATGCAATATATGTGATCCATTTCGTACCTTTTAACGGGAAGAGATTTTTTATAGATAATTTTAAAACTAACAATATGTAGGTAAGTATTATATAGATGATTTTTTGAATAGCAAGTTTGAAAAGTTCTCAGTTGTGTGATAAAATGTTCCTTTCTTTTAGTATAACCTGCCTCTTTATTACACAATTTGAAAGACACCGAAGTTGATTATCCACACCACCATGTAATAAAGCCTCTGCTTGAAGCAAAAGTGAACGGGAACTTTTACTGGAAGACAACTCAATGTATAGTGAATGTCCGATTCATGTCTATCCAGTGACCATTTACGGATTGTTCCGAAAGCAGTATAGCATTCATGGAATCCCTTTTAATTTTTTAAACCAATGAATAACACATGAGGTTAATTTAATTGATTGTGCGATGATTGAAGCAGTATACATTTTTGCGTACTATCCATTACAAGAAATGTTTTAGTAATGTAAACTGCAAGTCCAACATAAGTTATAGGTACATGTGGATGTTAGTTTTTATGTAAATAATTCCCAGTTATTTATATGGTAATTGTGAGCTATTTATGCAGGCTTTTTACAAGTATATCAGTATAGTATTGCTTGCCTTTTAAGTCAGTTTTTGGAAGATATTTATGTGCATAGTGTTGACCTAGACTTCCATACAACTCAAATGTTATGTCGTGCTATGGACACGAATGATTTTTTTCACACAAAAATTATAATAATCGTAAAAGCAATATTCTCGATTTATATGTATTTGGAGGCCATCTTATAATAAATCTTTTATTTTTGCAGGAAGTCGACTCACACGCAAAACGCCCGCGTCGTATGCCGATGGAGTCTACATGATGGCGGGTGCAGACAGGCCCGGAGCCAGGACACTTTCAAAACTATTCATGAGAGGCCAGGACGGACTACCGTCTCTTGCTAATAGAACTTCGCTGCTTGCTTTTTTTGGTCAGAAAAATAATGCGTTTTAATAAAACACTTAAGTACATAATTATCTGTAGCAATAATATCCACTCTGATATATATAAAAAACATACTTTCAATACATGACTGTTTTATAGCAATTTAAATGTGTGTTAGTACAATTATTATAACATTTATTTTCTTTCCTTTTTACAAACAAGTTTTTCTTTTTTTAGGACAAGTGGTGACAGGAGAAATAGTGATGGCGTCCGAATCTGGCTGTCCTATAGAGCATCACCGTATTCCAGTAGATAAATGCGACCACATGTATGATCCGGACTGCCAAGGAACCAAATCTATGCCGTTTTTGAGGGCTGCCTATGATCGCGACACTGGTCAGAGTCCTAACAGTCCTAGAGAACAAGTAAGTGTACTGACTTGTATTTGTGAATTCATTAAAATGGACTATGAGGTGCAAACTGAAATGGACGGTACATGAAACCAAAAACCACGAGAGTTTGAAACATCATCGTCTACCAGCTCTTTTTGGGACAACTGTTCACCACACAACTACATTATGTAAATGTGATGTGATTATCAATCCCTCAAACAAACAACACCTTTGCGGTGAAACTTAAAAACAAAAGTGAAATGTCAAATGTATGTTGAACGATTCAAATCAAAGTACGGTAATCAAGCATTCGTTTGCTTTTAATACGATTCCTCTATTTGCATAACAACTTCAAATTACGGCGTCGCATCCTTATCGCAATGTAAGCAGTGAGCGACCATCCGTTTGTCGAAGGTCGAATTCCAGGCAATAAAACTTAATGATACCTAGGTAGTAACCCAGATACACCCATCACACGGAGCAATCGCACTAATATGTCCTTTCAATCGAGCCTTACCATAAAACAACCTGCCTTTAAGAATGTTAATCGGTCTATAATTGCAGAGACTCCGATCAAAATTTTATGTAAAACCAATTCAAACATACCTACCATTGCTCCTACGAGGCAATCAATGTGGACTGAAACGTTTTACAATCCTTTGTACTTTATTAATTAATGTAGGAACATTATGTGTGTACTAATATTATATATTAATAATTAATTAATTAATACGTAATAAACACAATACTAATACAAAATAATAACTAACTTTCGCTTTTATATACATACAAGAATACAATGCAAGGTGGTGTTCACCAATTAAACTCGTAGGTAACGACACAGTTTATGATAAAATGTTATAATCTAATAATTCTAATTTATTTTACTTAATATATTCTAATTTATTTTACTTGTATTTATCATAGCTGTTTTAAAACAATACTTTTTCATAAAAAATTGTTACAGATTAATCAAATAACGTCGTGGATCGACGGTAGCTTCGTGTACAGTACAAGCGAAGCGTGGGTGAATGCAATGAGGTCATTTCAGGTGCCACCCAGCAGCCACGCCTGCCTCTTTACGTACTTTCTTATGTTTATATGCGTTTATACCAATACGTATATATCAATACCGTGGAATCTCAGTCTCATTTTGTAATGCTATTTTATCTATCTGCCATACAACAAATCCACTTTCAAATGAATACTTTCTTTTTCAATATTGCTCTCTCTTAAATTTGACATTAACTTATAATTTAAAGCTTACATACCATAAAATAATAAACAAAGAAAAAAAATATATTACAGAATGGAAGTCTAGCCAACGATGGTGGAATGCCACTGCGAAACACAAAACGTGTACCACTCTTCAACAATCCAGTTCCTCATTACATGCGTATGCTGAGCCCTGAAAGATTATTTTGTAAGTACAATGGGAATAATGGGATATTATTATTATTATTATTATTTTAGCCTATGTTGTCCCACTGCAGGGCAAAGGCCTCCCTCTCTTTTTTCCAGCTTTTTCTATCCTTGGCTGCAGTGGGCCAGTCTGGAAGATGCACATCTAGCTCGTCCCGCTATCTCCGCGGTGGTCTACCGCGCGGTCGTCTCGCGTTGGGCACCCATTCGGTTGTGGTCTTTGCCCACAAGTCGTTCGACATGCGACAGACATGGCCGGCCCAATCCCATTTGAGCTGGGCAGATTTTTTGCTGACGTCGCAAATCTTTGTCTGGGAACGCAGTACTGTGTTCCGTATTCGGTCTGTTAACCGAACACCTAGTATGCTGCGTTCCATAGCCCGTTGACAAACCTCGAGTTTGGACTTTTGCTGAGCCGTCAAAGACCAAGTTTGGGCACCGTATGTGAGGATGGGGAGAACGCACATAATGGGATACAATATTAAATATCCTCTTATATTTTTTTCACTTCAGCAAATATTCATCATCTAGTGTCAGTGTGAGTTGAAATTAACCTGGTTTCACTCTATATATTTCAGTGCTCGGAGATCCAAGAACAAATCAAAACCCAGCTATGGTCACCTTCGGTATCCTTCTGCTAAGGTGGCACAACGTGGTTGCAGAGCGAATCCACCGGCAACACCCCGACTGGAGTGACGAGCAACTATTTCAGAGAGCAAGGCGTATTGTTATTGCTAGCTTGCAGGTGATTCTGATTTTTATACATAGTGGAAAAAGTGCTTTATTCAATTTTATAGGGAAGTTATATTACTCACCTATGGGTGCATCATCTAATGCTCATCTGCGCGAACAACGGCGCTCAGCACACCCCCACTTTGATCACATGCTAAACAAAGTAAAAAATTCTAAAACTACTTATCTAAATATAATATAAAGGCTATTTATCGTTGAGGTCCTTGTAACAAATTGTCATTATATACTTTTCAGAACATCATCCTGTACGAATACGTTCCAGCCTTTCTCGGAGTGCCAATGCCTCCATACTCAGGCTACAAAGCTGAGACTGCGCCCGGCGTCACCCATGCGTTCGCTACTGCTGCATTTCGCTTCGGGCACACACTAGTGCCCCCAGCTATACTGCTGAGAGACAGAAACTGCAAATATGCAAGGGCGCCTGGGGGTCATGACGCAATTAGACTATGTGAGACATGGTGGGATGGTAATGTAAGTAAGAGTATTGTCAAACTTAGTTTTTATACATTTTATAATGTTGAAAGAAATAGCTTTGAAATAAAAAAGAAAAAAAAAGCATTTTGTCGTCAAAGAAGCGTAACAACTGCGTATATTTGCTAGGTTTTTTACAAAAACATCACCTCAAAATAATTTTCTCCCAATATTATGGATATATTTTATTTTATAGAACGTGATGTCACAAGTGCCTATTGAAGAAGTCCTGATGGGTATGGCATCACAACTCTCGGAACGCGAAGATGCGCTGCTATGTTCTGATGTTCGTGACAATCTGTTTGGGCCTATGGAGTTTTCAAGAAGAGATCTTGGTGCGCTAAATATTATGAGAGGAAGAGATAACGGCTTACCTGATTACAATACAGCTAGGTAAGCAAACTCCAAGCCTTTTTTTTATTTCATAGATAAATACTGTTGACAAATTAATATGATTACTTTTTAATATAAAACTTTAACTTTATTTCTTTTTTACAGAGAATACTTTGGACTCGCCAAAATAAAAACATTCAATGAAATAAACACGGACCTTTTTGAAAACAACCCTGATTTGCTACAAAAACTTATTCAGATTTACGATGGTCAACTTGATAATATCGACGTATATATTGGTAACTTTTTAAACTCATCTAAGTTTTAATGAAACTAAAAAAACTTGCTCTCATTTACCTTTACAAACAGGTGGAATGTTGGAATCAACTGGACATCCCGGAGAACTATTTAGAGCCATCATCATTGATCAGTTTACTAGAATAAGAGATGCTGATAGATTCTGGTTCGAAAATGAGCAAAATGGGTAAGCAATCATTTCGATATTTCGAAACCTACAGTAACCTGTAGATCCTGTTACTGTCTAAGTAAACTAAATGTGTTTTTCTGATAAAAGCAAACCAAGTGATAAGGTTTATCGTGTTTACATATTAATCAATTTATTTCAGCGTATTCACAGCTCAAGAGATAGAGGAACTGCGTCGCATCAAGATGTGGGACATCATAGTGAATAGCACAGCAGTTGGTCCGAACGACATTCAACGAGACGTGTTCCACTGGCAAGCGGGAGATCCATGTCCTCAACCTTACCAGCTCAATGCTTCAAAGCTACCTCCTTGCAAGTACTTAAAAGGGTATGATTATTTTGAGGTGAGTTCTAAAGTTTAAAAACCAAAATTGTATGCTAGCTAACTTATTTAGCTCATGGTCGCGAGTATGGCAGGAGATTGATAGTCGCCTTTTCGCTTATAATAAAATAATAATAAATAATAAATAATGCTGGACAATCCACACAGCATCATCTAGCCCCAAAGTAAGCTACGCAAAGCTTGTGTTATGGGTACTAGATAACTGATATATTTAATACATTATATACATAGATAGATATATTTTTATTATACATAGAAAACACCCAGACCAACGGAAAAAAATTCTGCAGATCGTATACAAATTTGTTCGTATACGACATACTTGCGTCGCAGGCGGACTCTCGCCCGCTGCGCCACTGAGGTCGTCAATGTCTGTTTGAGTTAAATTTTAACAAGAAGTAAACTATATTCTTATTTTTCAGGGCAACGAGTTCGCTTACATTTATATATGCCTGATTTTGGCTTTTGTACCAATTCTTTGCGCTGGGGCAGGCTACGGTGTAGTGAAACTTCAAAACAGCCGAAGGAGAAAGCTGAAAATTCAGCAAGAACAACTGCAAAATTCACAACATAAAGGTGTGTAATTATTTTAATTAAGGTATTAATCATAAAATTAAGGCCTTGTCCATAAACACCTATCGATTTATTTTGCAGGTTCTGTTGATAAGATGGTATGTCGTGAATGGGTGCACGCGTCACACAAGCGCATAGTAAAGTTGCGCCTTGGACCTGAACCCGCGTTGCATGTTACCGACCGCAAAGGAGATAAACTAAGAACATTGCCTCTAGACCACACTGATCAATTAACAGTGCTTGAGAGCCAGGTAAGTGAAGTTTTTGAATAGTCTCTAATTTTAAAGTACTTGTTAAAAATATATAAAACTTGCAGGAAGTTCGCAACAACAAACGACCTCTAGTCCTGATACGTGTCTCTAGAGAACACGATTTAGTACTGGAAATGGACACAGCATCTGAACGACGCAAATTCCTTGTGAAGTTGGACACTTTCTTAGCACAACACAAGAAGGCGTTGAATCTAAGCCAGGTAAAGAATATCAATGACACCTTTGCAGCACTACTATAGTTTCAACTTTATTTAGGTACAATTACCATATGTAATCTTATTTCCAATGTAAAAATATTTGGTTTACAGGGTTATAGAGAGAATATATTAGCAACAGCGGAAACAAGAGAGCGACGGCAGAGGAAATTAGAACACTTCTTCAGAGAAGCATACGCCATTACATTTGGTCTGGCACCTGGAGAGAAAAGGAGACGTAATGAAGACTCTGACCCAGAAGTGAGTACTTAATACCATCAAAAAATAATTCTTAATTTAATACCTAGCAAAACAGTTGACATTTCGTTAGAAAAATAAATACTATCATTAAAATGTGATTATTTTAATATTTTCAGTCTATAGTAATGAGAACATCATTATCAAAAGGCGAATTTGCAAGTGCTTTGGGGATGAAAGGAGACGCAGTATTCGTCAAAAAGATGTTCAACATTGTGGATAAAGACGGAGATGGAAGGATCTCTTTTCAAGAGTTCTTGGACACAGTGGTGCTATTCTCCCGGGGAGCAACAGAAGACAAGCTTCGCATTATATTCGACATGTGTGACAATGATCGGAATAGTGTTATTGATAAAGGCGAACTAAGTGAAATGTTGCGTTCTCTTGTGGAAATCGCTAGAACTACGTCCTTGAGGGATGAACATGTCACTGAGCTAATAGATGGCATGTTTTCTGTAAGTTATATTGAATACACTTGTAGCATTGCAGAAATTCAGAATGCTCTTATGGATATACTTTCATAAAATGATTCAAATAATTCATTAAAATTGTAGGATGCTGGCTTACAACACAAAGACCACCTAACGTATTCAGACTTTAAGCTGATGATGAAGGAATACAAAGGAGAGTTTGTGGCAATCGGACTGGATTGCAAGGGTGCTAAGCAGAACTTCTTGGATACATCTACCAATGTCGCTAGGATGACCAGCTTCCATATTGAACCTTCAATGGAACAATCCAGGTATGATGTCAATTTGTGACTAAAGTGCATGCTTGGTTTTACTCTAAAAAAAATCTAATATATAATTTTATTTTGTTTACAGACACTGGTTACTTCTCAAATGGGATTACCTCACTACCTTTCTCGAGGAAAACAGACAGAACATTTTTTACCTATTTGTGTTTTACGTGGTCACGATTGGCTTATTCGTAGAGAGATTCGCGCACTATTCCTTCATGTCAGAACACTTGGACTTGAGGCACATCATGGGTGTCGGTATCGCGATCACGAGAGGGTCTGCTGCTAGTTTATCGTTCTGTTATAGTTTATTGCTACTAACTATGTCTAGAAATCTGTTGACCAAATTGAAGGTAAGTCATTATCTCTCCGTACCACAAATACTTCGAGTATTTGAGTGTCAACCACCTTATTCAATTTTAACATCATTTGTCGTCATATTTTTTATTAGTTTAGAGTTTTTCTAATAAGGTTTAATACCTACTATACTTTTCAGGAGTTCAGCATACAACAATACATCCCCTTAGACTCCAGTATACAATTCCACAAAATTGTTGCTTGCACGGCGTTGTTTTTCTCTCTCTTACATACGGCAGGACACATGGTAAATTTCTACCATGTCTCAACACAGCCTGTGGAAAACTTGCGCTGCTTGACCAAAGAAGTTCACTTCACTTCTGACTTCCGGCCAGGCATCACGTATTGGGTCTTCCAAACAGTGACCGGTAAAAAGAACACAATTATAGTAGATGGCAAATAAGGTGTTGTCCAATTGTTTTCTAACAAGAAAGCTTTTCAGGTGTAAGTGGAGTGCTTCTCTTCGTGATAATGTGCATTATCTTCATATTTGCGCACCCCACAATTCGCAAACGAGCGTACCCATGGTTCTGGCGCGCGCATTCGTTGCACGTAGCACTCTATGCATTATGTCTGGTACATGGACTGGCTAGACTAACTGGCGCACCAAGGTTCTGGATATTCTTCATGGGCCCAGCTATCATTTACACTTTAGATAAGGTAGGCACTGATGGTTTTACATGTTAATTCTTAAGTTCTAAGAAATTTCTAGCGAACAAGGTGACATAGGTTTTGGACATCTTTACCGTCTTGTAGCAAAGCTGAACAAGGGGTGTCGAAATTGCAGTTTGACTATTTTCAGGTGGTGTCATTACGAACAAAATATCTTGCACTAGATGTATTAGAAACCGAAATGCTGCCGTCAGACGTTATAAAAATCAAGTTTTATAGACCACCTAATCTCAAATATTTATCAGGTTCGTAGCATTAAAACAATTTTAAATTCTCTACGTTCACTCTGATTGTTTAACTGTATTGTTACAATAAATATCGATTTGTAACAAGGTCAATGGGTGCGACTCTCCTGTACGGCCTTCAAGAAAGAAGAGTTCCATTCATTTACCCTCACATCCGCGCCGCATGAGAATTTCCTCTCCTGTCACATCAAAGCGCAAGGGCCTTGGACGTGGAAGTTGAGGAATTACTTTGACCCATGTAATTTCAACACAGAAGATCGTCCAAAAATCAGGTATGGCTTTAATTTCTAACTTTTGTCAATTTTTCCTAAAAAAAAATATTATTTAGTCTCTAACTTCTTCCCGCTCATAATTTTTTATTTTTAAGTAAAATGTTAGAATCATTTACTACGACCTTCTATTCCATTATATTGACCATTCAACTCAAAGGGCTTTACAGTATTTCTACAACAAAACGACCCAGCTATTGAGAATAAACGTTTACACATAGACTTAGTTGAGTCAATAAATCCGACAAGGCTACACCGTGTTTGTCTAACAGTTCAACTGTTAAACTAGCATTGACCTTGTATTTCTAAAGAGCACGTGTATTCATAAAGAGCTTCACATTCCTGCAAATAATGCCCCATTACTCAAGTGACATTGACCCAACACTTGAGCTGGTCTAATGAGTTCCATAAACGTAGGATTATTAGTGAAATACGACTCACGAAATTTACATAACAAGTACTAATAAGTTGTTGCGTACCTAACTAAACTTAAAGCTAAATCTAATTCTAACTATGAGTCCTAAAAACATAAAAGAAGTATCGCTCTTTCTTATATACTTGTATGTCCAGTGTCCACTAAAAATGAATCAACTTTGAGACTCGTACAAGTAGGAAACTTTCCTACAGATCCATATCAGAGTAATAAAGTCCCAAAGTATTAGCAGTATGCATAGAAGTGGAATTAAAATGGAATTTAGAACATTATCGTAATAGTTAATCGTACTTATGGAAGAGTCAACTGTAATTTTACTTGCATTTGACATTACATTATTCTGAGAATAGGTAGTTATACCGGAAATTGGTCAAATACACCCGAAGCACCATTGCGGTTATATTTCTCAAAAAATGTAGATGCACAAATTTTTCACGAGTAAATCTGTATTACTTTGGTGCAGAATCCAAGGTCCATTTGGCGGCGGTAACCAAGACTGGTACAAGTTTGAAGTCGCTGTGATGGTCGGCGGTGGTATTGGAGTCACGCCATACGCCTCCATTCTCAACGACCTCGTGTTTGGAACATCTACCAACCGATACTCCGGAGTTGCTTGTAAGAAGGTAAGAAACGTTGAAAACAAGATTTCAGAATATCCATGTTCCATGTTCTCTTAGCAAAAATTGTTTCGTTAATCCACTAAATCCGTATCTAACCTCCTTCTCCAGGTCTACTTCCTTTGGATTTGTCCATCCCACAAGCACTTCGAGTGGTTCATAGATGTGTTGCGCGATGTGGAGCGTAAAGACGTCACCAACGTACTGGAGATACACATATTCATCACGCAATTCTTCCACAAGTTTGATCTCAGGACCACTATGCTGGTAAGTTCTACAAAACTTAGTATATTTTGAGTACATTTTTATTCATAATAATAGCCGTTGCGTATATACTGCGTATATCAAATCAGTATAATTATAATGCGTAAATATGCGCATCTTATGAACACAATTTGATTTATTGAAATGAATATCACCACATGACATAATAATCATATTCACGTAGGGTCAGCAAGGTCTCCAGTTTACTGCGTAATTCCATCGGTTAAACGTCTTTTAATTTCACTTAGATTATACGTAATCAGTTTTTATGTAAATCATAAAAATCTTTCTAATGGAATAACTTAAAAATTACCATACCGTGTGGTCTTCAATTTCAAAAGTATGAGTACCTATAACAATAACAATGTGCATTATAATGTTAAAGTCAAAAACCTATTTGTAAGATTATTCCAAAGGAAAAATTATCAATAAATTGTTTTTTTCTAACAGTACATCTGTGAAAACCATTTCCAACGGCTATCGAGGACGTCGATGTTCACGGGACTAAAGGCAGTGAATCATTTCGGAAGGCCTGACATGTCGTCATTCCTCAAATTCGTGCAGAAAAAACACAGCTACGTAAGTATTTTCGGCCTATAAAAACTTGTACAGCCTACCTAATCCATATTCATATGAGTTTTACTTTTTTTTATGAATCTTTGGGACATTGATAGCTTTTAGATATTCCACGTTTTACGAACTAAAAGTTTTAGTGGGATAAGTATTTCACGTAGGTAAACCGTGGAGCAAGAAGCAGCTGTGTTATATAAAGTGCAAAGTAAAACAGAATAAAAAGTAATGAGCCAATTAAACGGGTGCTACGGATATGCTACGCCGCCGGCACCGGCGCTTAATATTTTCTATACAAAAGACTTCAACGCGCTTATTGCCCATGATTATTTTTTACTTTTTGATTAAACGACCTTCTCTCATTTTATACAATGATAACATGCTTTGTAAATTGAATGTTTTAGGATGATAAATAAACGGTTTTTTAATCCATTCACTCAAATTTAACTAAACTAGGACAAAGATTAAAACACCGCAGCTCTTGTCTACACTTCTACATCTACATTTACCTATAATGTTATAAAGAGGAAAGATTTATTTGTTTGAATTGAATAGGTTCCTAGACTAACAGACAAACTACTAGCCCGATTTGAAAAAATCTTTCACCAGTGTTTAGAATTAAGTTTTAGGATGGACGTATGCTATATTTTACGTAGGTACATCGCGGGCGAAACTGCGGGCGAAATCTAGTTTACTAGATAACTAAAACATTTTAATCTTCAGGTTTCAAAGATTGGTGTGTTTTCGTGCGGTCCCCGACCACTGACCAAGTCAGTGATGTCAGCGTGCGAGCAAGTCAACCGGACGAGGCGACTCCCATACTTCATACACCACTTTGAGAACTTCGGATAGACTTATACTATACGCTCTATATCTCGGATACTGCCTTTCCAGTTCAATATAGAACAGCCATTAGAGAAGCATCTGAAAAATGTAAATGTTCAAATTTCATAGAGGGTTAAAAAATACACTGCCAAAACACTGCCCTTGTCCATCATGTCTTTTAGAGTAGGGACCTACTAGCGAATGCGCAGTAAAAATATACTTAACTTATTTAAATTTAACTTTCATTACCATTAACATTACTTAAACTTAATATTTCAATATTTATATGCATTTTAGCGTAGTACAAAAATTTAACGTACAAATCAGTAACCATACCGATAATTTATTAAGATTAAAATAGAAACGATAAAAACTCTAATTTATTATGTTGATTTTAATGTAAATAATGAACAATGTAAATAAATTTACCAACTTATTAAAAATATGTTGTACCTACAATAACTGTGTTTCAGTCTTAAGAACCTTCTATATTCAGCATTGAAGCACAACAATGAATTATTGTTTGACCAATTAAATAGCAAAGTTCTGCCTCTGTTCCCAGACCTTAAAACGTACTTGGATTATTTATGGTCCGTAATTTGAGGCTTCTCGCTCTTAATTCAAAGTAAAAGGTTCTACTAGTAGCCTTGCCGGCTCTCGTGACACACGAACAGAAAAAACAATGAGCTTGTTGTTTCACAAATCAAACCTACTTCCGCAAGTTATCTAACGTATCCTCAGCTCCAGTTTGAATTACGTGTGTGAATGATACCTTTATTGAAAACAAAAGAATGAACGCGTTACTATTTAGACTGAGATTTATTTAGCCAATCGCTGGCAAGTACAAGAACAATCTGTCATGTCCTATTTAATATGCACGACTGTTTCGCAAAGGACAAAATCAGACTGGTATTCTACAGTGATAGTACTCTACTCGTAAATTAACGAATTTCGTGTTCGTCTGTAGCATGCAACATTAAGCCTCCAACAGATTAACTGATAGTATGTAAGAGAGTTAAATCTTGTAATTACGGCTATAACTCGCCTATAATACTGCAACTATTGCTGTTCACATTTTAGAGCAAAATGGTTCAAAATTGCAACACAATACAAACAACAACTCTAAATAAGATCCGGCTTTCGAGGTAACCGTATGATTTGCTCTATATTTCCATTCGCTTGTTAGCTGTATTAATAGAGCAATTTCATAAATATAGACATGAACTAAAACACACCACATTTTTCTACAAAACGGTGCCTCGTTTTGTGAATCGTTAACTTTGGGTTTCCAGTAAGAAACAGTAAGTACTAACTTTAATGATGGCCGTAATATAGCGTTGAACCGGATGTTTTGTTAATTTATTCATCTGCAGTGTTCAGGTTCGTTACAGAAGGATGTCTCATTTATCAAGAGACCTACCAATAATTAAACTGTAATATTATTACATTTTGTAATTGTATGTAGGTAACTAATTTTGTTTTACTTTCACAGCCTACGGGCTCCTCAGACAAAAGCTTGTAATAACTAATCAAATAGGTACAAGGTTTCTTAACAATGAGTAGAAAACTCGACCCCTAACCTCTAATAAATGTTATAATTCAATTGTTATTCAGCTTGACTTGTCAATCATAATAGAATTTATGATCATTATTTTGATAGCGATTAATAATTCTTAAATTCACCATTTTTTTACTGAATAATTTTTATAACAGAGCAAACATTAAATTTAAATATACTCATTATTGAATGAACAAACAAATCAACGAACCATGCCTTCATGTTATGCGAGCACGCTCTGTTTCCTTGGCTGGATATTATATAACAAGATTTATTTACATCAAGAATGCATTTTTTCGACTGCTTATTGAGTAGGTCGTACCGGTTGACCTTATACCGACTGAAGATAAAATAAGGCTTTTAAAATAATATGAACTATAGATTGATAATGCAGTTGTTAAGTAGCTGAGTCGGCTAAGTATATAAGTATAATTTGCGCCTAAGCCTTGCTTTTAAATGGACTGAACATTTGTAAAGCTTAGAAAAGTACTTAACTTTTAAACAACATAATTTGTTATTTTATCTAACTAGTTTTTAGTGGAATGAAGTATTTTTTTCCAAATTGTAACCTCCAAGAAAACATACAGTCAAAAACAATAGGTAAGGATTAGGTTATTTGTGAGTTGTACCAGTTGGATGCGTGCTTACTCGCACACCAATCATCCTCAATGGTGTTTCCTCATTATGCGTTCGACTATAAGGAAGTGACTCTACAATTTACTGTTTACTTTTCACAGTGATGATTTTACTTTTACATATTTAAGCAAACCATTTTGTTTCAGTTAAAAAATTCACCACTTTTTCACGCTTACTTAACGCTGGCTGCATAAATCATAACTAAACTAAGTATATCAATGGCCTGATCATTCTGTATTCAAATACGAGTAAGTACAAGGTAATGCGCCTACTCCAACAGCCAGTTTAGACAGCAAACTGCAAACTTGCTTATTGAACTATCGACCGTCCCGTCGTCATCAATAAGAAAGCAGCGACAAATTTTCGTCTCGCGAAATAATGAAATGTCTAGTTGTCCCTTTCTAACTCGCTTTCATTCCGGCAGGTTGCAGGCGCAGGCACTGGCAACGAGACGCCGCTGCGTGGTGGCGCGAGAGTGAACGCGGTTTTAGTTTTCAGTGAACGCGCGGCTACGGCGCTCTCTGCCGGTGACCTCCGAAATTTCGCAACTGCGACATATTATATCCTAGTGCTAGTGATGTGCTGAGCTAATAATAGCAGTATCCGGCGGAAGTCCGGCACTGGTGTGACGAGTGCGTCGCAGGGCAAGGGCGGTCCAACAAACGGGTGAGTTGGATCAATTAAAACGCTGGAAGTGGTCTGTGGCAGCCGCTCGCACGAACGGCTCGAAATCCTTGTCCTCAATTAAAACATTTTACGGCAACTTCGTTTTACATTTTTGCAGTTGTCTATGTTCTTTGTGACATGACTTTTACAATGCAGATTTTTCTTAGATTTTTATAAACCAGTTTTACTAAATAAGTTTATTTAGCGTAACACGTAGGTAGGCTCCATAATATTGTTGAACACATGGCAATGTAGGAATATATATGTAGATAACATTTATAAATAATACAATAGATATAAGTACCTGGGTGACCGAGCTTTGCTCGTTTTTTGGGGTAAATTACATTTTCTAAAAATGAAACCTAGCTAGATCGATTTATCACCCCCGAAACCCTCTGCATACTAAATTTCATGAAAATCGCTGGAGCCGTTTCCGAGATTCGAAATATATATATATATATATATATACAAGAATTGCTCGTTTAAAGGTATAAGATTTATTTATTTTTATTTATTTATTTATTTATTCACAAACTTCAACCCTATCTTTACAGGATAACCTAATTCGATAGAGAGAGTATTTACCAATAATAATAATAACATAAAAACAATACGACTAATAACAAAAAGAAATAAAAAATAACAAAGAAATTAAATAAAAATAAAAATAAACAAACTATGCTTATTCTAAAAAATATTATGCTGATTCTAAAAAATACATATAAGCTTTTATGAATTCGCTCACAGAACATTGAAATACATCAATAGTCTCCGCTACTAGATTCAGTGTCTGAATGGTCCGCGTCATAGGTGCCTTGCCCAACAAGTTGGTTCTACTGCGCGGCACTTCCAGTAGAGGTGGCCGCCTCCGCCGGTGCACGAATTCATTGGGAGCTCGCAATCGCACTGCCTGCAGAATGTCCGCATTGGCGATTTTACCCCGGAATACTTTGAACACATACAGAGCAAGCGCCAAGTCCCTTCTAACTTCCAGCTTATTGTATCCCACCATTCCCAGAACGAACAAGGTGGGATACATTAACGGATAGAAAGGATAGACTCCATACCGTTTCCAGTACATATATAGGTACTTATACACATTCTTTTACGTAATTTCTCGGAAATCTGCCAATAGTAACATTAGTCATATTATTGCATCCTTGAGTATTTATTTACAAAAACATCATAAAGTAATCACTCGCTGACTGCTGTAGGTATCTACTGTATGCAATGGCAGTAAATATTTTTTATGTAGACTGGCACGCTCACATCTCAGTATCATTCGCAGATGTCAAGGCAGTTCTAGTACTGTCGCCAAGTACCTAAATATACTAGGTACGACGAATATCTGAGCTGATTGATTGATGATAACAGTGTAAGGCTATGTGATAAACACTGATCTTATTGTGAGCTTTAAGACTATTCCTTCTGTGTCACTCTGAGGGTTGGTCCCTCTGTGTGATCTATGGGGACTATTCCCCTGTTGTTACTCTGAGGGCTGCTCCCTCTTTGTCACTCTGAGGGTTGGTCCCTCTGTGTGATCTATGGGGGACTATTCCCCTGTTGTTACTCTGAGGGCTGCTCCCTCTTTGTCACTCTGAGGGTTGGTCCCTCTGTGTGATCTGTAAGGGGCTGTTCCCCTGGTGTGACCTCCGACCTCCCCTATAGCCACCCCGAGCCTCGCTTAATTCTAGGTGGTTGGCTCTGATACCAACTCTCTAAATCTGGTCTAGTAAACTATTCGTAGTCTTACCAACGCATCGGCAATAATGGTCAACACACATAGACAGGTACACATAACATCTGATTGTGCATGCACAGTTATCTCAAAGCGTACTCACCGAACCTGCTCGTGCGCCGTCTCACAGACCAATGCCGGCGGGTGCGCGCTCTCGACGCTCCCCACTTGTTCTGACGTCACACAGCCCTATAGCTAAGTGAACCTATCTGTATATTTTTCTTCGCGTTCGCGACACTCCCCCCAAATAATATAAACAAAAGTGTGATTTCCATTTCGCTTTATTTAATCACAAGATCTGTTTCATAATTTATATTACTTCTACTGATTCTGATTGTAAAACTGATTTAATTTTATATTATTAAAACAATAAAGTCATTAACTGGGAGGTCCATTCCTTGACCTTTTGTCTAGCTTTGGCCGCTGAAGCCCTGATTGGTCGCTCTCTGATATCTTTAGATTCTGTGGTTGGTTGTGCCGCGATATCAAGTTCTTTACTGGTCTTGGGTAGGTCGACTAGAACCTCTGACGATGAACACGACTCGTCTTCTTGTGCACGGTTTGTTTGGTCTGGCTTTGGCGGTAGTTCTGTCTGAGGTATATCCGAATCGTCATTATTTCTAGTTATAGGATCATTCTTGTCTAGTAAAGGTACTGTATTCGTTTCTTCAACTTCGAGTGGAAATAGGTGGCCTATTGAACGGGTTAATGTTTCTCCTGATGATACTTTTACTTTAGCTACTCTAATCTGTCCATCCGAACCCTTAATCAAATCCACTATCTTTCCAACTTTCCAGTGTGCTCTATTACTGTCTGCTCTTAACTGAACTATCTCTGTTAATTTTGGGGTTCTATTGATTACTACCCTCGGTTGACGATGTCTGTCGCTTCTTTCTCGGAGACTTGTTAAGTACTGATTGGTGAACATTTTGGAGAATTCTATTAATATGATTTGACCTCTTTTCCAGCCGTCAATGAGATTCGATTTAGTTATTGTAGATGATTCGAGAAAGTCACGATCTGAAATGTGAGTTGTTACAGGACCGCCTATGCGCAGGAAATCTTGTGGAGTCAATACATGTTCCATTTCTGAGCCTACAGTAGTCAATGGTCTAGTGTTTAGAATTGCCTCAAGTTCTTTCATAACTGTACACAATTTACTGTGATTTAAGAGGTGTTTGTCTAAAGTTCTTTTCATACTGTGTTTGACTAAACCTATGAGGCGTTCGTAAAATCCCCCAAACCAAGGCGCCAATTCCGGTATGAACTTCCAGCGCAGGTTATTTTTTATACAATAATCTGAAGTCATTATATCTGCTGTAAGCTTAAACTGAGTTGCATTATCTGATATAATTAATTGAGGTAGTCCTCTCACTGCCACAAATCTTCTTATGGCTAGCAAACACTCTTCGGCAGACAGGTCCTTAACAACTTCCATATGAATGGCTCTAATCGTCAAACAAGTGAATAAGCATATCCAGCGTTTTTCTTGGTTACCCTCATCGACTAGGAGCGGCCCGAAGTAATCTAAGCCCGTAAACGTGAAAGGCAGAGTGAATCTCACTCTCTCTGGTGGTAAATCCGGCATTGCTGGTAATTTAAATGGACCACCCCCGTACTTGACACACTGTTGGCATTTTCTAATAACTTTCTGAACTGTTGATCTTCCGTGTGGTACCCAATATTTTTGTCTTAATAGAGCTAAAGTATGTGAGACCCCTACATGGTAGTTTTTCTGGTGTAAGTCGGTGATTAATTTGTGCGTATATTCTGAGTTTTTAGGGAGCAAGATTGGTTCTTTTTGGTTTTGTGTCAAGTCGGTGTATTTAAATCTACCTTTACACCTAATAATTCCGTCAGCATCCTTATACAGTTGAAGCGACCTCGATAAATCGGTAGCAATGCCTTCAATTTCTTTAGGAAAATATTCAGTTTGAATGTTTAGTATTGTATTCTTCTCGTTATTGACTGATTGATGTTCTTCTAGTAATAATGGTTCCAAGTTTGATCTGTTTACAATATTTTCTTCCGGTATAGGATTCGTAAGACCCTGCCCGGCCAAAGAAATTTGAGTTTGAATATTTTCCGCGTTCTTACGGTATACCGGCCATTCTTCCGATTCTTTTGCCAAAAAATCAGGTCCTTTGAGCCACCCATCATATGAATCTACTCTATCTGCTCTAGTCCCTATGTCTGAAGGATTAAGTTTAGTTGGCACATATCTGATTTGTAAATTTTTGTTCTGTTTAATCTCGTTTATTCTACGCGAAACAAAGGGCGGAAGCAGTTTTTCAGAGTTGTACCAACTCAAAACTATTTGACTATCAGTCCATAGGAACTGTGATTTTACTTTCAGTCGCAAAAATCTCATGACGTAGTTAATAAGTCTGCATCCAATGAGTACTCCCAGCAATTCAAGTCTAGGAATTTGTAAGTTAATCTGATCCTTTAGGGGCACTAATCTCGACTTGCCAATAATAAAATTGACAATATTATTAGTGTCCAAAGAACTGCGTAAGTACATGACTGCTGCATATGCTTCCAACGATGAGTCTGTGAAGCAATGCAATTCATACTTGATTCGGCTATCTACTAATTCTACGTTGTTTAAGTTTTGCGCATAGTAGCGATTGACATGAATGTCATTTAAGTAAGTAAATTTCGATGCTATTTGTTGCCATTCAATGAGTAACTTGTCACTTATTTTTGTGTCCCATTTTATTTTTATCTTCCATAATTTCTGAAAAAATAGTTTTGCTGGGAGTAGTACCGGAACTGCAAGACCGCATGGATCGTACACCGAAGCAATGGTCTTCAAAACGTCTCGTTTTGATTGAACCGTCCCTACGAGTACTTCATTGTCATTGAAACTTGGTTTTAAATACAGATAGTCGTTGTGTATGTCCCAAATCATACCTAAGACTTTCACCTGTCTACGTTCTAAAGCCCGAAATTTGTCTGGTATGAGAGAAATTAGTTGTTTTGAATTTGAATTCCACTCTCGCAAATTCATAGACAAGCTGTCAAACGATTCTTTGGATGTCCTGTATAGGTTTAGTGCTTCTGACACTGTCGGAGCGCCTGTAACTATGTTGTCTACATAAATATCTTCTGCTATTTGTTTCATCATGATGTTGTCTGATCTAGTTAAGTGGAACCTAATTGTGGCGTTCAAAAGAAATGGACTAGAAATTACTCCGAACGGAACACGACAAAAACGCAAATGTAACACATTATCCGAGCAAACCTTTTCATTTATATCTTTGAGCCAAAGAAATCGTGTGACATCTCTGTCTAAATCTTGGAGACCTAATTGAAGGAAAGCCTTTTCGACGTCTGCTACTATACCGATAGGATGTTCCCTGAACCTGATCAATAAACCTGTCAAATCTTCCAACATCAACGGTCCTCGATATAAGCACTCGTTCAAGCTTCGATTGTCGGCAGTTTTAGCTGACGCGTCATAGACAATACGAAACCCCTTTGTTTTATCTCGACTATGAACGCAGTGATGAGGAAGGTAGTGAACCTTATGTGTCTGTAGCATGGTAGGGTCCGGTACCCTTTCTATGATTCCTTTCTTTAACTGTTCTTGAATGACTTGATCATATGCTTTCAACTCGGACTGGTCTAAGCGCTTGATTAAACTATTTAAGCGACCCCAAGCTAAACCCAAATTATTAGGTAGACATGACTGTGATTCAGTCCATGGCCATTGAACATGATATCGGTTGTTCTCGTACTGAATAGTTTCATTGAACTGTTTTACTGCATCTTCATCTCGAGTAGTTTTAGGTGAATCCGTTATACCTATTGATTCAAGATCCCACAGCCTTTTAACATCATCTAACTTTATTGGAAGATCAGGCTCGTTCAATTTGCTATCGAGTGCCCCATCTGATTGAAAGTACGTCAATACGGATAACTGGTCTGAACTACCTACGATTTCTTTGATCTTGCCTGACCAAACCCACCCAAAATCTGAATTTACTAGGAACAGATCCTTAGTGACCAAGATCTTTTCATCCAACATGAACGAATGGTAATAATCATTGCCTATCAGTATATCTATTCTATCACCACTCGAACCATCATCTGCTAATAGAAGGTCTTTCAGTCTAATATCGCTCCATAATTTGGCTGGTTCTCTAAATACCGGTGTTTTTATACCGTGTGTAATATGAGGTACTACATTTGCATGTATACGTCGAGTTATACCCGTTCGAGTGACGATTTCGATATTTACTATTGGACTTCTAATTTGATGAGGTGATTTTGCTCCAAAGGTAAATATCGATAAGTTTGTTTTATCGGTAAAAGGCAGTTTCAACGTGTGAGCAATAGACTCCGTGATGTATGAACGCTGGCTACCACAATCAAGCAAAACTCGGCATTGTAGCCTTTCTGTTTCGGAACCGGTTACGTTCACAATACAAGTTTGTAACAACGTGGTATTTATTTCAGATCTAACATGTAGGTTTTCAGTCTGTATTATTTTTGCAGTTGGTGCAAATTTTTTGGGGCATAATGCTCGATTGTGAGTACCATATTCATTACAATGACGACATTTTCGTTTGGCGCGACAAATGTTAGCCCTGTGTCCTACTCGGAAGCAGTTGTAGCAACGGTTTCCTAATTGTGTTTTTCTATCCTGTATAGTTTTATATGCAGTACATTCGTCGTTAAAATGATTCTGTTTACAGAACGTACACCTACTAGGTTTCTTTTTTGATGGCTCATCGGTCCTGTCAAAGTTTTCATTAGGTCTTTTGCGTGTCTGGGATTGTGATTTATTAGACTGTTTGTCATCTTTAGTTTTATCTTTCCTATAGTTCGTACTAAACTTTCTCTGTTTACCGTCCCTTTTCTCTTCTGCCCTAACATGTAATGAACCTAACGTAAAGTTGTCTGTCGTTTGTTTGCTCTCACTGGTCGTGTCTGCTTTCTTCGTGTCATCGGAATTTTTCTTCAGTCTATTCGATGTCTCTCTAGCCGATATTATGTACTCTAAATATTTTCTTATACTATCTATTTTTTCGTCTTCGCCAGTCATTTTCATCCGTACTTCGTAAATAAGGTCTTCTGGAAATTTTTCCATAATCATTACTCTGAGATGGTTGTGATTCACATCTTCTCCTAAAGAACTCAGTACCCTAAGGTGTCTCTCGATTTCGTTAAGAACATGTCTACAGTCCTTAACCTGATTTGATGCTGCTGTTTTTATTCTATAAAGTGCTACGTAATGTGCATCTATAATTGCGCTAGGTTTGCCGTATCTATCCTTTAAAGTATTGACAGCAATACTGTAATTTGTGTTAGTTGTGTCTAATCCCTCGATTGTTTGTTTAGCATCACCTTCAAGGACGGTTTGCAGGTACAACAACTTATCAACTTCACTGATATTTCTACTGTCAACGTTAGATGAAAACTGATCCCAAAACTGATACCATTTGAGTACGTCTCCATCAAATTTAGGTAACTCCATTCTCGGTAACTTGCTAGTTATGCTCATATTTTCGCCATTCGTGACTGCTGCACGTTTTTTGTCACTGCGTCGGACACTTACTTCTATTTCTGATATTAATTCATCAGCCTGAATTTGTGTCGAGGTGTATTGACTGATTTGCTCAACGTTGGGTTCTTTTATTAATTTGCAGTAGTTTTGGACTTCAGTAACAAACCTTTGATTGGCCCCTTTCAGCTTGGATCCGATCAGTTCTAGTTCATTAAGGTTAGCATCACTTTCTGATAGTTTGATAAGTGCTCTCTGGCCAGAGGTAATGTAGGATAGGACAGATTCGTATATTAACTTTAAACGAGTTTGTAGAACGCCTTCCATTATGTTGAATACAGTACCCTATCTATGATCCAATAGCCAAACTAGTAGTTGCTAACTCTTATCCCCGAAGAACGACGATATACCCATAACTCTAAAACAAAGTTAACCTTTTGTGAGTTTAATTATCAATCTATTTAAATATAAAACTCATGTCTAAACTTGACTGTAAGTAAGTATATCCAATGTTAGGTATTCCTTAGAAATAATTGAGAAAATATATTTATACCTAAGTTATATTCAAACCATAAGATAGAATAAGTTTTAGGTAACACTACACAGGATCGGTAAGTAGGTACTCTAGTCAAAAAAAAATATTGGACGCCTTAAACCTGCTAATGTTGTAAAGGCGCTAAATTTATTTTTATCTAAATAAAATACCATAAAATATTTAACTAGGTAGGTACCTACTCCTCGTTGTGTCTACTACCTACCTATTTACTTGTCAATTTAAATAGCACGAGTTCATCGTGACCTAAATAAACGCAAACGTCTAATATCCTTTGAAATGACTTTCAATGAACCTTACAGTGTAGGCACCTAATTACCTACTAAGGTAGGTATATAAGTACTAATGTTTTATTAGTACCTTACACAATCATACGTGAGCAGTGACGCGCAAAAATCGCCCTAATGCCAATCATTCACAAATAGTGGGAAATTATATAAGTATATTTATTTATTTATTTTTTGAACCAAAATTATAGTAAGTATCCATAAACAATAATTACGTACCTACTTAATCATTGCGATCAAATTAGTCTACCCAGTTAATAATGCATGAATAAAGTAAGTATGTAGACTTTAAAAATTGTTTATGCAACCATAAAACTTTATTGTGTTAAACTTCTTTCTTATCTAAATCTACTTCGCCATTACATATACCTACGTAGATATTATCAACTATGCCCAGCGATTATTGATTGCATGAAAATGCAAACTACCCGCACTATAAAAATTGTTTGTTGGATAAGAATAATCATATCCCTGCATCTCCACCATGTCGCCAAGTACCTAAATATACTAGGTACGACGAATATCTGAGCTGATTGATTGATGATAACAGTGTAAGGCTATGTGATAAACACTGATCTTATTGTGAGCTTTAAGACTATTCCTTCTGTGTCACTCTGAGGGTTGGTCCCTCTGTGTGATCTATGGGGACTATTCCCCTGTTGTTACTCTGAGGGCTGCTCCCTCTTTGTCACTCTGAGGGTTGGTCCCTCTGTGTGATCTATGGGGGACTATTCCCCTGTTGTTACTCTGAGGGCTGCTCCCTCTTTGTCACTCTGAGGGTTGGTCCCTCTGTGTGATCTGTAAGGGGCTGTTCCCCTGGTGTGACCTCCGACCTCCCCTATAGCCACCCCGAGCCTCGCTTAATTCTAGGTGGTTGGCTCTGATACCAACTCTCTAAATCTGGTCTAGTAAACTATTCGTAGTCTTACCAACGCATCGGCAATAATGGTCAACACACATAGACAGGTACACATAACATCTGATTGTGCATGCACAGTTATCTCAAAGCGTACTCACCGAACCTGCTCGTGCGCCGTCTCACAGACCAATGCCGGCGGGTGCGCGCTCTCGACGCTCCCCACTTGTTCTGACGTCACACAGCCCTATAGCTAAGTGAACCTATCTGTATATTTTTCTTCGCGTTCGCGACAAGTACACACAAATGATTAATGACTGTATGTCTATCAAGCTTAAGTACTCCGACATTTAAACCAACTACTGGCTGTTGCATAGATGTCCTAAATATCCAACTCCTGTTTATAGAGGTAATATTTGTATTTTACTGGAAAATCTTTTTGGCTTTATACTTGTTACGACTTTATGCGAACCGGTAACTGTCTATAGCATCGTGAAAAGTGATATATAAGTGGATCTCCCACTTATGCTTTACAGAGGCTACATTAGAATACTAAGTATATTAATAAATCACTTTGCTTAACAAATGACAGCGAATCGCGACAAAGCGATCGCAACTGAAACTAATATTATTTAATCAAATTATGTTTCGTAATATTACAAGATCGGACAAGCTTAGATCTACGAGTCATTTTGTAAGAAAGTCATGGTTTATGAAAATGATGAAATTGGTTTGATACCACAAATGGCACGCAATACGGTTGTCAGCACATCATTTTGATTTATTGCCGCTAAAGATCTACCAAAACCAATTCAGGATCATTAGTGCACGTGCAATATCCAAGTTGTGTCTTATTAGCCTATTGTGCTTATACATACATATATTACATAAAATCACGCCTGTTTCCCGACGGGGTAGGCAGAGATCACGGATCTCCACTTGGTATAATTATGTACATATATTATATATATTTGTGCTTATTCCTCCGTAGAGAAAACCGATGGCTACGGTGCGGTGCAGCGGTGCTGCAATGCGTATAATTTCCGCTACCACCCAGGGACTAGGTGGTAGCGGAAATTATTATTTAATTAATTATTATTTCCATTAGGTACTATAATAGTTCCCAGCGTGCTACGCCTTATTCCGGCATTATTCTCATTTTCTCGCGTGCCGAGTTTAGTAGGTACATCTTAAAAAAAACTATGGGATATATTTTACTAGATTAACGGTTTTCAACGTAAATATACTTATGTATTAGGCAGTTAGGTATTTGGTATTTTTTTCTTTTATACTAGATATTCCTTCTGGGAAAGAATTAAATTCTCATAGTAGGTACTTTTGACTTGGCTAATAAACACTTTTATTGCGTGTATCAACCTAATTGCTATATCTGGGGTCAGTTCTCATGCTTTAAAAGAATAGAGTTAATCAAGCCATTACATAAAGGTATAAAACTTATGAACTATTACCCAACTTGCCCCAAGGGAGACACTAATAGTACCTAATGAGTTTAGATAACGTGTCTGTTTTAGCAACCGACACAATATGTACCTATGTCGAAACAGAAAAGGATACTGCTATGTACTAGGTACCTACTCAAATCTTGACTGCAAGATTGCTACTTCCTCCGTTTTGAAATTAATACTCGTATAAGCCTTAACAAGACTGACAACCAACATAACATAGACGAAGGAATAATCGATAAAAGTAAAAAGTCAAACAGGCCTTTGCATTGGAACTTTTTACCCACTTACTGGACGTTATAGTGCCTGGGACAAAGCTTTAGATGGAATTGGTTTGTCCAGTATCCTATTCTCTTATCCTGCTGTATCTTCGAGGAATACCAATATACAAATTATGGCACAGTTCATAATTATGCAAAGATAAAGAACCCTAGCGTATTTGTCTGTTTTACCATATAAACCTACATATCATTACAGTCCGCTGATATTTAAACAAAACGTAATTACTACCTGTTTTCATTTTCGAATCACTCAGGTGCGGCAGCGCTCTTGACATTTGCCCGGAGCCTGTATCTTGCTTGCCACCAGTATCTAAAATCTTGTTCTCAGCACTTGTATTTTATCCCCAACTCAGTCTTTGTTAGCCAAATCCATTAGCGATTTCGCAATTTGCCTCCGGTTAAGGTTCTATTATAATTAAAATGTTGTTAACAATATCTTAGATTAGTGATAGATAAGCGAATTAAGATATCGTATCTGTACCTAGTTGTTTATGAATTTAAGACCTCGGCGAGTGATTGGTTTTTGTTCAAACAATGAAGCTTAGGTACCTAGTTCTGGCTCTCTATTGTGTTTGCTTCACACACTCACACATCGGTCACACAACACAAGACGTGAAGTTTTGTACACAATGTGCTATAGTTTCTCACACATAGGTTTGTTCAACAGCATTAAAGATAGTCACGTTAAACAACCTCAGAAATTAATCTGCGTATCTTGACGAAAATCAATTGTTTAGTGCATTATCTAGGCATGTGAAAAAAACTCAAAATGCAAGCAAATTACTTTTGTCATGCGTTGAATATTTCAAAATATTCAATTGGCACATGGTAAACAAGATCGCTGTAAAAAACACAAGTTATTGCATTCTTGACCGATATCAACATACCTACCTACTACTTGTAGGGTATTAGGTATAGGTATCATAACTCTTGTAAGTGTCAGATATTTGCAGTCTAGGTACTATAAAAACATAGATTGACAAGATTCAAGGTAAAATAATATATTCGGTAGATACTTAACTGAGTAGATAAGTATTATATTTATGCGGAGGGTGACGTTTGTAAGGAATTTCGGGCAAGGACGTCGGTGATCGATGCTGTACCGAGTGTTGCGCAAACCTCGGCGTAAACTAAGAAGCGATCGTCACAATATTTGCATTAAGATTTTCCTCAAGTTTACTTAAAATACGTGTTAATGTTATTGTCCTTCTGACCGTCTTAAACCAACGGTCGGCCAACTGATTTATCAGATTGAAAAACAGTATTGCTCTTATAAACTATACCTACCGCTTTACAGCAGGTAAACTGTTTGCTTAGCTACTTGTGTTTGTAGTTTTATAGCTGAATGAGAATTAAATTTAAAATTATAGCATTCAAATTATATACTTACCTAGAACTGTATTGCTAGATTACCGAGAAAGGTTTCAACAGTTTACTTGATTGATACTGTTAAAAAACCAAAGCAACGAATAACAAGTATCTTGTGTTCCAGAAAATTAAAATACCTACCTCAAACAGCATAGTCATTATTTCGCACAATTATTATCCATAGTCGTAAATCACAACAGAGGCTGAACATACTTAATCGTTTTCTACGACACGCAAATACCTACTTGAAATGGCGCATATTATTATAGCTTCGTGACAAAGAGCATAAACAACGATCGCCGATCCATTAGAGTAATGAGTAATTATACCTTTGAATCGAGAGGCACAGGTCCTGCCTCGGCTCCAATACGAAGGCCAATATGTTGCAATCTAACAAATCAATATGAATTATACAAGATTTGAGTCAGATAAACCTAACTATAAATAATCCTTTATCTACTATACACCTTATCCTAAGATTTAGAGATCCCATTTACTGACAAGATACTCTATCAACCTGAATAAGTTCGATCCAATAAAATATAATGTTGTATAGGTACTTATTTCAGATCGCAATTGGAATTAAGGAATAATGTGTCGAGATTGCAGAGCGCAAGGACTAACGAACATCATCAATGGCGCAATTGAACGAGGTTTCGACAACGATTTTTTATGAAACACTTGTGAGCAGCACCTTTATGTGCCTCGTGTTTTACTTTTGCAGTGAAATTTGTTAGGCATTTTGTCTTCACTAGACAGTAAACCGACCAGGCAGGAACAAACCGCTTCGGTAATTTTCCATTACTGCGAAACCATACGCGTAACCTAATCCTGATTCCAAGTATGTAGCGTGAATGTCTGATGCGATGTGTTCATCTTTGCTGGATTTAAGCTCGACTGGAACCGACAAATACAAAGATTTATCAATAGTCAAAGTACCTATTAATAAATCAGTGGTTGAAAGATCAATAGTTGCTATCACAGTTGCTATTATCTAGGTGTGAAGTGGCCGTCAATTTTGAAATACTATAGTGAAACTGCCAGATCTGACCTACAGGCAACTTCAAGCACCCGCCAATTCTTAAATAATTACTCACTATTAAAACCTTTCACGCTATTGAATTGCAATGCAGATTGACGACAGAGAATGTTACGGCGACACACGTTTCCCACGATCCACTCTCAAGCGACACCCGCACGATGTTTTGCTCCTCGTGATCTAGAATGATCGATGAAAGGAGTTGATACCTGTCAATAAGTATCCACGTTAAAATTTTATCACATTAATCAATACTTTAGTTCACGAATACACCAGATATTTTTATTATTTGAAACCATCGATATAAATATTACGATGTTTGAAACAGTATTTTAAGTGTCTCGCTATTAGGCAAAAGCGTCTTTTTTTATCTTGTTCTACTACTCGTACATTTTGTTATAAGTGTAAGCATCCATTAAGTTTATAGAGAAATATTGTCAACTAAGTTACGAAGTAAAAACTTTACAACGTTCATTACAATTTTATTATGCTCAAACAATTAAGGTTACTAATTTATTTGGCGATGCCTACCACCATAAAAAATAATGACAAACATTTAATTATTATCCACTAGTTGCTTAAACGAAGGCACGTAGGTACTACGTATTACTTATTTTAGACAAATTATGCATTGTAAAAGGCAAGGTAATATCGTAGAACGTTAACGATCCTAAACATTACTTCTCCATTAACAATAACAGAGAAGTAAGTTGTAACCATTATGTTATGATTAAAGAGTTAACAATTATGATTATGGAGACACGACTCAGAGCAATAATAAACGTATTATAGGCACGCAATAATAAGTTTATTATTGCTCTGATAAAATATGTTTAAAACATCTAATATACGTCAAGTATCAAAACTTGTGCTCTTTACGTAATTCAACACAAACCAGTAAACAAAGTCCCACTATGTATCGCCACTCTGTTTTATGAGTAGGAGGTAGGTAGGTACTCATATTAAAATAATTATAATGATTGAGTTTTGAATATAATCATTGGTAAATAAAATATCCGATTAATAAAATCATGAATGCGTGCTATGTGGTGCTTGCTATTCAGAATTTAATGGCACGGTACTATGAGTGCCCCATGCTGCCTCAAGTTGTGTGAACTTTACTTTGAGTCCCTGAACTTTGCCGGAAAGAATATTTATTACTAAGGTAGCAATAAAAACTCAGAGCTATTAGGTAGTTTTTATGTATCGAAAATTTTAATTATGATATTGATTTTTGTGTCTATTTCTATAGTGTGGTGATAGAAAATAAAAATTGTTCCCAATTAATTCAATATGTTATAAAAATTATACCTAAAACACTCAGTAAAATATCTTAAAATATAAATAATAAAGCAAAAGATAATCTTTGTTGATAACAACTACTTTTATACGCTCTCTCCATTTTCGGCTCCCACATCGCGCATCGTTGCAAATTAGTTTGTGATGCGTTACTAATTTTAAGTATTTCTTTGTTACAGACAGCAGTGACGTGATGAGACTGGCGCATTTCGTGAATATTTGCAGATGATAAGTTTATGTAATGGATTGTGCATAGCTAGTGTTGTGAAATGAACAGTGAAACGCGTCCGCTTCGTTTGTAAACGCGTGGAAATGAAAAGAGAAAAGTACAAGCTCTTAACAGAATACGGGTAAGTGTCATTACGAAAGCGTATTAATAGGTGTAGGCGTACAAACTGCTAATTAACAGCATAACAGAATATGTCAATTTTGTTGCAAGTGTTAGTTATATGTTTTACAAAACAAAAGGAAACAAAGCAGCTATAGGTACATATATAGCGTTGAATAAATTACGCAGTTGTTTATATATTCGGTGAATCATAACATAATGTTTACTTATTTCAAATATAAAATTACAAAACAATCCACTGTTTTCAAACTCATATTATGATAAATGGGTTTAGGCTTACACAACGCGGGGTTAGTAGTAGGTACGTACCGTACCTCCAACTTATGACAAATCGTAGACAACGCAAGAGACAGTAAAAAGAAACCGCAGATACGACACACCAATCTAATACCATAACATTTTATCGAATACAATCAAAACAGACATTAACCATTCACAGGTGATATCAAAGTTTGTTCAATAAATTGCAGTTATATAAAATCTAAGATGGTAAATTATGCAAGAAAATAAATAAATATGTACAACTCCCAATATATTTTTATGCTAAAAAATGTGTGTCAGTCATATCTCTGTATTTCTAAATGCTTAGTAAATGACGTAAAATTAGAAAATGCAAATAGCATTTCTATTGCTTGTAGCAGTTAATGACCGATAACCAGCGCAACAATAGGAAGAAATACAATGAGCAAATAAGCAAATAACAAAAAGCGAGATTTTGTTTCATAGCCAATGTACCAGTGTGCTAACTTAACAGCATATGACCGCGGTACTCAGATGCTATGACGTAAATCCTAGTAATGTACGGTGCACGTAGGGAGGTGAAAGTGTCAATAGGCGAAGCGAGAGCATCGAAACCCTGACACCGACCTGCTGACTGAACCTCTCGGTTTACATGAGCGAGCATGTTGCAATATAATCTATACATATCTAGATATACATTCATACTTATAATAAAACCTATTTAGATTTTCATGTAGGTTTCATAAAATCTACTAGTACTTTATTGAAATGTAATGTCAGTAAAAGTTATTATAATGCGGTTATTAGTTATTATAATAATAAATAAAAATTATTATAAACGAAGTCGCTGGTACCAACAATAATATGAATAAAGGATTTGTGCACTCATGCATACATACTTTCGTATATGACACTGCATTATCTTATTACGTGTATAAGCGTGCAAACGTGTAAAATAACTTGCAAAATCATTGTCGTTCTCCGTGATAGTAAACATTTTACTTGGGTGCGATATGTCACATATCTTATTATGTCTTGGTAAGTATATAGGTGATAATTGCTTCTAGAATGTCTGTAGCCAGCCACTGTACTCTTAGACTATGAAACTTTTCAGTTAACACTTATCGCGGATATTTATGATGACGTGAACAATTTATTTAAGTAGGTACATTTTAAGCGAGGGCATGGTTTAACGATAACAGGTTTAGCTGAGTAGTAGGTAACAAGCCAGAACATATGATTTGCCGGCATGACCGAAATTCCAACGGAAAGTTACATGGTTATTACGAGACAGATCCAAACAGAAAATGAAATGGAAGTTTAATGTCAGGGAAATATTATGACTCAGAATCATTAATGGCCTTAAAAATCTAAAGGTAGAGTTCAATTTTAGATCTTGTATCTGATCAGTAAAGTCCTTTTTAAAAGGTTTTTTTAAGAAAGCGTGTAATCCTACTTTCTATACCAGTTGCACAATTTACCACTCCGGCTTGCGGGCACAAGGTCGTGGTGTAGATACTGCTAGTAGGTGTCACTCCTTTGTTTTCTTTTGCATTGCATTATGCAGTAAAACCGTAGTGGACATTAACCACTGTGGTTACATCAATCAATGTACCTACTTATTTTGTGAGCAATTCCCCTATCTTCTTAATCAGAGTACCAACCTAACAACGAGCTACTTTGAGTGTTCTAATGGCATTGAAAAGGCGCGTTCCATTGCATGATCAAAACGGTCATGACTGTTCATGACTAACGATGATTTCCACCAGCCTTATATTAAAAGCTTACATTTTTACCCAGCGCCGCTAGCATTTTTGTCGTCACAAGTATACTCTATCTTCTCTTCCGTAGAGACAAACGCTGTCTACCTATGGTGATCATGCAAAAAAGGCTGACTATAAATTAAAGTGTTATTTTAGCACAAGTCACGAAACGGCGGTCCATGACCCAGCTTACCCTAGATGACCATCTTCTGCGCATGCTCCATGACAGGAAGTCATCATGATAATCATCGAGCTCTTTACTGACATTACAAACTTATCGGCACGGGTCTGCAGCTGGCGGCAAATTAAAGAACATCCTGGACATAATAAGCTGCTATTTCAAATTATCTGTTAAGTGCAAAACTGACCTCGCCAAGATTAGTGTTCCGCACCAGTTTTAGCAAATCTGCTACTGCAGTTACACTTACAAAGAAAATAAGCAAATAAGTTTGACAGTAACAGTAAGATTGTGGGAGTATAAGTACCTACTAATGTCTGGGTATCTAGGTGAATAGATGCAATGTACAATGAGCTCTTCACAATGGCAATCATTTTAGGCTCTACGTGATTTTAACTCAATGGCCCCATGACAGCTGGGTAAAAGTCAATTAGCCTCAAAAGTTTGGTAAAAAAACCACAATAGAAGTAGGTAGGTGTTTTGGTATGTACCTACACAACTATTTCCCATACAAATGTACCGCGTTACGGGTGACATCGTGGGCGCACTCTGCTTATGTAACACCGGAGTTACTCAGTGACTGGTGTTGAGACTGTGGACATGCAGTGTTTTACGAAGAAAGCGTCTTTAGCGGCACTCGCGCGGCTTCACTCACGCGACTCCCATCATCGCGTCGCATTTGACAATATATGCGCTTGCGACGACACTACATCAGGCATTTGTTGTACGTGCGTACAGAAATACCTTTAATGTTATGCAAGACGACTCGCTGGCTATTGCAAATGAAGAGTTCAAATGTGTTTCTTTTGAGCCTTGTCTTAAACCTATTGCAAGATTATTGGTAAAGCCAAATTTAAACAAGCTATACCAGTTAAAGAATTGCAGACGAGACAAAGACTTCGTCACAAACAATATTTGCTCAGTACTTAATTGAAGAAGATGTTTTAGAGTAAATGGATTTTCAAAATGATCCCTGCTTTCCTTTATCCAACGGCGAGGTTGGTTTAACTTGCCTTTATTTTGGTTTATTATTTGTTTTTATTAGAGTTTCGCTATGCACTACGTTGTTATTAATAACTCGCTTTACTCGGTCAACGAATGCATCAAGTCATTTAATCGATTTTCATTTTTGTGCAAAGTTACGACTTATCATAGTTTCAAGATTCCATAATGCATTTCTCATACATTCACAAAAAAACGTTTTGCAAAAACAATTTCTATACCTAATAGCTGATAAGTAGCTACATAGTTATTTTACCTATCAGCTATTATAAGAAATCGATTAAGTTTAACCACGATCATTACTTGAATATACTCATCAACGAGGATATCATCTGGTACTGGTAAGGTCAGCGGCGGAAGCGAGTTCGTCACCCACAGTCACGCGCATAAGTTATTATGACCTCCAATCATAACGTAACTGCTTCTTGGTACTGATAGAGAAAAAATACAAGCTTCGATATTGCTTACTTATAAATATATTAGCAATACAATACTACTTACATACATACATTCTGAAACAGATCTTGGATAGGAATAGATTTAAATGATGTGTTTTTACACTTTTAGTTAAAAATTGCTTTGAGTTAAGTCTATATAATAATGGCTAGTTTCTCGACTAGTATCTCGAAAAACAAAAACAAATCTAACCCACGGGAACCGTTCATTTTTCGGGATATAAAGTAGCCTATGTGTTATTACAGGCTATAATCTATATCTGTGCCAAATTTCATCCAGATCCGTTCAGCCGTTTCAGCGTGAAAGAGTAACAAACATACATCCAGACATCCAAACATCCAGACATCCATACATTCTTACAAACTTTCGCGTTCATAATATTAGTAGGATATTGATACCCAGCATTGAACCGATTAAATTTAAAATTAAGTAAAATAAATGTTTGTGGTTTCTGTCTAACCTATTTTGAATACCCATTTTAAAACTTGTTACCGAGTTGGGTAGGTAATATATCAAAAAGTCTTCCTCATTCCAGGCCAAGCATATCCGTAAGACGGTTACATGACATGCTACATTCTTGTTACCCTCGCTCGGTTGTTCCAAATGCCAGTTTGTACTTACTGCGGCCTTTAGTACAAGTAAGTAAGAACTTATAAGATAGATAGGTCAGATTGCTTTAAGTCTGTTTTTTTTACGGACGATATTTCGTTGGAGTACTCAACTTTTTATTTTATTTCTATATTTTACCAAATCGAATAATATGCGACTTTCAAAAATGTAAAAATACTCCATCGTGGTTTAGAAACACCGAAGTTTCCGGAACTAAGCAACAGTTTTTGTATTATTATTAGAATCACATCAGGAAGTAGGTACAGATCGGCAAATAATGGCGGGGAAACTTTGCACGAGAGCCATCGTAAGTGATGTCATTATTCGTCACTAGTACAAAACTTCTAGTTTTTTAACCAATATATTCGTTACCGTGAAGTTTTCTTCAGCATAAAATGGTTATAGCGGATAAAATCGATAGAATAGAAGTATCTTTTGTATGTTTAACATAACAATACATACTTAGGTGAACTAATATTTTTGTTTGCAAAATGTGATTGAAAATTTATCCCACGTTGAGGTTTGGGTTTAAGGAATTCCTTTCTTAGTCCGCTTGCCCTGAAAATAAAGACGTTTATTCTTATTAATTACTTTTAAAATAGAACCTTAAATGAAGATTGCCCACAGGTGACTTTATTAGCAATAAAACAGTAAGGCCGTTCACTTCCTAATAATAATGTAGGCTATATCTAACTGTATCAGCATATCAGTAGCTGCTACAGATAAGTGTTTCTAGTGTGAGGAAGTGTATTGTTTTCCTGTTCATTGTGATGGCTTGATGAGGTCATGCGAGGCCGCCTTGCCACCAGCAGAGCCTCAAGGCAAACTCTAGTATGTCGTTACCAATCAGCCATTAGAACTAATTTGTGATATATTTGTTCCTGGAAGGAAATCCTACTTCTCTACAATATTGTTTCACAGCCCGATGTGATGTTATTTTGCGAGATCATCATAGCATTCTAACCCGATAATTTACATATTTTATAAGAATTCTCTTGCATAAATTGCACCAATTCATTTCCGTGTACATTTACAACATACCTACTTTACATTCATTTTGTCTTCTGCTTCTTCTTCCTGCCCTTTTCCCCCGCTAATTGGGGTCAGCATCGGCACAACACGTTTTCTTACGCTTAGGGCGTTTGTCCACCGCCGCCGTCACCGTCACGTCACCGAGAACGAGATGACGGCGCCGAAGTAGCGGTACATACATTTACAATTACATTACATTACTTAGCCGCGTGTCCACCGCACATCCGTCACCCGAGCGCCGTCATCCCGGCCGCCGAAATGGCAAGTAGATCGGCGTGACTGCTACATGGGTTGTCTGTCGGCAGTTGGTACACTCTTTTGTTATGCAAATTACAAACATTTTGAGGCAGTTAGTACCAGGGATATTCCGGTTAAGGTTAACAACCGTAATGAATCGGTTGTTTAACACTTTCAATTACGGTATACCGAAACTATAGGTTACCGAAACATTTCTGTTAACATTAACCGAAATAATAAAGGTTTTTATCTTAAGGTTTAAATTGGCGCATTTTCATCATGTAGGTACTGCGTGCAAGTAGCGCGGTAGGTAATATGAGTGCGAAGGAAAATAATGTCTCACTCATCTTCTGTCGTGTTAAACCGTATTGTTTGAATTTGTGTTGTTTGTTACCTGTATTTGCGGGTTGCGGTAATGTAGTTTGCGGGTATCGCCGTGTTTTTTTAGCTAGTTACTGCCTACGATAACTACCCGCTTTTAGACAGATTCTTTCTTGCCAAAGCGGTGGCGAATGTATTATTCAGTTATTGTGAGCACCTTAGTGAGTTGTATTGAATACTACAAATTATTTATTCCATTTCAAAAAATTAGTGTTTTTTTTTAATGCATCGCAAACAGTCAAACGCCGTTCACAGACATTTTGAATACCGATAACAAAAGTACTAATTGCAGTTTTTTTAGCATTTAATTTAAGGCTGCAGTCTGCGAGCGTGGGAACTTCTGACACAACACCTACCTACATTGATAATTTCTACTCACACAAATGCATCGCTCAGTATTGAATACACACCCTGGAAACGAATAAATCTACTTTCGATGTTTCGTACAAGTTACGCATCCATACGCGTTCGTCTTTGTGGGATGTTTATAAATGTCATAGAAAATACGCAAAGTATTAGTAGCATCGTGAAGCGCTCGAGCCCGCGGCGAGTTACCGGCGCGCGGGTAGCTCGTCACGGCGGCGGCAAAGGGTCGGGTCAGAGTGTATGCTTTTTGATATCATTTTAAACTATGTATTTCTTTTTATGGAAAAATTCAAGATAATTGTCAAGCCAATGTTCTGTGTGTTATGGAAATGTGGATTTTATAGATGAAAAAACTAAGAATTAAAATCAAAGAATATTTAGTACAAACATGGAATAAAATATGTAGGTACAGATTAAAACCAATTTAACTTTTTTACTCCGAAAGATTGAAAATAAAAAATATTTATTTAGTTATTTAAAACATAAAATTTCGTAAAACCATTTTCAATCGCAATATAAGCGTGACTTATTAACCCCTTCAATATTTTCAGCTAATAATGAATTACCCTATAATATACTAGTAGTTCGCCCCGAACTGAGATCTTGCGCGCGATTTCCACAATCCTCATTGTGTATTCACGCCCTGAAGTTTTTGGATACACTTTATGTACTAGGCATAGGTGCATATTTGCCATACTGCATAGGTGCCATGCTTACGAGTACGTAACCTAATTACAAACAAATATTTTATTATCCTACTTAAGTAGGTACTTATGCCCGTGCTAAAAAAATTTGAATTTGAATTTGAATTTGAATATTTAAAAACTATCCATCCTGGAATAAAAATTAAAACCATTTTGTAATGTACAAGTATACAATAAGTTAAGATTTAGCATCCTGAGGGGAAAACTACCATCCCACTAATAATTATCTAACAAAGAAAAGAAAAGGTTGAGTATAAAGATATTATGTATTATATTGCAAACCTACCTTTACCATGTACCTATTTACAATAAATTAAAAAAAATGTAACTTCTATCTATCTCTCTGAAATAGGTAGAAAAATGTTACAATATAAATAAGTACCTACACTAGTTAGTGTTTGATAATTAATTCGTAAAAAAAATACGTAGTAAAAGTCACGTACCTAGTTCGTCGGGTTGCTGAATGCTGACGAATCGGACAAAATTTATTAGGACACAGCGTCCCAATTGACAGTTTTTATTTTCATATATTTGTTACTGTCGATTCGGACACCATTAAAAATAACTGCATTGTAAAGTCAGATAAATAACTTTTTTTTAATATCATTGATTATAAATAAATAAATAAATAAATAATGCTGGACAGTTAACAACCTTCTGAGTCGATACAAATCCTACATCGTCTTAAAAAAGTTTCCTTTAATCGTATGAAAGCTATTTTAAGTGCCTAAATTTTTTTTCTTCGTCCTGTCCTAATTTTGTTCTTAATTCGGCCATATTGCTGATTTCTTTGGCATAAACTAATTCTTTGTAGTCATTTTTGGTTAGTTAACAAACAAATTAAGCTTAGGAATGATAAAATGGCCAAAATCTATTTTTTAATCAGGTAGCTAATTTTAAGAATTTTCCACCTTACCGTCTTTGAAAGCCAATTTTAGCCAAAGTAGCCTATTAAGTACTACTTTTTTTTAATGATTATGAAAGCTGAGATTCTGGAGAATTTTTTAGACTTATTTAAAAACCATGAAATCACTTTTTAAGATTTTTAATTAAAAGTTGAAAATTTAAGTCATAACTCACCGAATGTATCATTAAAATTCAGTAGCAAAAAAAATCTCAGGAAAGTTTTCTACTTTTTTTGTAAGAATGTTTTAAGTTGTTCAAGTCGTAAATTTTCAAAAATTCGGAAAAAATTAATAACTCAAGAACTATAGAAAATCGTGGAACATACATGGGGGTGATTCGGGTACCCCAAAGGGTGTTCTATCTCTGGACTTTCGCTTGACACTTTTTGGGACACCCTGTATACATAGATAGATATATTTTTATTATACATAGAAAACACCCAGACCAACGGAACAAATTTCTGCAGATCGTACACAAATTTGTCCGTGGCGGGAATCGAACCCGCAACCTCTAGCGTCGCAGGCGAACTATCGCCCGCTATGCCACTGAGGTCGTCCATATAAATATAAAGTGTTTATTACACTGAGAGCGCTGGTGGTGTAGAGAGCGCTGGTGGTGTAGTGGTAGCACCCCTGCCTCACGATCCGTAGGTCGTGGGTTCAAACCTGGTCGTGCATCAATGAGTTTTTCCATTCGAAAAATTTATGTGCGCAATGCCAGTGCTCTTAAACGGTGAAGGAAAACATCGTGAGGAAACCGGCATACCCTAGAACCAAAAATTCGAAGGTATGTGTCATAGGTTAGTATTCTTATAAGCGGCGATGGGCTTGCAACCTGTCACGTACGGAATACTAACTACTGTGCAAAATGTGGGCATGTACCAAATGTCATGTTTGGACTTGCCTCTGACTAACCCCTTTAGATATCCTCAAAGAATTAAGTATCTAAAGATCTGAGGAGATATCTACCGAGCCCGGGGATTACAGTCGTGATCATATATATATTTTTTTTTTTTTGTTTATTACATAAATCATTGTGCCAAATGCTGTGTAAAATACTGTGATTGTTGTAGGTTAGGTTAGGTTATAATCAAATACCTAAATGATCATTATAGATCTTAGGTATACAAGATAATGAATCGACAATAAAAAAAAACAAAAGTATTAGTTGGGATACTGTGTTCCAATAAATTTTGTACGAATCGTCCGCAACTCTGTGCGTCAACCTGCTTGATGAATACAAATCAGTAGTCACAAATTAGTATCCGACACTCGCGACCCACCCTTTGCCTAGTCCTAACAGACAAAAGAGCTCGGCGTGGAACTACAAACGGACGTGCGATCACCTTGGAGACTGAGACGGTACTGAATATTTTTGACGCGCCTATTCTATTATAAAGCATATTTTGGCAGGCGCTTGCTCAATACTAAAATGTATGGCGGCGGGGAACAATTTCTGCTCAAAAAATTAACAATGTTTAGGCTCAGATTAATACTTTTTGGTTTGAATTAGTAGAAAAAATTCACGGTAACTGTGTTGTTTAACATTTTGTCTCACGATTTGTCCGAAAATATTATAAAAATAACAACGATAATTTCGTAAATACTCATAATAGAAAAGGTCGATTTCGATGTTTTTAATCAATGTTGACGATTTTTTTTCTCAAAAATTAAGAATTATTTTAGAATAATCACGTGGTGTTAGTGTAGACTCATCTATTAAGAATTCGTATTATTAATTTGTGTCCTTCTATGAAGTGATTTCTTATGTTTATTTCTAAAACCGTAAGTGCATGTTCGCGCGTTTCTTAGGGACGCGGCTCTTAACACTTTCCGCTTGCTCAGTAGTAACCATCCAGTCATCAACTAAGTCGAAAAACATTCGCATAATATCGCACGCACTCAATTTCTACAAAGTATGTACCCTAATAATGCAACAAAAAATACAGTTTAAAAAAACCGAATTATTTCGGTATACCGTTTTATTCGGTAACAGTTATTATTTCGGTTAAAACCCAATGTAAAAGGGTTATCGTTTCAATCGCTTACCGTTTCTATCGGTAACCGTTTGAAACGGTTACCGTTATGAATAGGTTTTCCGATCCCTGGTTAGTACCAGGGATATTCCGGTTAAGGTTAACCACCGTAATGAATCGGTTGTTTAACACTTTCAATTACGGTATACCGAAACTATAGGTTACCGAAACATTTCTGTTAACATTAACCGAAATAATAAAGGTTTTTATCTTAAGGTTTAAATTGGCGCATTTTCATCATGTAGGTACTGCGTGCAAGTAGCGCGGTAGGTAATATGAGTGCGAAGGAAAATAATGTCTCACTCATCTTCTGTCGTGTTAAACCGTATTGTTTGAATTTGTGTTGAGAGATGGGCGCTTACTCGCATACCCATTTTTACCTACCCATTTCGAATTAATACCGGGTAAAAATTCAATGCTTCTTTTTTTTGAGGTTCAACTAATTATATATGCTTTAACTTGTTAGTTTTTATTCCTGTTTGTTTTTTGGGGCTAGATGGTGCTGTGTAAAAATGTCCGCCACTATTTATTTATTATTTTATTTGTTTTTTTTAGTGTTTCGATGTTCTCTGGTGTAAAATAATGTAATTATCAGTATAATTTGGTTGGATTATATTTATTTAAGTATTATATTTATTGATTTCGTTATGCTGTGCAATTATTATATATATATATATATCATATATATGGTTTTTTAGATTGTTTATAATGACATAGTGCGTATACTTATATATTTTTAATCTTTCTGAAAATAAAAAAAGCCTTTAAGTATGTAAAAACATAAAAACGACAGATTACAATATACAGGCTTTTGTTATTTTTAGAACAATTATATAATAAAAAAATATAAAAGTGTATTATGTACTATGTCTTTTAAAAAAATACTCGGCTTATTTTGAATTAAGTACGGTGTAAGTTTACATGACTGAAAAGATAATTAATGTTCTATTTACACAATATACACTCGCGGGCTTTAAACGGGAATCGCTTCATCAAGACAATTTTTTACAATTTCTGGCCAATGAACTAGGGATTGTGGTAAGTATATCATTTTTTTTTAGCTATCAAAATCTTTGTCGTAGGACGTGCCTTGCCTACATAGTGTTGACCGACGACGGTTCATATTCTGGTTATGTCCGAGAACAGGACTCGACTCCATTGCTCCATATAATCAAGTGATCGCGAGCAAACTGAAGCCGGACTTGTAGGTGGACTGGAGACAATTTAGTTCCCATGGCTGGTCTTTTTGGGGTTAATAATTTCACTTCTTTGTGTTTTCGTCTGACTGTCCACTCGCTCACAGCTCTCCCTCTAACTTCTCTTAGCTGCTATTGGACGTCGACGCCGGTCAGGTGTCTTTTTCGGAGTGAAGTGGTGACAATAAATCGACCATCTCTTGGCGTATTGCATAGCCATCGTCCAGATTCTGGTCTCCGGACTAAATTCCTGATCTCCCTGAATCTCTTGTCCACCTTGGAGACACTGGACTGGCTTGGGTGAAGCTGTCGAGCGATACTAAGCTGAGACAACCCATGCTGAATTAGGCTGACGATTAGAGCGGCTTCTGTGGTTGTGGTTTCCATTTTTCTTAAGTTCAACTATTCCCAGTAAAGTAAAACATTGGACTGATGACCAATTTTCATAAAAGCTCACTATTTATAGGATTTCAGGACTTCCAAACAGTTGGTGATTTGTTTAATTAAAAAATTGTTTTTTTTCTTTTTACGTTCCATGATACAAGGTGAATGCTTATTGGTTATGATATTCAAAATTTTCCTCCTCCTTGCGTCGTGTTCCTCAATGCTGAGGGTCGTGACCTCCCTTCTGCATCACCTTCTCTTTAATAATTATCCTCCATCTGTTTCTGTCTTCGGCGATGTGGAGGGCGTTGGTTGTGAACCGAAATATCAAGCGCGGTTCGGATCTGGTCGGACCAATGTAATGGACTGCGTCCACGAGGCCTTTTCCCGTCTACTTTGCCGATCACAAAGAGCTTTTCGAGGTTGTCACCGTCTTTTCTTGCAATGTGACCGAAATATTCGAGAACTCTGCGCAGACACTCAGTGGACGGACAGTCGCGAGGAGATATTGAGTTCTCGCAATATAGAGACGTTAGTCCGAAATGCTGTCCAAGGGATACGGAGCATCCTTCTCCAACACCACATCTCAAAAGCGTCAATGCGTTTGCGGTCTGCAGCTTCCAGAGTCCAAGTCTCAGCGCCATACGAAAAGATCGAGAAGACTAGAGTCCGTACAAGTCTAATAATAATAAATAATGATAATTGTCCACTGTTTCTAGGTCCAAATCGCCAGTGAGTTCTAACTTTCCAGATCTGTCTACCACCATAACTTTAGTTTTGGACCTGTTTATGCAAAGTCCCATCTTCTCGCTAATTCGCTCCATTCGGTTTAGAAGAGTAATCATCCCCGACTCATTTGCTGCAAGAAGAGTAGTGTCATCAGCGTAGCGCAGGTTGGTGATTTTTACACCACCAACTGTGATACCTCCCTCTCAATTCTCGCAAGTCTGTCTCATTATCTACTCTCCATAGGCGTTGAACAGAATGGGCGATAAAATGCAACCTTGGCGTAGGTACTCCTGGTGAAATTTAAAGGGTTTAGAAGTCACTTTATCAACTCTTACGACACCCTGGCTTAAGTTATACAAGGTGCGAAGTAGAGCGATAAGATGCATTGGTACTCCAAGTTTTTGTAGGACCTTCCATAAACAACCCCAGTTGACACAGTCGAAAGCTTTGCTGTAGTCGACGAAACACATCACTGGCAAATCAAACTCGTATGCCTTCTCAACGCCCTTGCCCTTCATGAAACCGGCTTGCTCCTGCGGGATTTGCCAATCCAGGTATCCAGGATGCGATTGTTGATAATATGGAGCGAGATTTTGCTGGCGTGTGAGATGAGGGACAAGGTTTGATAATTGCCGCAGCTCTTAGTTGACCATTTCTTGTGCAGCGGTAGAATTACGGACTCCGTCCAGTCTTGCAGCCAATTACCGTTTTGCCAGATGTGTGAGCAGATATTGTGTAGTGTCGTCACACCCAAGTCACCCATAGCTTTAAGCACCTCTGCTGTTATTTGGTCGCTTCCTGGCGCCTTCTCTTTCTTGAGAGACTATAGAGCAGTAGCTATTTCGGAACGAAGAATCATGGGTTCCAGTTCTAGCTCCTTCCAGTTCGGTTAAAAAAGGGATCAGTATATAACTGCTCACAGTAGGCACGCCATCTCTCGGCTAGAATTTAATAGCTAATAAAATATTCTTTCAAATGATATACGACAATCATTGTTCATTGGACAGAAATTGTACAAAATTGTCTTAATGAAGCGATTCCAGTTTAAAGCCCGCGTGTGTATGTTTTCTAAATGACTTTTATGTTGGTTTTATTTGATAAAAACATCTTTTACTCATAGTTTAGGTTTTGCTATATAATATTAAGGCTGCCCTACTTACTACGTATTTTTAAAAGTAATTAGGTTTTTTATTTTCATTGAAAAATATACGTTGAATTTTTACCCGGTATAAATAAAAAATACCCGGTATAAATGGGTATTTTTTAATTTTTACCTATTTTACCCTTTCCTTCCTATTTATCCCTCCGGAATTTTTGCCCACCCGCCCATCTCTTTGTTACCTGTATTTGCGGGTTGCGGTAATGTAGTTTGCGGGTATCGCCGTGTTGTTTTTACGCTAACTACCCGCATTTAGACAGATTATTTCTTGCCAAAGCGGTGGCGAATGTATTATTCAGTTATTGTGAGTCAGTTGTATTGAATACTACAAATTATTTATTCCATTGCTAAAATTGTTTTGAAAATTTAAATTAGACGATAATGTAAAAAAATGGTTACCCCTTTCCGTCGGTGACTGTACCTATTTTATTTTAGTATAACATTTACCTTCTGTAATACGTTCCGTCCGACACACTTCAAGCAAAATTTATCCATTTGTTTTATTACTATAACTACTAAAACAGTCTGGTTTGCTAATAATGTATGTAGGTAGGAGGTAGGTGTAGTTACCTACTTAAATACTAGTAATTAGTATAGTAGTTGAGTTACTACTCACTAGTAGTAGTAGTAGGTACTAATATACCTAGTAGTACTACTGTACTACTAGGTATTATTATACCCTCTTGTTGGTGAGCGTACCAACTGTATTTTTGCCTAGCGGTGATGACTGACCTGCCTAACCCTACCACTGGGTGATTTTGTGTATATTTTAAATGAAATGCGTTTTGGTTCACAGTAGCGAGTATAATAATGGCGTCTAGTGCGTTTTACAAGATTCGAGGTAGGGGGAAAGGGAACAATTTTTAAATTAACCAATACGAGCGCGGTGCGCGGCACGTTCGATAACTAATATAACATTTTTAATTATTGTCGTAAGCGTGAACATGCCGCCGGCCTTGAAAGTAGCAGCTTTCAACGTTCTTCAGGTATCGTAGACTCTTCTTGCGCTTCTTGAACGAGAGGGCAGATCTTCGCGTAGCTCCGCCGGATAACGCCTGAAGCCGTCTGTATGTCAGCTACTCGTGCGATGCCATCCTTTCCCGGTATGGTTGCAAGTACTCGACCCATATGCCACTTTAGCGGTGGTAGATTGTCATCTTTGATTAAGACGAGTGAGTTGGTCTTTAGATCCATCGTCTTCTCGGTCCATTTGTTCCGTACCTGCAACTCAGAGACATATTCTTTGGACCAGCGGGTCCAAAAATGTTGGCGAATTTGTTCCACTCGTTGGTAACGATTCAGTCGATGCGTGGGTGTGTCGTTGAGGTCGTCGCTGGCTGGCGCAGTTAGCGGTCGACCAACCAAAAAGTGACCAGGAGTGAGAGGGGAATAGTCTTTAGGATCTGGAGAAAGAGGAGAAAGTGGTCGGGAATTTAAAACAGCTTCTATCTGTGACAACACTGTGTAAAACTCTTCAAAGGTAAGGCGAGCGTTTCCTGCCACACGGCGTAGATGATGTTTACAAGATTTAACTCCTGCCTCCCACAGACCACCAAAATGCGGAGAATACGGGGGAATGAATTTAAATTTAATATTTTGACTAGTTGCGTATTCAATAATAGACGTACTACATCTCTGTAAAAACTTGGTAAAATCGTTCATTAATCCTACAAAGTTACGACCATTATCTGAAAATATTTCTATTGGTTTAGAACGGCGTGAAATGAATCTATTCAAGGCTAAAAGATATGCCTCAGTAGTGAGGTCACTGACCAATTCCAGATGTATAGCGCGCGTTACAAAACATACAAACAAACAAATGTAGGCTTTTGAAGTTTTAGCTCCCCTACCTTTGCGATTAAGTACGAGAACCGGCCCACAGTAATCCACTCCGCATCGATTAAATGGAAAACTGGGAGTTACTCTTTCTTTAGGTAAGTTACCCATGAATGGCGTAAGGACTTTACCCTTCATACGCGTACACCTAACGCATGCATTTACTGTATACCTAGCTAGGTTTCTACCACCCAGAGGCCACCACATTTCGCGCAAATTACAAAGTAAAGCTTGGCCTCCAGCGTGGAGAAGTCGCAAGTGTTCATACCTAAACAACAATACAGTAAAATAATGTTTACTTGACAATATTATGGGGTGCATTTTATTATAACTAAACTCGTCGGAGTTTCCTAAGCGTCCACCTACGCGCATTAATTTATTTTTATCTAAAAATAAATCTAATTTTGTTAAATTATTTTTACTGTTAATACTTGCGCCACTACTTAACAATTTGTATTCAATTGGATAACTTTCCATTTGAGACCATCGAATTAGAGTTTTTTCTGATTTATCTAACTCATCTACAGAAAGTACACCCGTGCGTCTGTCCGTTTTATTGCGAATATTGTGTATGAAACGCAAAATAAATGCGACTGCGCGCTTCATACGATTGTATTGCGAAAACCTATTGAACAAAAGTTTTTAATTTACTTGGTGCCATTCGTAACCAACCTAAAACGATAGTTGAGTCAGTCCAACAAACGATACTGCTAAACTTGCAAGTTAATGAACTACGTACCTTATCAAGTAACTTAGCACCGAGCAGGGCACCGCATAGTTCAAGCCGCGGGATACTAATAGGCTTAAGCGGCGCGACCTTGGCCTTAGAAGTAAGTAATCGTATTGATATTGTTTGGTCATCATTAACTGTGCGCACATAAATGCAAGTACCGTAAGCCGTCTGCGATGCGTCACAAAAAACATGCAGTTCTAAATAACTAGGTTGGCTACCTATAGCGTGCCGAGGAATGCGAATAGTATTGAGCTTAAGTAGGGAGATAACAAACCGGTTCCATGTTTGCGCGACACTGCATGGAACTGTATCATCCCAACCTATTTTGAGAAGCCATAATTGTTGCAATAATACCTTTGCTATAATTATCGTAGGGCTAAGCAGACCGAGAGGGTCAAAGATTAGTGAAATATTTGACAAGATAGACCTTTTAGTGACGGGCTTATCGTCATTTTGAAATTGCGTACTGAAATAAAATGCGTCACTCGAATTATTCCAACCTAAACCTAACGTTTTTGAACTAACATTTTCGTTAAGTTTAATTTCCTTCGACTGGTTAGACAAATCATCATCATCATCATTTTTAGGTTGAAAATTATACATCCACTTTTGAAGTGGGAAACAACCTGACTGTAGCGTGTCCCTGATGTCATCGCACAATTTCAATAAGCTAGCCTTGTCACTACCTCCCGTTAAAAGGTCATCCACGTAAAAATCATCCCGTATGACCCTTTGGACGTCAGGGTTGGATGATTCTATGCCTAATTGTTTCAGGCACCTCACGCTTAAGAATGGCGCAGAAGCAGTACCGTATGTGACGGTATTCAATTGATAAATACCTAACGGTTTTGAAGGATCGTCGCGCCACAGAATCATTTGCAAATTACGTTGGTCCTTTTCTACTAAGCAATTTCTAAACATTTTTGTAACGTCTGCGCATACGACGAACTTATGTTGCCTAAACCGTAAGAGAATAGAAATTAGGTCTCCCTGTATTGGCGGGCCAACTAATTGCAAATCATTGAGCGACTTTCCTGAGGAAGACGGAGCACTGGCATCAAAAACCACACGTAGTTTTGTCGTAGTGCTCTGCTCCCGGTAAACGCCGTGATGCGGCATAAAATAGCACGGCTTATCGTACGAACTTATTGGGCTCATATGACCTAAGCTTTCGTACTCTTTCATGAAATTTGCGTATAATAATTTATAATCAGGTGAGCGTTCTAAACGTTTTTCTAGCGCGTTAAAACGTCGCTCAGCTTGATCATATGAATCGCCCAATAAGTTAGGTGACTGTTTGAAAGGAATGCGCACAGAGAACCTACCTACACTATCGCGTGTTGTTGTGCATAGGAAATGTTGTTCACAAGTGCGTTCCTCCTCAGTCTGCGTATCCTTAACCGATTGAAGCTCTTCGATCTCCCAAAAGGAGCGTAATTGCGTGTCTATCGAACTACTGAAATTACAATTAATGCGTGTTATATTTCGAGTTCGATTTAAAATAGGGCCGGAAATAATCCACCCTAGCTTTGTGTTTTGCAAATGAGGGCCACTGGGAAGTCTAAATTTGCCTTCTTCCAAGAGGTCCCAAAATCTATCTGCACCGATTAATATATCTATTTCCTGAGTGTCTAGAAAATGCGGATCTGCCAACATTATGTGCTCAGGAATACAGAGCTGCGTGCTCCTTATTTGACATAAGGCCGGTATAGTAGACGTTATTTTATCTAACACAAAACAATCTATGCGCGTAATAAATGTTTTGTCTACATGCGATTTAATTTCAATGCTACAGGTTTCCAAACACTGCATCACCGAATCTCCTACACCTCTAACTTCGTAAGTGGACTGTAATAATTGCGCGTCAATTAATTTGCAAAATGATTTTGAAATAAAGCACCGCTGGCTTCCATTGTCAAGCAGCGCGCGCGCCTTGCGATAAGCGCCGCCGTGCGAATCAGCCACCTCAACTACAGCTGTTGACAATAAAACCGTGTGCATACCTGTAGATGTATTGCGTGTATGCATGTGTGCCTTGTTTACGTGAATCGGAAGTATCTCTGCGCTGCCGCTGGGCTTGTCGGCTACGGTACTTGAATGAAATGTAACTGAGTTAGTGTTATCGTTATGAATTAATGTATTATGTTTTTGGTTACATTTCCTACAAGGCCCATATTTACATGTGTCAGACGCATGCCCTGAGCGCAAGCAATTCTCGCAAAGTTTGTGATCGCGTACTAACTTTAACTTTGACTCTAAGTCACAATCAAGAAAATTTTGACAAGAATAAATCGGGTGCAATGCGTTGCATTTTACGCAAGGCTTATAAAAGCGAGACGGACGGTCTTGTTGTGGCTTATTAGTTGAAACATTGCAGTGTGATGTGTTATGTTTTGTATGTTTTTTGTTGTCATGTTGTAAATGATGTTCTTTGCTGTGTGAAAGTTGCAATGTTTCAAGCATATCCGCCCTATCCTTCAAAAACCCGAGCAAATCAGTCAATTTAATTATTTGCTTAGAATTGCTATCGCTCGCTAACAAGGTGCATTTATGAGTTTCCCATTCACGTTCTGTCGTCTTGTCTAATTTAGACACAATAATGTAGTTTATAAGTGTATCCCAGTTATCAGTGGGTTCACCTAAAATCTTCAGTGCGCGTAAATTCTTTAGTATTGTGTCAATAAGCTTCCTAATACAAGCAGACGATTCTTTAGGCAACGCATTCATGGTAAACAACGCCTTGACGTGATTATGTACCAAAAGCCTACTGTTATTATACCTATTCAGTAACATTTCCCATGCGACGGGATAGTTATCTGAGGAGAACTCTAGTGACTCTAAGACCAACATGGCACTACCTTTCAACGACGACTTCAAGTAATGAAATTTCTGTATGCTACTTATTTGTTTCGAATTGTGAACTAAAGATAAAAACGTGTCCCTAAACTCCAGCCAGTGCTCGTACGAACCGTCAAAGGAAGGCATGGAAATAGTGGGCAATTTTACTAATTGCGATTTTTCACTACAACAAGAAGTATTTGGACGGTCAGTAACCTCATCTCCGGGTAGCATAGATAACAAGGACTCTGCAAGGGCCATTGTGCTATAGTAGGAATTCTCAAACGATTCTCTGTTATCTAGTTGATCTGGTATTTCACTATCGTAAACATTTTCTTCTATTTTATTTTGAACGTCATTGAACTCCGTAAATAAACTACTTGCGCCTTTTATACGTAATTTTAAATCTATGCGATCTCGAGACGAAGAAGCAATATTATCTGTATCTTGTAATGATTGTAAATAATTTGAAAACTTAGTTAATCTGCCCTTCACAATGCCACGTTTCCTAACCAACTCGCGGACCAAATCAGGATTATTAGAATGAATATTAGGCGATTTATTACCAGAATTAGGTTCTTGATTTAATTTTGCGACATTTACATCCAATGTAAGGGGGGATTTAGAACGATCTGTAGACATTTTGGTGGTCAGTGAAACACAAAAGTACTTACGATTTGAAAGCTCGTATGGCGTAGCGTATGGCAGGAAAACACGCCAGAAGTGTTAGCAACGTCACCAGCTCTTGTCTTGGCTGGTTTGTTCACCACAAACACTTCACGTTAAATACTGAAATCAGGTTAAACACAGGTATCACAAAGAGATCAGGGAGGTGATTGGGAACAAAGGATGGTTGGCCCCACCAGATTGCGTGAGTTTGATGAAATGCCAATCCGACTCCAGTTCCAATGTGCGCTTAGCCTCCAGGTATCTTTGATCCAGGTATTTCGCTGCGTGCGTGCGTATTGCGTCGTTCTCCAGCGGGAAGGTTATGGCAGCCGCGTGCCGCCGCGTGCTCGGATTCCACAGGATGCTGATTCCGCTTATTTGGCTCGAAGGTCCAGATGTTGGTGAGCGTACCAACTGTATTTTTGCCTAGCGGTGATGACTGACCTGCCTAACCCTACCACTGGGTGATTTTGTGTATATTTTAAATGAAATGCGTTTTGGTTCACAGTAGCGAGTATAATAATGGCGTCTAGTGCGTTTTACAAGATTCGAGGTAGGGGGAAAGGGAACAATTTTTAAATTAACCAATACGAGCGCGGTGCGCGGCACGTTCGATAACTAATTATAGTAACATTTTTAATTATTGTCGTAAGCGTGAACACTCTATTACTATTATAAAAGAAAATCACATACCATATTTAAAAAATATTAAAGTCGCACTCACACTGCATTAATTTAACACTTTCCGCTTGCTCAGTAGTATCCCTCCAGTCATCAACTAAGTCGAAAAACATTCGCATACCTAATATCGCACGCACTCAATTTCTACAAAGTATTTGTACCCTAATAATGCAACAAAAAATACAGTTTAAAAAAACCGAATTATTTCGGTATACCGTTTTATTCGGTAACAGTTATTATTTCGATTAAAACCCAATGTAAAAGGGTTATCGTTTCAATCGTTTACCGTTTCTATCGGTAACCGTTTGAAACGGTTACCGTTATGAATAGGTTTTCCGATCCCTGGTTAGTACACTGGCTACCTGGACAGTCGGAGTAAAAAGTGTTTTATATGCGAAATAAACTAGTATTGACAAAAAATAACAGGATAATATTTATTACGATAAGTATTACAAAGGTTTTTTTGGGGCTAAGTATTAAAATTTATGTAGTTCTCTTGTGAAACACAGTAAAAACACTCGTTCGACAATCTATACAGTAAATAGCAAAATGAATACAAATTATACACAACTTCTGTTATAAATAGTGTAACTAACACGACTTTGTTTTATATTATATAGATTTAATTTTTTGATAGTAAGCCAGTGCTTTACCATTAATCTTAAATCAGAAATTTTAATTTGTCGATAGGTACCAGGATAGCAGAAACGATGGAGAGGTATTTCACTGTAGATCCACAGAGTCGAAAGATCACGAGTCGCGAAAACCTCTCCATGGTTTATGCATTCCTGGTACTTGGAAATATGTACTCAAGTGTAGGATAGTGGTTTACATTGTAAATTGTGTAAGTAGTGTTATGGTCAGGAATTTAGTTTCGTGATATTTATAATAACAAAAAAAATGATTCATTATTCATATTTTTTTGAGTAGGATTACAGAGATATAGATTGCGTGGGCGCCGGCTTTAAACTGACCAAAAACTCACCTTGTATATAAATAATTAAGTATCTTGCTTACAAGATTTACTGTTTAAATCTTGTGCTGATCCCACTCACTGGGATAAGGGAAGGAAAATTATGATGATGATTATTGTTGTTTGTATTAAAAACACGTAACACTTTTGCCAAGAACTGTATATTTTTCTGTGCCAATTTCAACCTTAAAGAAGGAGTGTACAAACTGACCGTCAATGTATGGAATATCAAAATAAATTTTTTTAGGGTCGAGTGCACGAAACGCCGACAACCCGCTACATCGTCGCCCGAGATTTTGACGGGCCGATGTGCCGGCAAAACAAAACACTTCTGAACTTGAATGAACTTGTCCACACACTGCCGTCACCGTCATCGTCGCACCGTACACGAGCTCAGTTATTATTTTGTTTGTAATCAATCGGAAATCGGTTGTGGTGGACAAACGATCGCCGTTACGTCATATTAAACTCGGTCCGAAATAATCTCATTCTCGGTGACGTGACGGTGACGGCGGCTATGGACAAACGCCCTTACAGTCGCTGACAGTGTAAAATATTTTTCACGATTACCTACCCATTGAATGTTACAAATAATTTTAAAGAGCAGGTATGCTGACATTAAAACTATGATAATTTAATAGTCAAACAAACTTACCCCTGTAAGTGATGTTCGACTGGAATTACGCATAGTGTTGTCTCGTCTGAAGATTTTTACTCTGTAGTCCGGTCCTTTTCACTCAGAAGCGCTTACATCTTTTAAATTAATGCGAAACGAAACGTCCCGCTCAATGCCGCCACCATCTGGAACTTACTTCATTCCGTTTACAGAACAGGAGCTTTTTGACTTTACTAGGGTACTTGCATCTAATAATTAGATGACTGGGTCGGGAGGGACTCTTCTTCAGACGAGACAACACTATGCGTAATTCCAGTCGAACATCACTTACAGGGGTAAGTTTGTTTGACTATTAAATTACGCTACGTTGTTGTCTCGTCTGAAGATTTTTACTCTGTAGATGTTAAAAGCCTAGTGTAAAATCAAAAAACCTAGGTATGTTATAATCAATTTTAATTATTATAAACTCTAAAACATTAGGTAGGTCGGTAGGTTTGTATACCTACCTAATCATTAAAAAACAAACAAAAAACAGCTTCTAATATAACTTAACTTCTAAACACTAAGAATAACTTTACATCAAAAGTACCTAATGTAGGTACTTACAAGATGAAACACTATAAAAGTTATATCTGAATCTTATCTTAATCTAATTAGGAACTATTAAACACAACACTAGCAAAGTGTTCATTATCAATAATAGGTCTGTTATAATATCTAGTGAAGGAGGAAGACTCACCAGCCCAACCAGCCGTTCTGCGGATGTCGTCTATGCTAACCCCTCTTGCGGAAAATGCTGTTATATCTATTCTGCTGTCCTGTATAGTTTTCTTAATCCAACGGCTGATTGTACTGGCTGAAACTTGTTTGTAAGATTTCCCTAAAGATATAAACAAGTAATTAGTAGACCTTATATTTTTTGTTAACTCTATATAGTTAATCACAGCTCTATCAGGGCATATATCTATTTTTTCATTAAAAAATGGTAGAGTCAATGGTAGAAATTAACACAAGTGTTTTTAATCTCTATGTTGTTTACTTCCAACAATGAATTTGTTTGAGCCCTGTGGCCAATGCGAGTAACATTACAGTCTTTCTTGTGTTTATTTTTAAGTTATGTTTTTCTTTATAATTTTTCTCAATTAAATTAAGTACATTTGATACATCCCATGTGTTATTATATTTAGGTGCAGAAAGGCTTCAATTTAAAAAATCCTATAGATAATCTTTTAATTTTTTCATTAGGTATTTCCCAAATTGGGTATGATAAGAGACATGCTGAGCGCAGGGAGTTTAAACTACCATAAGATTGACCTTCATGAAATTTACTTGTTAAATAAATAATAATGTCAGAAACATTGGGTTTTGTTATGGATATCCCTACAGATTGACAATGCTTGGCCCACCCAATTATACAGGGTAAATATTGTTTTAAAGTATTACTTGAAATAGATGAAAGCATGATCTCTGTAGCTTGATCATTAATTCAAGTGCTTAGGAAGGCTTGCCTGATAATATTCCTGCCATTAATGATAGGTTCTGGTGAAGCAGGTGCAGCATTCTGCAATTGTGTAAAGTAGATCTATACTTGGTTCAAAAATTATAGGATCATAGGTTAAGAGTTTTTTATATATAGGAAACCATGAACCCATGAAACCATGAGAAAAAATTTTACCAATTTATAGTGAATGCATCTACCGCCCATGCAGATGGGTCTGGGTGCCAGACTGTATAAAGCTTGCATTTAGTATTGGTCCTCCTAGACGCAAAAAGATCTATTGATGGTTGACCAAAAAACTGCCATTGTGACACAATGTGAGTAAAACATTTCTTCCCTAATGCCCATTCTGTATGTACTAACTCTTTCTTAGATTCATAATTTGCTATCACATTATCTTTTGTATTATAATATACCTAAGTGGCAAATAACCGTACATTTCTATTCTCGCACCACTTTCATATCTGTTTTGCTATATTATGTATTGTACCCCTCGTTGTCTATTTATATATGAAATAGCTGTTGTGTTATCAATGTGTAACAGTATAGAAGTTTTAATATTTCTTGCCCATCATTGCATATCTTCTTTACATTGATTATTTAACAAGGTGTGGTGACTATAATTATCATTATTATGTTTTAGAGCTAAGTATTTTAATCTTTCAAGATTTTTGGTATAAAGAAAAAATAGATACCATACTTTATTGCAGTGCACACCGATATTAATGTACTTATAGTTTGATCTAAAAACCTTATTTGGACTCAGTTTTTATCTAACAATTAAATAATCAACTTATATCATTTCTGTCTTTTTTCTTCTGGAATAATTATAGTCATTTCTATAGAGTTAAATATAAAGCTTAAAAATGCACATGTTTGTGCTGGTACAAGATTGCATTTTTCTTTGTTTATTAAAAACCCTAAAAATGAAAGTAATTTAATAGTTGCATTCATGATTTCTTTGCAAGCAGAAAATGAGTTACCTAAGCAGAGAAAATCATCGAGGTACAATGCAGATATGAAACCCTTATTTCTCAAGTGAGCTACCACAGGTTTCATAATTTTGGTGCTGTACATAAGCCAAAGGCTAAAACATTAAACCAATAGTATTTTCCTTCAAAATAGAATTTTAGGTATTTTTTACTATCTTGGTGAATATTTATCATGTAATATGCTGATTTCTAATCTTATCTGGCAAAGTTCAGGATTGGAGAAATTGTTATTCTCCAGAACAGATGATTGATAAGGTATACTGTGCAAGGGTATTTTATAACCTTTCACCCATTCCAGAATGGTAGAATCATCAGTTATGAGTTTTCAGTTACAATAAAAATGTTGTAATCTGCCTACCTCACTATCACCTGAAGTTGTGATTTGGTTGCCGCTCCTTTGGCCTCTCGTCCTTCTTCTTTGTCTGCAACTTTCCACCATAAGTTTGCCCCCCTGCCACCACTGGTTTTTGTGTTCCCACATTTTGACGAGGAGGGCCCCACCAGTTTAAAGCCCTTGGACTGCCTTTTGTTACAGTATCAGTGTTCCGAGTTCCAGCAATGTTTTTCTTTTGAGGAACTTTTAAATCTTGAACTGACTTTTGAACAGTCTTTGCAGTTTTGATCATTTCAGAAAGGTCTTTTCCAAATAGGTATTCCTCTGGTTTTGTCTGCAGTAGAGACTCTTTCATATCCTGATTGATGCAAAAAAGTATCAGCGATCTTCGACTTTTAGAATCTAGATGAAAAGTATCACATAGTAATCGAGAAGCTTGGCTGATCTTATCCAAAATTTCTTTGATATCAGCTCCATTGATACAGCCTTGAATAGCCAGGCCCAGGCATGACAGAACAGTTGAAATCTGTTTTTGTCTGCTTTCTATAATTTGATCTCGCTTTTTAGCGGAGTCAGGTAAAGCCGCTTTGACCTCCAGATTCAACTTTGGAGCACATAATTCAGGAAAATTCTCAAAAGGTAGATTACTTTTACCAATATTTTCTTTTTCTTCCTTTTGAAGTCCATTAGCAATCACTTCAGTCCAACGACTGGCAATTTCTTTGTGCAAAATTGATCCTTTTTGCTGCGTTTGCACGGATCCCAGTATATTTAATATAGATTCATCTAAGATGGGAGCATCATCATCTTCCAGGATCTCTGTTGGAGAACAATCTCTAGTTGGAGAATCCATCAATATGGAAACCAGAGGAGGAGAAAGATGTTCTTCTTCAACATCAACTTCACATTCACTTTCTGTAAAAAACAGATTGAACTTAGCACTGGGTATATTTTGTACAGAAAAGGATCACGTTCGCCCCCACAGGACGGCCCTAGACCAATGTGTACGTAGGTACTTGTGTAAAACCCAGCCTACTCAGTAGGTATTGAAAACTTTCGGTGTAGAACCCCACAGGCCTGCCGATGAAAGTTTTATAATTGATCACGTTCGCCCCCGAAGGACGGCCCTAGATCATAGTGGTAGGTACCTAGGTAGGTAGGTACCTACATAGCAAGGTAGGTAATTTGGACAAATAAGTCTGACTTTAGATGCAGAACCCAAAAGGTTTGCCAGTAAAAGTCATGATCGATCACGTACGCCCCCGAAGGACGGCCCTAGATCATTATTGTCCTGCCAATTACTATCAAAAACTGAATTTTCAGACTCTGAAAATGCGGTAATTTGAAATGGCGTCCTCACCTTCATCATCCGATACAAGTTTTTGTATCTTTTTCTCCAATTTCTTTAATTTCTTCAGTAATTGATCTTTTTCTTTGTGTTTTCTTTTCATATTATTCATTTTTCAGTTGAATAATCCGAATTAATACCAAGAAACACACTAGAAATAAAAAATTTAAACTTTTTTTGTGACGCTTGTTGCGAGTACAAAAAACCGAATGAAGTAAGTTCCAGATGGTGGCGGCATTGAGCGGGACGTTTCGTTTCGCATTAATTTAAAAATGTAAGCGCTTCTGAGTGGAAAGGACCGGACTACAGAGTAAAAATCTTCAGACGAGACAACAACGTAGCGTAATGCACACGTATGAGCATGTTGAGGTGATTGCAAGTTTCCGTTTGTATCATTGCAGCTTGTGAAGATAGAGCCTTAGTTATCATATGGCAATTAATTCAGAGCACAAGGCGTGACACATGACACTAGGCACGTTTACCTATATAATGGTAATTAAGTTATTAGAAACAGGCATCAAACATCATCCTATCGATTTCGGTATCAAACAAGCTCCCACCTACCAATTTTGAATTGTAAAGAAATCACCTTTACTTGCCCAACAAAATATCATTATTAAACACATTAAAGTATTTAAAAGCTTCTAAGTTCATCATAAGTATAACATCTGAAATTTAAGTAAGAAGTAACCAAGTTTTCGAGACATGAGCTAGAACATCAATTTTTATTACCCACATGGCTTTGCACATGTCATTAGACACGTGACGATATGCTCTACTGTTTACATAATATAATCAGCATGTCAATAAGTTAGCTATTAATCCGTTTTTTCGTTCTTTGTTCCGTTTTATTATTATGTAGGTACCTGGGTGACCGAGCTTTGCTCGTTTTTTTGGGGTAAACGACGTTTTCTAAAAATGAAACCTAGCTAGATCGATTTATCGCCCCCGAAACCCCCTGCACACTAAATTTCATGAAAATCACTGGAGCCGTTTCCGAGATTCCGATTATATATATATATACAAGAATTGCTCGTTTAAAGGTATAAGATAAATTGATCCTTTTTGAGCCTAGTAAGTAGAGATTGAGTGTATGCTTCAAATTAAAACTTGCGCCATTTTTTACCATTCATATTAGTGTAACAGCTAAGTGGCTTACTTTACTTAGGTATCTAAAAAAACAACAAGTACCATAAATAAACACCGTTCACAAAATACCGTTATATTATCTAAAACAACGAGTAAAATCTTTTTTACTGGTCAAACTAAGGAGCAAAATGCTGGATTAATTTTATTATTATATTTCAAATGAAATGATACATATTGAAGTAAGTAAAGCAAGTAAAATGAAGGCATAATGTGGGATGTTTCGCAATAACAGCCTTGGCTGGGGCAGGAGCGTGACTCACGAGTCGCTTGATCCTATACATACATACCTACTCGTCTAACTTACTTACCTATTTACTTCAAATTTAAAAACAAAAAAAAGTAATCTGTACTTGAAAAAATATTTTAACAAATCTTTCCCACGTAAAATCATCATCATCTTTCTGCCCTTATCCCACGTAAAATAAATAATAATAATAAATCAAAAAATGTATGTAAATACTCTAATGAAATAGCCAGCCGACTAGGACATAAGTAATTTCAAAGCTTTTATAATCACACAAAAGAACAAATTGAACGAATAGTGTTTAATATTGCATCGTCATCTTCATATTGTACTATTAGTAGGTATTCAAAACGATACGCTGACATTTTACCATTCTTTCGGTTTCTGCAAGTATGGCGACACCATATTATTTCTTTGCTAATACTCAGTTGTGGATAATAACGTTGAAAATATATTATTCAATCAAAGAGAAAAAAACAGTCAACGGTGTTAATAATATGCAACATTCACTAAAACCAGACTAAATTTGTCGGCATCAACAATTTTGACGACTTTTAATAACAGATTAAAATAAGATAGACTGCCATAATTTTACCGCTGTTAAGCAACGTTAAGTTTATTCGTTTTATAGAGTGCTGCCCAGAATAAAAAAGCTATTCAGGCAAATATATAAGTAATAGGTACTTATTTTATTTTGTAACAGTACCTAAACTTTACTGAAATGTGGAATGTTCGTTACTTCACAATTATACGATTTTCGAACTGAAGCCTGAAGCAAAGAAGTTGTGAGGACCTTATCAAATAGGTACGTAACATGTGCCATGTTCGTTATTTACTTTCAGGAAAACTAAAGTAAGAATTCAAACTAAAGCTTTTATTTTCGAAAATAAATTTTGCTTTGCAGTGTTTCATAAACATTAATCTAAAAAATTAATTCATAGAGGAAATACATAGGTAGGTATACGTTGACCTTGCTTCAGCAGGAAACAAAGTGATTCTTATTTATATACTTCTAATACTACCGTCTTGTCGGATGCCTATTAGATATTAGGTATAATAATACCAAATAGAAAGGTCAGCGAGTCGATAATTCTATTTCCGACATGATCATTCTAGTGCTTGTTTAACTAATTGTTTCTTTTTGATATGTAATAATGATCGAAAAGTATCCGGCGGTCATTATGACCCAACTCTTTTACATAAGTACACAGTTTTATTTTACAATTTACAGGATGCGTAGTTATTTTATTATATAAAACACTTGCGTTACTGACTGATTGACCTATCTAAATTTTAAAAGTAGGTTCCTTTGTGGATTTAGAGGTGCACTTAGTAAGGAATCCCTAAAACTAAACCTCTAAGGGGTGCAGCGAGAGGATGATGTTTGTATAAAAAAACATTACGTAATAAAGTTGCGAGGAGTGCTATTAGTTTATATTTTTTTAACCTATAGGATAAAAAAATATAAACTATGATGTCAGTAGGACTGACGTCATCTCTACCGGCAACTTTGTTTCTGTTATCATCCTAGTAAAACCCTTGTTCGTGTCATTCCCTCATAAAAAGTTAGACTTTGTTGCAGAATTATGACTGTTTATGACGCATTAGGTACAATGGGCTATGATAAAAAGCTTATTATCTATGAATTACGTATTTTTTTAACAAGCTCGGTCACGTATACGTACACTGTTGAGTTGTTTATTTTGTAGATTTTAAGACTTTATTGGCAAGCATTAAGGTTTAGATTAGATACGATTGAATTACCTACTTATGATTTGTCACGTTGCACCTACAACTCGGTTCAGAAGTGCGTGTTTGAACGCACGCGCTCCGCCACGCGTATCCAACGCCAGATGTTTTAAAACATCCTCTACGTCTTTTGCAAACTGTATTGTGTTGATGAACAATGAGACTGATATGAGTTTAGTTTACAAAACTAATCAGGTTGAGTTTTCAAATGATAACAAAAATTACATGACGGTGATTCATATGCTACCTATAACAATACTTATAGACTGGCTATTATTGGAATTTGCCGAAAATCTTTGACGGTTTGGGTCCGCACATTTACCTACGGTGTAGGCTGTTATAAAACATATCAAAATTTAAATGTTAGACAATTCTAATATTACAACCTTACCATTGTGACTATCAGACCCTGTCTACCGAGGGAATAAATCAAATTTGACTGTAATAAAATTAATTTCACATGTTTTTTGACATAAAAGCCCATGCCTGTTTATCTTTGGAGACGGTGACACAAGCCTACTCCGAGCAGATAACCGCTACGTGCGCGAACGCGCCGGAACCTTGGCTCGCACCGAGCTCCTTCGCGCGTTATAATAATAATCCTCTCAGTGCGGCCCGAGCCTTTACCGATTCAACACGACCGATATTTTACACAACAACGAACTAGCACACGCTAATTTTACCGGCACGGTCTAAACACATCCCAGTGATATGAAGTGAGACACAACAGTAGTATACAAATAGTGTATATTGTGATGTTTTGTGCCAAACCTTGTGCCATTTACGGAGACATTTTATTCAAGTGCCATAATCAAAAGTAAGTGAACTACCCTTCTTCAACTTTAAGCTATCTGGGCCATTATTAGTTAGCGGATCGGCCATTAAAATATCAATTTCTATGCAAGAGTTCTTAGGACAAGTTTAGCTCAGAAGCCAGGTTTTTAGATGTGAACAGCATCCTCAAATTATGTTTTTTGTTTCAAGAGCTTTGCGGGTAGTTAGAAATTTTTTAACAAAGATCAGTTAAGTAAGTATCTACCAACTAAGAATTTACTATTGCCTATGTCAAAGTCTAAAGGCATTAATTGGACATATACCGTATAATTTACTGTAATAGTTACCTAGATCATAAATACAAAAATAATACTCAACAAAACTCAACAAAAATTCTCATCAACCTGCTAACGGGAGGAACATTTTATAGTTAGTTCGTTATAATGCATGTTGAAACACATGTAAATAAAATAAATTCATCTTTATCAAAGCAGTTCCATTATCGCATTCATCATGATGCTGATGATGTTACCTAACTTAAATCTAATTTAAATAAGTCATTGACATTGGATAGTCTATATGAGCTGACATTTTAAATTAATATTGAAGAATAATACAAAACAGTGAAAAACAAAAACAAATCTAAGATAACCCAAAAATACTCTATTTACAAATAGACAGGAAGTTAGGGTTATTTTACTGCTATCTTACAGTCTGAATGAGTATGATGCAACATACAATAGTCAGAACAATAATCTTGTTATTGATAGTTTACAAACACTGAGTAAACTATTTGTTACTGTGGAATCTCTCAATATTCGCTATAGTAGAATGGAAACAGGATGTTGAAGATGTGACCTTTACAGACCAACTCCGGCTCCTGAACTTCTGAGCATCTCTTTACATTACAAGAACTGGTTTGACTCATTAGCAACCTGTCTATAAATATTTGTTCTCTGAGAACTATCTCAATCAATTTATGATTTAGTATATCAATCATAAATTCAAATTTTATTCAATTATACCTATTCTTATGCATGGAAAAAGTTGGTAAAATCGAGAAAAAATGTGACTGAGTTGAAATGACAAGCGCTCAAACAATATTATGAATTAAAATAGTGATTAGCTAAAGTGCTTTTGCTACATTATAAACCACTCTGAGACCATTTCGTTTTGCTACAAACAGTATTCAAATCATAATCACTTGGTTGGTACTGTTTCAGCTAACTCAAAACGATATAGCAAATCTATAGTTGCAAAAATAACAGTGATAGATGATCACATAATATTAAGAAACCACTGAACGTTATCACATATTATTTCATTGAATGATCGCTCCGTTGAAGTTTATCTTTTTATCAAACTGCAACTGAGTTGTGCATTCAAATGATCAATGTTTTTAGGATTGTGACTGATGCCAAACGGCTCTAATATGGAACAAAAACAGAGGTATAATAACAATTCAACGCGGCTTTGTTTAAAACTTTAAAACGATCAAGTTGGTGAATTTGGGGTTTAAACTTATTTATGATTCACGTGAATTGTTTTTAGATATCACTGTTAAAAAATGCATTATTATGTAGCAATAAAAACATAATTGTGCAATCCTAAAATCAAGAGAGCAAATTCCATGAAAATCGACTGGCATTGGTATCCGGGCCACTCCTAGGTGGACTCGATTCCGTTGTTTGGACAAAGTGGCCACATTCATCTAACTACCACTCCATTCTCTAGGATTTAATTGCCAAAATTCACAAAATTCGCACACACTCCGCGTTTATACCTTATAGAACCTCACAAATATAATATTATTAGGTAACCAAAGTAAGCATTCATTTGACATACCGGCTCCCTCTCACCATTGATGTGATATGTCGTGTTTGGATACTTTAGCTGAAAGTAATGACTAAATAACTTTAATAAAAAATACCTATACCAGCATATATTGCTGAAATTGAAATAGTAAACTATATCAAAATAGCAATTTAGAAAGATTATTTATAGAGAATCTCTAGATTAAACAAAGTTTTCATCATCCGACAATGTTATGTACCTAGTCATTTCATTACGCGCCACCGTCTCATCAAATTAATGTGATACTTTTTCAACGTCTTCAAGCATGAATCACGAAACATAAGTGAATAGTTTTTTCTTGTCTCTCATTAAATCAAACATAATGATGTAATAATGCTCGCTTATGCTTAACGGCTGTTATTGATCAATGATCATTAACACTACATTGGAGCACCAACACACCTACTTATAAAGACTATAGGTACTTATTTTCAAGGGTTTTCAAATTAGGTTAGAGACATAGAAACCAATAAACTCAAAAATATAAACCGAGCATATATCTTCTTTACGTTGAGAAACACTAAAAACAAGACAGATGTAACAATCAATCAAACCAGTTCTTACAATGAATGTCATTCATTAGGCTTTTATCACGTGAGCTTAATGACACCTTTTATGCTGAGAATATGTTGTAATTGAATCAAGGTGGGCTTGAGCCGATTATACCTTTATCAAATTAAAGTCATTGAACTAATGGGCACGTTTTTGACAAGCGGATCTTAGGCTGACGGATGATATTGATCAATCTCTGTAAGTCACAGTAGTGAAACACACCCGTACCTACCACAAGTTTTATTTTGTGTGCATTGAAATTTTCTTGTAAGCTACAAACTGAAACACTCAATAAACGTTGAACATAAGAGAAAATGAAATTGAAATAGTTGCCCTAAAGTAAAAACTCAAAGCACCAAATATACATATATCCAATATTAGTACCTTGGGCGTCATAGTATTTTCTGCGTTTATCCACAGGTTCAGCAATAAAAAGTTTTCTTTAATTGGTCCGACAAACAAATATTGTTTCAGTATTTGACTAAGAACATTAAGATGTTTGTTTAAAATAGAATTAAAACTTAATTAGTGCCCGCCGGGAACAGGAAAAACTTAATTAATTTCCGAATCGTTTCATATTTATTGTACCCAACCCAAATCTCATTCATCAAGATGTCATACAATTCGTTGACCCGTAAAATTAAGGACGTATCTGTGAGGTGCAGTAATTAAGAATCAAAAGCTAGGTTGATTGTCCGGACTGTCAGAGAATAAAAAGTTTATTTTAATTCGTTTTTCTGCAAATTAACAGACAAGAACAAATATAACAAAACAAGTAAACTTATAGTAAGTAGGTAATATTAGTTTATATATGGTCATAGATATGTACCTACCTACGTGATGTAGGTATTTATAAAAATAAGATATAAAAAAATAAAATACATTATGGTCTTAACGTAATGAAAATGAAATAACTTTTACTAATATTTAAGACTGAATTTTGAAAAATATTCAATGCGGTATAACAACTTATTATTAGTTATTATGTTAATATTTCTTTGTAATGGAGCAACAACAAGAAGTGGCTTTTGCGTGACCTTGCGGTGCGTTGCTGCCGTCTGTTTCCGAATCCAAAATATTTCAAAAAGGAAGAGGTCATATTATTTTACTTGTCAAATTTGGTGAGGCTCACGCTCGTATTATGCCTGTCTATCTATTACATACAGAGGTACAAATTATATAAAGCACAAAAGTAAGTTTTATTTTATTAGGATTATGCTATAGAGTTGTAATAACCGGCAAAATATTTACTTCCCACGCTAATTGTGTGCAAGAGTCTACATGTTGTAATATTATTGTTCAAGACCAAGAACCAAGCAGCTGAGCTCTTGCAAACCATATTTTACCATCAAAGGAATTTGTGAGTACAAACTATTATCGAAGCAATAGTAAGCCCGCCCGCTGGCTGCTAATATACATTTACTTAGATAAAGCAGCAAAGTTGTTTACGTTAAGATATTTGTTATTTTAAACCCTATAATTTATGTTTGACTTTACCTTCAAACTTCTAAATTAAATCTAACCGAATGTCTGCCCATCTGGGTAATAACAGAGCGTGCAGCATTCATAGCCTCTGTCTAAGGTTTTATCTGCTCAAACCGACAGAATTGTCTTAATTCTCTATCAATCTAACATATCTCATTACAGGACCTTGGCTCGAATACCTACCAGTTCGTTGTTTTTATACAGAGCTTGTCATTTGAGAAGGTTGAACTCGTGCACTCAATGCAAACTTGTCAAGTGACTCGATGCACACCAATGTCGGCAATCACTTAAAAAATATGTTTGAGAATAAGCCATTTTAGTCTACTTGTTAAAATGAGTTACGACGTTGGACGTAATTGATGAGCCAAAAAAGAACACTGAACGCAACACTTGGTAAAACCTACAGAGCCATTCATACAAAACATAAACCCATTCAGACTCAAGTATGAAATAATATTTTTAAGGCCGATCTACCCACTAAAATGCTGAATTTCGGTATATACGAAGAATGAGGCTCAAATCACGTTAAAAGCCTCAGAGCCCAAGTATTACTCGCACTTGTCCGTATTTATTTAAAATCATTGGCAAGGTCAAGTTCCAAGCTGGGTCAGATTGGAGCACATGTTGTATTATGTAATGCTGAGGCTGGCCCGCATTCTCGCGCTTCTAGGGCATTTGATTTGCTTCGATTTCATTAAAACCGTTGTGACTTGTTATAAGAGTTAAAAAAAAACAAAATTCAAGCTTACGGTAGAGAGTATAAAAATTATTTGCTGCGCAAAGAACCACGTAACGCGCGTAAAATAGGCCCAATTTTTATTATTTTGTAAGGTTCTAAGAAGTAACAAAGTGAGACTTTTTCGAAATCGCATACGCAAACTACCTACGAGATTTCAACTAATTGGCGAGTTGAGAATAAAGACACGCCTTTTAAAAGCCTATCATTTCGACACCTTTCCTAAGGCCATTGCACTTGAGAATTTTTCTTGCTTAATTTATTGTCGTTTGCCAATAGTTCAGCAAAACTGTCTTTACTATAGGTACCTACTAACACAAACTATACCTACGTGCCTTTGTTCATTGTAGATACCTACCGTATATCCCTAAGCATAATTATGTTCAATAAATTGCCTTTACCTAATGTTTTTGAAGATTCAGAGATGAAACCTAGTTGAAAAAGTTCGCGTTTTAAGTTCATCCGTTTTTATTACAATATTGTATTTTCAATTAGATACACTCTTTGCTATATTTTTTGTCTAGCCAACGATATCCTAATGTTATACGTAACATAACTCATAGTTGCCAGACAATAATTATGATGAAGTCGTGGGTAACGGTTAGTTAATGACAAAACATAAACAAAAATCTAATTTAGAATAACGTCTTCTCAGAAAGTTATTATATTCAAAGTACGTGATCTGAGTTTTGAATGGAGTCGTTCAAACGAGCAAGGCTGAGTCACATATTGGATGGAGCGTCGCCTGCAACGCCCTCGACTTCGAACGGCCATGACAGGAGGTCCATGACCACACTAGAAGATTGATCTGACATGGACAAGGCGTTATTTTCCTGGAAGCCGCTCTAACTCCGTGCATACCAGCACATTCCACGGCGTGTGAGACGCGCCCGGCTATTGTTTGACGTTGACGGCGCGTTGCGGCTGCGAATCTAATTACTTACCGGAAAAGTGTTGGCTTGTGTGGTGATTTACTTGTAAATGTATCAATAAAATGTGCAAAAGTTTATTATAAAACATCAGAGTTAAATAAAATAATTCAAAAGAGCGCGTTAAATCTTTTCGTGAAAAGGAACAAAGACTCCCGCAGATATATTGAAATAAGTAACGCTAAATAAGCCTTAGTAAATAAATAAATAGGTATTAAAATAAAAGTTGTTCACTTGTTGTTCTTAAAGATTCAAGATTCTGCAAGATCCAAGTGGATCTTGGGACTTACATACTCTTCCATATTTGTCACGTACCATCCTAATATAATAACTAACGATTTACCTACACACGTATTGTTGGCTTACACTGTAAGTGTATTCGAACTTGTACTATGGCCGCCCTTGCTATCACCTGTGCCCAAGGTTGGGCCCGCGTGACCTCTTATGGGCTCAATGACCGAACAAAAGCTTCCGATTCGTCTTACCTACTATTAAACATCTACCCACTCAAACTAACTTCATTTTACTATTTTTTAAAATGATACTTACCTTATATAAAATATACTCGTATATATGTATATGTGTCAAAGTTAAAATATGCTGATACTATCGCAAGTCCGCAGTGTAACTAGTCATATTCCAAGTTGTTTTTTGGGTGATTTTTATCACAAAACTTATGAAGCTGTGCGAGTACGAAAACAGTTGTTACGGTAGTTAGTAACATAATATTGCTCTGAAACAGCCACAGGTGGGATTTAATAGCAAAATGCACATTGTCACACCGTTGGTAAAGATAACAAATGCATTTACATTAAAATGTTGTTAAACTTGTCCTACATAGCCATATCTTAAAAGACGGCCTTGTCTTCTAAAATAAAAAATAAGTCGTAACATAAAAATGCCTCCAAGAATAGCTCAATACTGTTTCCGCAAATGCCAGCGCCGCCGGCTGCCGCTAATGTTGCATTTATCACCACTTTTAGCAACGTCTCTTCTTTATGCGATAAGTTTCGTAATTTAGCAGGATAATCAAATTTTGCTTTCATGTTTGTCTAATAAAATAAGGATTTTATTGTTGCCAAAAACATCTACTGTTAACCGAAACATAGAACTAGTGCAGTCCTCAGTAGAGTACCTATACTTATAATATTTATTACCTATAATGTAAGTACCTACTTCTAATTTTGTAATGAAGTACATTGTTATATTACGAGTGTTAAACTTTGATCAATCTCAAAATACGAGTAAGAGCAAAATGGTTGAAACGCTGATTAAATCAGCAAATACGAGATTGTTCACAGAAGTGGGCAGCTGGCACATGGGGGCCATAACAGTAACCAGTTAGCCTCCATGAAGGTTGCTTATAAGGGTACTTACACAAGTAACCTCGTGATTGCTTGGTTGTATAACTCTTCCGGTTATGCCGGTGGTGGTAACCAATACGTATCTACCTACTCGAATGCTTCAATCAAACTCACTTCCGACACGCCTGCTTGCGTACAATAATGTCAAGAACTTGTGTTGAGGTCACTATGTAACTTAGAGAACACATATTGTTGTTGATTATTTCGATCAAAATTTTCTACTACTAGATTTTAGGTAGCAAAAACCACGGTCTTGTCGCAAAAAGTATCTGAGTCACACTGGGTATAGTATGGCACAACTTCATTGTATTCATTCACAATTACAAGCGTTAAATTGACAAGCTACTAATGATAATCTTGTTACAAGTCAAAAAGTTTTCTTGGTTTTGCCATATCCGCATTTTGAGGTGATGGGAATTTCCAATATTCTGCTTAATTTCCTTGCTCAACGAAATTTGATTAGCACCTATGATGCTATTTTCATACTCTTACAAGTGAAAAGCTGGGTTTGCATAAACTGCCTGAAAAATCCTTGGAAATGGCTAAATGAAAATGAATTAACTTCAATTTCACAGCCAATGAGTTTAATTGCGCAAGATAGACAATCTCCTCGAGTTTGCGAGCAGTTCACAATTTAATTACTGGTTGGGCTCGCAGTGCTGGCTGCACCACAAACCGCAACGTTAGCTTGCACATCCGTTTCCCGAAGGTAACAAGTCTGCGCGCAAGACTATTTCGCAAGCGCAACGCAGCGTGGGCGCGTTCCACCTCCGGGAGCAAAATACCGTTAATGTCACTAGCTCCTTGCTATAATTAATTAATAATAATTCCGCTGAACAGATAGGTAATGGTCGCATATAAAAGGAGTATTCACTTGAATATCGATAATAGCTATATTATTTATGCATATCCAACCAAATAATAACAATAAACTTGACCGTCTCGTGGCAAGAGTTGAAGCATTGAGATTTGGGACTCGACTTTTATCTTCAGCGTCTTTTGAATATGATGGATAAATAACGGATTGGAGTTAATACATGTAGGTCAATCACGTCTTACTTACGAAGGTAATTCAGCATTCCAATCTAAACGTTATTCATTCAAACGATCCCTCAAGTCGGGCATAAATCCGTGGCTGTGGTTATTTGTGTCAAGAACGAATCTGTTTTAATTAGCATTTTAAAACCGTTACTACCTCCGAGCAATTTGTAATTACCTTAAACATGTCATCTTTACATTCCATTACGCGGGTGCTATTTGCACGTACACAGCCACAGTTCTTGTTTATTGAATTTAAATTCTGGTCCTCATAAAACGTTACCGTTATTTAACACCAATTACTTATGCAAGTATTTGACACAAATTAACCTTGGTTTTTTAACAACCTGGCTAAATTTTATAAAATAGTAAGATAATTTCTGCTCTCAAAAACAATTTACCCAAGACTAAATATTTGACTTTGCAAAGCGCACTTTTTAATGTGACTTTCCTACTTTTTAACCAAAAAAATTCAAAAATAAATGTTGAGTAAAAGTTATAGCCTACTTAAGTAATTATTATTGAGAAGTTACCCACCGGCATCCACCTCATAAGACCACCTGGGTGAACCATTTTTTTATAATTTCCAGGCTGGTTGAGCGATGAAGGGGTGGTTCGATGCGTTCCGCGAGGAAGGCGGCCCGACCCTGTACGCTTACCACAACCGCACCGCCGTAGCAGCTGACGTGCCGGCGCTAGCGCTGGTGGTTGCTGCGCTAACACTCTACATCGCCTTCCTCGCCATCTTCCCCGGCATCAGGAAAGAGGTAACAATAAAGGAAAAAATACTTCGCAGTTAAAAACAACCGGTAAATAATAACATTTACATAAGCAGTTACTTTGCTTCTCGTTCTTTAATACCTACTCAGCATGATGTTGTTCAAAATGGTTTTCATTTTCTAGATAGTACATCATTACCGAGAATTACAATCTGGTCATCATAATTTGTTTCTCGCAATTTCGAGACCGCAAATTGAGACATTTGTCTGATTCATCTATGGTGATACGTGCGAGTGTTAATATCGATTATAATGATTACCTACGTAAGTAGGGTCCGTCTGTAATGGTCTACATGTCCATTTTTATAAACGTTCTATAATTATATCCTTAATTTTGTTTCAGAGATTTTCAACCTTCACAATAGTCACACTCAGCCTCTTTGTTGGCACAGTCATATTAGGTAAGTTAATAATTACTAGTTTACTAGGCTTAGTTATCTTTAGTTATTAGAGTAACTCATCTAATAACGGACCGCCTACGTCAGCCAGCGCAATGAACGATCAGGCCTTGCCAACATTGCGATTTAATTACTAGGTGAGTATCGTTTTCTAAAAGTCTTTAAACATCTAATTACATAGGTACATGGCAGGTTAAATTCTATTAAAGATACGGTGTAACCTAGACATGAATTTTTCATGTCCATAATTCGAATAACCTCGAAGTGTAGCTGTTATAAAACGTAAGAAATAAAATTACTTACCTACATGCACTGTACTGTATGTAATACAGTGACACCAAAACCATGCATGCAAGTAGGTATAAAAAAAAACTGTAGGCTGTAGGTAATTTAAGATAAAGATCTTAATTTTTTGAAAGCTATTTAAAAAAACCGAAACACATTTATTATCAGTCTTTGTTAAAATAGTTACATGAGCAAGCTATAGGTACCTACCTATTTACATAATCGAATTGTTCACCATTGTTTTTGACTCCAAGCGATCAGCACAGTGGATAAGTTAATTGCAATGTACGGCTACATTCAATGTTGATAGCTAATGAGAATATTTGAAATGAACATCATGATACTTGTCGTTCCACCCACGATACAAAGAATTCTAACCTAAGGGTATATTATGTGTCTGTTAGGTGTAGGTATATAAAATAGAAAATTGTTAGGCAATCTATTAACACCAAACCTAGTATAGAGTGAATTAGTCTACATTTAACATTCATGTAACTCACTTTACACTTATAAATTATGATATCTAGTGATAATAAAACAGTCATATTCGCCACCAATGTAATATGGTTTCATAATATGACTCAAGTTCTTATCATGTTTTTTCTTTCAGTTTGTAAGCACGGATCATCATGGCACGTGTCGGGTGCGCGAGTGGCTCGAGCCGCGTACCGGGCCTTCTCCACCGACCGCGTCGATTGCTGGCTGGCAGTGCACGTGGGCCTGGGCCACGTCAATGTAACGCTCACTGGTGAGCTCTTTCTACAAAGTTAAATGGTACCTAGTGAATGTAAATGTTTGCATAAGGGCTTTTGTATATTGCATTATGATTCTTAAATGTCGTCCTTGTCACACTACATATCGTGATGATTCAGATTCTTTCCATCTCAATTGGTTTAAAATTAAAGCTCTCTTAGAAAACTGCCAAGTTATTAATATTTTAAACTCTTAAATTGCTACCTCATTGCCCTTTTTGGAGTATGATTTTGAGTACCTTTAGCTGCTATATTTTCAACGCCTGTTGAAAGAATATGAGCGTTTTTAAAATATTTATAATTTCAGCTTTATCATGGGGCAATACAAGTGTAGGAGATCCCGGCGTGGATTACAACGAGCAGTTCCACTGGGAAGAAGCGGGAGCCATACAGGAATTGTATCGTGCGGGGTTGTCAAGGGGACTTCCCTACCCAGTGCTATCTGTAGCTGAGCATTTTGCTGTCCAGCACGAAGGCTTTGAGTGGGGAGCTAAGTACAGAGCCGCCGGATACACCACATCCACTCTATTATGGTAAAAAACTAGTTGTGATCAATTTGAAGGTGTACCCGGCGAGCTATTACAATGTCGCATTTTTATCTCTATATCTACAAGGTTTATGAGTCAGGTTTCCTGTGATTTCAGGCCAGGGTTAGAAGGTCTCATAAAATTTATGAAACCTTTTACGCAGAATTTACATTCTTATCAAATCAAGAGTATTTCCTGCACGATGATCCCATTGCACATGTAACAGATGAATGCAGTCGTAGTGAAAGCTTCCAATCTTTCCATGTACAAAATCGAGACAGTTAATTTTGGTTTCAGGGCAGCACTAGCACTATGGCTCCTCATGAATCTTCTACTAGTCGTGGTACCGCGGTATGGCGCGTATGCAATGGCGTCAGTCGGTGTAACTTTATGCGCAGCTGCTGGAGGCTACTGGGCGTCGCTACCACATGCCCCGCTTGTTGTTAGACTCGATGGAGCTATGCTGTTCTTCTCACTGGGATGGTGTTTCTGGCTAGTGCTTATTGCAGGTGAGCCTTTTTTTTACCTTCTTTATTGTCCGTTGTGAGCAATGATTTAAAATAGCGCTAGACACTGTCAGTTTTTGGCTGTAATTTTTTTCATCATCAAGAACAAACAGTTAATTTTAACTTGTTTTTGACGTTTTCCTGTCTCTGATAATCCGTTTTACACTTCAGGGTGCATATGCGTGGTAGTCGGGCTACTGATAGCAATGCTAGATTTGATCTGGCCGCATCGGTTCTCGACCGTGCTGGAGGTGGACTACGACACGCCGTACGACAGACACGTGCTAATCGTGGACAGCAGACAACGAGCGCGTCCGCAAAACCAGGCTTCATTACCTTCTAGGATACTTAGGTGAGCTTATTTAAAAGTGGGTAGTGTAAAGGATAGGAGAATAGCCAAAAAAAAAATTTTTCATTAATTATTTATTTATTAAGCAGGAATAATAAAATTTAATGATATCCGTTTTAACTGTTAGGTAGACCCGTGCCTAAAATACAAAAACAACAATATCAATGAGTAGGTACTAACATTATCTTTATTATTTACAGAAGGCTTTCGTCAAAAACTAGGGAGACCGAAGGACAAGTGTCCATGTCGGTTATAAGCGAGAGGGGAAGGGACAATCCAGCTTTCCAACACGAACAGAGAAAACCCAACTCACCATGGAGGTATCCACTGTTTAGACGACAGATTGACCGGTATGTTCACACCAACTTTACATAAATATGGAATTTATATAAGGCTCTAAGATTGCAGAAATAGTTGATGTGGGTTCTCCGATGATAAGAAGTTTGAGTTTTATTCATAAGTTATATTTTTCAGGGTTGATTCCGCATCGAGCTTAGGGTCGAGTATAAACGGCAATAATTCTGGTATCAAAATGTCACCGCTACCTTCAAATCAATCCACCACATCTCCAGCAATTCCACCGCATAGGTGAGTTAGAGTTTAGGATAAACGCTCCATCCAATCCCTAATGTAAAAATAATTTTCATTTTATTTCACTACAGGTTTCGACCAACAATACCGACAAAGGAAAGGGTTAAGGAAATGTGGTGACCGTAAAAGACAATGCTAGTATGCTGATCTCCTACAACTTTCAAGCCCTTACAAAATTATCTGACGGTAATTCCCGTATAATCCCAAGTTACCGCCACAAATACAATGATGACCTATGTAAATATGTAAATTTTACCTGATAATTTAAATAGGTAACCTAAATTATACCTGATAACCTAAATTATAATAATTATGTAACCAATCTGACCAGTGTTGTACATAACATTATGATAAAACTTATCACTTTAATGTTATAAGTTATGAATGTGACATGACAATAACAATGAAGAACGCAGAATTTAGAATAAATTAAATAGTTAAACGGCTGGTCGTTAATCGGTGCGCTTTGAGAAACAATGAGAATAGTTATTTTTAAATTAAATTCAGTACTTATAGAAATTACATCGACTCACAAGTGAATACCTTGTGCCATGTTACTTGTAATGACGTAAATACAAAACAACATTATGTTGAATTAAAATACATACGTAAAGTATTAAATATAAAGAAAGAACGAAATCGGCAGCATAGTCAAACACATGTTATAATGACTGACGATGAATAAACTGATATTAATCATTAGCATTACCAATTAAATTTACCTGTTTTCATCTTTAATAGGTACCTACGTAAATTTTTCATTTTACGAATAATAAAAATGATTTTATTCATCCAAAGCTTATATTACGGATTTGGCTTTACACGAATGTGATACAAAATAACCAGGTATTGTGTAAAATATCCGACATTACGTTACGTAAGGTGGTTTATACAACGTGAAATATATACCAACTTACACTATTATGTAGTAAAAGTATACTACGCTTCTATTTGGTACGATGTCAAGTATTTTTACTAGGATGAAGTCATTTAGATTTACGTTGTAATAATTAAGTTATTTATTTTGTAATGATTTGACTGTGTGAATGTTAAAAAATGCTCTGTTTTATCGCAATCACAACAATAGTGAATTACATCACTTTAAAAGATAATCGCTTCAAGTATCATGTTCAATGTTGTGAAGATGTGTTTGCAACAGTGAATGTAAACATACAATAACGTACCAGCATAACGAATGATTGTGTGTGGCCGATGTAACATTGAGCTATGCAAAAGCCTCTAAAAGATCAGATCTAGATAACCAGTTGAGCGTAGAATAACTTGGAACAACAAACTCATACACAAGAACTTCTATGTAAGATTATCAGCTTATAAATAGCATACCTACCTCCCGTTTGGGTGAAACTGTATGTCGACCGCCTTAAGCCGAATCTAAATCGCCAGGTGGGTAGGTATAGTTCTTGTTATAGTTCATAATGGTTAATCTTTAGGTACCTACTCCCTGCGCAGCAATGGTTACTAGACTCGACAAGGTCAACGTTACATTCGTCAGCCGAATATTGTATATAGGTGCATAGTATAAATACATAAATGAAATAAAACATTGACACATATTAAGTGAGAAAATAAGTATGACTGCTACAAATGTACGAGTATTTATTGTGATTTAGAAAAATACAAATTCAAACATGACTGCATTTTTATTTCCAAAATATTGCACCTTCGCTAAGAAAATATAGGTACTCAAAAAGGAACTCATGATTTGTAATTTATTTTAAATGCACCGATTATAAGTTGCATAAGTAAATAAATAAAAGATAGATGTCGGTAAGTAAATAAAAACTTACTTAGGATCCCTAATTGTTTTGATCCTTGACAAGATGTTCTAGGTTCAACTGACAAAGGAAGGCGTTCCAGTTGACGTAGCCTTCGCGGATGAGAGTTTCAGCCTCGGACCACAACTTGCACTAAAAAGCAGTAATAATAATAGAATAAGAGATACTGATAAATTTAAATTTCATTAACTCGAATGGGTTACGGCTGTTCCATCACATACACTACACGCGTGGAGTTAGTACATACAACTAAGTACCTATAAGCACCTACAAGGTGTCCTGTTGTATTTTGTACTTAGATATTTATTAACAACATTATCCCCAAAAGGGATGACTGTACCTAGATGCAATAAAACCAAATAACTTTTAATGCAAAAAAGACAAATAATGTACAGAAATCAGATGACGTAATATGCAAAAATTTCACAATATAAACTTACCGCCGTATCTTTGACCGGAGGTGCATGCCTCACCACCTTCTGATAGTCTGCCTCGGTCAGATTGAAAACTGGACGCGTTTGGAAGTCCAAGAAAGACATCAAATCTTCATATTGGATGTTGCAGTTTTCGTCTTTTTGGAGGCTGTACAGAAAAAATACTAATGAAATCAGTATTCTTTACTTCTCTTATCTTTCAGTATTTCTTTAGTACTTAAACTAATCGAAAATGAAAAGGCAATGTTAAATACAAACACCGCTTAAGCGAACGTAAAATTGAAAAAACATTTTGTGCAAGTGTTTCGTGCATCGTGAGCGATTTTATAATACCTAGAATGATATGATAAAAGACCAAGATACGATAAGTTATGGTTGCTAAAATAACACTCACACTTGTAGCATACAGTCCATAAGGTCAGGGCTGATGGGCAGACGATGAGCTCTTAGTAACTGCCTTAATCGCTCTATTGGCAGAACTCCTGAACCTGCTTCGTCAGCATGCATTATCCCTTCGCGAAGACGTGTGCGGTCGTCCCATAGTCCACGAGTCAGATCCGAAAATACTAGTGACCTAGTGATCATTTAGAGAATAAGTAAGTAGGTACCTAATTGATATGGATCAGTTGAGCTATCTAAGGATCGTTATCAACGATCTTTCACGTGTATTTTAAAATAGATTTGTATGTCTGTATTTAAAGACTTTCATTTTTTGTGTTATCTAAATATACTTAGTTTATTTACACTGAGGCGCACCTCAATCCTTTCACAACACTGGTATGAAAGAATTAGTGACACGATCAGAAAAAGAAGTTTAGAATCGTAATAAGTATGATGTGGTTCAATATATAGGTACCTAATTGAGTTCAAGGTGTAAAATGAAAAACTTGCCTAATCATTTCGCGTCTAGGACTTTTCTCTTGTCCAGGGTCTCCTCTGAAATATCTTATGATCGTAAGAAATTCATGTTCCGTCATTTTATCGCACATTATCTCCTTCAATGCTTGTCTGCAATTTAATGATTTACCCGTTTGATTATTTATTGATAAAAATAGTATTTATGTACCCATTTATGTATTCGCCCTTACTTGAAACATCTAACAGACATGAGTTCCTTTTTATCAGGTAACGTGGCGTCCATGTATTTTGCTACGAAGTTCTTGTACCCGTTCTCTTGTGTAGCCAGGGTGCGTCGGATCTTGTCCATTATAAGTGCTAAATTCGCCATTGGGTACTAGAGATATAAAAAGTAAATTTAAACATGAACTTAAAAATAATATTGACGCACCCATCTTACTTCTACGATTTTCATAATATTGTTGAATTCATAATATGGTAACAGTAATGATAGGCAAATATTGAGATCTGTAGTGGCAACACTTTTCTATATTTTCTTTCTCTTTTGCGATCGCGCCCAATATAAACGATGTAGGTAGGTAAGTTCGACTATAATTTTTAATTACGGATCACCAGACTTCCTCAGCACTATAAATTACTAAAAGCGCTGTTATTATTCACTGGGTTGTTGCATACCACTGCTATTCAAGCTATAGTTGGCTCAACGAATCTAGGCATTCGTGAAGTTAGCCGCAAGAGCTGCGCAGTATCGTTTTTCGGGAACAATTGGAGGTATGAGGAGGGGGGGAAGAAACTTTACATGCGCAAACTCGCACCTGTGGCTAACTTCACGAATGCCTAGATCCGTTGGATGACCTATACCTACTGTTGCTGCCTCTATGTCACTTACCTCAGCAGAGTGCACTTCCAAGTAACGCAGGGCATATTCATCTGCCGCCACCAGTCGGAAGCAGTGTTTGTTGATAACCAACTCATTGCCGACCCACATGTCTTTGTCGGTGTATGCTGGTGGTTCTTTGGGTACAAAGAAATTAACGTCGGGAAGATACATTTTGTCTCGACGGAAGAACTTTCCACCCTAGAAAATACGGTTTATTAATATTCAAACCAAAACCTTGTCTTCCTATACCGCATTATTGGCAATAAAAATTCATCAAAAAGATCAGTTTTTTTTATGTTAAAATATTTTTAAATACATCCTCATATACATACATACGTGGCCACGCATAAGGCCGTATTTATACGGCCTTATAATTAACGGTGAAGTAATTTCCTTCAATAGTTATAATTATTGAAGGAAATTAATTTACCTAAGTATTGAAACATAGTATGAACGAAATTAATATAATGACCACTTTGTCATTTTCATGATTACCAACCAACTCATTAGAGCTACGACGGCGTAGAGGCTCTACGATTTTTTGAATACTTTTACTCGTATCAAACAAATTGCCTACCTTGAACCCGGAATTTCGTTCGCCCAACTCGAAGATGCCAATAGTATCGTCACATAGAAAATATTTGATAATAAAATATCGCGCACTGTCTTCGGGGTTGTCGTTGATAAGTCTGGCCGCAAATCGCAGTACATGAGAATCAAACCCAACCCTAGGGAGAAAATAAAATGATTTATAACAGGTATTGGTGAGGCGTCACTTATCTCTTGTCAGAACCGTGATTCACGTGATTTAAAGGCGTCAATATTTTAAAAAGTAGACGAACCTGTCTTTATTGAGAAATTTAATGAAATCACGGTGAGGTGGCTTCGGTTCGACAGTGCGGCAGTTTTCAGCAGAATCTTCGTAAGAGCCGTATCCATTCCAAGGTGGAAGCTGCCTCGTAGCCACACTAACACTAACGCATTCGGCGCCTTCCTCGTTTGGAAATGAGAGAGGCGTAAAAGTGTCTAAAAGAAAACAAATTATTTGTTATGCACCCAAGTACGTACTAGGTAAGTACATAATCATTTTAGCGTTATGATTTGGGCTTTACCTTCTTTTTTCCATTGCATCATTATGACTACATTACCTACTTATAGTTTTACTAGCTTCCGCCCGCGGCTTTTCTCGTGAGGTACCTTGTTAATTAAATTATAGGCTATAATTTAACAAGGTACCTAGTATAGTCTGAAAGACTATCTATCTTTGTGTCAAATTTAATCCAGATCCGTTCAGCCGTTTCAACGTGATTGAGTAACAAACACCCATCAATTAAATAGGTAAGTATTTATAAAATACAATAAAACCCCATTTCTAGAGAGAAGGAGGTAGGTATCTTACCGAATCCATATGTGACCCTGTAATATTCCTTAGTGAAAGGATCACAGTCAGTTAGAACCACTTTACGTCCGTAAACGTTGACTACAGCTCCTATGCTCAGATCTGCTGGACTATACGAAGCTAGCTTGGGACCGCCCGTCATTTCCACCTTGGATGGGATTTTCTACAAGAAATAACACTAGTTTTAAGATTTATTCAAATCCGCCTTGTATGTAGGTAGATATTTTGTCTGAAATCTTACTCGAGGCAAACGCATTCTCCTCAAAAACATGGGCCCAGCTTCCATGCCCGAGTTTGCCGGCATCGTTTCCTTAATCTCGATTGTGTCGTCTGCTAAGAAATAGTGGATCTCCATATTATGCATGATACCAAACTCCGAATCACGATCATCCCAATAACCGTAGAACCTTCAAAAATATTTTACGATAAATTATATTTTTATCTCTCGAAAGAAAAAAACTGTTAATAAGAAATCACCGTAAAACTTGACGATCAAAATCCAAAAATTGGCGGAACGGTCTGTGTTTCGGAGGTTTTTTCGCACTTGGAGCTCTCTGTAACATTACATTAAAAAAATCAGGCTTTAAGACACTATCTAAGCGGTACCTTTTATAAGTGAGTGAGTAGGTCTTACCTCGATCATAGAAAAAGTGAAGCATTGCGAACTTCGGAACAAAAACTGTTACCTCAGCGGCATCGGGCCAATTTATAGGATCGGGGACGTTAATGCCGAGCCGGTTCAAAAACACTCGAGTAAAGTTGTCGCAGCTTACAATCTGTTGGGTAAAAGTAAAAAATTGGCCAAAACCTTTGAAGTTGTTAAGTACCCATTTAAGTTTCAAGGTTCTTACCTTGAAAACTTTTCCATAAAACGTGACATCGCGTCCAATATTTAGATCGAGCACATCATAATACAGATCGTAACTGTACGGGAGGCGAATCCTCTGACGTGCAATCATTGTTCCTGAAGTGGATTGTCGTTATTAATATCACGGAAAGGAAAGTTATAGAGGTGAGATGTCGATGATAATATGAAAATGAGTAGTGAAATAGGCTCACTACTGTAAATTCTAAAACATCTTCTAAGGTTTGTTTTCTAAACTCTTTGAAGATTTATAAAAGAATTAGGTATTCAGATGCACGTCTAAAAATATTGTCTCTACAACACATTGTTGGGTTGGTTGGTCTACCTTGTAATAATCCACTGTTCTCTGTTCTCGGTTCCATAACCTTGATGGTGCCATCTTCGAGAAAGAAGAATATATCAACCTTTCGCAGGACTGAAGATGCGGACCGCATCTCATGCAAAGACTGCTGGAAGAAGGCTTTGAACCGCAAGATCTAAAAAAAAATGACTTGGACTTATGATAGATACCATCTATTTATTCATAAGTATACCTACTATAGATTACCTTAGTCTTCGGGAGAAAATATCTGTCTTCAATTGCACCTAGATATTTGGTTAATTACTACGTAAATAGCTAAGTACCTACTGAATAAATAATTATTGACTATTGACACAAAATCTTTGGCAGCGCTGGTAAAGCGTACCATAAAGGTACCTACCTACTTTGCTAGACGGATCAATATTAAAAGTTAAGCACTTATTACACTACCTACACAGTATTCAGGGCCCGGTAGTAAAGGAGCCCTGACTCTTATTTAGGGTAAGGGTCCCTGTATTCAGGGTAATGTAATAAGTGCTTTAGTACACTGACTAGCAAGAGATTGCGGGTTTGATTCCTACATAAATCTGCAAAATATGTATTCCTTGTATTTTATTCTAAGTATAATTAATATTTTAGTCATTTATTCATGTTGTTTTGCCTTCGATGGTAGGCCCTAAAATCTAGGAGACGGTCTTATTTTTAACGCGTAGGTGTACGGTAGGTATTTTAAACTTAGGTAGGCAATTACGTTTTTATCAAACATGATCCATGTAGGTAGATCCGGAGCTTGTTTTCGACAGTATAGAGAAGGTACTCGATTCCCTGATTCGGCCTTATCAACCAGCATATTTGTTCCTTCGATGCTGGTGAACACCGGACGGACGCCGAAGCTCGTCTTCCCCAGCTGAAAATAATGGGATAGAAAACTGATCAGCTAACGTCAATTTCGAGATCCAATGATAGATTCTAAGTACTTACCTACTTGTTCGTAGGACGGATGGAAAATAGGAAGCACGACTATTCTTGACTAGGAGTTTTGCCATGGTTTGGTCATGAAAATAGTAGGTGCTCAAACAAATAGGTACTTACTTAAACATTTAGGTAAATCATATTAAGTATGTTGTAGGCTTTTGTGGTTTTGTTCTTGTTTATTCTATAAACTTACCAAAGGGTTGGATCCATATCCAGGCAGAAGTGGTAATCTTGGATTGCGAACAGACATAATTTATGAGCAATGTATAAAATTGATGAAAGATAAAATTGTAACAAAATAATACATAAACAAACAATCGCAATTCTAAATAAAATATTTGTTGCTTAGCAACCGAAGAAAAGGTTGATTAATTGAGGCCCCAACACAAGCTAGATCAAAGGGTGACGTGACGTGTGTGTAGGTAGTGGTTGGCCCAGTGATCTGTAATAGTTACTAAAGGGTTGGCCGGCCAGTTTCGTCTTTGCGCAAGTGTTCGCTTCGCTAATTATCTACAAGCGAAGTTTAGGAGCATCAAGGTAGGTAGGTATAGGTACCACCCATAATCATGCATGGCCAACCATGGATAGTGTGGTGTGACCACTGGTTAGGCACACTACACGGGCAGAGGGTAGGTAAGAAAGAACCTAAGCGTGTGTCATTGGTTAAATCGTAAATAGACATTAGGTATTCTTCTGAGTGGTGATGGCCTTACCTACGAAATACTTACTATTTGTTACTCTGCAAAGCGTGGGCATGTGCCAAATTATGTTGGTAAGTACTTAATGATTGGACGTCCCTGTGACTACCACTCTAGATAAGCACAACAATAACCAAACCAATAGGTTTTTGGCGCATTTTAACCCACTGGGTTTATGAAATCGAATAGTTAGGTACCTACCTACCTATCTACGATTTTGAGCAGTTGCTGTCAATAAATAATAACTATTAATAATCTGTGAATATTTTTTAATGTCAATTCCATAACTTAAATTGATTTCACTGTCAAAGTCATTGTCAATTAAAACTTTCTAATTTAATCGCCGCTCGCTCATTATTAATTATTTTCCACAAAACAGATGTACTCATCTTATTCTTATGATTTTTACATTTTTCGGCACTTTACGATTTCTGCAAAAACAATTTCAAATAAAATAAAAGTGACTCAAGTAGTATCAAGTGTTTAAGAAAAATTCTACCTCTGAACTCACTTTACTTCATCTCGGAAAGTTTTGTTTTGGGAGTTCGTATTATTTATTTACGTCTGTTACTACCCACTTTCTACCGGAGAAATATATTTATTTATGTGTTTCCAAAGCTTTTGACTGTATCGAATCTAAAATGATTGATATCAAAAACAAAATAAGCTCTTTTTTCATATTTAACTCAAGCTTCGGTCCAAGAGAAGGCGATGTAAGTTCTCTTTAAATCTTTCTTTGCAAGGATTTCTTTGTACGTAGGTTCCTTGGTTCCTACTTGGTGACGTCCATGACTTACAAAAGTGGTTTTTTAACTTACAGGAACTAAAAAGAATATTGTTCTATCACCCCAACAATATTGCCCAAGATGCTCGTAAAATGCAGGTTGGGCTATGCGAAGCTGTAGTTAAGTTTATGACGTAAGTAGCTAAATAAAATGATAGCTGGATAACTTTCTATTTTCATAGTCTAATAATCAAACCCATCATATTTCAGGACTTTTTCTTCAGAGCCATGTGAAGCTTTACAAACTCAAACAAAACGGTACATATTTTATCAGCCTGAGAAAGGTTTCTGGATGGTACTGGTAAGTCTGCATATAAAATTTTTCATTGGATATTACGTAAGCTATATTGTAGAAGACTTAAAGAAATGTATAGATAATATTATCTCATTATACATACACAATATTATCTAAAATACACGGTGATCTAGTTAAGCTACATAAGGACTGCTACAAACCATCTGTGGATAGCTCAACTAATCCAGTTCAACCCCAAAACACTTGTGACATTGCTACACTGAAAGACCGCCTGATTATCTATTTGCAGGTTGTTAGAATTCCATACACAACTAAAGCTGTGTCAGCAGTAGGAGAGAATCAAAGTCAAGATATTGTAAGTACTTTTATCTACCTAATTTGAATTTCCTTTTACATGATTGATTTTAAAAACAATAAAATCTTTACAGATACATCCATCAGTAATGTATGAATTGTTACTATCAGCATACAAAATGTTCCATCTATTTAGAGGCCCTTTCAAGGATATTTCAACGGAAGAGATATATTTAAAATGTGAGCAGTTCTTCTTGCCTGTAAGTAAAATTAAGTACCTACCTTAATAATTTTTCTTAATACTTAGTACTTACCTACTTACATATATTATATTTACCTATTTTACACTTACAATTTATTTATTTATTTATTTATACAATTTTGGAGAAACTAACAGCTAGATTTACAAATTTAGATGAACATAATAGAACATGCCTGGACAGACCAGTGCATGTTTGTTGACGGCCAATTAAAAGTTTCCGCAGATAGGTAAAGATATACTTAAAAATAGCAAGCTAAAAAGTAAGTTGACGACTTTATATAAACATAGTGAAAGAAACATTACTGAGAAGAAAAAAAAAAGAAAACATGAACAAAGTTAATTAAGTACCTAATCTCTTATTTCAGTTTCTATCATCAAAAAATTTCACCAATGATGTGTCAGATGTGGTCCAAGGAATCAGTTATTTGCCATTAGATAAAAACTCATTCTTCAAAGTCTTATGTTTCATTGACTTGCTGGAAGTCAGTTATCCAGATTTTAAATGTGTATCTTTTGTCTATAATGAACAACTTATTTGGTAAGCATTATATGAATAAGATATTGAAATAACTTTATTTAAGTATTTGTTTATTCAGTATCATTTCATACATGATGTAATTGTAATTATTTTTCTTGTTTTGTAGGAATAACTTATCAACAAGTGACATGCTGACATTATACCAGTACCTTGTACAAACATTGCTGCCCAAGCAAGTTGAGAAGGAGATCCAAGGAGGGGCAGTGGCTGCTGCCCAGAGACACGGCAGGTTCATTAGCCCTCCTGATGGCATCAGAACAAAAGAAGATCTAGACAGAGTTGTAAAAGTACATTTGAAACTTGAAGATGAAACAGAACTGAGAGAGTATTATCTGTTTGTGTACAGAACTTTGAGTGCTACCATATGTTTCACTGTAGATGGTTAGTTATTATTCCTGTTGACAAACCAGTATTTTTTTTACTGAAACAATGTACAATGGATATGTGACTGATATTCAAAATACATGACCCAAAAAAAGATTTGCATGATAAAACTAAAAACACCTTACATTTCAGTCAAGAAAACCTTGAAGCTGGAAACACTGAAGTCCCTTGATGCTTTTATAGGCCCACAACTTTCAACAATAGCTTCATCTATCAGTGAACAGTGCACAACACATGCATTGCAGAATGCACAGTTGGCAAATTCTGAACATAAGTTCATCTATTTCAATAGACTTAACTTGGCTATCAAAACTTCTGTAAGTATTATTGGTATTATTCTAAATTGAACTTCAAAATCGAAGATATCATAATACAGCACCAGACCATAATTATAATATTATCCTTTAAATTTGAAAACTGACTTCAAATATACTTACTATGAATACAACCTCAATCATCATTATTGTGCTGCAAACTTTAAAACCGCGAGTTTAGCAGAGGAGTTTATAAAATCAATGTATGTGACAAACTCGCTATGACACTAGCCATTGCACTTTTTGAAATAAAAAACAAAAGATAAATCCTGATTGTCGCAGTATGCCTTGATTTCGAATGGCGATATCTTTTAACATTCGCAGGAAAAGTAGCATTCCATGGGACACAGGAATTAAATTTGATATTAGTCTCTAAATATAGAACTGTCAAATAAACAACAAAATCGGTTAACAGTTAAGTAAGTCATCAAGTTAAGAAACAGAAGAACGCACAAAATTTACAGCAAAATTGATAACCTTCTTTTTTGTGAAGTCGGTTCAGAGACTCCTAATGAAATATCCAACAGTGGTGAAAAAGCCCTCCTATATTTTTAAGTTATTTTATCTATTTCAGACTCTCACAAATAGGCTACTTCCTTCTACAGCTATAAAACCTGAAGTGCTGAGCATAGTAGCCGAAATGCATCAAGACAAGAAAAGGTGGGTTGTACATATTTACCTAGTTATCAAATACAACTTTCTAAACTATTTTTAATTTGACTTCACAGTTATGCATGTTGATATTTTGTTTTATCTTTCAGTCTTGGGAACTATGGTGAAATTATAATAAAAACTCCAGATGAATATTGGATCACTGGAAAATCATCAAATGAAAGAGAATTTTATGTCATAATTCAAGAAAAAAACGCCAATCTAAAGGAAATATCAGGTAAGTTTTTATTTTAAACATATAAAGAATAAAAAAAATGAACTACTATAAGGCTCTTGACATCTTACTTAATTTATCTTTACAGATGAAGTAAAGAGGATATGTGAAGCACAGATGAAAGGAATATTTTTTTATCCTATTTAAATACTTAAGTTATAAATTGAAATTATAGGAATTATGTTTTAACATGTTTATATATTTTAAATGTAACATACCATAAAAATATTATATGAAACACTTACAATAAAAATACTAATTATATTATTATAATTTTTACAATCACTTATTAACAATACCGAAATGAATGCTAGTCACATGATACTTTATCCTCCTTATCAAAAGACTTTTTATACATCTTCCTAACAAGTTCTCTGTTTTCATAGCCCCATGCTAGAAGGACACTGGCAAAGCAAACAGCTCCGATAGCTATGTGCAACAGTATTGAATCATTTGATACTTTGTTTTCTGAAACTTTACATGTAATACCAGCAACAAATAATGTCAACAAAAACATTTTACCAACTAAAAGCCCTTCTAATGGTTTATAACCAGTATTTTTATATTTATTGTTTATGAAATGTATACTATGCATGATTCTTGCAAACATGTTTAGACAATTGGATATAATAAAGCCTACTGGTCCAAATACAAAAGTCAGAGCATAAGACAAAAATAAGAAACTCACAGAAAAGAATACCATCAAATAATTATAACTATTTATCTGTGCACTAGTCATCGTTGCAAACGTATAACATTCAGTCACACCATTGATAGCCAGTAACACTATTGCTAGACAGTGACTTTTGAGCAGCTGCACTGGCAAATCATTAGCAATGAAGGCTTCTCCTCCATACAGCAACAATAAGGTGCGTGCATAACTCTGTCCAAATACCAAAACTATCAAACCAATGGAGCTAACTGTTTTACATACCTGTGAAAGCACCGTACATGACTCATGAATTTTATTCTGATCTTGTTTGTGAAGGGGCAGATCCCTGCTCACCATTTGTGTAAAATAAAAATAACTACTATCTTCAATTGGCCTAAAAACGAATCTAGCTGCCAAGCTGCCTAGATTGTTGACTACATCATAAGTAGCTTGTTCTCTGAAAGTCAAAACAGGACTTACAGACATAACATATTTTTCTCCTTCAGTAAGGAGCTGTTTCACCACACCTTGCTTGGCAAAACTTACAGTGAGGGTGCTCAACTTTTTATTAAATGTTGAATTCAACGATCCTGAATATTTAGGTAGGAAATCTTTAAGAGAATTGAAGTTAAAATCATCCATATTAGTATACAGTTTCTGCAAAACATGGTCAGGTACTATTTTACTTTTAAGAGCTCCCTTAGCATACAAAGGTTTGTTTTTTATATACCAATAGAAAAATATATAATAAGCAAAGACTATAGCTCCTATACTGACTATTTGTGCCATGGAAAAGGCAATAAGTGCAAAAGAACTATCATAGACAATAATGGATAGGAACACTATACTCCTTATAAAAATGTGTAATGTGTCTAAAACCACTTTTAGCTTTACAAAACAAAACAATTGTGCTACGAGTACCATGTTTGCAGAGCATAGTTCCAAAATACATGAGAAAGCCACACTCCAACATCCAAAGGCATATTGAAATGCATGCTCTGGATGACCAAGAGGTAACCAGTTCAACCAAATATACACAAATATAATTGACAACATGCAGCTAATTGGAACTGAAAGCCAAATTTGATTGATAAGATGATTCCAAGTAAACTCATCTTTCTGTCCAAGACAAGCTCTATTGAAAGGTTCTCTGCTCAAAAATAATATTGTACTCTCCAGTAAAAGCAATCTGACATTCATTATACCTAGTACTTCATGGCCTACATTCCTGATAACCCATGCATTTATCAGAAAGGTTACGCAACGAAATAGAATCTGTAATAATATATTGAATGATGCATTCTCAAGACTACTCATCAGTAGATTCCGCCCCATATCTAATAATGAATTTTATACTTAAACACTAATGGCATTTGTTTCACTTCCAGTTGACTGTATGGTTCTCTTCACAACATAGATTTTCTTGTTGGATAGACATATAGCAAACCAATGGTCATCATAGGTTATTGATATTTTCTTGAATTGTTCGTTTGGACCGAAAGCCAAGGGATCAACTCTGAAAATGAAAAAAAACTGAATGGGTAGGATCCCTTGCATCCATTTTCCACAAACATTAGTGTGTGAAATCGGTATGTAGTTACTATCACCATTATAGTCTGATAAGTACTCAAAACTATTGCTCACTTATTGGATAAAGTGATGAGGTCAGTTATTATCGTCGCAACACGTTCGTCGTTCTCCAACTCGCCACCAGATTCAAGGACTGCACCGTCCTCTGTAAGAACCAAGTAGCCGATCTGATCTGGTATTTTGTCCATTATAACTGCAAAATAGAACAGGTACAAATCCAAGATAATTGTAAAAAAGTATTTACCACAAAACTCAACCAACACAGCTGAAAAACCATTGAAAAAGTACCTCGCTCAAACGAAGTTCAATCAAAAACAAAACAGGTGTTTTCTTCTTCTTCGTTTATGGCATCTGTCTGACTGACGACTGCCTTGTTAACAAATTTTGCCAGTGTCAAGAATAAAAAAGTTTTTGATTTTTCCAGGCAGGAGTATTAAACATGGGTACATATAAATAGACAAAAATCACACAATACCTACATACATGGAGCAATGAAAATTAACTCGCTCGAAAAGTCGAAATCTTTTGATCAATAACTGCGCACTCCTTCAATAAAAACTGGTAAAACGGGAAAAATCATTGCGCAATACAATATACGGTGCAAAGTGTGCAATGTATTGGAGTGTTATTTCTGGCCCGGATTCTAGTCATTTTGCCCATACGAGTAAACGTAGTGATTATATTCACTTTGCATACGAAAAAATATCTTCAGCCAGAACGCGTAAATTTCTTCCCTGATCAATCAATCACTTGCTTGCTCATTCTGTAATCAATCATTGATCAATCAATCAATTTATTTCATTGCCAATTTGCCACAACACAAAACCACAAATCCATAATTGAAAAGAAAATCGTGAATTACAGTGAAATTTCTAATTACTATACATGTTAATGAGTTACGCCTGAACAGGTTTGTCTACATTAATTTATCAAGCGTTTGTATCCTTTTCCAATTGTATTTCTCTAGTTTCGTGGTCGCGCAGCCTCTACATAAATTGATTAGGTACATGTAAAATTTACAGATTACAAATTTAATCATGAAATGCGTGTTAAAAACAAGACGATACTTTAAACAATTACAAATACTTACCTACATATCAATTCGATTCGACGCCTTGCTTTCACTTTGATGTCAATGCAATGGCTAGGTACAATCGTAATGCATTGCAAGTAGGTTCATAATAATTGGATAGAAAAAGTAAACAACATAGGTATGCCCTTGATTACAAAAAAGTTGCTGCTATCTATCAACGGCGTAAATAAATAAAGTATCCATGTCTATGCTACATGCTTACTCCTTTTTACAAAATATGCTATGATTTGTGAAAATAATGATGGTGTTTCTTCGACAGATTCAAAATGATGAGATTTCGACCTAAATTGGGTAGTGAGCGGGGCAGCGAATGGCGCTGCTTTTTCTGCCTTCATGTCCGCACTGGCACCATGCTCATCGGCACATGGCACTTGGTAAACTACTGTTTGTGATGTATACATATAATTTATTTTAGCCAATAGAATACTTATTACATGACAAATATGTTTATTCATACATATTAAGAACTCGGCTAGGAACTAGAAAATGTGAAGTGACAGCTACTAAAATAAACTGGGCAGTAGATATATTTATTCACAAATTTGTTACCTTACAGCTGCTACACCTGGTGGCTCTAGTTTTCCTAGCAGCCATTGTGCGTGACCCTCGCCTATTGAATGAACTAGAACAAGACTCTGTGCCAGGACCCAACTGGAGTGACATGGGTCGACTTAACAATGCTATGCCTACGCCATTGTCTAATGTTGAAGCTCCACCGAGTCCATATCCGCAGCACTCAGGGCAACCTCGTGATCACTCGCTGGTTTACCGTAAGTATCATCCATGTTAATTATTTAACTTAATTTTTATAAACTCTGATAAAATAATAAGTATTTCAGAATAAGAATCAATTTTATTCAGATAAATTAAGAATCTTATTTAGTAATTGTTCTATATATTCGACTGAATTTTTTGTTTAACTATGTATATAGGTACAGTGAATTGATATCATGTCATGTAGCATGTGTATTTTCAACATCACTTAATACAGTGGTAGAGACTAAGTTGAATCACTGATAGGTATTATCACCAAGTATTTTCACTTCTGTTTTTAATTTTTATTCATTTCGGTGTCATTTGTGTACATAGCTACCAGTTGTTGTAACAATCAATTATTTTAATATTGATTCCTTAGCTGCTTAGAAATGCTTTGCTAAATATTAAAAAAAAATATTATGTTCAATGTTATAAAAAGTTAGAAGTTTTTCAAATTATATAAAATACTAGCTGTTACTCACCACTTTGCATGCATTAGATAACTTTGAAAATTTTCCATACAAACTTTGACACCCAGTATACTAACAAAGTTTCAAAGAAATCATACTATGCATTGAAAAGTTTCATACACACAATATATTCACCCTTTTTCACTCCCTGAAGGGTTAAATTTCGTTTAGTGGGTGGTTTTGCAATAAAAGAACCTTCCAAATTTTAGCTTTCTAACTTCAATGGTTTTGGCTGTGCAATGATGAATCAGTCAGTCAGATTAAGCTTTTATATAGATAAATTATGATCAGCGGTTCCATTTTTACCTAAACACAGGTAAGCTTCTTGTTTATAATTTTTTAAAATTTTATTAGGCTTAACAGCTGTTGAATGGCCAGCTATTGTGTTGAATTCTTGCTAAGCTTTGTAGTAGTTAGTATAGTAGTAAATGTAACATATATGTGTACTAGATGATGTGGATATGGGTGCACTGGTTACAGTGTGTACCCTGGCCATCACACTCATGCTGATTTACGGAGCGGCGCGCGGGAAACCGGCTCATCTGTTGCCGTTCTTCTGTCTGCAAATCTTCGACTTTGCTATCACTGTGTAAGTTCATTCATTACTGCATATAGGAGTTATCTAATATCTTACATAAATTTTACAAGGTACAGATCCTTGGCAGTAAAAGTAGGTAGGTATAAGGTATTTACGGCGCATTGCTCCGGTTTTCCTATTTAATTTAAACATTTCGCAGACTACCTAAGTACATAATTATGTAATGCAATGCAAAAATTCATACCATAAAACAACTTGTTGTTTATGGTATATTTATGTATGGTATTATGGTAACTGGTTATATTTCTTTCACCATTTGAGACTGACATAATTTTCAATTTGAAAAAGTCATCGAGGCACGACTGTACTTCGAACTAGCGACCGGCTCAGGATCAGAGAACAAGAGTATTCTCCAACACCATTAGTGCTGTAAGACAGGTTATAAAGTTGACACGATTGTTTAGTCTGACTGCAACGGGGTACATGTGCTACTTGCGCTCCATACACCGACTGGTGGCAGAGACGAGGCGCGTGCCGTGGCGCGCCGAGCTGCTGCAAATGCCAGCGCCGGCTCTAGCGCTCATTGTCCTCTCCGTGTTCCTGTTAGCTGTGCTCATCAAGGTATGCTCATTATTTACCAGCTTCATCCCATTGATTGAGATTAGTACAAAGTTCTTTTTCATCGCGTAGAGAGTTGCACTTTGGGGGTTTGATTTTTGATGTTATTAAATTCAATAAACCGGAGTACTTACACTCTAAGCTTATTTTCGCTGATCATAGCACTCGATGCTTACGCTCGATTAGGTCTGCACTCCTCTATCATGGCCACAAAACTGCAGCGTTTAGAGGTAGTTTCCGATATCTGGCAACGAAGTGTTGGAACAACATACCACCACCAATACGTAATCTCAATACTAAATTCACATTTAAATGACGTCTTAAGCATTTACTGCTACACAAACAAATGGAAGGAATTCCAAAACGCTTCGTTTGCCTATTATAGGAATCTTCAATATCGTTATTTCTTTGCATATAATGTATCTGCGAATAGTTCTTGCTTTTTTCTGTTGCCTCTCGTGCCTATTACTAGGAACACAAAGCACATAATGTTTTTTCTTTTATTTAATTTTAATACACAAAAACGGTCTAAGCATCATAATTTAGTAATATAGACACACCGTTCTACTTGTTGGTGTCTCGTTCTTCTGGTTACCTCATTTAGGTGATACTGAAAATCAGTGTTTGCTCTTAGAGCAAACTATGCGCTGAGTTATTGCCTTTTTGCTTCGCTGCAGCACACACTGTATTCTTTGTAACCATTTTTTTATTTTTGTGTTACCTGTTTTTTTAAGCTGTATCATCATCTTATCCACATGTTGCATGATTTACTTCTTTTCTTGTCAGCTTGTTATGTTGTTACTTTTGTTACATGCCTATACTTATGTACCTATTGTGTGTTGCAGAAGCAAATAAATGTTTATCTATCTATCTATCTATCTTTACGTACTCACACTTACCCTTTTGCTGCACATAATATCTTTCGCACATTCCTCTTGGTACTTTACAAAGTATTTTCATCATATACCTGCCCTCATCTTACTAAAAGGAGTGGCCTATGTTTCATATATAACTCACCTATGCATCTATCTTCTATGTTCTCCTTATTTTACACATAATTAAATAAATAAAATAATGCTGGACAGTCCACATAGCATCAGCTAGCCCCAAAGTAAGCTACTCAAAGCTTGTGTTATGGGTACTAGTAACTGATATATTTAATACACTAGCTGTCCCGCCCGTGACTTCGTTCACTTAAAGTAGGTAGGTATCTAACTAAACTGAGTTTCAAACAAATCACACTAATAAAAAAATCCCATAATAACTTTGACACCAAATTTTACCCTTTTTAGAGGGTTATTTTGAAATATCCAGGAATACGTTTCCATTTATTTTGCATTGAAAGTATCCAAACCAAAATTAAGATCAATCGCACCACCCTTTAAAAAGTACCCATAGAAATATTGACCCCACATTTGACCCCTTTTTGAAGGTTATATTGAAAAATCCTGAAACACGTGACAATTCATTTTGTATTTACAGTACACAAAGTTTCAGACCAATCGCACCACCCGTTAAAAAAATCCCATACAAACATTGACCCCGTTTTTAGAATTACCTACCTATATTTAAAAATTCTGAAACAGAAAACTAAGTTTAAGGCCAATCGCACCACCCGTTAACAAACATTGACCCCCTTTTTGATCCCCTTTTTTAGAGATATATTGAAAAATCCTAAAACACAAAACGAAGTTTCAGACCAATCGCACCACCCGTTGAAAAGTTCCCATACAAACATTGACCCCCCATTTGACCCCTTTTTAAAAGGTTTTATTGAAAAATCCTGAAACACGAAACAAAGTTTCAGACCAATCGCACCAGGTTGAAAAGATCCCATACAAACATTGACCCCACATTTGACCCCTTTTTCAAGGTTATATTGAAATAGCCTGAAACACGTGTCCTTTCATTTTGTATTTACAGTACATAAACAAATTTTCAGACCAATCGCACGACCCGTTTAAAAGTTCACATACAAACATTGACCACACATTTGACCCCTTTTTGAAGGTTATTTATAAAAATCCTGAAACACGTTTCCATTTATTTTGCATTTACAGTACACAAACAAAGTTTCAGGCCAATCGCACCACCCGTTAAAAAGTTCCTATACAAAAACTGACCCCACATTTGACCCTTTTTTGAAGGTTATTTTGAAAAATCCTGAAACACGTGTCCATTTATTTTGCATTTACAGTACACAAACAAAGTTTCAAGGCAATCGCACCACCCATTAAAAAGTTTCATACTAACGTTTTCACCCTTTTTCACCCCCTTAGAGGTGGAATTTCCAAAAATCCCGCCTTAGTGGGTGGTTTTGTTATAAAAGGAAACCACCTTCCAAATTTCAGCTTTCTAGCTTCAGCGGTTTCGGCTGGGCGATGATAAATCAGTCAGTCAGTCAGGTTAAACTCTTATATAGATATAGATTTATATTATACATATATAGATAATTTTTTTTTTATTATACATAGAAAACACCCAGACCAACACGAAACAAATTTCTGCAGATCGTACACAAATTTGTTCCGCGGCGGGAATCGAACCCGCAACCTCTTGCGTCGCAGGCGGACTCTCGCCCGCTGCGCCACAGAGGTAGTCAAATTGTCTTCTATCACACATACAAGTCATTGCTAGCCACTAAATATCGATTACTTGTTAATTGGCAGGATTTCTGCTTTTTTCATATATATTACAGTGCCAAATAACATAATTTGTTTGTTTCTTTTTCAGGGTTACAGCATCAGCGTCGTCTGGCGTTGCTACAAGTACTGCACCTGGCGCGCGGCCACCATGCACAGCCTCACTCCGTTCGTGATTTCCGGCGAAGGGATCATGACGACCGGCCCTGTCCCACCGTACATGGCTCCACCGGCACCGGATTACTCGAGCCTCCTACCTGACTATGAAGAAGCTGTCAAGCAGACCCCTCCTCCTTCTTACCGTGCGGCTACTCTAATGGCGACTGCTGATCCTACTGTCGCTGCTATCGTAAGTAATATTGCACACATACAGAAATTTGTAGGAATTAGAAATGTTAAAGTCAGTTTATAAGATGCTGTAGACAAAACACCATAACCCTTCCACCGTGACTTATGTATAATAGATACCTTTTTGTTAACAGCCGGAAACCCCCGTAGGCGAAACGCAGACTCAACAGACAACAGAGACCATGGTGATCCTCACGCAGCATGGTCAGACCAACCCGGGCTCTCAGGCCGTTGTATGAATCTCTACACTGCTTCGGGGATTATAACACAGCTTCCCAATGATATGCATCACTGCTTACCCTTTGGACCCCTTCTATTACACTGTTTAATAGAAAGAAAAGCTAACTAGAAGGAAAATAATATTGGCCAAATAATTTGTTACCTTGCTCGCTCGTTCGAACTGGGCAAGCTTTAAATAGTTAGTTGGCTTTTATAATGATGTATTTGTAGTACTTAGTCGGAATTCAGAAAAGTTATGTTCCAGAGTCCTGTGTTAATCGACGCTTGTTTTATTGTCCAAAGATAATTTACTAACCATTGTTCATTGTAAGTTTGATCAAATTTTTATGCAGTTCATATGAGGTAAAGCGGTTTCGAAAACTGGGATTCTTGTTCTCTAATAAGGATTGAAAATACCAAAGTTTTATAGTCTTCTTACTGATATATGGACCGGGTTGTCATGTGAAAAGGCTTATAAATTTTCTGATTTATTTTAAAACTTATGATATTATAGGCCAAAATGAGAAAAAATATTTAGACCCCAAGGTACTTCTTACTGGTTTTGTAGTTGTAGCTCGAGTTGTATGTACCTGACGATAGAAGTAGGACTGTTAAAATTTTATTATTGCCAATTTTATTTTCCTCTTAGTCGACTAACAAGTGTATTTCAAAATATATCAACCTCATCATCATTGTTCAGTGTTGCTACAGAAATATTCCAATATTTTTTTAAGTACATAATTCGTTGGAGTTAAGGTAAAGCAAACTAATAGACTTAAAAATCTAGATTGTGGGTTCAAGTAATCAAAACTTTAGGAACTCTGTGCGGTGTAAAGTTCTTTCGGTTTTACTTCAAATATTTGCTATAACTGAGCTGTTCAGTAATGTAATAAGTTTAGAATCTGTAGCGCCGTGTATTTCTAGCCTTTTAGTGAAACATTGATTTACTATATTTTTATAGAAAAAAACATAGTTCTCGTTATTAGATGACCGTCCGCTTATTATTTACGTAGGGGAAGTAGAAAACTGAGCTACCCATAGCAAAGTATGCAAAAGCACTATTTGGTAAGAATATGAAATATCCTCGTTGCTGTTTTTGAATATAATTGATGGTTTTACTGTAAAATTAACTGTGACTAGATAAAGCTATTTCGCTTTCATTCCTTGTTGCGTGTGTAATTAAACGTAGTTAAAGTTGACTAAGTACTTTCCTCCATTTTTATTGATAGATGTCTAACTATTTTTTATGTTGATCATAATCTTACACAATTTCTTGATCTATTGATAAGGTATCCTCGATATCGCTTTCTCTAACTTCTAGGCTATTATAGAATCAATTGAAAAATGTGTGTGTGGTGCCATTCATGTTGAATTTTATTTTTTGTAAATTATGAAATTAAATAATTACAAAACATTTTAAATTTTTAAAATAAGTGAAATAAAAACTAAAAATTTAAATAAGTACCAACCTAACAATATAAACATATTTTTAGAATATCTTTGTTTAGAAATTAATGATGGTGTTTGATTTAGTGTCGATTTAATTTTAAGCACCTTTTTAGGTTTACCTACTTATGTACCTTATTTAAATTGTACCCCTATGTAAGATATTCTTGAAATAAATCATATTATACATACATTACTAGACAGTATCAATTACTTCTAACCAGCTTCTAACATCTACTACCATCTACCGTGAACGGAAGGCAACTTATTTTGTGACAATTCAAAAAATTAAGTTTATTAGCCCAATCCCCGAACACCATAGATTACAATAAATAGGTACAAAATACCTTTTCTTTATCCCACTTGCTCAGTTGCTCGACAGTCGCAACTTCAAACGCTACAATAATAGCTAAGTAGGTAATATGCATATTATTGTAGACCGTACAACTTTTTTACGATTTTCTTGGAGTGTACTTAAGTAGGTACCTAATAAATGCGTATTTTTTTAACAAAGACTAGGAAAAAAAATCAGATAGGTACTAGGTATAAGTAGGTACATTGTGGATGTACCTAATTGTTTTCTCGCTAATTAGAGAAAAATATTAACAAGTTTCGGCTGTCGCTTCGTCCTATTAAAATCAATTGGGGAAGACTGCTTTGCCTCGTCCTTCCAATGGCCGTCAACCCTTCATTCACCTTCCTTCGCCTTCACCGGCTCTCATTCAGCGTCACGTAAACAGCACAGGAACAAAGGCATTTTTAGCGTCATGCGAGTTAGCTAGTTAGCACGACGCTATAAACGCCCTATATAACATTGGCATTGTTATGAATGTAGAGATGCGAAAACGTAACTTTGAAAGGTCACATTGACTGAGACTACGCAAACATTACTGTGGACATGCGCACAGGACCTGCCGCGGTGACGATTGGCGTTCATTGTCGGTTCGGCGTCGTCGGCATCCTGCAGACATCGCGAGGGCTGCCGGATCGGGCCACCCTTATACATTCCGTCTCTATTTATATCGACTCTACCAATCCGCGCTTGCGCAAAACGCACCTCAAAACTACGAAATAAAAATTGCACATCATGGTGTCGTCTTGTGCACATCGCAAACAGTATTGTTGCGGCAAGTAGAAGTAATTAGCGGCGTCGTGTAGCGAGGCGGCCGGCGCGACTAGTGCGCCGCGACGATGGGTCAGACCAGCACGGCGGCGACCTTTACACAAATTGCGGTCGATCACCACAAGCGATCAGCTGTGTCGCCGGCGATAGCGGCCGACCTTTCGTGACATCATCAACGCTACAGAACAGATGATTCGCACCGGCGCGGGCGGAGACGGAGGCCCGGCGCCTCCGCCCGCCGCGATGGCGTCCACCATGCAGCTCGAATTCACACAAGCGATGTCGGACTTCAAAACAATGTTCCCAGACATGGACGACGACGTCATCGAGGCGGTATTACGGGCGAATCAGGGCGCTGTAGATGCAACCATCGACCAGCTGCTTGCAATGAGTACGGACAACCAGAACGAGCGCCTTCGGCTAGAGATGGAGCGGGTGGAGAACTGCACGCCTTCTCGTCGCAAGGACCGGCGTGCTAGAGCCGCGGCCAACGGAGACGACAATGACACAACTGCACTCGTGTAAGTAAATACCAGAAATCCTTATAAACAAGTTATTCTTCTGATAATCAACATCACAAAAATATACTTAAATAAACTAGTTGTAGCCCGCGACTTCGTCCGCATTGTATTTATAAACAAAAAAATATAATCCAGAAAGGTAACAAAGAAACAAACGAGACTTACTGCACATAATTATGTACTTATCTATGTAATGGCTAGGTACCGACTGCTGGATTAGGTTATTCATTATTGTTTAAATAGGTAGGTAAGTTCTTGCCTTGCCTACTTATTAAAAAAGATCCAAAATGAATATAGGTATACCACATCGCGTCATGGTTTGCCTCCTACGCACCTTGAAAACAACTAGAGCTTGATTGTTGCCTATTGTTATGACACACGCGTTCAATGCCTAGGTTGATGTAACTGGCTGGAGATGGGCTATTTTGATTCAACAATGTTAGGTCTAATTTGTCTGCAATAGTAAATAGGTAGTTATTTGTGTTCATTTCGTCATTCACGAAGGTTTCTTTGCTCTCAAAATAAGTAGGTAACTAAGTACCTATAGATAAAATAGTTCCTACTTAACTGAATTCCCCTATGCTTCTTTGCTGCAGAAATGCGGATGATGAATCCATTCCTCTGGCGATTCGGAGAAAATGGGTGCCCCGTCTGCTTGGACCACTGCCTCCAATGTTCCTACGTATTCCTCCTGGCACGGATGCGAGAATCGACCTCAGCCTGGATATGGATGATGATCGAATCGCGACATTACTTCAAAACGAAGAGTTCATGGCAGAATTGCGATGGAATCAAGAGTTCATGGCGGCGCTGGACAGCGAGCAGGGACAGAAGACCAAAAGTCATGATGACGAGGCTTTATTTAAGGAACGACTTAAAAATATGGGAAAAAGTAAGTTCAGATATGTATTAAGACAGTTGTTTTATGACAAAAGCATGACTCTACTTTTTGTATTACAGTGTCTCGCAAGAAATTCGCCCAGCTGTCGCGTATGTTCAGTCGTGGCGGACCCCGGAAGTCGGGAGGCTCCCGAGCCCCTCCCCGAGGACCCCCAGACAGCTTGCTGCTGCAAGAGGAACACAGCGATGATGATGACCGCCCGCACCAACACAAGCCTAATAAAGTATAGTTTCACGCAAAATATAGCGCTAACAAGTTCGCCTTACGTTGAAATGATTCACAAGGTTTCAGATAAGACTGGGCTCGATTTGTATAGAATTGGGATACGATTGTTGTTCGATGAATGGGTATCGATCGGAATGGATTGTGCTAATTGCTAATGGGTTGGAGCTTCAGCTTAATTACAGCGTATAATTACCACAGCAGTTTACCTATCTAGTATCTACTTAAGCACTTGGGCACCTAATCGTTGCTTGAATAAAAAGCTAAAGAAAAGGACCCATCTGCTAATTAGGCAGTTTTTGTCAATAACACCTTATTCTAAGGATAATTGGGTAGATGCGATAGTTCCTAGGTATTTTTCGGTCATAACATTTTCGTGTGACATTTCGGTCATAACGATGTGAACTTACCTATTGAAGAACCTACTCTATTCATAAAGAAAGGCTGAAAAAGAAATATGTATAAAATCGGAATAGGTATTTCAGAGTTTTATTGTAAATAGGTTCGTTTGTAACTATTTTAACGACCGATCCTAATCTGTGATCGAAGGCAACTATCGCTTTGTCTCGGCATCTACGATTTCAGATAGTACCGTTAGATTAGAGGTACATAGTAACTTGCCTAGCTGTTGTGTTTCTTATCTCTATTGCTACACGAAGCTGTAGCAGCTGATGCACTTTTGATCCTGTCTTCACGATTCCTCACAAAATGTGACCGCTCATTAATTTATCGTAAATCATAAATCACTCTTACTTTTTAAGTATATAGAAATAACTAACCTAGTAGTACTATATACTATATACCTATGTACTATATTTCCCTGATAACGCTTTGGTCTCAAAATTGTTGTTTGAGGTTTTCAATAGGTACCTACACTACAATTATAAGTAGGTAGGTACTTAGGTACTATTTCCTTGAGGTTGGTTGTCCTGTGTTATTTTTATTATATTCTAAATTATAAAGTTGTTGTATGTATGTAGGTACGTAGGTACATTGGTTTGGGTTTGGTTTGATCCTCTATGGTTATTTATTTAGGTATGTAAAAACAAAAACTTTTAATAAAAAAAGTAATTTTTTTTATGGTTTTTAATTGGCTTTTTAACCCCATACTTTTGTTTGTAGTGTGGCTGTTCCGTCCGCTGCGTTGTACGGGTAAGTATATTTTTTTACTGAAAATAGGTGATTTAGATCTACGTTTCGACATACATCCGCAAGCATAGTAGTGTGGCTTGATGGTACCTACCTACTTAGGTATTTGCTGCGCGCTGCGCGCTTTATTACGCGCACGCAACAAAGCAGACGGCTACAAATAACAAAACAGCGACAGAATATGGAGATAAAGTGTTTTGATTTGTTTAGGTAGGTTCTTATTCATGGACGATAGATAATCATTGACTTTTATCGCTCTAGGTTTTATTCTTGTTTCTAGAACTAACGTACAAATACTACTTACAAACAGTCGCTCGTTTTATTTTCCAATGCTATACTTGAGCGAATGAGGTTACTTACCTACTTTTTATCATTGCTGAAAGTGATAAATATTCACCGTCAGTATTAATAAGTACGACATGTATTTTTCCTTTTGCTTCCTATAAGTACATACCTAGATACTTACCTACCTACACTTAGCATGCATCAAGAAAGCAAATAACGTAGAAGACATAAGAAATAACATAGAAGAAAACAACACGATCCGGAATGTATGAAATGGTTAGCTTTTTGCATATTTAATTTAGATAAAAAGGAGCACTCAAAAGCCACCAACGCGCATGATTCCAGGACCTAGATAACACAAATACTAAGTACCTACCTGGGTTACTTAAGTTAAGGTAATACTTACCTAACATAACCATTTTTAATTTTTGCTTCTCCGTATCATATCAACCACGACAACGCATTGTCAAAGAAAACTCATCATGCCATCCTGCCCGACAAAGCGGAACGTGAAAGCGGTGCGCAGACTTACTTACCACTCAAGAACACTTTGCACACGCGTCGTAACCGTAGCCGTCACCCTGCATCTGTAGGTACATACCTATGTATATAGCTATAGGTAATTATATATCTGAAGTATATAGGTGACTCAGAACGATGGTAGGTAACCCAAAAGGAGGTTCATACCCGAACGCTAAGGTCTTTGTGGAAGGCGAAACGAGTGAAAAACAAAACTAGCAGGTAGGTATATAGCGAAGCTACAAACTGGTAAAATTTATGAGATATTTAAATGATATTGATGATGATAATTTAGTGCATAGGTTCCTAAACTATTTCGATAAGTAGGTATGTAAACATAACGAAATAGTTTTAAAACCAAGGTGAAAAAAATTTAATTAAAACTAAATTGAATTTTATGTTGAGTATCCATACAAGCAAACCTTTATATTACCTACTTACATATGTAGTTACAAGCGCGACGACGACATCAGTTGTGACGCCAGAACAAAGATGTCTTCGAAATTTTGAAAGCTAAGGCTAAGCCCATAAACATGATTGGTTTTGGAACGTACTTCAGCGTCATCCATCACGTCCGCGTCTCCGACGCCGCGCACCGTCGCCGTCGGTCGGCGCGTCGCGCGCGAAACAAGTTCTAGTGTGTAGGGTACTGAGTTTAAACGAGATGCGCCCGCGCATCGAGCACGTGCACCCGTCACGCATCACGAACACCCAGAAATTTGCTTAGTTTGTCCTAAGACTCCGTGCCACTCGCACGCATGGAGGCCCGGTTTTTTCCTCGCGAGTTACTATGAAAAAGCAACCTGATATTTTGTCATCCTGGAATACTTATCAGCGGCTAATCTAAAGATAGCGGCTCTGAAGAAATAATTTCGTGAGTATCGTTCAGATTGGCGCCGCGCCGGCAGCGCAGGGCTTTGACCGAGTGTCAGTGCTCCAGGCTAAAATAAAGGCGATCTATACTGTAACCTGTTGTTCACCTTGTCTGCAGATTGACGAACTTTTTCTGGAATCATTTGTGAGTTGCTGATAAAAGGTTTTAGTTTAAAAACATATAATTAGTAGGCAGTTAGGTAAACTGTGCAGAGTAGAATAACAGACAATTTAAAAATGCAATGTTATTTTAAAGTCCTGTATACCTAGATTACCTTATAAGCTGGTGCCTACAATATTCAGGACCAATCTGATAAAAAACTCACTCTTGTAAGAAATTATTAAGTAATTGAAGTTGACATTCGAGAATCTATCATGATTATGTACTACCGACACTTGCAAGGTAGCGCGTTTATGTCTTTTGTATGAAGCATTGATTGAATAGGTACTGTACCTACATATTATACCAATCGTACACAATCATCGGATTCCATACTGATAATATAGGTATTTAGGTGTTTTATACTTAATGAGCACAGGTTGACTAGTGGTAGTACCCCACCTTCCGATCCTATGGTCGTGGTTTCGAACCCGATCGTGCCAAATGGATTTTTCGGTTTTAAAAATGGATGAGCGCTGTACTTACCCTTACATCAATGTAACGTACCTACCTATTTAAGTATTTGTAGAACCTAAAAAGCCTCTAGCGACAACATAAGAACTAAATAGATTTGATAGGTAGAGTCAAAAATCGTTTACCTATAGGTATTGTCGCAGAACTAATCTGCGTTAGCTAAGTATATTATGTAGGTACCTGTGTGTAAAGCAAAGCGGAAAATCCAAAAACCGCTATTAAAACAGTAGAAAAACTAAAAATTAGTAGAACTTTGCTCCCAAGAGAGACGAAGCACCTTAAATATAATTACTGTAGGCAGGCACATTTTCTTGTAAGTTATGCAAAAGAAGAGCAGCTATTAGCCGACTCATAAATTACGGATGCGTTCGCAGCATCCCGAAGGGCAGTTATCCTATTATTACATCTTCTGTGCTATTAGCCGCTGGCGCGGGAGCCTCCAGTTGAACAACTTTGCTTTCATTTACTTATATAATGCTCCTGCTTAATAGAATAGATCTTCTCTCGCTCGCATAATTTCATCATTTAAGCGGCTGCGTAAATACAGAATTACATACATTAAGTCGGTAATAGTTAATGCTATAGAAAATGCACTCGTTTAGGTAGGTACCATGTACATAATTGCTTAGGATATCGTGCCCGCTACTGTGTTACGGTTAATAGCGAACTTAGGTAAGTAGGTATTAGGAGTTTGAAGGAGTCCAACAAGGAACTCGGGTTTCGTCTATGGACGTTTGTCTATTTGTCCGATCCTAAAGGTAACTACATTCTTGCAGACCTAGTACCTAGTAGATAGGTAGGTAGGTACCTACTGTACCTAATACCCATATAATAGGTACCTACGGAATTTGATTATGAGGCCATTAATGTCTCCACGCCTTGGACGTTTAGGAATACCGGAAATTAAAAGATTTCAAAATAATAGAAGTAAAATTAAAAAAAACTGAAATTTTTTAGGTGTTTATATTACTTAGGTACTTATGAAAGTCTTGAAAATATATAAATAATTCCACAAATTGTTTGCCCAACATGAGTTTACCCGATAGTCATTGAACCCAAACGACGATCGAAGCATGTCATAAAAAGAACTGTTTAGAATAGGTAGGTAGATGTCTAGCCGCAAATGACTGGGGTATAAATCAGACGGTTTATGACCAGGCACAGGTTGAGGTCCTGCGGGAAGCACTGAGAGCACATACTTGTCTAAAGCAGGTTTCTTTAAACCTTTATTAACTACTTGTTCGCTATTCGAATAGGTATTCGAGTCGTACTACTATAAAAATATAAAAAAAAAAAAAAAAAAAAAAAAAAAAAATATGATCACGACTGTAATCCCCAGGCTCGGTAGATATCTCCTCAGATCTTTAGTTTCTTAGATCTTTGAGGATATCTAAAGAGGGTAGTCAGAGGCAAGTCCAAACATGACATTTGGTACATGCCCACATTTTGCACAATAGTTAGTATTCCGTACGTGACAGGTTGCAAGCCCATCGCCGCTTATAAGAATACTAACCAATGACACATACCTTCGAATTTTTAGTTCTAGGGTATGCCGGTTTCCTCACGATGTTTTCCTTCACCGTTTAAGAGCACTGGCATTGCGCACATAAATTTTTTGAATGGAAAAACTCATTGGTGCACGACCAGGTTTGAACCCACGACCTTCAGATCGTGAGGCAGGGGTGCTACCACTGCACCACCAGCGCTCTCTATAAAAATATACCTACAAAAAAAACAGATTATAATCACACACACACTAAACTAAAGCAGGTTGACGCCGATTCTAACCGACTAACGTAGCGTAGAGTAGAGGCAAAACACAATTGGTTTTCTATAGGTAGGTAAGTAAGTACCTGTCTATCTGCACTGCATGAGAAAATACAAGTAGATATTATATAGTTAGACGAACCTTCCAAATTTTTATGACTAGCTATACCTCTAGGAATATAATAAAAGTTAGTAGTTATGTATTATGTTAGTAGAGTACTCGTATTAGGCCTGCCTTATCTAAGACCTGCCTATTAGCCTACATTAGCACTGAGTGTGACAGAGTGTAATTGTTAGGTACCGGTAGTGGGTTACCTGCTCCACCTGCAAGCTGGCAGGCACTCGGTCTAAGTGGCAAAGGTGCACCATCATTAAACGAGAATGGATCCTATAGAATATTGTACCTACTCCTAAAGGGAAAATAATGCTTCGACATAAATCATTGTAATTTACAGACGAGGTTCATATTGCCTATAATTTCTGAGAATAGCATGCAGGTAATTTACTACGCCTATATTTGACTCGTAAGATCTATGGTTCATTCTGAGATGTCAGGTAGAAAATATGTTTTGTTTTAAAAAAACGGTTAGAGGTAGGTTGATAAGTTTCTAGCCGTCAAAATAAATTGATCAACAAAATAATCTCAACAATAAAAACTGACACGTGCTAAAAAAACTGGCTTGGACTGAAAAATAATAATTGGTGAACAGCTCTTCGTTTGAACAAATTGCTCGAACGACGATAGGTATTTGGTAAGTACCTACCTAAGTACTAAGTGTGTGATTTAAATTACAACGAAAACCATTTCTCCTTCGCGTTGTTTTGTTTAATGTTGGCCGTTACAGCGAAATAACAATTTAAATCACGAAGCTGCCATTTCAATTGCCCACACTTTCATTAATTATCTACCTATTGCTTCATGTAACACATTTATCACTCTATTGCACATCGCAAAAACACATGAAAGTTTACCCCCATGCAAACACCTAATAGAATTGTACAGCATTTATGAATTATCCGCAGGTACAGCTGCCCCACTCATTATACACTCACTCACCGACATATACCTAGACAACGCAGCCTAAACCGCTGGTCGTAGAGACTTGAAATTTGGAGGGTATGCCTGTCTTGGTTCGTAGATTAAGGGATTTTTCTGAAGGGGTTAAAAGAGGAGATAACGTTTGTATGAAAAATCGTAGGTATAAGTACCTTGAACTTACAAACGTGAAACTTGACGTAAATGGAAGGGTGCAATGGGATGTTAAAGTTTGTATTTATTGGTTTCAATGCGAGTAGGTGGTGTACCAAGATACCGATATCATTATTTTTAGAAACTTGGTTATAAATACTGTTTACTTACCATGTTAGAAAATTATAGGTACATATTATATAAAAAAGTCTGCAGTAAAAAGCAAGCTTATACTGCTATTTAATTAGATAAGTACCTACCTACTCGTACCTAATCATGTTTCATTTTGTAACCAATCATTTAATTAAGTGAGTGGTCAAAGCAGATATTTTATTTCCACACGCAAAGTTTTTGCAAACATCTACTTTGATCGAGCTGATGGTTTTTTTTAAAGTTCGATCAACTCACGATCATCTAAAATCAGTAGGTAGGTAATCAAATCTCTATGGCCGTTTAGCACGCTCACCGAACCAATCTATCAATTTAATAATTGTGGATTGGGTAGGATACTTACACAATGTTTAAAGCAGTAAATATGACGCTTTTAGGCCCATCTAATACTTTTTTATTTACCTATCCAGTTTATGCTCTCAGTTTTAAAACATAAAAGGTTCATAAAAATATTAAACCACCATAATAGCTGCCACTGAGATTTTCGCTCAATCAACTATTTGGTCCCCTTATAATTCAATTACTTACATCCTTCAACTACGTCTTTACTACCGAAAACAAAAGTTATAACTACAGCATTTAACACTTTTATGTGTGAAACTTACTCTATACTTTCACACTGGCTGTAGTTTCGTAACCAGCAAATTCTATATGCATAAGTTACAAGAGCGCAATTGTTTACCACGACGTGACACGAGTGGAATACAGACTTATTGAATAATTATCAGTAAACCAGGAATGTGACGTGGCCCCAGCACAGCACTCGGCAAGTGGAGCCAGCTCGACACAATCAGTTCAGCTGAGTTTCACTCCGAGTATTCGCGCTGTTACTTTTACAACGCGCTAGCGCACACGAACAACGCTCTGTTTCCCTAGTCTTATTGTTTCACATACCGTCATAGCGCAGGAAAACTTTGACTTTCCATTCTGTAGTGTCACCTAAAAAGCGTGTCGAGAAAATATTGTACGGCGCAAAATGAGATGATGTGACATTAATTTAATGTTTATCTTTGAACAACGCTTTGCGGCTCTGCGCTAGTGGCTGACGCATGATGATATTGGTATATAATCGTACGTAAAAATGCATCATCATGTTTAGTTTAGCATTGGCAAACAATATCGATTGTTCAACGAACTGGTAGTACTACTCACTACAATATATTTCTAGTGCAATAAGGTTTTAGCGCAGTTCATAGACGCTGGCGGAAAGCTCATCTCTTTCTTTATCTTCGCCTTCACAGGTGTGCTTATCAACAAAGTCGATCCGTTGCATTACCAATCGGTAAGTAGCATAATAACGCCGATACGAAGCAGCCACAAGGCGGTACGTGCTCAGTGGTGGTTTGGAGATTTGGATGTGATTTGAGATAGCATTACCGCAGGTACCGTTGCAGTGTTGCCGAGATCGTTTGCTTGTACGATTGTCGGATTGCCCCGAGTGGAAACCGCACTCTAGTCTCCGCCGCCGCGCCGCGCCGTTCGAGACCGTTACTTCGCACCAAATCTGCCTACAATACGTTCAGCGCTCTGATACGGATAATAAGTTTAAAGTCACGATCTTGTTCCGTGAAGCTGTCTACGTAATCTCCCCGTTGAGTCTTCCTTGTAGGGAAACAGATGCATACTTTATATCACTATCGTGCAAAACAGCTTGAATTTATTAGTATACTTACCTACTCTCGCGAGTCAGATGAAAAGATACCTAGTTGAAAATAAGACCGTTATGTTCTTTTCCGAAATAAGGAAGGCTTTGTTGTTTTACGTCTTTCTTTGAGTCAAAATCGTGTCATATTTGTGTCATTTATGTTAGGTACCAAGATAATGACATATTGAATCCCTTGGTACCTACCTATTCTAAATCCTACATTAAATCTTGTGTTTTTATGACAGATATATAAGCACCTGATATGAGTGCGTGCACTCGGTCCGGTTGACGATCAATTAGCTAAGCTGCAAGTGCGGCAACTCGTAGTTAGGTAGGTATCGCATATCCGGTCAGCTCTACACGCGCGGACTAGTTTTGCAACGTAGAGGTTGTTTGACGTCCTCTCTTGGGGATGGTATAATACGTTCGTTGCCCTTCCGAGTCACGTGACGTCCGTCTAGGCGTCTGCCGTCGTCACCCCGAGTGGCTCATGGCATCATGACGCGGGGCGATGGCATCGAGCCGCGAAGCATGCACGGTGCATAAATATTAGTATTCATTTCAACTGTTATGGAAATGCAGTGGATATTAATATGAATGTTACGATCAAGAAATGAATTAGCTGATGTGAAGTGAAAACCACGGTATATATTCAGGTAGGTATAGGCTTCCGAAATAGGAGTTCCATAGGAATGACGCGGTATGGTAAGGTATTTCTACAGCAAAAACGAATGTAGGTAGATTAGCTTTAAATATTTTTTATGTAACTACGAGTACCTTTAGGGCTTAAAATTAGTCCTTACTATAACAAGGACTAGCTTTCTAATCTAAATCATTGTTAGTAGCTATTAGTATTCTACAATTTTCAATACTTTTCAGGTAGGTATTATCCCAGTATTACCAAACAGCGGATTAGCCGATAGGGAGTAAGTATGTAGGTATCATAGCTAGAGACATCTACCTACGTTTATTTATACATCGAGGTTCATAAAAATTCTTTCCCACGTTTCGAACCCGCTCGCCAGGGCTATAAACTGCGACTCCATCTCGACTTTTTCATTCTTATGTCTTGAAACAAAACAACAAAGAATACCAAATCGGTAAGTTAGGGATCCTAGAAGGGGCATGGCCTCGGACCGGTTTGACGGGGGAATCTTCGTTCGGTTCCCTACACGCGTAGACGAGCACGCCCGGCCGGACCCGTCGCATCCCACCAGAGTGTAATCTGAAAAGTTGGAGGCCGTAAACTGTAAGGTTTACTTGCGGTTTACAGAGACGGGTGTCGCGGGGCGAATGCGCGCTCTCGGCGCGTGATGGCGGGAGGCGTAGCGCGCGCCGCGCCCGCGCTGGCGCTGGCGTGCTGGTGCGTGTGCGCGCTGGCGGGCGGCGCGGCGGCGCAGCGCTTCGGGGACCGCCTGGCGCCGCGCGTGCCGGCCCGCGCCGCCGCGGCGCCGCGCCACGCGCACTACTCCGAGCCCGACTACGACGACGCCTACGAGCAGGACTACGAGGAGCAGAACCTGTCCGCGGAGGAGGCGCCCGCGCCGACCGACCCGCCGCCGCCGGCAGCGCCGCGCCGCCCCGCGCGGACCGAGGCGCACCGCCTGGAGATGAGCACGGAATACTTCATGATCCCGGAGCGCTCCTCGACCGCAGCGCCGCCGCCCCCGAGGCGCGTCTCGGCGGCGCCCGCGCCGCGCCCCGCCAACGCGAGCGTGCTCGTGCAGGCCCCGGCGCCGACGGCGGCGACGCCCGGTGCGGGCGCGCTGCGGCAGGAGCCGTGGGCGGTGCCCATCCTGGCGCTCGCATGCGGCTGCATGCTCGTCATCGGCGGCTTCGAAGTGTTCGTGGTGTACGGCGCCAGTCGCCAGGCGCCGAGCCACCGGCACCTGCTACTCGGGCAGACGTTGCTTTTCGGTCTATTCGCGTGCGCTGCGACGGCGGCGCTGTTCGCGACGACGCCGACGCCGTTTTCGTGCGGGGCGGTGCGCTTCGGGACCGGGGTCGCGTACGTGATCGCGCTGGCATCTCTCCTGGTGAAATGCGTTTTCCTCCTGAGCTTGAACGGAGGCGTGTATTTACCGGCGGCGTACCAGGGCCTGCTGCTGTTCTTCGCGGTGATGATCCAGGTGGCGATCGGCGCGCAGTGGCTCGGCGGGTCCCCGCCGCGCGTGGCCGCGGGCGGCGCGCGCTGCGAGGGCGCGCTGGCGGAGCTGCTGCTGTCGCTGTGCTACGCCGCCTTCCTCGTGTGCGTGGTGTGCGGCGTGGCGCTGCGCTCGCGCGGCATCCGCGACAACTACCGCGAGGCGACGCACATCGCGGGTGCGGGCGCCGCCACGGCCGCCGTGTGGGCCTGCTGGGTGGCGGCGGCGCTGGGCGCGCCCGAGCGGCACCGCGACGCCTGCGTGGCGGCCGGGCTGCTGGCCACGTGCGCCTGCGTGTTCGCGCTCATGTTCGCGCCCAAAGGCCGGCGCCTGGCCGCGCTGGGCCGCGAGGGCCGCTGGGACGCGGACCGCGAGGAGGGGCTCAGCTCGCTGGGCGGGGGCGGGGGAGGGGCGGGCTCCGGCTACTCGCCCTCGTTCTTTCACTTCAAGCCGGTCAAGTACGGCATGGTGTCGCCGACGGCCGCGGCCGCGCCGCCCGCGGACCGCAAGGAGCCGCCCGCTCAGCCAGCCGGTCAGTTAAGTATCCGACGCGCGCTAATAGTGAGTGATGTAGCGCTTCAGCACAGTCGATCTGACCGCAGTTCTTTTCGCAGATCCGTACGGGGCGATGTTCGCGAACTCGCCGCACCTGCACTCACGCGTTCTCTACTCCCCACCGCACTACCCAATGCACCCTCCTTTCCACTACCCCTACAACTACCCTCCCTATCCTTACTTACTGCCGCCAGGTAACTATGACAGCACTCTACTGGCTTCACATTGCACATTCGACACTCTCTACTGACTGAAACTTAACTTTGGTACCTGCAGGCGCAGAGCTAGGTAGGTATCAACTTGGCGACTCTTCTTGCTAAAAATAATTTAACATTACTTACACATTATGTAAATATTATATCTACTTATGTATTAGAATAACAATACTAACTCTACGTCTGATGACACCGTGAAATTCTTGCATGGTAATCATTTCAATAGTAAAAATCCATATCTACCAAATATCCACACGAAGAATAGTCAGCACCAAATATCTATACCTACCTACATAACCAGCGTCAATTTAAAGATTTTTCTTGAAAAACGTATGCTAATAAAATGTTGGTATGTGCAGGCGTGATCCTGCGTGGAGAGGAGGGCGTGGGCGCGGGCGCCGTGTACGCGAGTGTGGAGCCCACCTTCAGCAGCAACCCGAACGTGTACTTCCAGCGCTCGGAGCCGCTGCACGCCGGCATGATGTACTGAGCCCTGACAATCCAACGTTCGAGAGAACACTGGCATTTGACAGCCTGCACTCTGCAGGAAATCCCTTCGAGGACATTGACGTGACGGAAAAACGCTCGACAGTAGGAACACCTACCTTTACCTAATAACCCACAAGTTGATTGTCAAGGTGATAGAAGTGTAGTACCTGGATCCAACTTATTTCTTGAAAAACTTTGCCACAGTTTTCTGAGAATAACGTCTATGGTAGCAGTATCCTGCTTTCTACCATACTTTTGACGCGTGGAGTATTGGTAATGACACCACAACAAAATCGATTGGGCAGGTGAAACGACGCACAAGTAAGCTATCCATAGCACAAAAATAAAACAAGAAAAGAGAAGAAAAAGTATAACAACATCTAACCTACGGAATAGAGAAGTGCAAAATAAAACAAGGCAATGTAACTCGCTATTACAAAGGACTCGAAGAGACATCGTGCACGATAGAGTGGATACTTTTTACATATTTTGCGACTTCACAAGTTCATTAAGATAAAGTAGGTACTTACTACCTACTTATGTATGGTTTCTATTTCAGATTCTAAATTTTATCTAACGTTTCTCTTACTCATTTAATTTTGCGTAGTGGCCGTTGACGGGTAGAATGTTTAACATGAACATTAAATTGTATCTACACATGAAACTCATGGCAGTTCAGCCGGTGTCTTCATAAACAAAGTTAATAATTCAGTTGCGATGAGCACTATCTATCGACTTTCTAGTCAATTAATTCAACTGTAATGAAATGGAATACCGCCATCTGTTAATGGACATCAAACTGTTAAATGTTTTATTAACTTTTGTACTGCATACAGCAGTTAAATTCTAATTTGAAAATCCGTCTTACTAGAATGAAAAGCTGTTTGTGATTTATGTAATACTCAACCCACCCTACTTACAGCAGCTATTAGCATAGATTAGTTAAGTTTACTATCTAAGTATAACATGACATGAAATGAACCATAGTGATAAGTTTATTACATAAGAATGTAAATAAAAGTAAGACTGTTTATGATGTTTTATTAATTAAATTATGCTCTAAAACAATTTTTAATTTACACAACTCAGGCATACACTCAATCACATTTTTGCCACATTTAGATTTTATAGAGCCATCTTGCAACAACTTTGATCATATCACTGCTACTATTACATAAAAATTCTAGTTGATTATATGATGTGGCAACTTAATAAAATAAATAAATTCCTTTACTTGGTACCAGTCGAGAGCAGCGCCAGGAGCCCAGAAGCGACCGAGAGGGACACGATGTAGTTACTGTTCAATAAAAATTAAGGAAAATTACCTGTTCAAAATAAAAATTCAGAATCAAAAATAAAATTATGTTTTCTGTCATCCAGCCAATACTTTTAAATGATACTATTATTTTGTAGAGTTATTTTCAACTACTTTATTTATTATAATGCATGTAAATGCAAATAAAGATATCAATTAAATAGTCCTTTGTTGTAAAAGAACTTATGTAGAATAACTAGCTTGAAAAGTTGTCAGATGTCAGTTTTTTTAACTTAGTTGCATAAACAGTATAGTTGGATTTCCAGAAAATAGAAAAGATAAAAATAAAAAAAATAGTTTTTTTTTGTAAAGGATACACTGCAGGTGAAAGAGTGCGCAGGATGTAGAAACTGCTGAGTATAACAATGGTGAGGAACAGAGCATTGTTGTAGAAGATGGAGTAGGTGGTGGCTTCATAGTCAGCAACTTCATTTTTCTTCCACAGAATACTGAAACAAGAGCGGAGGCTTTGCATCATATTGTTATCCAGGGAACAAAACACAGATAGATGGGTTGACAAATTTAGATTTTAGAGTAATTAGATACATAAGATGATGTTGATTGATACCAAGTAGTTTAATTACCAAATTATATGAATGCACTTGTATTGATTCAGAACTTCTGGTAGGTACAGTTGGCCTTACGAGTAGAGGCATTCGTGAAGTTAGCCACAGAGTGCTGCGCAGAACTTATCGTTTTTCGGGAGCAAATAGAGGTATGGAGAGGGGCGGTGGGACTGTACATGCGCAAACTCGAACCTGTAGCTAACTTCACGAATGCCTAGATTCATTGGAAGAACTGTACTTTATTGCTTACCTCAACATTTATTGTAGAAATAATATGAAATCTAACAAACCGTTCATCCTTCTCTTTCCTGCTCATCTTCTTGTCATCGGCTAGTTTCCGAGACATCTCGCGGGCAACGGCATCCTCCCTGCGCACGGCGATACGGTGCTTCAGGTGGAACTTGGTGTTGCGGTACGCGAGCGCCAGCAGCCAGGTGCTAGCGGCCGTCACCAGCACGAACCAAGCCAGGGACGTGCTTACTTCTAGTGAGTGCACTCTCCAGAACAACCCTAAAACCAAGTAGTGACGTTTTTATAACTGAGTAGTCGATACCACAACTAATTTGAAGATTTGATAAATAAAACACATCTTTATCGGTGAAATTTAACCTGATAATGGAATGCTACTTACAGATGGGAATTGCAGACACTATGAAAGCGTTTCCGTAAAATAGTGCTGATGATTTTGTTGAAACATTTCGACTGAAATCTTGTAGCAAAAGTTCCTCTTCCTTAGTGAACGCTTTGTTTGCTTTGGCCGACATGATATTTATTTAATAATAGCAGTCTGGACGCAGTAGATGTATCGTAGCAAGAAATTACTTTCGTAAACTTAGCTCAGCTGGCGTCCGTCCGCGCTGGCGAAAGAAAGTGAAACGTCAAATGACATGTAAGCAACGTGTCAAAAAATTGCCAAGCTTTAAAAATCTTTTGGAATTTTTCGGAACTGAACGGTTATTTTTTGTACCACTAGTGTTTATGTTTATACAGTATTTTTTACACTATTAAGGTATAGGCTGTATTCTTTGCTTTCACTCTCATTCGTTCAATCAAAAGTCTATGGCTCTGCTTTGTTTTGTTTTGAATTGAAACTATTTGAAAAAGACGGTTGCTTTGAATGCTTTTGTTGTAAGAAATGTAATCTCGATTTGACGAATTAAGTGAGATTTGTTTGTATTTAATAACTTTATAATACCTACATTGTTTTTAGTTGCGGTATGGCTTAGTTTAGTACTTGATTAATTAGTAAACTAACTATCGTCACTGATTTATTTTATTACAAAGTACAGTACATGGAAGCTTACTTGGCACAATGAGTGACTTTGAATTTGTAATACCACTGAAAAAAGATGAATTGTTGGAGTCCCATACAAAGCGATATCACGTCGAAGATATTGTACAACCCCGTTTATTGCTGTCCAAATTACAAGGTAACTATAGTAATAAGCTACAATAAAATTACCGACCTACCAAACTATTCTCAATCAATATGAGTAACTGCACTATCAATCAATCAATAGCAGGAAAATGTATCTATACCTTCTTGATGTAATTTCAGATGCTGCAAAAGCGTTCAATAATGAAGGTGTGGAATACATATTGGAACATTTTGACACATATTTTTCCATCATAATACATGGCAATAAACTCGAATGGAACATGATAAATAAAGGTAAGTACCTACTTTATCAAATGGTAAAGAGAATCAGATTATATACCTACTACCGGTGTGCTCATTCTATGGTCACATTAACTTCAATTGAAATATTTCCAGGTTTTGACCATATAACTCGCGCTGCCAAACATTTGTGTAACCATTTAGAGCAGATTTTCCAAGACAAGGATATTGACAAGGACTTGCGAATTAAAACGCTGAATATTGTTAAAATGACCATGTATTTGTTCTCACAACTCATGAGAGTCAAGGATGTGAAGTTAGCCGCTGATGTGAGTTTTATAATCATGTAGTAACCATGAGCTGAAAGTGAGAACTGGGGCAGATAATTATTCTGTATATTATAGTGGACTGTTAACTCTCAAGGAAAATTATAAATCACTAGCTGACCCGGCAGACTTCGTACTTATATAGAAAACGTTTGTATGGGAAATAGAAAAGGGCTATTTTTTGGATTTTCCTGGTTTATTCGAATTTTTTTTACCTTTTAAACCTTCCCTAGACCTCCATGAAGATTTCAAGGCCAAGATAAGATAAATCCGTTTAGCTGTTCTCGAGTTTTAGCGAGACTAACGAACTATGTTTGCGTGTATATTTGTTAGAGCATAACTTAAGAACCGTATATCCAATCTGCATGAAACTTGGAGGTTTTAGAGATATTGCTAATCAAATTTACTGGGAAGCATATGAGCTTAATCGGTGTAGTATTACTATTTATTTCTATTTATAAATAAAAACTTATTATAATAAAACTTTTAACTGTTATATCGGACTAAAAAGCAAATGAAAAAACGTCATATTTGAAGGAATGAGTAAAAAAAGTATAATATTTATATCGATGGTAAAAATGGAAGATAAACATTATTAAAAATTGGACGCTGGACTGATCTCAAGGTCTGAGTGAAGAAACCATCCTACGAGGAATCCCTGAAAAATGTCTTCCGAGGATTTCTTTATCTCAACAACTCAAGTCCTGGAAAATATTTTAAAACCTTGACCAGTCCAGTGCTAACCCCGTTAAATTTCAGATACCTACTGTAATACTATAAAGCATAACTAATCCTGGAACCAATATCTTGAACAAAGCCTGGTGAGGCCCTAAGCACGAAGCTTGGAAAGCTTGAGGAACGAACCACAGTAAATTGGGTTAGTTTCTACCAGAGCGCAACCAACAGAGTCATACAGAATCTTAAGGGACTCTCGCGAGTGAAATTATCTACCCCGAGGTTCTTCTGGAGACAGATAAAGTCCACTCCGTTCATATTCTGTGCTCCAGTGGCGTGAGACCTTGAAGCAACAGCTATCCTAGATGCTCCTGTCAGACAGTCCTGGACTCTGAATAACATTGAAAACAGAATACTACCTAAATATTGTCGTCAATCGTTTATCTGTATTTTATATCTAAACTCTTTAATTTCAATTAGCCTCAGTTTCATTTTTATTAATTCACTGTAAATAGTATAGGTAGGGACTAATTTGTAATATACCTACATACATAAATATATCATTATACCTACTCAACATTTTCTTTTCTTTGTTATATAAATAGCAGTAGGGAGATAGTATTCCTTTCTTAGGTAGGATAATCAAATATTTGTTTGTGATTAGGTTACGTGGCATAGTACATAAAGCGTATCCAAAAACTTTAGGGCATGAATACAAATAAGGATTGTGGACATCGCGCGCGAGATCTCAGTTCGGGGCGAACTACTAGTATATATAGATTTTGATAATTCTGATGACCAAATCTTTTGCAGAACTCGACCAAATTGACACTAGGAAAGAAAGGTAAAGCCAAGGCTAGTGACAATGATGAGTTCTGTGGATGGACTGAAGCAGACAAGCAAGCTGCTCTTATTACCGTGCACTTAGTGCTACAGCAGCCTCTGTCCCAGCTCTGGGACCCACCATTGGCTGAAGATAACTTTGTTGCGTGAGTTTATTTATTATTCAACTATGATGTAACAGGCTGATTGGCATTGATATTATGTTCAAGTCAATGCTTCAATAACTATGCCTGAGGCATTATTAAGTATTAAATACAAAATAAAAAATGAATCTAATATTTTGTTAAGTACCTGTGTATTAAATGATAAATAAATTTATTTATTTTAGAATGGTGTCTGAGCCATGTTACAAGGCTTTGGAAGAGCACATAATAAAAAACAAATCAGTCAGGGAAACAGTGTTTCAAGTCCTGGGAGTCTTGATAAAGAAATACAACCATGGTACTTGTTCTCTCATTAAACTGGTGCAGGTAAGGAGGTTTCACAACATAAATTAATACAGTTTCGTTTTATGATGAATTATGTACTTACTTAATTATAAATTTTCAGATTCTTCAAATGGTTGAACATTCAGTATCTCCAATATGTGCAGGGGTAGTGCAGCTTACCAAAGAATTTAACCTTGGAACTTTTGGACCACAAATGGTAGATATTATTTTAAACAATTCAAGGCTAGATAGAAAATAGACAAATATCAGTATCACGCATATTATACAACATACAGTTACGTAATACCTTTCATTTGGGAATCAAAATCTAAAACTAGTAATCTGTTCTAAAAGGTTCGTGAAATAGCAGAGGCGTTAGCTTCAAGTGATGAGGAAAATGCGGCTGGAGCGACTACTGAACTAAGTGCAGCAAGGAACTGCGGCGCATTCCTTTTAGAGCTCACCAAAGAACTCCCAAAAGAGATGACCAATGCTATAACTACACTACAGTCCTATTTGGAAAGTGATGAGGTAAAAACATAGGTGTTATTAAAAGCTACGTAATTACACCCCTGAATAGCATTTACAATGCTTTGAATTGGTGTTGCTGAAATATCGATAGATGTTGCCGACTGATAGTCTATCGGTAGTCACGAAATATTAATAGTATCTATCGATAGGCGATTTTGGTAAAACAATTGTGTAATTAAATTTAAAAAAATAATTAATTCCTATAAATTATACTTCCTTACAGTCATACACTCTCCGTATCAGTGTATTGGGCATGATGTGCGAATCTCTGAATGTGGAACTGAAAGGCGAAGGGCTCGCTGATGAACAGCGTGCTTTGCGCGACGACTTTCTTGACGATCTTTACGAGCATATGCACGACACATCCGCGTATGTAAGGCACAAGGTGAGTGACCTTATATATCATAGTGGATGATAAAATTAAGTATCTATTTGTGAATTTTCAACAAAACACTATTAAACGTTTTTTACAGGTGTTGCAATTCTGGAGTCGATTGCAACGTGAGAACTGCGTGCCAGTGAACAGGCAGCGTGACGTGATGCAGCGCGCGGTCGGACGTTTGAAAGACAAAGCTGCTCTTGTGAGGAAAGCGGCTATTCAACTACTAAAGGTAAGAATGTTTGATAGTAAAACAATAATTAGTGGTATTATACAGGGAAAATAGTAGGTAGTTATAGGAAGTTTTTTATGGAAAGAATTGTTTGATTCGATAAATACAAACATATTTTTTAGGTATTTTTGGAATGCAATCCATTCTCTGCACAATTGAAACTGGACATATTAGAAGAACAACTTAAAACAGAACAAAAGATACTCGATGATCTCAACAAGAAACTAAACCCAGGACCAGATCAAGAGCTCGTCAAGAAATGGGATAAAATTGAGTCTGAAGTCATCAGCTCAATCAAAAAGAACTTGGACACCGCGACACAAGATGAACCGGAGCTATCGCAAGCATCGCTAGATAACTTGTATGAAGCAATTCGTAAACATTTACATGAGAAGAACTATCATAAAGCATACTTGGTTGTGAAGCATACTGAAAGACAATACCCAGATGCTAAGTTGATGAGATGTGATATGCAGAAAAGTGAACAGGTAAAATTATCTCCATTAGTTTCTATTCTACTTTGAACCGTAAATACTCATGCAGATGGTTTCAAATTAATGAATTCTTTCAGATTGAATATTTCGTTGCCCTGCTACGCAATATGTTCATCATTCCTGAGCGTACACAATCTATCTCTCTCACACAACAGTGCGAAAATGAGCTCGCGCTCTACAAAAGATTAGAGGAAAAGGAGAGCGTTGTGGCTTTTCTACAAGAATCAGTTCAATTTTGTCGCTTAGTCTCCGAAGCAATGCCTGTGATTAACTCGCTGCTAATGTCTAAGCAAGCAGGCGATGTCAGTGAAGCGATAGATTTCTTTACTACAGCACACCACTTCAATATTGATTCAGCTAAATTGGGCGTGGCTAATATGCTATTGCTTGTGTGGTCTCCTGACCAGGTATGTTGTGAAAAAATATTTTTCTTCAATATTATTTCAATATTATTCTTGAAGAAAAAGATATTAATGTACTGTCAATATTGATCAGTAATATTTTCAGGAAAAACGTGAAGCAGTAGAACGGGCCTACCGCGATATGTATCTAGAATGCGATAACAAAGCGGAGCGAGCCCGATCCTTCGCCATCGCTAAGAAGCTTGTATCGCTCATGCAACACATCGACCGAGGAAGCGCGTTGGCATTAGAGCATTTGGTTGATAAGTGGGTGGAGAAGGGAGATATTACGCCCGCTATCATTCAGGTATAATTAAGCTCAAAATCTAAATATATAGTTGCTATTGCTGGCACACAAGCTTTACATTCGTTTTTATCAAAAGCTGTATACAATCAATAAGACAGGGCCTAGTGTTAAGCCCTGATCGATCATAATTTAGTATTAACTAGCTGCAACTTTGTACGAGTTTGATAACTTTTACGCGTAGTCCAGCGCGCGCGACAAAGAAGTAAAATAAGCATGTATTTTTTATTTCTAAACCGATATGGATGAAACAAAGCCTAAGTTTTAATCCTAGCTTATCTCAATACAGTGAAAGTTGTATTCGATTTGGTTCAGCCGTTTTTAAACTATTGTTTTAGGCTAAGTAACAGTCTTCATTAGGTAACACTAATTTTTATTAAAAAATATCAAAAGTACAGATACGGCTTCTCATCGATTTTATTATAATTATTATGTATAGATAGATTTACCTGTATGAAGTAGGCTCATTTTCCTATTCTTCACTTTTAAGGTTTTTTTAGTTTAATTTTTGAACATAGTTTTTTTGTCTCCAGGTTTTCTGGGAAATGTTTCTAAAGAAAATCGATGGTACAACCGATAGCGACAGCTACGCCGCATTGTCCCTTCTAGTCATGATCACTAAAGCCAAGCCTTCCGTTGCCATTGCCAATCTCGACGTGATACAAACACACGGCTTATCGGCCGATTACAACACTAGAAATTTAAGTATTCAGTTGCTACTACCCTTGGGGAAAAAGAACCAAAGGTATCCATCAGAACACTCGATAATAACTTCAATCCATACTAGTTTGATGGAAGCTTTCCTGAAATTCAATAAGTTCAATTCGTTTGCCGGGTATGCCATCGATTTGATCTACGCTATCTGTGATACTCCCGAAATGGTTGCTATCAAGATTCTATCACAGATGTATAAGAATATAGAGGAGACTATGGTTAAAGATACGGAAAATGAAGAAGAGACCAGTATACCTATAGAATTGTTAACTCGGTTCGTATTTGTTCTGGGACATGTGGCGTTGCAACAACTTATCTATCTTGATATCAGCGTTTACAGTGAACTCAGAAGGAGGAACCAGGTGAGTTTATTCTTATACTAAGAACCAACCTGGAAACTTGAACAAAGTTCCATTGAAAATAAAAAAATTACAAACATTATTGACTTAAAATGTATCCACAGATTCGGGAAGAACGTAAAATAGAGGAGAAACGCAAGAAAAAGGCGGGTGCTTTCGCGACTCCTGCGCGTCGTGGCAGGGTCGACGACCTGCGTCGACAGACACTCATGAATGCAAGCAACGCCAGTGCTTCGTCTAGGAATCACCGCTCCGCCAGCGTGGCTTCTAATAAAGGACCATCGGTACGACACTAGCGCCATCTAGCTAGTCTATTAAAACTGAATTAAGTTCAATCGAACTAGGTTAGATTATATTCCTAAAACTCAGCATAAGCATTGGCTACAATAATAGCCGATTTGCTTGTGTTGTGTGACCTCGGCCGTTATGTATATACTAGACTGAACCATGATTTAAAAAAAAAATTCACCGACAGACCGCCATGAACGCAAGCAATGCAAGTGCCTCGTCTAGAAACCACCACTTGATTAAAAGCGCTTCGGTTAGTAATTACCACCGCCAGTAGTTGGCATAGTACATAGTTATACCTACTTACTCTTTCACAACAGAAACAATGTTGATGTTGAATTGTTTTCTGTTTTTGCTACTAAAGAATCACCATCAATAAACGTTTAAAATTATTCAGTATCAATTTTTGAACTTTCACAGCCAGCAACTAGCTAGTTACTCGTAATTAAAAATGTTTGATATAGGTACCTAGTTCTATGAAAGTATTTGGTTCTTGGAGTAGGTATTTAGATTATTATAATTGTTGGGCAAATTTATGTTGAACCGTCCGTTTCACGTTGTAGATGTAACTTTTAAATTATAAAAGCCTTTAGTTTTTCTAGTTTGTATAGTTTTTTACCCATATAAATACTTATGGTTTTTATCAGATATCGCTAAAAATTTTAAGCTATAACTAAAGTAATTGCCATTTTATTAGACCACATTATCCTTTTTGGTCGAAGTACATCACCGTTTTAAACTGTCCTATTCACGCTGTCACAGGCAAACACAACAATGACGGAGGAAGAGACAGGCCTAGAAGGGGCAGTGGCTGACGACGCGGACGCCGAGTATGTCCGCGGTGTTTGTGAGAGGGATATCGTAGGCACGGGCACCGCCCTAGCAAGATATCTGCCGTTGTTACGCCATCTACTGTCGGCCCCGACAAAATGCACTCCCGCCTTGCATACGGCTGCCGCACTTACTTTCACAAGGTAAAACTTTTAATGGAGCAGAAATGAATGTAGCTATATCAGAGTAGCCTTCGATTAAATCGGAGTCTTATGTTAAATTCCTTTGCAGGTTCATGTTGGTGTCGAACTCAGTGTGTGAAGACGGGTTACAACTCATGGTGACGGTTCTAAAGAGGTCCAAAAATGTTTCTCTCCGCACCAATCTGACTATTGCATTCGCTGATCTAACGCTTCGTTTCCCGAACTTGACGCAACCGTGGACTCATCATATTTATCACATGTAAGAATCAAGATAATAATACAAAATTAAAAATTTTAAAAAAACCTTGACATCTAAACCTTACTCTAACATGTCATATTTAAAGTCAGGGTTACCTTACCATGTTCTTTCAATATCATTTAAGTAATACGGTACCAAATCTCGAATCAATATAACATAATACGGAAGGTAGTCTGATCCCGTCATCAATTATTAAAGAGCTGATGATCTTCAAACGGCTGAACAGATTTTCATGAAACATGGCTAAGCACACTCGGGATAAAATTATCTATGACTAGTAGTCCGCCCCGGCTTCGCACGGGTATTTATATATACCTATAAATAGTCACGACTGTAATTCCCAGGCTCGGTAGATATCTCCCAGATTTCTAGTTACTTTGATCTTTGAGTAGGTACTCGTACATGACAGGATGAAAGCCCATCGCCGCTTATAAGAATACTAACCTATGACACACACCTTCGAACTTTTGGTTCTAGGGTATGCCGGTTTCTTCACGCTGTTTTCCTTCACCGTTTAAGAACACAGGCATTGCGCACATAAATTGTTCGAATAGAAAAGCACATGACCAGGTTTGAACCCATGACCTTCAGATCGTGAGGCAGGGGTGCTACCACTACACCACCAGTGCTCTCAAATTTAACAAAAATTTCAAAATTCATTATTTATAATACACACACGTCTAACCATACCCTGCGTCAGGTTACTAAAAAAGAAAATTGTAAGTATAGAAAGTTTTAGTATTATTATTTTAATGAAGTTTTTATTTATTATAATGTATTTTTTTGTTTATATTTTTTATTTATTTTTTCACATTGACTCCATCCTGTACACATCCTGTACACCCAGTGACGCCTACAGTGCATAAGCTAGCGCGGCTCTCACGCAACTTTTTTCTATTGCTTACATTTTTAATTTAATGGTATCTTTTGAATGGAATGTCCGAATTGAGTAATTCAAAAAACCATATAAAGGTATTGAAGCAGTCTAGAATATGATGTGATTTATTTTGATAAGGATTAATACTAAGATAGAAATAAAGAGCATTTTTCTAAGAGTAGCCTTTCAAATAAAATTTTAAAATAAAAGAACTCTTATTGTGGCATAACTATAATAGTTGGACATATGCTATCACGACACTTTTTGTAAATAATGATGTGTTCTACAAAGTTGTAGTACATTATTTTATTCTATCGTCAATAGTTTTCGCAGCGCACGCGATATAAAGAATATTTTAGGTATTTTTTTTACACCTTGGCTTACATTATTGAAGTTTTAGTAAGGATCCCTAATTTTTTTGAAAATACAGGGTGTCCCAAAAAGTAGTGTCAAGCGAAAGTCCAGAGATAGAACACCCCTTGGGGTACCCGAATCACCCCCATGTATGTTCCGCGATTTTCTATAGTTTTCGAGTTATTAATTTTTTTCCGAATTTTTGAAAATTTACGACTTGAACAACTTAAAACATTCTTACAAAAAAAGTAGAAAACTTTCTTGAGATTTTTTGTTTGCTACTGAATTGTTATGAGTTGTTATTTTATGCATAAAATAATCAGCTACGTGACTTTGATGAAAACTATGGAAATGTTGGTGTAAAGTCAAATAATTACATTCGGTGAATTATGACTAAAATTTTCAACTTCAAATTAAAAATCTTAAAAAGTGATTTCATGGTTCCTAAATAAGTCTAAAAAATTCTCCAGACTCTCAGCTTTCATAATCATTAAAAAAAAGTAGTACTTAATAGGCTACTTTTGCTAAAATCGACCTTCAAAGACGGTGAGGTGGAAAATTCTTAAATTTAGCAACCTGATTAAAAAATAGATTTTGGCCATTTTATCATTCCTAAGCTTTATTTGTTTGTTAACTAACCAAAAACGACTACAAATAATTAGTTTATGCAAAAGAAATCAGCAATATGGCCGAATTAAGAACAAAATTGAGACAGGCCGAAGAAAAAAATAAGGAACTTAAAATAGCTTTCATACGATTTAAGGAAACCTTTTTAAGACGATGTAGGATTTGTATCGACCTAGAAGGTTGACATTTTGAAAACTTTTTGTAAAAAATTAATAAATTTTACTTGTTGTTTTATTTCATAAATTTAGCTAAACTAAATAAATAAAACCTTCAAATATTAATGAAATCTTACTTTCCTGCAGTCATTTTTGGGTAGTTATCAAACGAATTAAGCTAAGGAATGATAAAATGGCCAAAATCAATTTTTTAATCAGGTTGCTAATTTTAAGAATTTTCCACCTCCCCGTCTTTGAAGGTCGGTTTTAGCAAAAGTAGCCTATTAAGTACTACTTTTTTTTAATGATTATGAAAGCTGAGAGTCTGGAGAATTTTTTAGACTTATTTAGGAACCATGAAATCACTTGTTAAGATTTTTAATTTGAAGTTGAAAATTTTAGTCATAATTCACCGAATGTAATTATTTGACTTTACACCAACATTTCCATAGTTTTCATCAAAGTCACGTAGCTGATTATTTTATGCATAAATGAACAACTCATATCAATTCAGTAGCAAAAAAAAAATCTCAAGAAAGTTTTCTACTTTTTTTGTAAGAATGTTTTAAGTTGTTCAAGTCGTAAATTTTCAAAAATTCGGAAAAAAATTAATAACTCGAAAACTATAGAAAATCGCGGAACATACATGGGGGTGATTCGGGTACCCCAAGGGGTGTTCTATCTCTGGACTTTCGCTTGACACTACTTTTTGGGACACCCTGTATATTATAGCCTATGTCACCCGCTGATAGTGTAGCTTCCCAACAGTGAAAGAATTTTTCAAATCGGTTCAGTAGTTTCGGAGCCTATTCATTTCAAACAAACAAACAAACAAGTTTTCCTCTTTATAATATTAGTTTAGACAAAAAAAAACTAAACGAAAATCGGTTCATCCCTTTGGGAGCTACGATGCCACAGACATATACACAGATACAAACACAGACACGTTAAACTTATAACACCTCTCATTTTTCGTCAGGGGTTAAAAAATAGCGTTTTAAATTCGCGAACACTCTCAATGAGACTCTCCTACTTGATCTCTGTTTTTTTAAATACCTGCATTAAAACTTAACCTACTTTAGAACTAAACCTTGATTTCATCTTATTTCAGTCTAAGCGATGAAGAGCTCGAGGTCCGCCAATGTGCCGTCAAAATTCTCTCGTTCCTGGTTCTGCACGAGATGGTTCGCGTGAAAGGCCAAATCGCCGACATGGCTCTCTGCTGCGCGGACACAGACGCGCGCGTCGCTTCCATGACGAAGATATTCTTCAAGCAGTTATCACAGAAAGGAAATGCCCTTTATAATGTCATGCCAGATATTATATCGCGGCTCAGCGACCCTGACTTGAAAGTACCCGAGGAACAGTACAGGCTTATCATGAAGTGAGTATAAATCCTTTTAGAATCCTTTTAAAATTTGTTCTCAAAAGCCAGTTCATACTGATAACGTTAAAATCGACAACTTTCCAGGTACATAACATCTCTTATTCAAAAGGACCGTCAAATGGAAGCGCTAGTAGAGAAACTTTGCCAACGCTTCAAGCTTTCCACTGAAGAGCGGCAATGGCGCGATCTAGCTTACTGCCTATCTCTGTTCACGTACAACGAGCGATCGCTGCGAAAACTCATTGAGAACCTGGATTGTTATAAAGATAAGCTATATTGCTCTGGAGTCATGGACTGCTTTACAACGCTCATGAATAATACTTCGAAGATGGCGAAAAATGAAATAAAGGTAAACGTGAATTTGTTATTTAGATAGTTAACAATAGCCTATCCTGCTAATATTATAAACGCGAAAGTTTGTAAGAATGTGTGGATGTATGAATGTTCGGATGTCTGGATGTCTGGATGTATGTTTGTTACTCTTTCACGCTGAAACGGTTGAACGGATCTGGATGAAATTTGGCACGGATATAGATTATAGTCTGGATTAACACATAGGCTACTTTTTATCCCGGAAAAATGTACGGTTCCTGTGGGATAGGTATTTTTTTGTTTTTCAAGGAACTTTTAATAAATGGATACAACAGCGTGTAAGCTGTTAGGTTATAGGAATTCTAATTTAAATCATTTAATATAAAATTTGATTGTTTACAGAATCTAGTTATAGAGCTTGGTGACAAGATAGAAGAATGTTTCTCTATCACTAATAATGACGAGAATAAGGAGGGTGAAACCGACGAGGGGGGCGGGGATACCGCGCCGCGGATGCAAAATACCGCCCCCATGAAAGCCACGCCCCGGCGCAAACCTGCGCAAAGAAGAAACAGGCGCCGGTCGTCTTCTAGTCCGGACGAGGTAAACATTATACTTTTAGCTGCGAATTAGAATAATAATAGAAATGAACTAGCTGATTCTGGTACAACTTTGTCTGCGCGTTTTATGTAACTTTTTTTTCCTGATTTTGCAACATTTTTATTGATACTCCGCTCCTATTGGTCGTAGCGTGATGTTATACAGCCTATTAACCTTCCCCGATAAATGGACTACAGAACACAACAATAATATTTCATTTCGAACCAGTAGTTCCTGAGATTAGCGCGTTCAACAAACAAACAAACAAACAAACAAACAAACTCTTCAGCATTATAATATTTATAAAGTAACTAGCTGACCCGGCAGACTTCGTACTTATTTAGAAAACGTTTGTATGGGAAATAGAAAAGGGCTATTTTTAGGGTTTTCCCGGCAGTTATTCGAATTTTTCTTACCTTTTAAACCTTCCCTAGACCTCCACGAACATTTCAAGACCAAGATATGATAAATCCGTTTAGCCGTTCTCCAGTTTTAGCGAGACTAACGAACAGCAATTCATTTTTATATATATACATAGATACTGTGTAAATACGGTACTTACTGCAGAAATTTTTAAATAATACAGTTCAATGTTGTATATCATTTTGTCTATTTCTCTGTCAGACGCTTCTTTGTTTCCTTTCCTGTTATTATCATGATTCGGTCATTTTATCCTTGTTCTAAAATGTATAAGTATGTAATTGAAATCACCTACTGAGACCTCGTATTCGCCAGAAATCAGTGAAGAAACAGCTGTTTCCGGAAAAAGCTGGAAAAATCCACCAATTAGCATCAACAGCTTTCTCGCACATCTGTTGTGGATACGCAGCCTCAAATGTGGTGTCTATTTTGATGTAAAATATTTTTTCATTGCAGCAAACATCACCTCGACCTTGCTCATTCCTGGTACTTACTGCATTATGTTTTGTTTTGATTTGCCTTGCAATTTTTGTTATCAATTGGCCTGTTATGTAATATTCCGATATATAATGGTGGTAATTCGGTTGTTTTGCAGACTAACTTACAAAATGCTACCATAGGTACGATCTTATTTGGCTTACTATAAAGACCAAATTGGCGTAACATTTTTGAATGACAGTTTTAAAAAGATCTAAAATTGACATACCTAATCATTCTAATTTAATTAATTTCCACCATTTTCACGTAGCTTTAGTCAACACCAATTTACATGGCTTCTAAAATAAGCTAAAACACGTCAATCATACGTCAGTTTAATCAAATTTAGAATTGTAATTTAAAATGTTTACGCTAATTTAGTATTTGATGTGAACAAAATAAGGTCGCGTTTATTTCAGCATTTTTTTAGTTAGTTTTAGTTAGTCAGCGGAACAACAGAATCACCACCATTGATTCACATCTACGGCACCGTGCATATCTGACTTCCAACACGTGGCATCGAGGTGTCAAATGTACTGATACCTACTTATTTGAAATAGAAGTAAATATATCCGTTCACATGTCGTATACCTAGACACGGGACGGGCAGACATTCTTATTATTTGGTGTTTAATGCGAGCTGTCTAGCGAACTGTTGCGCTTGCGCATATCTATATCTATATAAGAGCTTAACCTGACTGACTGACTGACTGACTGATTTATCATCACCGAAACCGCTGAAGCTAGAAAGCTGAAATTTGGAAGGTGGTTTCCTTTTATAACAAAACCACCCACTAAAAAGGGATTTTTAGAAATTCCACCTCTAAGGGGGTGAAAAAGGGTGAAAACGTTAGTATGAAACTTTTTAACGCGTGGAGCGATTTTCATGAAACTTTGTTTGTGCACTGTAAATGCAAAATGAATGGACACGTGTTTCAGGATTTTTCAATATAACCATCAAAAAGGGGTCAAATGTGGGGTCAATTTTTGTATGGGAACTTTTTAACGGGTAATGCGATTAGCCTGAAACTTTGTTTGTGTACTGTAAATGCAAAATAAATGAAGACGTATTTCAGGATTTTTCAATATAACCTTCAAAAAGGGGTCAAATGTGGGGTCAATGTTTGTATGTGAACTTTTTAACGGGTGGTGCGATTGGTCTGAAACTTTGTTTATGTACTGTAAATACAAAATGAACGGACACTTTTTTCAGGATATTTCAATATAACCTTCAAAAAGGGGTCAAATGTGGGGTCAATGTTAATATGGGATCTTTTTAACCTGGTGCGATTGGTCGGAAACTTTGTTTCGTGATTTTTTCAATAAAACCTTAAAAAAGGGGGTCAAATGGGGGGGTCAATGTTTTTATGGGAACTTTTCAACGGGTGGTGCGATTGGTCTGAAACTTAATTTCGTGTTAAAGGATTTTTCAATATAACTCTAAATAGGGGGTCAATGTTTGTATGGGATTTTTTTAACGGGTGGTGCGATTGGCCTGAAACTTTGTTTTCTGTTTCAGGATTTTTCAATATATCTCTAAAAAAGGGGTCAATGTTTGTATGGGATTTTTTTTTGACGGGTGGTGCAATTGGTCTGAAACTTTGTGTACTGTAAATACAAAATGAATGTACAAGTGTTTCAGGATTTTTCAATATGACCTTCAAAAAGGGGTCAAATGTGGGGTCAATGTTTTTATGGGTAATTACTTTTTAAAGGGTGGTGTGATTGGTCTTAGTTTTGGTTTGGATACTTTAAATGCAAAGTAAATGGAAACGTATTCTTGGATATTTCAAAATAGCCCTCTAAAATGGGTAAAATTGGGTGTCAAAGTTATTTATGGGATTTTTTTATTAGTGTAATTTGTTTGAAACTCAGTTTAGATACCTACTTTAAGTGAACGAATTCGCGGGCGGGACAGCTAGTTATGTATATGCTACGTGCCTGTCTAGATTATGAATCCAGTTGTTGTATTTATTTTCAGTGTTATTATTGTTTTTGCATGTTTTCTCAACCTTACTAGATTAAATTTCAATGTTTTGTCGAGTGCTTGGGCGATTGCTTTTGTTTTAGTAGAGAGATGCACGATCAAAGAAGATACTACAGTCAAGAATCCCTTTTTTGCGTACGCGACTGTATTTTCGTTCTTCCAAAAAGTACTTTATGTAGGTACTGAATGATAAAACTTAAGTTATTAATTTACAAACTTTACAAATTACAGAATGAACCTCCTAGCAATGAATCTCCCCCGACTTCAGTCAGAAAATCTAATAGAAAGGCTACCTCAAGAAACAAGAAAGTTATTTCCGATGATTCAGGTGAGGTAGTTAACCATCATCATCATCTTCCTGCCCTTTTCCCACGTTATGTGGGGTTGGCACAACATGTGATCTTCTTCCATTTCTCTCTATCATTCAATAGTTATCCAATGCATTGAAATTTAAAACATGATTTTTCAAGCTACCAGCAGATTTTCTCCGAAGGTAGTAAATGGAGGCATAGGTATAGTGACTAAGTTTTTTCGGTAGATAAAATAAGATTTAGTCAAAATTATTGTTTAAGAACTATTAAAAGAAACTGAGCCACTGGATTTAGTCTGGCTGAACCCTACTGCTACCAATAAGTGTTAGCTTGAAAATCATTAGTTTTTTTTAATTCGTTGTTTTGTTTCTAGAAGATGACGAGCCCCTACAACAAGAAGAGGACGACGTTTTCAAAAAGCCCACCGCTAAAAAGACTACGAGAAGACGAAAATAATGTGCCGTTATTTAGCAACCGGCTATGCACGTTATGTAGTTCCATATATAACTTTAGTACCTAAGTACCGTACATGCGTAATTTAAGTTATTAAAATATTTAAAAATACGCTGAATTGAATCATTACACCCAAAAATATAATTCCGTATTATGACCATGAAAAACCGTTGAGAAACCTAATAAACATTTGAAATGTTTCTAGGTATAAAAAAACAATAGGAAAATACTTGCTCCTAATTTAATACTGCTAATAATGTTTTATTCAAAGCTTGAAATAAGGGTTAAACTTTGTTGACTACATAAAAATATGCGCAATATAAACAAACCTTTTTTAATATTGCGCAAGATACTGTGCAATAATTAATTAATTGGTCTCTAGTAAAAAATGAGGACAACACAAATATTCAAATTAATTTGGCATTGTCATGTCAGTAATGATCTTTCATTCGTTCCTTTTATTCATTCATTCATGATTCATGCTCCTAGACTCGAATTGAATTGAGTAGACTAAACGAAATGTAAACAAACAAAACAAATTATGTTGTTATTGGTAGTGTACGTACATAGAAACCGTAGAACTCGGTAAAAGGTACTTACTACCTTCTTAATCATTTTTTTAGTGTAAATAATTTACATAATCGAAGTCAAGACAGTACTTCCTAGAGCCTATCGATAGGTAGGTTATAAATTGTGTTTTCTTTGGGTAGCTCTTTAGGGTTTTATTACCCGCTTTCGGGTAGGTACAAAACAGAAAACAGAAAGAAGTTCTTTCTGTATTCTGAGCCTAAAACATACCATTTTGCTGCAAATGTAAACAATGCCAAATAGGTACTTACCTCTAGCAAAGAACCGATTCATACTTACATCAGCTTACATCTAGTAAGATATTCAATCGGAATTGTGTTTTTGCTTGAACGGAATGTTGATGCATAATAAACACATTTCGCATCACATCACAACAAGCTTACAAGCATTGCAGTAGAATTCACAAAACTCAGTTTGTTTCATTACTTGGAGATACGGAGAAGTTTCTTCAAATTTTGCTTGTTAAATCATGAGTTCAAACTATTTTTTTTTCCATGTAAAATGCTTAGTCCTTATTTCCTTAGGCATTTTAATGGTAAGACCAGTGTTGGCAATGATTACGATGCATACTAAATGTCGAGGCTGGTTCTACCCTCGATCCACAGTGGAAAGGTTTCCTGTGCCCGACTCAGCTGTTAGTTGGTCGGTAGAATATAAGAATTACAAGCCGGTAAATTACACTGCACCCATAATACATGGCAAACCATGGGCTGACCCTGAGATAGGTAAGTCACAATCTGTCATAAAGGTATCAATATCATCAGTATCAGGGTAAACCTCATACCTATACCTACTTTAGTTTTGTTAATATAAAACTTTCAGGAGAAAAAGATTTCAGGCCCAGGTGGAACTGCATTGATGGCAATGTGAACAGAGTCAGTTACATGGGGCAGTATAAGATAGAGGATGGATATCCATTAAATCCCATTGGGCGGACTGGTATCAAGGGCCGAGGAGTTCTTGGGCGCTGGGGACCCAATCATGCGGCAGATCCCGTTGTAACCCGCTGGAAGAGACTTGAAAATGGGGATATTGCCCATGATGAAAATAAGAGGTAAAGGCTCCAGTATTTTCCTGTATTTTGTTGTTGGATTTGTAATTAAAGTGCTTAGGGCAGGTTCACTTTTGTCTGCAGTGTCTGCATGGCTGATGAAATCGCAGTTAACCATTATAGCTGCAATAAAATATTACTTAAGTAATAAATAATAAATAAATAATAATAAATAATGCTGGACACTAGCACACAGCATCATGTAGCCCCAAACTAAGCAGAGCTTGTATTATGGTAACCACATGACTGATAAACTACATAGATACATTTTTTTTTGTAAAATTATACATATTATACATAGAAAACACCCAGACCTGAGACAAATATCTGCAAATAATGCAAACATTTATCTCGCGGCGGGAATCGAACCCGCAACCTTCTGCGTCTCAGGCGGACCCTCGCCCGCTGCGCCACAGAGGCCGTAAGTACCTACTTAATTTTTTTTACTTTTATCATTGTACTTACTTTGGTTTATTTTATAAAAAAATAATTACCTACTTCATTTTACAGGCCTATTCTTCAGTTTGTTGCAATTAAAAGAGGTGATACAGGAGAGTGGGCACTTCCAGGTGGCATGGTAGATCCTGGTGAAAAAGTAAGTGCAGCAGCAATCAGAGAGTTTCAGGAAGAGGCTACCAACTCCTTGGACATGACTGAAGGTAAAATTATTTACTTACAGTGATCTGTAATAATTACGTCATTTATCTCGATGTTTACTTACCTTAAATATTTTAACTCGAGTGTAGGCAGTGATTTGTTATAGTTAGGTACTAAAGAGTGTAGGTATTTCTTTTATCTTCTATTTTGTTTTAATTACAGAAGAAAAGAATGATTGGCATCTGAGGTTCAGTAAGTTCTTCAGTAAAGGCATAGTAGTGTATGAGGGATACATAGACGATCCACGCAATACTGACAACTCATGGATGGAGAGTGTAGCAAACAACTTCCACGACGATACTGTCGGCGCATTGCAACTGAACGCGGGCGACGACGCCGTCGGCGTACAATGGGTTGACATCACTTCTGATCTGAGTCTCTATGCAAGCCACAAAATAATTGTTGATGAAGTATTCTATAAAATTCAGGCATGGAAATCAACAAGATAGTGATGATTCTACCCAGTGACAAAAAAAATTAGCATTGATAAGGAAGATTTACCAATTATCTCTGTGTGCCTTTTCTGATTATGTACCTAATAAGATTTGGTGCATTTGTTTATTATCTTGATAAGTTATTATTAAAAAACATATTCATCAAGATTGTTAATTAATTATGCATGATTTCATGAATAGTTATTGATATTGTATAGATTTATATTATTGCTTTTTGGAAATCGAAATAAAAGTAATCAATTATAACTATATTTTATTAAATCTTTACTACTAAATAACATACATATTAATTCACCAAATCAAGTTCTAATTTGAACTCATTCATTACCTCATCACTAATTGCACCATAGATAGGTACAACCCCAGGTACAACTTAAAATAAATGAACTTAAATGCAAACGAATGTTTAGTTAATATTAACCTAATAAATAGCATACATACTCGTACAAAACAAACTTTTCTTACGCGATTACCTAAACATGATTGTTCCCACAATTTAACGATTAATTTTTAAATATTTTTTTTTATCAAAATTCATTCGTGCAATAAGTTTCGCCAAAGCTTGTTCGGAGCACAGGACACAATGTCTTTTAACTTCTAGCCTATGTGTCTTCTTGGGATAATAAGTAGGTAAGTAGATTAATAATAGGTAGGTATCGTACATAATATTCGAAAATTCGCAACGCGACAAGTACTAGCGAGGTACTGCAACAAGCTTTCGCTGCAATTTACCATTTTGTGAGTTTTTTCGACGACCCTAATAGTGTGTGCTCTAGAGTTAGCCTGAGTTCAGACACGGCGGGAATCGCGCGATTTCAGAATCGCATAGAAATCGCGCGGGTCTTATTTGTATGAGTTATTTAGTAATCGTTCAGACATATCCTCGCGGTTAATCAAGCCGCGCGGTTACCGCAACCCAACCGCCAGAAAATAGAATCGCACTACTCCCGCGCGTTTCTTTTACTATGGAGTCTTTACGTCGCGTTCAGTTGCGTTGCGGATACCGCGCGGTTAGCACGTTGCTCGTGAGTTCGCCGTGGATCGTTTTGACACTGAACTCTTTATTGACGATATTGTATTGATACTATTTATTGGATGCACCCAATACCGCCTTTTTCTTTTATTTTTTTTAGGGAGCAACCACAGTAAACACACTTTTTCGTCGACCTCCATTTTCAAACTGACGTTACGAAAATCGCATGATAACCGCGGTGTCTGAATATCATCACAATTTTGCGGTTTACACGCGATTAGTAAACGCGCGGTTCCCGCATGTCTGAACCAGCGCTTAAATGTTGCCGTGTTGTGAATGTGGGTGAGAATTATTTAAATAAAGACTATGACTAGGCCTACACATTGCGGGGAACAAGCGAAACTGTAAATAAAGATTTGCCATCCACGGCGATTCCGTCATCAATAATTACCAAACCATCATAAACTAGTAAATAAACACAAATGTATTTGACTAAATTGGCCTCATTGTGCCAAATATTTATAAAATCTATTCCCATACATATGGCAGTACGTATTATTATACAGGCATATTCTAGATACTTACACCTATTCTAAAGTATCCGTAAATCCCTACCTACTATAAATAGTAACAACAAATTGTTGTATTTCTTTTCGTCAAAAATTGTCATGCCATGCATTTTGTTGCTATGTCCATATTGCCGGCAAAAAGTGCGCGTGTTTTACGCTCTTATTATACATAATAATTTAGTAATATATATAGGTTATACAGTCTAATCAACACCCTGAGACAACACTTAACTTATTTCCTGACCATTACAGCTAGTTCCCCATACATTATAACTAACATGCCAAATCACCGTGACCAACGCGGTCGTGTAATTTGTTCACATTTTAGTTTTTCGATAACGTTGAAATATCACAATGATCACAGACACAGACCTTCGTATATTTGGTAGATCTTACAATGCCGCAACCACGTATAAATTAGTAGGCTTGTATAACACTCGTACCCAACCATCTATGGCCGTGTTACCTTGTTAGATGGTCTAAAAATACGATGATTAAATTATGAGACTCCACTGCTAACAGATTGTTAAATTTACCACTACGCCATACCGTCGGCGGCGCCTAAAGAATTGTAAGCGCGGTAGCAGTTGACATCGTTCATCAGCCGCTGGATATTCTGAGAGAATGTCGGTAGGTCCTGAAAATATAAAATAAGCTCATTTCAAGATATGTCTCGATTGATAGTGTGTAGGTACCAGGTTCGTATTGATAGACTAACGAGATGCTAGCGAGTACGTTATTAATATATGATAATTTCTAGCCAAGGCTAGTGAATGATAAGTTAGTACTTGTTACATAATAACATGAAAATTGTGTAGCTGGAAATAAGATAAATGATTGATTCAGGCGTGACTTGGAGAAAATCCATTATAAATACTGAAAAGGACGGAAATATCTAGTACTTTCCCGCTAAACTATTATCTAATGAGCAACACAAACTCAAACAAAAATTCGATACATGTTTCGCATCTCCACGAAGCATCCTCAGGATCATTGACTCGCTCCGCACTGGTGTTCCTCCACCGAGCGCCGAAAGAGAAGTCAACTTGACTTCTCTTTCTAGAGCGGGAAAGTACTAGATATTTCCGTCCTTTTCAGTATTTAGCTGGAAATATTGTTTATTTATTTATTCAAAGAAAAACCAGCAGCACACAAAAAAAATATAATAATTGGAAAATAGAAAAAAAAAAATTATGATCACAACTGTGACCCCAGGCTCGGTAGATATCTCCTCAGATCTTTAGTTTGATCTTTGATGATATCTAAAGAGGGTAGTCAGAGGCAAGTCCAAACATGACATTTGGTACATGCCCACATTTTGCACAGTAGTTAGGATTCCGTACGTGACAGGTTGCAAGCCCATCGCCGCTTATAAGAATACTAACCTATGACACATACCTTCGAATATATAGAAAACAGAAGGCTAAAAGTTTTTTTTACTATATCGGTATTTTTATTTGCTGTTAACTGACCGTGTCTGCCGGGAACTGCGACAGTTGCTGCAAGTGCTGCTGCGCTAAGCCAGGCAGCTGTCTCAGGAAGTGCGGCAGGAAAGCTACTCGGAAGGCGGTGAAGTCTACGGCGGCCATGCCGTGCGCGGCCGCGGTGATCTCCTCGCGGGCCAGCGCGCGCCACCCGCCCTCCAGCAGCCCGCCCAGGAGCACGCTCAGGAACTCTCCTAAGAACTCCGTGCGGAATATCACCTGGGAATTTTCACATAATAGATATAATATTTGAAAACTCATGGTAGACCTGCTGACTTTCGACTAATCGCCAGTCATTACCACGAAGTCTTACAGAACGATTCCATTATAGAAACGTCACTACTTCTATACAATTTGCGTAGGTCATGGTACGAAATAACAATGTAATATTCAGGGGCCTCACCACGAATTCATAATACATTACAGAATTAATATTACATTGTTATTTCTTACCTATGCAACTTGTATGGAAGTAGTGACGTTTCTATAATGGGATCGTTACGGAATCGTTCTGGAAGACTTCGTGGTAAGGCCCCAGGTCCTTAGTCACTCATAATCCTCACCAACCAGGATACAAAATGTTGGTAGGTAAAACGCCAATTTTTTTGTAGTTTTGTCATAATCCCCACAAATGGGGACAGCTTAGTAGGGATTATGACAATAAACTGTGCTATAAAGAGCTGAGGGTACCTTCCTTAAGGGGTTAGAAGTGCATTAAAGATTTCTCGAAATTGGATATACCTTCTATTAGCACACCCGAACGCGGTCAAGTTACACTGGCATTGATGAATCCTCACCTTATGGTACAATTTCCACTTAGTATTAAGCACGTCGAGCGTTTCTATGTTGAGTCTGAGCAGCTCTATGTCGGGCAGCAGCAGCGAGCGGCCCAGCGCCGACAGCGCCGCGCGCAGCTCGTCCGCGCGCTGCGCCACCTCCTCCTCCAGGCACTTGTTCGGGAAGAAGTACCGCCATCGATGGATCAGCACGCTGTACGACAACGCAAGTTACTAACAAATTATACTGTAGTTATCTTTACCTTTATACTAAAAATAATATAAGTACTATTTATTTATTCTGAATCTCGGAAACGGCTCCAACGATTTTCATGAAATTTAGTATTCAGGGGGTTTCGGGGGCGATAAATCGATCTAGCTAGGTTTCCTTTTAAGAAAACGTTGTTTACCAAAAAAAACCGCAAAGCTCCCCCAGTGAAGTCACGCACAGTCATTCAAATAATAAAATAAATTATACGCGAATCCAGACATACGGCAGGCATAATTGCGGTATCTGCGTCGATTAACTGCGCTGCACAACACACACTGTGGAGTGGCCTCTGGTGTAATACGGTATGCTATGTAGACTTGTAGGTGTGTTTAAACGGCACGAGCCGAGCCGTCCCTAGAGGTGCAGCTCGACTGAATACGAACGCGAGCCTGCTCATTTAAACGGCGCGGGGTAGAACGAGCCTACGCGAGCCGAGCCGTCCGTGGAGATCGGCATTGCGCTGTTGAACCGCGCTATCAGCTCTGTACAGACGGCGCGATTAACACGAGCCGAGCCTAGCGCCTTTGATCCGTGTCGAAAAAACCGACAGGTGATGGATCGTGCAAACTTGGCCGAGCCGCGGCGAGCGTAGCTGTTATCACGCGCCGTCATGATGCAGTAATCACCTGGCCAGCAGGCGGTGCGCGGCGCGCGCGAGGTCGGGCGCGTGGTGCTGGGCGCGCGGCAGCACGTGCGCGTGCAGCAGCTGCAGCACGGGCCGCACGCGCACGCCGCCGCCGCCCGCCTCCACGCCGAGCCGCACGCACTCCACCAGCCGCTCCGCGCTGCTCTCGCCGCCACCCCTGCACGCGATGACGGTATACTTCATCCAACGGATCTAGGCATTCGTGAAGGTAGCTACAGGTGCGAGTTTGCGCATGTACAGTCCCACCGCCTATCCACATACCTCCGATTGCTTTGTTCCCGAAAAACGATACTGCGCAGCGCAGCTCTTGCGGCTAACTTCACGAATGCCTAGATTCGTTGAGCCAACTATACGTGTCATAATAACTGGTAACGTTCTGACGTAGAGGTCTTCGGGCGGCCAGTACGTCTACCATGAGTTGTCAAATTTAGATCGGCTGACGTTACTACAGTAGTTACGTACGTTTAGTACGTTACTATGACATCTGTCAAAATTGTTACTCATGGTACCGAATTCTAAGCAAATGAATGAAGCGCAAACTATAGTCGCTGTAGTATGCTGTGACGTAGGATAGTTAACTACGTGAAGTTTCAGTACCCAACTAGCTGCTAGAGGCGCTGTACAAGTTTTCATACATTTTTTTTACTACAGTCGTACACCTACTGATAACTCCGCAACGGCATAAATAATGTCGATCGGTTTACTGAAACCGTTACCGACCTTTGAGCCACATCCAGGAACACGTCGATAGCTGTGTATGCAAAGTCACCGAGTTGCGGCAGCAGAGCGGTGAAGAGCGCGAGGAAGAAGTCGGTGATATCCGTCTCGGCGGGCGCACCCGTTTGCTCGGGCAGCATGCGCAGTGCCGCCGCAGCCCCGTTCGAAATGCCTTCCGCTATCACCTGCTCGAAGAAGTGTATAGGTATTCAACTATCTTTATCTTATACCTTTAAACGAGCAATTCTTGTATATGTATATGTATATATACTTATATTTTTTCTGAATCTCGGAAACGGCTCCAACGATTTTCATGAAATTTAGTATGCAGGGGGTTTTGGGGGGGATAAATCTATCTAGCTAGGTTTCATTTTTAGAAAACGTCGTTTACCAATAAAAAAACCGAGCAAAGGTCGGTCACCTAGGTACTACTTAATTATTAGCAGATGACGCCATGGCCGAACGTATACAACTGCGCAGTTAGAACGCGAGAGGCGCGGAGGTCTTGCGCGCAAACGTCAAGGCTAATATTATAAAGAGGAAAGGTTTGGATTTTTTTTATTTTTGTTTGTAACGAATAAACTCAAAAACTACTGGTCCGATTTCAAAAATTCTTTCACCGTTTGAATGCTACATTATCCCTGAGTAACATAGGCTATATTTTATGTAGGTACCTCGCGAGCAAAGCCGTGATAAGAAGCTAGTCATAAATAACCATCGAACGAAAGTCAAATCGAACATGGTAAATAGTCCTTAACCTTCTTAGAGGCGGTTGGCGCGTGTGCGAAGGCGTGCAACAGCGCAGTGAGCGGCGGCAGGGCGACGCTGGGCGCCGAGCTGACGGCCGCGCTCCACGAGGCGAGCAGCGCGCGCGCCTCGCCGCCGCCCGCGCCGCCCGCGCCCCGCAGCGACAGCGACACCAACGCCTCGCGGACGACGCCTGCAGTCTACAATTAAACAAACATATAAGGGCAAGGGGCAAGATTTATCGGGGTAAACGAGTTCTTGAGTGGAGACCGCGGCTCGGCAAACGTAATGTAGGACGCCCTCCGGCGAGGTGGAGTGACGATCTGCGAAAAGTTGCTGGTGGAGACTGGATGCGTCGAGTTGAGGACAGGGCGCAATGGCGCTCATTAGGGGAGGCCTATGTCGCAGTGGACTGCTATAGGCTGATGATAATGATGATGATAAGGGCAAGACTAGAATCAAATCGAAGAAGATTGCGGATGTGTAAATCATTATATATAATTAAATGGCCCTATAGCTTATACCGTACCTTTGGTTCTAAATAGTGTAAGGATCTTTGAGCATGACTATAGAGATCGCCGACTAGTGTGACAGGATCGCTTGAAAACTTTACGTTCTTTGATAGACTCAGAAGTAAGTGCGCCGCCGCATGACATAACAAGGGTGGTTCCTGCAAAAAAATACCTGTTTAATTTTGTTTGTGAAAATTGACACCTAGTACTGTATTTACAAATTATACTTATTCCAGTGTTTCAGCCGCTACGACTTTATAAATACTCACGGGCATTTCATGCGGTAAAAGGAATGGTACAGCTGAAGAGAAGAGTCCTTCCATTGTTTGTATTGACACCCCACACTCGCTCGCGTAACAACACCACGCGCCCATACACGCGAACATTTCTGCATGACTGTACCAACAATTTAATATTGTTTTAGCAATGTAGTGTAGAGATGTGACTAATTAGTATCTACGGTCAATTGAAAGGAATGATTGTATTCGCCAACTTAAATAACTGTTGGTGAAATTGTATAAAACACTAATTCGCTTAAAGGTGACTATGCACTAAAGCGTAGAAGAGATGTATAAAGCTAACACATTATTTTACATTATTACTAAAAACTAATTGTAGTGTTGGTAGAGTTAACCAATGGTACCAATAGTTAAAAATCTCCATATCCCAAGGTTTGCTGGAAGAGAACTCTTTTTAGGGTTAAGCTCGCCAGTCTACATACCATTAGTTTAAAGCCTTTAAATGTATTAATCTGTGTACAAAGAATAAATTAATAAATAGAGTTGTTACGTGGTAACTTACACTTGCACGTGCGCGTGCGCGTGCGACTGCGCGTTGTGCGCGCGGTGCGGGCGCGTGAGTGCCGCGCCTGCCAGGGCAGCTGCCAGCCGCTCCACCAGCGTGGCACCCATGCCCGCGCCCGCGCCCAGCGTGCGCTGCCCGCCCACCGGCTCTACAACGCGACAAAATAACTTACAAGGAAGGATTTAAAAATCTATACTAATATTTTATAACTGAGTTCGTTTTTTTTTCGTTTCTATGGTTGAACGTGCTAATCGCAGGAACTACTGGTTTTAATTGAAAAACTATTTTTGTGTTGGATAGTTCATTTATCGAGGAACGCTTTAGGCTTTATAACATCACGCTAGACTCGCTAGCGACTGTAGTTAAAAAATTGTATCAAAACTTGTACAGCGCCTCTAGCGGATAGTTGGGTACTAAAACGTCACGTAGTTAACTATCCTACGTCACAGCGTCCTACAGCGACTGTAGTTTGCGCTTCATTAATTTGCTTCGAATTTGGTACCATGAGTAACAATTTTGACAGATGTCAAGTAACGTACTATTAGGTACTACTGTAGTAACGTCAGCCGATCTAAATGTGGCAACACATGGTAGACGTATAGACCGTCGAGTTTCGTCCAGCCTTCCCACGAAGTCTTCCAGAACGATTCCATTATAGAAACGTCACTACATCAATACAGTATGCATAGGTCATGGTACGAAATTACCATGTAATACTAATTCGGTAATGAATCTGTGGTAAGGCCCCAGGATGCGTGTGCGCTACTGTCCGTGAGTAGTACCTGCCAGAAGCGAGGCGGCCAGGCGGCCCAGCACGCGCGTGAGCGTAGCCAGGTCCAGCAGCGCGGCCAGAAGCCGCTCGCCCTCGCCGCCGGCGCCGGCGCGCCCCGACGAGCGCGCGTGCACTCCCGCTAGACATTGCCATCGCTCCAACTGGATAAGTTTTTAGCAGATTAGTAGCCAAGGGCTGTAAGGCATCAATTGCAGCCCGAGATATTTAGGCGCACGAGCGCAGCGAGGTCGCCTATAGTTCGAGGGTGCAATTGATGCTTACACCCGAGCTAACTACTCAGCTTTACATCTCGATTGTGAGATAAGTAGAAAAAAACCGGCATTACAAGAATAAACAATATTTAAAATAAAGTTTTCTATTCCCGCCTTATTTCATGTTTTTTTTTAACTATTTTTTTCAAGAACGAAATTGAGCTTCGCCGTTCGATATTTAAAATTGATGACTATTATACTCATACGAAGACAAGGCTGATAGTCCATTGAAAAGTTACATTTGGGGTTGCGTTTTTTAGAGGACGCAATTTTATTTTTTTAATGTGTAGGGGGGGTCAGTGTAAAGCTAAAACCAAGTTTGTGGGGTCGCCACCCTTGTCCCACGGCCGCCATCTTGAAAATAGGGGTTGAAATGGTTTTTACGGTATATCTCTTAAACTATTTATATGATAAAAAAAAATTGTTAACATTTTTTGTTGCAAATTAAATTCTCTACAACTTTGGTCCAGTAACTTTTTGTCGTAAAACTATAAATAAAAAAGTTCTAAGCGAAAATCTTCAGAAATTCGAGAAAAAAAAAAATATTTTTCGATGTAACTTTTTTTTTTATCATTTTACGAAAAAATGATATCTGACCATTTTTGTAGATAGTTTTTTGAGGACCAACTTTTATTCGCATCATTTTTTCATTAAGTCAATAGCTAAGGTTTTACAGCGCTCCGAAGTGAGTCCTATTTTTCAGTACTCTTAACAATACCTATATTATACGTGTGTACTAATAATATGTCATCAGTAAGTATTATTTTTTTTTTATTATAACTTTTTTAATTACAAATGTTGCAATATTATAAATAATTAATTATTGACTCTTTTCCCCACCACCCACGAGGTGTCTAGAGGCGCGTTTTTTTACGTGGTATCCCCAATAGGCATAATCCACGGTGATTTTCTAAATTAGAACTACTCCGTCCTCAGTCGTTTCGATGGACCAGGCTGCGGCTCAGCATCTGATCGGCTTTCTGAATTGAATACCAGTGGGAGAACTGGCGAAGGAAGGGGTGTTAATGTTGGCGGTTCATCATCAAAGTCATTTTCATTTATTAATTCTGAGAGTTCCATTACGTTGCTGCAAGTCTCTCCAGAACAATGGAAGCACACTGCAGAGCATTTCAGTCCTGCTTTTCGACATCCACACATTGCTCCACAGTTTCCTTTGCGTTTGCAAAAGATCAATTTTAGAAGCTCAGGGGGTGCTGGAGGTTTAGAGTTCTGCACTGGCATCAATAATTTTCCACATTTTTTCCAGCCCCAGTCTTCAGGATCATTATAATTACCAAGCCACGACTGTTATGGAGTGAAAAAGAGTCAATAATTATTTTTTAATAATATTGCAAAATTTATAATAACAAAGTAAAAAAAAATAACTGATGACAATTAACACCTGATAATATAGGTATAGTTAAGAGTTCTGAAAAATAGTACTCACTTCGGAGCGCTGTAAAACCTTAGCTATTGACTTAATGAAAAATGATGCGAATAAAAGTTGTTCCTCAAAAAACGATCTACAAAAATGGTCAGATATCATTTTTTCGTAAAATGATAAATAAAAAAGTTACATCGAAAAATATTTTTTTTTTTCTCGAATTTCTGAAGATTTTCACTTATAACTTTTTTATTTATAGTTCTACGACAAAAAGGTACTGGACCAAAGTTGTAGAGAATTTAATTTGCAACAAAAAATGTTAACAATTTTTTTTTATCAAATAAATAGTTTAAGAGATATACCGTAAAAACCATTTCAACCCCTATTTTCAAGATGGCGGCCGTGGGACAAGGGTGGCGACCCCACAAACTTGGTTTTAGCTTTACACTGACCCCCCCTACACATCAAAAAAATAAAATTGCGTCCTCTAAAAAACGCAAGGTAAGGCCTAAAAAATGTAACATTTCAATGGACTATAGCGAAGCGACCTCTTTTGTTATTGGGCTGAATGGATGATGTCTATTGCCAGTACGATGGTTAGATGTACGCGAACTTTTTGAAAGAGTGAAGTTTTTTTTTTAATTACTGACCGCCCTAGGGTTTTTCCAGCTACATTATTACCCTAGAGCGCTAATCGGTCACCTACAAGCCTCATTTGGGGGTAATAAGGACCTACTTACCGAATATGAGAGATGTAATATTAATTTACTTTTTGCAATGTTCTTGTCAGTTACATTTTATTACCCACTTCTTGTAACACAATCATATAGATAGAGCAAGAAAATATTAAATATGCCTATGGTTAATGATATAACAAAATGTCCGATGGGGACAGCTTAAATCTTCCAACACTTTTTGACTGGCTTTCTCGCCCGAATATTCTAGATTCAAAATTTCATCAAATTAAAAAAATATAAGTTCTCAAATGTATAAGAATATTACTCACCACGCATGTAAAGACATCCAAAGGAGCTAGATCCGCTACTCGAGCTATACACTCTATGCAGTGTTTGAGGAATGTTTGCCATTCAGTTTCACCCTAAAAACAAATTAGTATTCTATGAAGACCAGTTAAAAAGATCTTTCAGACAAAATAAATATTTGTTAACACTTACATCATCATCACAAACATCATTGTCGAGATGTTGCAATTGCGCCTTGTTGTGCTGGAATTGTATTTTATTTAGTATGCCATTTACTAATGCTTGTAATGCCTCCCAATACCTAAAACAATAGTTAATTATTTATTAAAATATTTTAACTCTCATTACTCTCAGGTATTACAATTATAATATTGAAATTCATTAATATCAGTTACTTACTTGGCTGTATCTTCAGGCTTTAAAATATCAATGAATTGCGTCCATATATCTAAGCAGTTTATAAATATAGCACATGTAGGCACCTGCAAATTAAGAAATTAAAAACGTTATCATACACTTTTATACGATTTTTACTTTTATGATTTGTTTATACACAGCTATAATTCTCTAATAAGAGCGCTGGTGGTGTAGTGGTAGCACCCCTGCCTCACGAGCCGAAGGTCGTAGGTTCAAACCTGGTCGTGCACCAATGAGTTTTTCCATTCGAAAAGTTTATGTGCGCAATGCCAGTGCTCTTAAACGGTGAAGGAAAACATCGTGAGGAAACCGGCACACCCTAGAACCAAAAATTCGAAGGTGTGTGTCATAGGTTAGTATTCTTATAAGCGGCGATGGGCTTGCAACCTGCCACGTATGGAATACTAACTACTGTGCAAAATGTGGGCATGTACCAAATGTCATGTTTGGACGTGCCTCTGACTACCCTCTTTAGATATCCTCAAAGATCTAAGTAACTAAAGATCTGAGGAAGATATCTACCGAGCCCGGGGATTACAGTCGTGATCATATTTATTTATTTTTATTTATAATTCTCTAAATGATTAGGTACGCACTTGGAATGTGTACTGGAATAGATAAGACAAAAATTCAATGGCATCGAACTCGGGTTCGGCCTCCAACCTCTTGAAATGCAATGACACAAACAACTTTAGGAACTCGGATAACTTGTTCAGGTAACTGGAACAAATACACTGAATTAGCTGTTGATATTCTAGAACAAGAAACGTATCAAAGCTCATTGGTTTCCATCAGTCATCTCTCGGGAAGGTATGCGGAGATCTTACTCATGCGGCGCGTGTGTGAGCAGTTGCGTGTGGAGCGTCAGATGGCGCAATAGTCGCAGCGCGCAGTGATGTAGCCTCAGAGCCGTGGCGGCCGACGACGGCGGTGCATACCGACGGTACAGCAGCTCGCACACGCCGCCCAACCCAGCTAGCGCCGCTTCCGTACTCTGAAATATCGGCGTATATTAGCTACCTTTTTGCATGGATTTACCCAAAGTAGTTGCAAGTCTAGGCAAATATTTGAGCTGATTATATCGTGGAAAGCAATATAGCATGCAAAAAGAAAACTCTCCGGCGGGGAATCGAGCCCCGGTCTCCCATTTTTTTAATTACAAAATATACCTGGGTTTGAGTGGCTATACTGCCCCAGTAAAAAACTGTAGTGACTAGTGATGGCGGTACATGTGACGACAATGGTAGCCACGAGAATAAATGCTGAAGTGTAGTGAGGCATTTCACTATTATCTCAGTGTTCAAAGCCCTGGAAGAAAATAATCACTGACTCTGTAATTGACATTATGTAATTCTACAGAACACATTAATATTTTAGCTATAACTTTTACATAATTGATGTAAATAAGCATGGATATTTTTTGTTCATAAAAATTAAAATTAAAATATTTCAACCAAAAGCAGCACAAAGGTTCTCACATAATGAGAATAACATTTCCTGGTTTATAAAACATATTTTAAAGTACATACTTATCCACAGTATGGACATCATGAGCATTGGCCAACAAGTCAGGCAGGGCAGAAGTGTGTGGGACACCATTTGTTGGAGAAGGTGGGGGATTGGATTGTCCTTCTTTTTGTGCATTCTTTTCCAAAATTGCTAAAACAAATTGAAACCAGATAATGAATACGCACTGATAATTGGCATGTTGATTAAAGTAAACAGGCTCAAATTTTTAAATAGAACTTAACAGATAATATTTTTTTCTGGAACTATACAATATCTCAGATTTACTTACCACTCAGGGCAGCCAACATCTGTGGCATGCCTTTGAGCATTAGTCGCTCAAGTTGCATCCTCCTTGCTGATGGTAATAGAACACCAGTGTCCCGCGCTGCCCCAAGTTCCTCACTTGCTGCTTGAGCTAATATCAGCCCTAGTAGACATTGTCGCCCTTCACGTCTTATTAACTATGATATATAAAAAAACATAATTTATGAAGTGAATATTATGTAATGTGTAACAAGAGATCTGTGGAGATATCTACCTAGCCATAATTATGTTTTTGCATAATTAATAAAGGCTTATAATATGATATAGAAATCATGTATGAAATTAAAGTGTAAAATACAACAAACCTCTACAATATTTTCAAAAAAGTCACTGTACAAATGAGGCCAATCATAACGGGCAATAGACACTATCAGAGCAGCTAGTTTGTTTCTAATGAAGTATGCTGTTACTTCATGCTTTGCAATCAACTCATTCCACAGTGTAAGCCTGATTTCCGTCTTCTCATTGTCTGATAAACTGATCCACTGTCTATTGATAATGTTCTGAAAGTTCAAATTACATTAGATAAATAAATAAATAAATAAATAAATAAATAATGCTGGACAATCCACACAGCATCATCTAGCCCCAAAGTAAGCTACTCAAAGCTTGTGTTATGGGTACTAGATAACTGATATATTTAATACATGATAGGTACATAGATAGATATTTTTTATTATACATAGAAAACACCCAGACCAACGGAACAAATTTCTGCAGATCGTACACAAATTTGTTCCGAGGCGGGAATCGAACCCGTAACCTCTTGCTTCGCAGGCGGACTCTTGTCCGCTGCGCCACTGAGGTCGTGATATACATTCATTATTAGATTAACATCAAGTAAATATTTATTTGGAAAAATCAACAGCAATTCTAAAGGGTACATAATGTATGTTTTGAGTAGCAACAATATCTCAACCGCACTATTCAATTGTGTAGCAAAATACACCCGTTTTACAGAATGTACAAATGCAGGATATCAATTTTAATACATTTGCAGTTTATTTAGAAACCTTACCTCTAGTGTTGTCAATGTGAACATCAATACATAGTGGTTTTGTGACTTCTGCAGAAAGATTAAGCAGTGTTTCCATGAATCTCTTCGATTCGAGAAGTTTTCAAGCATACTTTCAATCTCTCTTTTCCGATAATTATTTGTTGCGGGAGCAAAAAACTCCGTCATTAACATCTCTAATGAGGCCAGGGCCTCATTGATTTCCATATCACCCTGTGAATAAAATAAATATTGAATAAATATTTGGTGACCCAGACGTAAGTAATGCGTTTTACAACAGTACTCCACATTCTCACCATGTTGATGGCTTTAGTTTACATTTATAATATCTGGTTATAGTACGGGCTGTAGAAACGTCTTAGTTTATTTCAAACCAAAACGAAAATACAATTTTAAAATTTCACAAACTCGATCACTCAACAACAAAATCACACTTATTTATTTTGACAAACACGTCAACGTCATTTTACAAAAATGACATGACATTTGTTTTACATGACACAGAGGCCAAAAATAAAGAAGTGAAGAAAAATTGTGCGTTCCGTTTCATGTAAAAAAATAGTAAAATGGTTTTCGAATGAAACTGAATTATAAAAACCAGTTTATTATTTCTTACATTTAAAACTTTAAAATAAAGGAATCGCAATATTTATAATATTACTGGTGGCAGGACGCGTGACGTCTGCCAGTCCACGCGTTTCATAATCACCACAGCTTGCGGTTTGTTTGTCGCTCAGAGTAAAGATAAAGTTTGTCGTTAGCTTTTTTTGTGTTGTTCTCAGAGTAAAGATAGTGTGTTGTAAATAAAGTGCCAAATATAAAGAAGTATTGTGTTGTTATGGTTGGTTGGAGTGATTTTATCCTCCTGGTAAATATAAGCAAAGCACAAAGCAGAAGCAAGCAAGCAGTTTACTTTTTGATTTTGTATTCTCTCTTTGGGATTGGATTTGTTTTGATTGTGACTAACGAAATATTTTATTTTGTGTGTTGTTGAAAACTTAGCGCTAAGTCGTAAGTTGTTTTGTAAAAAGATTACTAGCATCTTTTAGCGAGTTTGTTTTCTTTACCGCTACGCAAAGCAAACTCATCGCACGGTGTGCCTAAGTACCTACAAGCCACCGGGGCTTAACCGCCAAAACCATGTTTCTTTGACCATTTATAAAGGAGTGACTTTTATAGCACCTCACCTCTTACATAAACACTTTGTACGCCTAAGTACTGATCTCTATGATAATGAGGTCCAACTGAATGATCCATGATCCTATTTAGAAAATGTTTCTGGCTCGTGTATCTATAAATATATTGTTTCCAGTGCTAACCATTCACACGCATTTTATTCTTGCATTCAATTCATTTTGGTTGGTTATGTAGTTCCTCTACTTAGTATACCTACCTACCTATGCAAACATAGCTGCCATATCTCCAACAGACTACTCAGTAGAACCTAATTATGGTTAAACTTTCAGATAATACATTCACTTTCATAATGAGTAGAGATACCAAAAGAACCTGGAGTGAACAAGTTGAAGAAGTTGATAATGGTAATAATAACTCATAATACACTATAATATTATAGAGGTTAACTTTGTTTGTATGTAGGAGGCAATCTTGAAACTATCCATCCAATTTCAAAAATTCTTTCACCAATGTTCAGAAAGTTTCAGGATGAACATAAGCTATATTTTAGTATAGGTACCTCATGGGTGGAAGCTAGTAATAACTAAAAATGCATAGAAGAATACTGTGTATTCTGGAAGTGTTATCTTACCTACTGAAACTTATTGAACAATTATTTCAGATCCAAAAGATCCGAGTGAAACTATGAAACCAAGCAGTAGAGAAAATTCACAACCAAACAGCAGGGAAAACTCTAATAGTAGAAAAAAGTCAAAACCTAACAGTGATTTGAAACAAAGGTCTGTAGTAGATACTTGACTTTCAATGTAAATTTTGACTGTCCAATTTTTTGCAAAAATTAAAGCCTTCATGTCACATTAAATAGCTTCTTATGTAGAAGGCTACTTTTTAATTATCCTTATCAATTGCAGTAAACAAAAAAAAGCAGTTGAATTGGAGACAGATCCAACAATATTACAAAGGAGACAGAAACAAATTGACTATGGAAAGAACACTGTTGGATATGCAAATTTTACACAACAAATTGCACTGTAAGTGATATATTTAATAATTTTTTTATATCAGGTTCAGTTTAAAACAGGGTAGAACATTGAAGTGGAGTTTTTTATTGTAATCAGTATTACTAGTAAATACAATAATTATTTTGTGGAAATTTAGTGTTTATGCCTTTTGCAACTTTATTTTTCAGGGAGCAACGCACAAAAGAGCACCCTAAGACACCAGACAAATACACAAAGTACAGCCGAAGAGGCTGGGACATGTTAATCAAAATATGGAGAAAAAAACTTCATGAATTTGACAGTAATGAAAAAAAATTGAATGATGATGATGGTCTAGATGGTAATGATGATCTAGATGTTAGTGATGATGTTGATGATTATGATATTGAAGTTGCTATGGATCATGGAGGTGATATTCATTCCATAGCGAGAACAGAATAGTTTTCTTTAAGACTGATCCAAAATTGATTACAATATGAAAGTGTAAGTTGTCTATGGTACTATTTTATGCATAAATGTACTATCAAGATTTTAGACAACAACTAGATGACAAATAATCATAATTCAATCTAATTACTCTTATAAGTATGATATAATGTATAGAACTGAAGCTGAATAAAAGCTGTATTTCAATTAAAACTGCATAGTTTGATTTTGTTTTATTTAGTACACAAATCTCTCACACAATTAACTACTATGATGTACATGATAAATAATGATAACTCCACCTCACAACAGATTACTTCAGATGATAGGTAATTCAACTTTGTTAAGAATATCTCTGGCCTGTTTTACAACTGCAATGTTTTTATTATCTGTAGTCAATTGTTCCAGCTTCTCCATGTATTCATCAATATTTACATCGGAAGCTCCAGTTGGTCCACCTAAAAATAAAAATAGCCACATCACAATATTATTATGCCTTATTCATAATGTTGATGCCCTGTACCCACGATAGCAATGGGCGCTACTCCATACAATTACTTTGAATGTTGAGTGGCAAGTTACATTCCAGTATGTCTACCATGAGTTGTCACATTTAGATCGGCTGACGTTACTATAGTAGTAATAGTAAGTTACTAATAAAAAAATATCTATCTATGTATATAATGTATTAAATATATCAGTTATCTAGTACCCATAACACAAGCTTTGAGTAGCTTACTTTGGGGCTAGATGATGCTGTGTGGATTGTCCAGCATTATTTATTATTTATTACTATGACTTCTGTCAAAATTGTTACTCATGGTACCAAATTCTAAGCAAATTAATGAAGCGCAAACTACAGTCGCTGTAGTACACTGTGACGTAAGATATTTAGCTATGACTCATGGTGCGCGTTTTAGTACCCAACTAGCCGCTAGAGGCGCTGTACAAGTTTTCATACATTTTTTTAACTACAGTCGCTAGCGAGTGTAGATTGTGAAAACTCATGGTAGACCTATTGACCACATGACTCGTGTAGTTATAATTTACCTGGCAATGCAACAAACTTGAATGCCTGCACCAAAGCCGCGACTAGCGCTCGCCGATGGGACAACAGCGCAGCCGTTCGCTCCGCAGCTGCTGTGGTCTCTGCGCGAAGCTTTGCCGTAGCACCGCTCACTTCTTCTGCATGTCTTTGAAGAATCGCATTCTGTAAATATTAAGTAATCAAAACTAAATCTTGCCATGTCAAATGGTCTTTTATTTTTTGGTTACTAAAGGTAGTTTATCTTAGAATTATTGATCTCTAAAATACGTATTATGACCCCAGCAGGCATACAAGCTCAATAAAGAATCTTCAGTCAAGTACAAGCACAGATGAATGCTTGCATTATGTAAGTGATTTTGACCCTGAGAAATACTCTCTTGGTATCAAAGGAACACAAATATGTAAGCATTTCAAAAAAATATAATAATAAATTCAGGAACTATGCAAAGGTACCTGTTGTTCATAATCTGAGTTTGCTTTTCTTAGCTGCTTTAGTTCAGACTCTCGAACTTTGTTGTGCTGCAGAAACTGTTCAGTGAAGATTGGTATATCTGTTTCTCCTGCAAACTCTTCCCCCTATGAAGAATAACAATAAACAAGATAAAAAGTCCTATCTATGCATACACAATAATCCTACTAATATTATAAAGGCAAAAGTTAATAAGAATGTATGGATTTCTGGATGTTTGGATGTATGTTTGTTACTCTTTCACGCTGAAATGGCTGAACTGATTTGGATGAAATTTGGCACAGATATAGATTATAGTCTGGAATAGCACATAAGCTACTTTTTATCCCAGATTTTTTTGTTTTACCATGTACCACGCGGGCGAAGCCGTGGGCGGAAGCTAGTTATTAATAATATCTCTATCATGTTAGCACTGCATGTCAAATCACATGTCTTCATTCAAACAGTAACAAGAAACTCACTGAAGCAGGTGTGATGCAGGGTCTCGGTCGTGGAGGTGACTGTTGGCGGGGCTGATTGATGAGTGGTACCATTGAGTTAGTATTGGATGCAGGAGCTGTGGCCTCCACTGACTTTTCAGTAGCTGTAATTAAAAACTAGCCATATTTAAACTTTTTAAACTTCCGTGATTTGATGACATAATTATAATTGAGTCTGCCCGCGACCACGAACGCTGTAATGTGTTCGAAACGTCGGTAATAAAAACAAAATAGGTACGTGATAAATACCCGTTATTCAATTATAATTAGCCATATTTAATAGCTAATAATACATAATAAGCAATTCTTGTAATATGTATCTAAGTCTCGGAAACAGCTCCAACGATTTTCATGAAATTTAGTATGCAGGGGTATTTGGGAGTGATAAATTGATCTAGCTAGGTTTTATTTTTAGAAAATGTCTTTTACAAAAAAGAAAACCAATCTAAGCTTGGTCATCCAGATACTCTGAATAAAACAATCTGCATGACCACTATCAAAAGAATATGCATGACCCCATCACATAAAGTTATAATTTCTAGAAATTATTGGACAAATAATGGACCTCAATTTTGGTTTTCTATGATAAGTATGCTGTTTTAATAGAAGATTGTTTCTTTTACACTACTTTAGGAAGGTAGTTTATACATAGTAAATGTTGTGCATGCCTGTAATTGGCACACATTTCATAGTATAATTTGTTTTCATGTTTTTTTTTTTTAATGTTTTGTTGTGTGTGCTGTTGGCGTTGCCTAATAAATAAATAAATAATAAATCAGTTGCAAGTACCTGGGACAGTAGCAGTAGTATCTGCAGTTGTGTTTTGTTTTGCTTTCTTTGCAACAACTGCATCTTTCTGCTCTAGCTGTTGTCGCCGGAACACCTTATAAGCATCAGTTTTTTTATACTCAGTCCATTCTAGGATATATCTGGGAAAAAAAAAGAAAATTTTGATTGTTTTATCTTTTGTATGGTAAGATCTTTAATGCAGGTAAGTAAGCACTTGCCTTTCTTTATCTTGCTCAGCCGCATCTAAATACTGTTGTTTCTCCTCAGCAGGTAGCTTGCTCCATTCACTAGCTAACTCGCGAGTTATTTCTGCAAAACCAAGTTCAGGCTGTGCAGCTCTTAGCTGATCACGACGCTCGTTTAAAAACCTCACATAACCTGAAAGTATAAGAATATTATAATGGTTTAGGACAATAAACAAATGTATGTACGTCTTGGTTAGAAATAGTACAAACCTGTGAGCGGTTGCCTGGGCGCAGTAACATCTCGCGGCACTTTGGGCTTACGCTTTTTCGGTTTTTTTGGCGAAGGCTTCTGTGGCTCTTTCGAGGGGGCTTGGGGCGGCTGTGCCACTGCAGATGCGTCGGGGTTTATCGGTATCATTGTAGGTGGAAGAATAGGAGTCTCCGTAGCTGAAGAACTTGGCTCCTCCACGTTCTGAGTGGGTACTTGCTCAAAGACAGTAGTTGAAGGTGTTTCGATTTCCATGACTATTGACTTTTATGTTATAGGTACCCACCATACGCGAGTATAGTTACAATTTTTTTCATTCAAAACAACATAATTTACATATTTCTATTCTAGAAGTGCTGTATTGAATTTGATTGAAAGCCATTTAAAGAAAAATGAAAATGTTTTTTATAACTATTGATTCCCAACACAACAACAAATGACGGGACAGGATTTATTCACGGACGTATTTATTTTTACGTACAAAATGGCTAAAGCACACACAGCTTATTAAGCAATTTATTTCTATGACAGTCCCATGCTATGCACGCTTCGGTTTTTTTGTAACTCAATATAGTCTCTGTCACCCGCCACATCCCCGCCAATATAATTGGCCCGACTCATAGTAAGTCTGTGGCCAATAGCAACGTAGTCCCCATCGGCCGTTTACGAACACCGGTGGACCGCATAGGTACCTACTTTCTTAGAAACTATTATTTTATTCTGTGATACCTAATAAAGAAAAACCATTTCATTTCCAATTATTTTTAATATACTGAACAATTTGATGTAAGCTTTCCTTACCACCAGTTCCAGCAATAAACACTGTTTCTAAATTAACTGTATTATCTTTTATAAGCATTTTCAAAAATGCCTGCACTAAAGGTTCATTTTCTTCAGAGCTTTGGAAACATTGTTCCGAGTTATCACTTTCAGCAGGCTTATCAGATATGGTTACTTGTTTTTCTTTGGTTTCATTTGTTTGTACCAACTCTATCGATTTCTGCGGAGAGTCCATTTCAGATTTAATATTGCTCTCATTTGTAACAATAGTTTTAGAGTCTAGTTTAACTTTCTTTACTGCTGTATGTTCAAGTTCATTCCTTTTTATTTGCCTTTTCTTGCGTCTTTGATTTGACCATGTATTGACTTTTGCTTCGATATCTAGTGCTACAAAATTATTGTTTTTATTTAGAACTTTAAAATGAATTTTTAAGTTCATCAAAATGCCTTTAAGTTTGTCATAGGCATTTTTTATATTATTAACACAGTTTGGTAGTTTATATATTACTGGTACATTCTTCTTTCGCAGTTTTTCTCTTGGAGGAACTGTAAAATAAACAAGTGATTGTTTATTAAAATTATAATTATAAGACTGAGGTTTTATTTAAACTTCAGATTGTGTATAAAAAAAAAATATCCCACACTTACCCAGTTTGTAAATGTCATGGTTTTGATAGGTCCAAGCTAAGCCCCATCTAGTGACTCGACCTTGACAAAACTCTGTGTGTGTATGCTTTATGTTATCTGATTTAAGATCTTGCAACAATTCAGAAAGAGTGTACTTGTGGCCAATCATCGTTGTAAATATGCTGGGAAGTAATAAATTGGATTACAACTAAAAAACAAGATTGAACTTTACGGGCAGTAGATTATGACTCATAATCTACTACTTACTCATAATTTATGAGATACATACAGAATATTATTTTTGCACTTCTTACTCTCCTTTATCAGTTTTCGACTGAATGTTAGTTCTCCACCTTCTGTAATGAGCTCATGGACTGATCCAGTGAAACCATTTTTAGGTGGAAGCCTGTAACAAAAATTAATGTACTAACAGTTATAATAAACCTTTCCCTTGCCTTTACAGAGTGTATAACAAGCAGTTATTATTAAAAATGATATCTCACCTGGCTGGACTGCGGGATTCACACAACTCCTGCAAGTTGCTATAGAATGGTGGATTACACATGCAGAAATCATAGACATCTGAATCATCTTTTGTGAAAAGATTTTCTATCAGCGCAGGCGCTTCATTACTTTGAACTGAAAACAATACATTGGAGTGTGGATTCAATCTGATTTGAAATAGTATTTTACTCTTGTTTTGATCATTGCAAGAAACTTACTCTTAATTAATTCTTCAAGTTTATTTCTTTGCACATTTTCTTGTGCTTTCTGCAAACTTATTTTGTCCATTTCTGTTCCTATCATAAACCACTTATTTTTGATTGCAGCCAACAACGGGTATATGGCACATGCTCCAGTTCCTGTTGTGATAAACAAAGTTGATATAAGTTACATTAATTGAAATTTCATAGCATCATAAAAAGTCAAGCATCCAGTTTAGAGTTACCTATGTCAATTCCTTTTATATTGGTTTCTTTACCAATAGCAGCCATCAGATCTTCTATCCATAAGATATAATTGAGCCTTAAAGGCAATGTCGGCACTAATCTATCTTCAGGAATTACGACATCCAGATTGAAGTCAGACTTTAGTAGGCATTTAGTCAGAATACGGATTGAATGAGGATCCTTAAAATCAATAGTAACTTTTCCCTTTGCATCCTGAAACCAAACAAAACATACAGTAATAGTATAGGTAATCTGGAGATTAATTTATAAACTGAGTAAGTAGATATTGTCATCATCTTTCTGCCCTTTTCTCACATTATGTGGGTCAGTAAGTAGGTTTATACACATTTAAATTCTAAAAATAAGTCTATAAGTATGTGAACATTGTTTAAAAATATTATGGATATTAAAATTATAGCACTCAATAATGAAAATCACGGCTTGTATCGGCGAGGAGTCCCAAGGATAAAGGAATAGGTAAGAACGTGCTGATATAATGATGACTATTATTGTAGAATCATTTTCATAAGGTTTAGATACCAATACTTATAAAAACACTTGCATATATACCATTTTAGCAATACCCGAAAATTCTGAAAATGTTTTCGTCATTTTCTCAAAGTCTGGTGGAGTTCGGTAAATGTTTCGAGGGTGCATGAATTTATTTAGTGCCATTTTATTAGCATAAGACTACCAATTGCACAAACTTCTTTAAAGCGAAATGATTATATGATCTATTGTATGTTTGTTTTTGCAATTATTGGTATTGATGAGATACTGAAAAAAGTAGTGTGGCGGTTTAATTAAACACTAGTTTCAAGTTTCTCTGTTTACAGGTACCTTCTTCTTTGTCTCTTCTTTTGAGATCAATTTTGCCAGTGTCAAATTTTTTATTTAATTCTATTGTCAACGTCATAGTGAGTGTTTTACATTGCAAAGAAAGACCATAGACCAATAGCAAGACTGAGTACAAAAAATATTTCTTTAGCTAAACTAGGATGTACTTATGGTTTTTTTCATAATGTAGTTATTTCCTTAAAAGCGGTACAATAACTGGATAAAAACGGTCCTGGCGAAAGAGCTCCCGCTGGTAGTGTGTCCTTGTCTGACGCCTTGCCAGATAGGCAGACATTGGGGTGGCGTTGATGATATTGACTAGCGATTCTGAAACATTTGCTTATAATAAATTAATAAATTAAAATAGAGCTAGAATTAATTAATCCTAGGGTAAGGTCAGGGATTTTTTTAAATTTTTAATTGTGTATTATATTAAAGTCACAGATCAAATTTTGTCACCAAAGATGGCAACAAATATGTAGGTAAACGTAGTGATTATATTCTCTTTGTATGTAGGTACTTTTAGGTACTTTTATAATTTTTAAAACTGAAACATGAATAAAAGTTGGCGGACGTCAGTAGATAGGGTAGATCTCGGGTAGATAGACTGAAGTAGATAGAATGTCTTTGGGACGGATGGATTAAAATCGTAGACAGATTAAAATAGTTCTTCTTCGACGCGGACGATTTGACAGTTGACGTACTGACAGTAATACCTATTAGGTTAGTCAGACTAAGTCGCTCCTATTTTATATTACTAATTATTTAAAATCTAGGTAGAAATAATATATTACGGTAAATTGCGCTTGCGCTAATAATGCGCTAAGATAAGTTACGATTTCTCCAAAAGTGATATAGCAAATTGGCAACACTAACACTCACTAGACATACTGGCTAAAGTTCCGCCCCGCACAGCAACAAACAAGCAAAAGTAACCGCCATTTTGTTTTCTCTTTCACTCCACCGCGTTCTGTTGGTTTGGAAGGGAATGTGTTGATTTTAGAATTAATTTTAATCTGATAGTAGACTACTCGTATAATTACTTGACATCGTGATCTGTAAAGTTTAGAATAATATTATATTGAAAATGGTTGACAAAATTGAAATGGCTTTGGACGATATCATAAAAGCAAGTAAAAAAGGAGGAAGAGGTGGTGGAGCTGGACGAAAATTTGATACAAACAGAAAACCTGGACGTGGAGGCGCTGGTGGAGGTGGAGGATTTCGCAATGGCCGCTCGGGCGGGGTATTGCGAGGCAGAAGTCAGGGTGGCATAGCCAAGTCACCCAATTACAGCAGGGTAAATCCAATACTTACATGATACATTTGCAAATGGCGGGCGAACGTGGTGGAATGTGACGCATTACGGAATATTGTGTCTTCCCAATGCTCCCGAAAGTTGCAAGGAGTTGTAGCATCTCCTTGAGGGATCACTTGCTTGCAGATTCTTTCTGCCGCATTCTCTTTTCAGCTTCACTGTAACTACATTTTAGCACATCTAAAACTAGTAAGCCACGATCTAATTCTGTGGCGCACTAACATGGAATTAGTACATGGAAAGCACTTGCGACGTTGACTTCACATCTTCCATGGGGACTTTGCAAGAGCGCTGTTGTTTGGGGAGCAAACTCTACTCAGTCCAGTTCCGTAACTGAAAGCTGGTTGCCTGAGGTGACGGAGCCAGGTGGTGCAGTGGCGCTAGTGATAGCGCCGCTCCTGTGCTGCGAGAGTCGACTAGCAGTGGTTCTTGACTACTCACGTCTTATGTGCACGTGTAAAGTGTTGTGAAATAGTGATGAGATGAGACATTATATTATAAACAAAAAGAACTTTTCCTACTTAATTTTTAAACTGTAATAAACCAGATCTATGTTCTATCCTAAATTACATGTAGTATAATGGTAAATTTTGTTCAATTAAATGTTTGTGAAAAAATTTGTCACATGGATTTTGATATCCCACTGCATTGAGTGTTTTCATATTCAAAGCAGCATAGAGTGCCCAAATGGCAAGCTCTATGAAGGACGACCTATTTCAGGGAGATGTTAACAGCGCTTGGAAACATGACATGTTCAATGACTTTGGGGAAAGGAAGGCTCAACGTAGCGGCGCTATTACAACTGGACCAACTAAGTTGCTTGTGTCCAACTTGGACTTTGGTGTCTCAGATTCAGATATTCAAGAACTATTTTCTGAATTTGGCAATTTGAAAAGTGCTGCTGTACACTATGATCGATCTGGGAGGTCTTTGGGTAAGTAGTCAACCTTAGACTCATTAATTTGTAAATAGACTTAAATAAAATGCAATGAAAAATCTCTTTTACTTTTGCAGGGACAGCTGATGTGGTATTTGACAGAAAAGCGGATGCTCTAAAGGCTATGAAGCAATACAATGGAGTGCCGTTAGATGGGCGGGCAATGAACATACAACTGGCGACATCAGAAATCAGTTTAAGCAACCTTAGAATTGAAGACAGAGGACACCTTGGGGTCGGCAGAGGTGGTGGTAGTGGTGGCCCCATGAGAAGGAACTCAAACAGAGGTAAATTAAATCAAAGTTTCAGTTAAGTTGACTTGCATCAGAATCCATATTAAAAAAAATAAGGTATAAGCACCAGTTTGTATTAGTTATTTCTGCTTTGTTTATATATTTTATTGCTGTTCTATCTAATATTGGTAGCAATGATAAAATATTTTATTATTATATCATATAACTTTTGCCGTTACAAATTTTAAAATGTACTATTTAGTGATGATATTAAGGATTAGCTTCGTGGTTACTAAGAATTCTTGTACAAGAATGATGCAGGATTAAACATGGAAATTGTTTCAGGTGTGGGCAGAAATCAAGGTGGAGGCGGTGGAAGAGATGGCGCTCCCCGCGGCGGTGCCGGTGGCGCTCGCCGTGGACGCGGTGGAGCCGGGGGCGCCGGCCGCGGCAAGAAACCAACTCCCACAGCCGAACAATTGGATGCAGAACTTGATGCATATGTCAAAGAAATCAACTGAAACTTGTAGTGAAAATGAAAAATTACAGTGATAAAGACACTAACTTACATTAATTAAGTGTAAAATCTAATAGGTAAAGTACATGTTGTGTTCCAGTTTTGGTACGTGAATTTATTTAAAGTTCAAAACTAGTTTTTGTTTAAATTAAATGCATGACATAATTGTGGTGATTATGGTTCTTCAAACGAGTTTCTAATAAATAGGATTTGACTGTATTTCTTGTTTTTTTTCTTATTCAAATTCAAGCACAACATGTGCTGCTATACATACAGTACCTACCTGTTTACTTACAGTGTAAGTACTATTTCTTTGCTTATAGTTTACACAGATGGTTTCCATTTCAATGGATATGTTGAAAAATAAAGATTATCAATGGTAAACTCTAGCAGCAATAGGTTCTTTGTTGAAAAATCTATACTAATAGTAGAAAGCTGAAGTGTTATTTGTTGGTTGATTGTGCTAACCTCAGGAACTATTGGTTCGAATTGAAATATTATTGTTGTGTTGTATAGTCCATTTATCGAGGAAGGCTGTTACGACCAATAGGAGCGGAGCATCACTAAAAAAAATGTTGCAAAAACAGGAAAAAATATATATTAGGTAGGTAGGTACCTACTTTTAAATCTTTTCTTAAAACACGCAAAGTTGCAAGAGAGTCTGCTAGTGGGTAGAATAAATAAGATCACTGTATTAGATAAAGCAGTCGCCCAGGTTATTTTGAAATCTCAGATCTCGACAGATATCTTTAAGAAATATCTCGGGGTAGTCAGAGGCGTGTCTGAATATTAAATCTGGTGCAAGTTCACATTTTGCATAGTAGTTAGTATGACAGTTGCAACTTGTCCATCTCCGCTTAAGTGACTCCTTCGATTTTTCGGCTCTAGGGAGTGTTCCATGATGTTTTCTTTCACTGTAAATAGGTATATGCCATAGGTCTATCTATGACTAATACTGAATGAATTATCTACAACTCACTACCTACTTTCACTATCATCAGTGCTGGCACAGCATGTTTTTTTTTAACATGTCATACATGTGCAAATCATGTCGGATATTGATTGAAGTACTACTACTCTACCACTTGCTAGACTAGTACTATACTCATAGAATACCTACAACAATAATACAATTTAATAGGTTGCATTAAAATCATTTTTATTTCATTATGATTTAGGTACAATATGTACTTTATTATCTTTTGATGTTGTGGATTATGTATTCCTCCACATCGGCTTTCGATACTCCACCGGTCGGATGACCGTCCAATATGGCGCTGGGCGATGGCTCCCAAGGCCACATGATCCTGGCTGAGTAGCCACCCACCATATCCAGGCACGCTTCTTCTGGGATGTAATACTCACTGCGAGGTTTGTTGTCTTTTCCCATGCTAAAATAGTATTTGTAGCCACTGGATTTCGATATTTGTGCTGACCATGGATCTGGAAAGAGCAGTTAAAAAATTAACTGGCACTCAGTTTATATAACGTCTACTTATATGTGGTTAAATAAAATAATGTCTTTATTAAGGTGGCATTGTCAGTAATAGAAAAATTTCTAATGATCCAATGTTTTTGTGTGAGCTGGCTATGAGGACGGTGGCATAGTTTCTAGGAGTGATAAGGCTAGGTTTAGCCAAAGACGCGGCTTCGAGCTACACGCCCGTTCGAAATTTTTAATCAAATTCAATGTGAATTTGATGTTTCAATATTTAAATCATTCATCGAGGATAGTTATGCCTGCAGAGTACATCATTTGTTTCCTATAAAAGTTTATAGTTACCTTTTATTTCCTTTATAAATAAAATGGACTCAACGACGTAAAACGTTTCGCTCCTGTTCATCCGGTCAGGCGTATCTATTGTGACTGCTTTCTTCACGCGTTTCATGGCGCGATGCTCCAGGTTACTGATTGCTGAACTGAACTGCTCCATGTTGTAAAGTCTTTTACATCTTATGGGAAGAGCTTGGCCATCGAATGGTTTGTTTATTGCAGAACAGAACAAGTTACACTGATTTATTCTGTAAAAAAATCCCAAATTTTAATGATTTTAAATTATTCTTTATCATAAAATATTCTCGGACATTGTACAATACCTTTCTGAAAGGGAGTAATAGGATATATCAATGCCCCCTAATATCATAGCGTCTATTATGTGCAAGGCTTTGCTATAAATTTGGTTGTTGCCTTGCCCTCGGTATTCTTTTACGATCTGCAGAAATAAATATGACTTGTTTTAATGCTACCGCATAATTAGAATATTTTTTCGTATAGACACTGACATGGGCGTTGGATATACCTCTCCATAAATAAGCGTTTTAGCTGGTAATGTTAGCTGTAGATCAATTACACTTCTCCAGCCATGAGACTCTAATTGGAATAGCTGTCTTCCACCACAACCTGCAAATAAAAAAAAACATCAAAAAACGTTTTAAAAAACATACCTACAAGTATAAAGCCAACAAGTATACCTACCTAAAAATATTTTCATATCGCGACTATTTTTAGAACTGCTTAAAAACATCATGTGCCAGTCATAAACATTTCGAATCTTTTCCAAATTTGAAGGTTTTTCTAAATATTCAGGTTGTTTGCTTAGAATTCCAGATTTAAAAAAATGAGGACTGTGAGCGTCAGGAGGGAGTTTCTTCATGAGGGAAAATATTGACATGAGAGTTTCGTCAGGACTTTGTCTTTCAGGCTGCACCCTTACTTGGTCTGGTAGCTGAAAATTATACATCATTATTTAAATCTATGGCGTTTTAATTTATAATACCAAACCTCTATGTTTCGCTACGAAGTTTCTGTAAGCAGGATTAGGTATTGTGTTTGCCAATTATGTGCATATTGGTTCACTGGTGCTGTGTGGACTGTGGATATAAGTATTTTCACCTTCCACAATTTTAAGCATTGTTCCTTAATTGCAGCTTGAGAGGTTTCTTTCAAGGTCTTGTCCTTGCTGAACGCCGCTATTTTCAGCAAGTGTTTTATCTGGTTTTCTCCAAGCCTAAAAAGAATAATTAATAATAATTTTTAGAAATGATTATATAGTTGGCACAGGGATAAGATGTTGTTTAGGCCATACATACAAACAGTTACTTTTGTAAATGTACTCATAGAATCCTGTGTCTTCTTGAATGACATTCATGGGCACCAGTTCCAATACATCTCCTCCGTGTTCGGCGCTTTTCCAAAGAAAATTATTAACTGAGAAAAGGTGTCGTTCTGCTGAATCTGTACCTAATCTTTTCCAGAAGCAAATTAGGTACCTCTCGGAGTTTGCGGGTCTTGATGTGACTGGCTTGTGAATACAAACTGAAATAAAATACAAAACTCTCATAATGTTATTTCGATTTCTCAAATAAGCCCATAGTATTAGTGATCCCTGAATAAATTAAGTAAAAATAAATTAAAGATTTGACTAGGTTGCAAAACAGGACTGAAAATACGTGCAAAATGATGAAAATCTAAATATTCAGGAAATAAAGTAACAACCGTTTGGGAACGTAATATATCGGGCTCCATTTAAAATCTTAAGTTTTTCACGCCGACTGTTAAAAGCATTATCCTCACCTTTATCAAAACATCTATACATAATATAAATTAAGCCTACACTGAAAGGCGTGAATACGTCGAAGAGTTTCACGACGAAATGGCCGCCAGTCCGCACCAGCATCAAAGCTGCGAGGCACTGGCATAGATACAGCTGCTTGGACAACACCTCTTGTAAGTTTTCTTGACCTTCTACTGAAAAGCCCTTAAATTAAAAACGAATTTTAATGGTTTAATAAGTATCCCAAGCTGGGTTCTCTCAAAATGGGCCCATGGTGCACTGCTACACCTTATTATTAAGTTCATATAACACTTACACCATCAGCCATTAGAAAATGTACTCCTTTGTCTTGAGTATTCTTCAGGACATGTTCCTTCAGTGATGTGAGGTTGGCTGGGTCGAATACATTCCCATCTTCCTTGACTCCGTAATATGGATTGAATGTCTCAGCAGTGCCAGCATAAAAGTCTGATAATTTAAAATCATTTGGACCTTTTAATGTGAATCCAAAACCTGAAAACAATAAAGTATGTTAACTAGTCAGTACTAAAGGCCTTCACTAGTCTTAGAGATATTACAGGTATTGAGAAACAAACAAAAATGCATGTTTTTCTGCAATTTCTCCAAATGATAACACACTACACAATATGACTTTTGCTTTTGCCTTACCTTTTGCTCTCCACCCTTTCCTATACAAGACATATTCCGAAAATCCACCCGGCCCAGCACACACATCAGCAAAATACAATATATCATCCTTATCAACTAAATCTTCTCCGGTAGGTTTTTTAGGATGGGTGAACTGAAAGTCGAAAATTGCGTCTATGTTCGCCATCTTTACTGCAGCCCTATTCAGAAATATTACGGCGCCAATGGTCTCATAAGGGTTGCTGCGGAATCGAGCGTGTCGCAAGTCTTTATCATCCAAGCTGTCAAAAATTGTCTGAAACAAAAAAATCTATAAGCAATATTGAGTCTGAAAGTTTCTGAAAACAGCATATTTATAATGCTCTAATATTATTTATATTCTTGAGGCTTCAGGCCCAAAAATAAAGATTTTTACAACCATTAAAATAAAGGTATACTGATCAGGGATCGGAAAACCTATTCATAACGGTAACCGTTTCAAACGGTTACCGATAGAAACGGTAAACGATTGAAACGATAACCCTTTTACATTGGGTTTTAATCGAAATAATAACTGTTACCGAATAAAACGGTATACCGAAATAATTCGGTTTTTTTAAACTGTATTTTTTGTTGCATTATTAGGGTACACATACTTTGTAGAAATTGAGTGCGTGCGATATTAGGTATGCGAATGTTTTTCGACTTAGTTGATGACTGGAGGGATACTACTGAGCAAGCGGAAAGTGTTAAATTAATGCAGTGTGAGTGCGACTTTAATATTTTTTAAATATGGTATGTGATTTTCTTTTATAATAGTAATAGAGGGTATAATAATACCTAGTAGTACAGTAGTACTACTAGGTATATTAGTACCTACTACTACTACTAGTGAGTAGTAACTCAACTACTATACTAATTACTAGTATTTAAGTAGGTAACTACACCTACCTCCTACCTACATACATTATTAGCAAACCAGACTGTTTTAGTAGTTATAGTAATAAAACAATTGAATAAATTTTGCTTGAAGTGTGTCGGACGGAACGTATTACAGAAGGTAAATGTTATACTAAAATAAAATAGGTACAGTCACCGACGGAAAGGGGTAACCATTTTTTTACATCATCGTCTAATTTAAATTTTCAAAACAATTATAGCAATGGAATAAATAATTTGTAGTATTCAATACAACTGACTCACAATAACTGAATAATACATTCGCCACCGCTTTGGCAAGAAATAATCTGTCTAAAAGCGGGTAGTTAGCGTAAAAACAACACGGCGATACCCGCAAACTACATTACCGCAACCCGCAAATACAGGTAACAAAGAGACGGGCGGGTGGGTAAAAATTCGGGAGGGATAAATAGGAAGGAAAGGGTAAAATAGGTAAAAATTAAAAAATACCGGGTATTTTTTATTTATACCGGGTAAAAATTCAACGTATATTTTTCAATGAAAATAAAAAACCTAATTACTTTTAAAAATACGTAGTAAGTAGGGCAGCCTTAATATTATATAGGAAAACCTAAACTATGAGTAAAAGATGTTTTTATCAAATAAAACCAACATAAAAGTCATTTAGAAAACATACACTCGCGGGCTTTAAACTGGAATCGCTTCATCAAGACAATTTTGTACAATTTCTGTCCAATGAACAATGATTGTCGTATATCATTTGAAAGAATATTTTATTAGCTATTAAATTCTAGCCGAGAGATGGCGTGCCTACTGTGAGCAGTTATATACTGATCCCTTTTTTAACCGAACTGGAACCCATGATTCTTCGTTCCGAAATAGCTACTGCTCTATAGTCTCTCAAGAAAGAGAAGGCGCCAGGAAGCGACCAAATAACAGCAGAGGTGCTTAAAGCTATGGGTGACTTGGGTGTGACGACACTACACAATATCTGCTCACACATCTGGCAAAACGGTAATTGGCTGCAAGACTGGACGGAGTCCGTAATTCTACCGCTGCACAAGAAATGGTCAACTAAGAGCTGCGGTAATTATCAAACCTTGTCCCTCATCTCACACGCCAGCAAAATCTCGCTCCATATTATCAACAATCGCATCCTGGATACCTGGATTGGCAAATCCCGCAGGAGCAAGCCAATTTCATGAAGGGCAAGGGCGTTGAGAAGGCATACGAGTTTGATTTGCCAGTGATGTGTTTCGTCGACTACAGCAAAGCTTTCGACTGTGTCAACTGGGGTTGTTTATGGAAGGTCCTACAAAAACTTGGAGTACCAATGCATCTTATCGCTCTACTTCGCACCTTGTATAACTTAAGCCAGGGAGTCGTAAGAGTTGATAAAGTAACTTCTAAACCCTTTAAATTTCACCAAGGAGTACCTACGCCAAGGTTGCATTTTATCGCCCATTCTGTTCAACGCCTATGGAGAGTACATAATGAGACAGACTTGCGAGAATTGAGAGGGAGGTATCACAGTTGGTGGTGTAAAAATCACCAACCTGCGCTACGCTGATGACACTACTCTTCTTGCAGCAAATGAGTCGGGGATGATTACTCTTCTAAACCGAATGGAGCGAATTAGCGAGAAGATGGGACTTTGCATAAACAGGTCCAAAACTAAAGTTATGGTGGTAGACAGATCTGGAAAGTTAGAACTCACTGGCGATTTGGACCTAGAAACAGTGGACAATTATTATTATTTATTATTATTAGACTTGTACGGACTCTAGTTTCCTCGATCTTTTCGTATGGCGCTGAGACTTGGACTCTGGAAGCTGCAGACCACAAACGCATTGACGCTTTTGAGATGTGGTGTTGGAGAAGGATGCTCCGTATCCCTTGGACAGCATTTCGGACTAACGTCTCTATATTGCGAGAACTCAATATCTCCTCGCGACTGTCCGTCCACTGAGTGTCTGCGCAGAGTTCTCGAATATTTCGGTCACATTGCAAGAAAAGACGGTGACAACCTCGAAAAGCTCTTTGTGATCGGCAAAGTAGACGGGAAAAGGCCTCGTGGACGCAGTCCATTACATTGGTCCGACCAGATCCGAACCGCGCTTGATATTTCGGTTCACAACCAACGCCCTCCACATCGCCGAAGACAGAAACAGATGGAGGATAATTATTAAAGAGAAGGTGATGCAGAAGGGAGGTCACGACCCTCAGCATTGAGGAACACGACGCAAGGAGGAGGAAAATTTTGAATATCATAACCAATAAGCATTCACCTTGTATCATGGAACGTAAAAAGAAAAAAAAACAATTTTTTAATTAAACAAATCACCAACTGTTTGGAAGTCCTGAAATCCTATAAATAGTGAGCTTTTATGAAAATTGGTCATCAGTCCAATGTTTTACTTTACTGGGAATAGTTGAACTTAAGAAAAATGGAAACCACAACCACAGAAGCCGCTCTAATCGTCAGCCTAATTCAGCAAGGGTTGTCTCAGCGTAGTATCGCTCGACAGCTTCACCCAAGCCAGTCCAGTGTCTCCAAGGTGCACAAGAGATTCAGGGAGATCAGGAATTTAGTCCGGAGACCAGAATCTGGACGATGGCTATGCAATACGCCAAGAGATGGTCGATTTATTGTCACCACTTCACTCCGAAAAAGACACCTGACCGGCGTCGACGTCCAATAGCAGCTAAGAGAAGTTAGAGGGAGAGCTGTGAGCGAGTGGACAGTCAGACGAAAACACAAAGAAGTGAAATTAACCCCAAAAAGACCAGCCATGGGAACTAAATTGTCTCCAGCCCACCTACAAGTCCGGCTTCAGTTTGCTCGCGATCACTTGATTATATGGAGCAATGGAGTCGAGTCCTGTTCTCGGACATAACCAGAATATGAACCGTCGTCGGTCAATACTATGTAGGCAAGGCACGTCCTACGATAAAGATTTTGATAGCTAAAAAAAAATGATACCAGAGAACATCGAAACACTAAAAAAAACAAATAAAATAATAAATAAATAGTGGCGGACATTTTTACACAGCACCATCTAGCCCCAAAAAACAAACAGGAATAAAAACTAACAAGTTAAAGCATATATAATTAGTTGAACCTCAAAAAACAGAAGCATTGAATTTTTACCCGGTATTAATTCGAAATGGGTAGGTAAAAATGGGTATGCGAGTAAGCGCCCATCTCTCAACACAAATTCAAACAATACGGTTTAACACGACAGAAGATGAGTGAGACATTATTTTCCTTCGCACTCATATTACCTACCGCGCTACTTGCACGCAGTACATGATGAAAATGCGCCAATTTAAACCTTAAGATAAAAACCTTTATTATTTCGGTTAATGTTAACAGAAATGTTTCGGTAACCTATAGTTTCGGTATACCGTAATTGAAAGTGTTAAACAACCGATTCATTACGGTTGTTAACCTTAACCGGAATATCCCTGATACTGATACTTGTGTGGGGTGAGTAAATAAAAATATGGGGTATACCTTAGCTTCTAAAACTCCTTTTAAAATTTGTGAGTCCACAAAGCTAGTCTCATTTTCAATGTCTAGCTTTTTAGGACCTTTTTTCAACCACTCGTCTAAAACATCACTTGAAGGTGGCTCTTCTGCAGCTGCAGGTAACCAAGCCTGCAAAATAAATATTGTTTGATTATGCAACAGTCAGAATCAGAAGTAGGATAATTATTAAAGACTATTTTGATATTATAATTATAATGCTGCTTTATTCTTACTTTTAAGACTTGTGTTAGAAATGGAACCAGCAGTTAAGTTCACTTGTATGATGTTTTCAAAATTTTTCAAGTAATTAATGCAAAAGAAGGATATATAATATATCTTTAAAATACTTGGATACTTACAACTTCTTCATTAGGACTTGCTTTTGTATCTTCAGGTGACCACTTCATTAAGTCTTTGGGTATACTTCCCACCACAGATGGCATGGCACCGAGACCTCTCCTTCCTTTTTGTGCTGAGGCTTCAATCGGTTCTGTGCGACCATGTTCAAATTTACCCAAACCTTTGCCTGGTTTAAAACCCATGTTTGACATCATGCGCTTTGACTTTTCCGAATATTCTGCACTATAAGCATCTTCAAAGCCTTGGTCTGAATTTTTTTTGTAAAATGCTTCTGTATCTTGGAAGCTAGGGGGACGCATTGTGACTTCCCCATCATTATCATCAAACCCTTGACGAAAGTCATCTTCGTTTGCTGAGGAGCAGTTTTCACTCAAACTACTTCTGCTTAACCTGATATTGGCATCTTCCGAGCTTCTGGCTGTGTAATTTCCATGAATTTTTGCTGGTATTTGAAATTCTTTTCCAAATTTATCTGTATTTTTGATAGCAGAAGCATCATCATCTGAATCTGACTCAGGTAAAACTGAAAACATAATAATTACATGTCAGTAGCAGGTAATCAACATAATAATTTGAATAGTTAAAACATAGACATAGTTAGCAATAAATGACAACGAAATACTTATGATGAATGGCATGAATTTAACACAAAACTCACTAGAACCATGAGAGGTAGTAGAAGAGGCACCAAATGTGTCTGCACGAGGTCGTTTCGCCGGTGTAGTCAGACTTTCGTCACTGCTAGAGTCATCATCAGATGGATCTAAAGATTTATTGACGAATGTTAATATTTGGGTGCTGATATTTTGTATTTAAATGAAAGTACACTATAAAAAGAACGTTCTCCGATCTGATTATCAATGAGATTGTGAAACTTTGGCAAAGCATGCATACAAACAAAACAAATTCTCTCAAGTTCAGCGAAACACAACAGAGATGTTTGTAAATTCTCCGCTATGTACGAAGAGAACTTATAGAATAAGTAAGGTTTGATAAATTACCTGAAAGATTCATTGTAATAATCTCTGCAACTTTAGATTTTTAGACAGTCCAAATTAAATAAATCAATAAAATAACCGTAAAATTAAACCACTGTAGTAAAACAGGCGAAACCGGGTGTGCCGCGCAACGCAACTCCCTCACCACACCCACAGACAGAACAATACTATACAATCACAATCCACTTGCGGTGCGAACGAACCACAGCTACATTACATACAGCTGAGGATACAGCAGATGGGCAACATGGGCAAGTAGGTAGTAGGTACAGGTACGATCAGTTTACTAGCTAAAATAGAATATTATTAATTTTGTGTGGCCTTAGTGGCCTACAATAATTAATTGAATTCTTCTTCTCCTTCTTCTTTGATTGAAAAGAAATTATTTTTACATAAGACAAGGTGGTATGGTCTTCATGCTTTAGCCTGCTCAAATGGGTGAACAAAAAAATAAAACTAAAAGCCCGCGAAATAGTGTCACCGGTTGTCAGACAGAAAGAAAAGAAAGACAGCAGAGACACTTTGGGCAGTGTTTCCGCTTTAGGAATTTTTTAGGGCAAAACTACTTAGTTCATGTAAGACTTAGGGCTTTTTTTATTGCGACAGGGATTTAGGGAATTTTAGGGTTACTTTGAGGTGGTAAACCTTTTTATTCTATGCTCAATAGCTCTACCTGTGATGGAAGACACGAGTAATAATAGTGAGCTAATAACCTTCTTCATCTCGAGAGAAGTCAGCAAAACCCTGCAAAAGTAATGCTTCTTCTTCTGAGTCTTCGAACGAACTAGTTTTGTTAATTTTTTTGCATAAAAATGTGCAAAAAAGACGTGTTTTTTTAATTATTATTCATGCGCCCTAAATAAGGGCGTTTCAAAAAAAAATTAAGGATTTTTAGGAATAATTTCCAAAGAATTTAGGGCCAAACCAAAATCCACAGTGGAAACACTGACTCTGTCTGGACCGGTGTCAAAACATTTAGTTTGGTTGTTGGTGGTTTGAAAATGGCCTCCTAGCTAGACATTTGGTAGTTGGTTTGGTTGGTGCATTGGTGCTGCTCACTCAAGTAAAGTTTCGTGGTTGGTTGGGTGGCCGGCTCGCTCTTATTTATTTCTTTGGTTTAAAAAGTTACCGTATTGTATTTCACAACACATCCTTATTTCCATCCAGCATTTCCGGCTGTGCGAGCTAGCCAGTCATTTTTATACGTAAACAAGGATTTTGTGCTGAAGTTTATTTTTATGATGACTGTCGGAGAAGCGAGTAAAAATTTACCATGGTAAATAATAAGAAATAAAGTCTGTAGGTACCTACATAACTCCTACTTATGTATAAATAAATAAATATTTCAGGGTTGAAAAGTACCGGCCTTCGAAGCTGGAAGATTTGGTATCTCATGATGATATTGTTAAAACAAGTATGTATCTAGCTAGATGAATGTTTCTAGATAAAGGTTTGAAACCTCTATCATAGGTACATACCATAACATAAAAATAAACATGCCAAAACTACATACCGTTAATGTTTTTCAGTTAATCAATTTATGAAAGGTAACCAGCTGCCTCATCTGTTATTCTATGGACCTCCGGGGACAGGAAAAACATCCACCATATTAGCTTGTGCCAGGCAAATGTATACACCACAGCAATTTAACTCAATGGTAAATATTTTCCTTAAATCTATTATTGATCCGTTTGTATATCCGGAATCCATCTGAGAGAAGCACCCATCTTTATTCGCGTTTTTCGACCTAGCAATTCCCTTCCTTTGCCTCGCAGCTTGCTTGTGTGCGTTTCTTGCTTGTGTGCGAGCCAGCGAGCGCCCGGTTGATTTGATTTTACCTCATTATAGCGTCGTCTTTCGCCGAGTCGACCTAGCCTAGCAGCGGGTATCGGTTTAGTTACTTAAATTATTATACCGATACTTCTAATTATTTCCTTCAAGTACTTATATCAAGTTAATTTATTCTAAATGGAGTTTAACGAAGAAACGAGTGCGAACAAAAGGAGACGGTCATCATCGACGTCGAACACTTCGAGCGAGTCAGATGAGGACTTGGAAAATGTTCAACCCAAGAAACGCAGAAGACAAAGGGACGAACAGATAAGTATACTATCACAACAGGTAGCTTACTTAGCGGGCTTGATAACTACAAAGGGCATTAATAATAATGTTGAAATGTCGGTAGGTTCACAAATACCCCCTAGCCCATCTCTGACAAACAATCCAATAGCTTCAATGGCCCCAGCAGAAAACAATAGCCTTCTGAATGAGATCGTCTTAAACATGCCCTGTAATAAAGAATCCAAGACGCAGTTACGGTTGTCCGAACCATCTACTACCCTCAGGGAACCCGCTTTTCCATCGTCAGATGAGAGTCATGTTAAATGTCTGACAGAATTACAGCGTTTTCAAAGCAAAGACTGGAATTTAGTACGTTTTTACGACACACAGAAAAAATTTACAACTACCCCCGGTTTTATCGAACTCAAAGTCAATGATGAACTTCGCCGATTTGAACCTTCGGGTAGCGATGATCAAAAGTTACATTTAGTTGAACGCTCTTTCGCTGCCCTATCTAATGCCATGCTGATGCAAAAAGATGAGTTTAGATCTACCTTACAAAGTCTCATCGACTGGTCTATTGAAAATGAACATTCACTGACACCTACCCTGCTTTGCGAGAAAGTTCAAAATATTTTCAATAAGGAGTCGAGGTACGCAACTGTCACAGCAGACATTCTGCAGATGATTTGCGGGAGGAGAGCCGAATATATACAGCTACGAAGGGATGCCTTGCTACAAAAAATACCTGATCCCTTTCATAGTGAGGCTATCCAAACTATACCCCCCAGTGTTGAGTATTTGTTTGATCAGAATTTTCTCTCGACTTACCTGACGAGAGTTGGAGGCGTGGAAAAACTTTTAATGCCAGCTCAAATTCCAGAAGCCGCTTCATCAACATCAAAATATGGGAATTTCAGCAGGAATCAATCGAAACCATACCCGAGCACCGGAAAACAATCAAACGAGTCGTTTCGCCAAAGCGGATCGACGAGAAAGAATCAACATCCAACTCAGCCTCCAAAACGAGCTGCAGGATCCTACAAAACGGCAAGTACCAGCAAAAACCAGCATAATTTCAAAAGTAAGAAACAGTACTCTAATTCACAGTCCAAGAACAATAAAAATCGCCGCGCATGACTGTCGGAAATTTCGGGGGGGCTGTCTAGAATCATATCAAGATGTCTGGAAAAGTCTGGGGGCCCCACAAAAGATATGCAAAATGTTACGTGGACTCAAAATACCTTTTGCAATGAAACCACCGTTGATTTTTCCTTGCCAAAATATAATGAAAAGTTTTCAAACAAAATACAGCTATCAGATGGATCAACAGATAAAAGCTATGTTAGAGTCCGGAGTACTGGAGAAAGCCAAATGCACACCAAGTTACCTGTCAACCTTTTTCCTTACTACAAAGACAGACGGATCGTTCCGACCAATTTTCAACCTGAAGGAACTCAACAAATTTGTAAAGACAAAAAGCTTTCAATTGTTCAATCATTACCGTGTTCCAAGCTTTTTACAGAACAACGACTGGATGGTAAAATTAGACCTAAGCCAAGCTTATTTTCATGTGCCGATTGCCCAACAACATCGCAGGTTCCTGAGACTCAGTTACAGGGGCCAGCTGCTGCAGATGACCAGCCTACCTTTCGGACTGTCGTCGGCACCACAAACGTTTTCCTGTCTAACCAACTGGGTGGCCGAACTTCTGAGGACCTACAACATAAGGTGCGTAATATACCTCGACGATTTTCTCCTAGCGAATCAGTCACAAGAACTCCTAAGAGACCAAATCGCATTAACAATGTACCTAATAAACAAACTAGGATGGACAATCAATTACGAAAAATCGATAATAACACCGAGTCAGCGTCTGGAATTTCTCGGAATTGTATGGGATACTCACCTGAACACCAGGTCCCTATCACAGCGGAAGTGTGCCACACTCCAAGTAACACTTCAGCACCGTGTGACCAAAGGCTGTTGGTCCCTCAAACAGGCCCAGATCCTTTTGGGGAGACTCAACTTTGCCAACTTCGTAACACCCCGAGGGCGGCTACACTGTCGGGCTATGCAATATTACAGTCGACAGCTTCCCAAAGAACACCCATACGGAACATTTCCAATACCCGTGGGTGCTATACAGGACATGAAGTGGTGGCTAAACACGATAGGCAATACTTTACCGATTCATTCGAGCCAAATATCGCATGTTTTGACCACAGACGCCTCGGACATCGGATGGGGAGCCCAATTAGGGCAAACACAAATGTCAGGGCAATGGACACACAAACAACGCCCTTGGCATGCCAATCTAAAGGAACTATATGCGGTTTATGCAGTAATCAAACTAACACAACTCAAGTTAAAAAATGCCCATGTACTGCTACAGACGGACAATCGAACAGTAGTCGCCTACGTGAACAAAGAAGGCGGCACAAAGTCAAAGAAACTGTTAGATTTAACAATACAATTAGTAACACTAATGGACAAACTCAATATCTGTTTGACAGCTCAGTACTTCCCAGGGCGCTTCAACAGCGAAGTGGACGCTCTATCTCGTGGGAAACACAGTCCGGAATGGCATCTGAAAAGTCAAGCAACACAGCTAATTTTTCAGAAATGGGGCATACCTCAGGTGGACCTGTTCGCCTCGGAAACAGCCCACGTAGTGAACAGGTATGTATCAATGGACCAACAAGATATGCAGGCAATTCATCACAACGCATTCTCCTTACAATGGAACTTCAGCCTAGCCTGGATATTCCCCCCACCGAATCTAATCCCACAAGTATTGGCGTACATGAACACAGCGCGGGGTCGTTACATACTGATAGCCCCAAAATGGCACAAAGTGTTTTGGAAGGCAGACTTAGAAAGACGGGCACTAGCGTATCCATATCACATCCCGAACCTTCCACAAGCTCTGGTGGACACTCGAACGGGGAAACACCCGCCGCAGATCCAAAACATACACCTGCAGGCATGGCTGATTTCGGGTGGAATGAGTTAATAAAAGATTGGTCTGAGCAAGACAAAATACTTTTGTTCTCAAGCTGGAGAAAGTCTACATTAAATACTTATTTGCCTGCCTGGAAAAAGTGGACTAAATGGTGCATATCAAACTCAATAAACCACAAAGATCCTGATCCAGTTCAAGTCGCTCGTTTTCTGGCCTATTTACATCATGAAGAGAAACTAGCCTACAAAACCTTACTAGTTCACAAGTCAGTAATATCAACATTCACTAACATAACTTCTAAATCAGATCTGTCTTCTAATTTCTTTATAAGACATATTTTGAAAGCAATTTCAGTCTCTAAGGAAAAGGAAGTAAAGCCTCCTTCATGGGACCCAAGAATATTACTGCAATACCTGAACGCGAACTGTCCTGATATCAACAACATGTATCAGGTTTCTCGAAGAACAGCAATTCTACTTTTACTTACCTCTGGACGCCGTGTGCATGATCTTACTCTTTTAAACATAAACCGTGAGTGTTTCACAGATGAAGGTGATTCCATAGTATTGTGGCCTAGATTTGGATCCAAAACGGACAATGCAAACTACAGGCAATCCGGCTGGAGACTCAAAAAGCATCCCAACCAGAATCTAGACTGTGTGTACTGGATTCATCGGCTACTGGAGGTATCATCCGAACGTCGAGAAATATGTAAGTCCCAAGAATTATTTATCTCTACCAGAGCAGACCCCCGACCGGCTACCAGAACTATGATAGCTAATTGGATTAAATCCATTCTAAAGGATGCTAATATAAATGCTACTCCTGGCTCCGTACGATCAGCTGTTGCATCACTGAATTGGATTGAAAGTTTCCCAATCGAGAAGATTTTGGAGACAGGTAATTGGAAAAGTGAGCATACATTTCATAACTTTTATCACAAAGAGATTCGTGAAACAAATCAAGGTGAAAATACAAATTCATTATCTAATTATTTCAGTGCTGAACGATGATTTTTTTTGTTTGTTGATTTACTACCTATCATTTATTTTCAATAATGATGTCATAAGAATCTACTCTGATTATTTATTTATTTTTGCCTATAGCCTAATACTGGTGCCTGCCTACCTACCTATACCTGCCTTTTTAACTAATCATATAGATACCTAGGTAATCTTAAAATATTCTTTATGTACCTACCTACCTATTACTTAGTAGGTACTTACTTATGCACATTATAGCATCATCAACCATACATTCATAAATGATTACCAGGAGATAACAAACACATCTCTCAGATGGATTCCGGATATACAAACGGATCAATAATAGAGAGTTTTACCTTAAAATAAAACTTACCTATTATTTCTCCTAGTATATCCGGAATCCAGGTAATCCCTACCTGGTACATCGTGAGTATAATGAGGTAAAATCAAATCAACCGGGCGCTCGCTGGCTCGCACACAAGCAAGAAACGCACACAAGCAAGCTGCGAGGCAAAGGAAGGGAATTGCTAGGTCGAAAAACGCGAATAAAGATGGGTGCTTCTCTCAGATGGATTCCGGATATACTAGGAGAAATAATAGGTAAGTTTTATTTTAAGGTAAAACTCTCTATTATTCACCTGAAGACAATTTATCTATGTAAGGAGAAAAGTTGATGGCAAAACAATATTAATACAATCCATAGATTGTTCGTAAAGTAGATAATTATGTATATTTCTGATACAATAAAAAGAGAATGGTGCCAGATTTCTGAAGACCCAGACTACTAACATACTTCTACTCTTACACAGCTTACTGTGGGTTATGATAAATTATATAAAAAAATAGAATTTGGTTTGAGTTATTATTAGTACCTACTTACGGGTATTTATCACATTTTATTTATCTATAATGCAATAAATACCTGTTTAATACTAATTGGTTTGAGTTTATTACTGGTAGTAGGTACTGGGTTACAAAATTGTATAATTTTTAATGTATTACTAGTTGAATTACTCAGTACTACTAACTACTGATCTGGATTGGAAATTTACAGGTTTTGGAATTGAATGCATCAGATGACAGAGGCATTGGTATTGTGAGAGGACAGATTCTCAGTTTTGCTTCAACAAGGACCATATTCAAGGCGGGCCCTAAACTGATAATCTTGGATGAAGCTGATGCTATGACAAATGATGCACAAAATGCTCTTCGCAGGAGTAAGTGTACCTAGGAAATATTTAATTATTACCACCTCTCAAAATTCACCATGTTTTTATGATGATCAACTAACAGACAAAGTATTTATACCAGAATTCTATCTACCTATTAAGCTCTGAGGAAACAGTCACAAAAGAATAAGAAAAAGAAGTACCTACTTACTTTTATGAAAGAATATCCAAGGACAAGAGACTAAATTAAGTTATTGATTTACCTACTAGCATTTTAAATATGATCACTCTAATAAGTTGCCATGGATATCTTTATCAAAACAAACTAAACACCTGCAGTATGTGGTATGAGCGTTTATACCCACGAATTAGTTTAGTAACAGAATGCCACCCACCTTAAGTACACTGGACCTTATGAGTTGCTGTGATATTGTTTGTTTTATTTTTAAATTATGTCGTAAATTATCAAGTTAGTAATGTCGGACAGTGAAGATGAGGAAGTTCAAAGTAAGTCAGTAAAAATAACTGTTGTAGGTGAACCTTCTACTGGAAAGGTGAGTGATATTTTTTGTTTAATTATTTATGCTTGAATTATATAGTTAATAAAAGGTACTTACCTTCTGAAATGAATTCCTTTCAATTAACTAGTAATGTCAAGCAAGTGCAGGCAAGTTATAACTTAGTAAAGAAGTAGTAAACTTAAAGCATCTTATCCTGGATCACAGACTACATTAATATTTAGAATTTCATCTAAATTCGTTCAGCCGTATTGGCGCGATTGAGTAACATATTAACTTTTCACTTTAATAATATTAGTAAGAAGAAGGATATGATACTATAACTTTAAAAAAGGTACATTCATTTGAAAAGGAAACTAAATAATTTCGCTTTGATAACCTTTTAATTTTGTTGCTGAATCACTTCATCAATGAGAAATCTGACCTTAAAATGATATTGTTTAGAGTAGCCTCTGCAGTCGGTACCTGGGCGGCAGCGGCGTGGCGGCCGGCAGCACGCAGGGCGCGGAGGTAATGGCCGGCCAGTGCGTAGGCCTGCGCCTGCCAGTGCCCTTGCAACTTTGCGATGTCGCCGGCAACGCCCTGGACACACATATGCTTGGCAACTATTTGTATGCTTCTGATGTAAGAATTTAAGTACTGTTTTGGCCTAGTAGTATGTAGCTTAGAGTTTCACTGTTCTGACTTGCCTGTAGGAGAAAACTCCTTCAAGTCTTTGTTTTGTAACTCTTAGTTGGATGTTATGGTAAACATAGGTACTGTAATTATAAAGACATATTTTATAGTTTTAGTTTTAGTTTAAGAGCGCTGGCGGTGTAGTGGTAGCACCCTTGCCTCACGATCGGAAGGTCGTGGGTTCAAACCTGGTCGTACGCCAATGAGTTTTTCCATTAGAAAAAATTATGTGCGCAATGATGCCAGTGCTCTTAAACGGTGAAGAAAAACATCTTGAGGAAACCGGCATACTCTAGAACCAAAAATTCGAAGGTATGTGTCATAGGTTAGTACTCGTATTCTAATAAGCGGCGATGGGCTTGCAACCTGTCACGTACGGAATGCTAACTACTTTGCAAAATGTGGGCATATGTACCTAATGTCATGTTTGGACTTGCCTCTGACTACCCTCTTTAGATATCCTCAAAGATCTAAGTACTTAACTAAAAATCTGAGAAGTTATCACGGGCATTACAGTCGTGATCATATTTATTTTTATTTTTTTATTTTATAGTTTTATGTAAGTCTGTCCATCCTTAACATTAAAAAAAAAATCCTTTCAGATTGTCCTTTTTGTGTACGACCTAACAAATCTGCAGAGTTTTGAAAAACTTAGTATGTGGATAGAGAAAATCAAACAGTTTTTCGAGACGGAGGTGAAGAAGCCACTGATGGCGCTGTTCGGGAACAAGTCGGACCTGGAACACCAGAGAGCTGTGAGGCTGTCGTGTGTTCAGAAACTCGCGTCTGAACATTTGCTGGAGACTTTCAAAGGATCCGCTAGGACGGGCGAAATGGTAATACTATTTTGAAAATAGACATCCTACTAAGTATATTATTACTAGCTTCCGCCCGCGGCTTCACCCGCGTGATACCTTGAAAAATAAAAACAAATCTATCCCGCGGGAACCTTATATTTTTCTAGGATAAAAAGTAGCCTATGTGTTCTTCCAGACTATAATCTATATCTGTGCCAAATTTCTTCCAGATCCGTTCAGCCGTTTTAGCGTGAAAGAGTACAAACATCCATCCATCCATCCATCCATACATTCTTTCTTACAAACTTTCGCGTTTATAATATTAGTGGGATTAGTGGGATGAACGCGGAACTTTGTAAGAATATATGGATGTCTGGATGTTATGTTTGTTACTATTTCACGCTGAAACGGCTGAACGGATCTGGATGAAATTTAGCACAGATATTGATAATGGTCTGGAATAGCACATAGGCTACTTTTTATTCCGGAAAAATGTATAGTTCCCGTGGGAAAGATTTGTTTTTGTATTTCAAGGTACCACGCGGGCGAAGCCGTGGGCGGAAGCTAGTTAAAATAATAATCTAACTAAGCTAATGGATGCAAGCAAATTAAAAGTGTAATTATCTTCCAGGTAAACGTTGCCTTCACGAACCTAGTAGCCCGAGCTTTGGGTTGGAAAGTTCGTAAGCTGCCTCAAATAACTTTGAACAGCAAATCACCGCTTCTCGACAGGAATGAACATAGTGCAATACAAGAATCCGCAAGCTCACACTCTCTTATAATGAATAGGAAAGCGCTAAGGAAAATACAAAGAAAAGCCTCTTCAACCGTTTGTTCTGTGCAGTAATAAAGCGTTATTGTAATGTAAATAAAATAAAGAGAAATAAAAAGAAATGACTATTTATTTAAATCTTAGTAAATCGACGTGGACTTTGATCTAAAACCAAAGATAACGGTAATACAGTTATAGTTTTTTCGTTGGAAGCGAAATTTATGTTTTTTTCTCGTTTTTGTTTCCAGTTATAGAGAAGTACACAGAAAATGTTCGTTTCTGTATAATATGCAACTACCTGGGCAAGATAATCCCGGCGCTGCAGTCGCGTTGCACCCGCTTCCGGTTCGCGCCGCTAGCGCAAACCCAGATTATACCACGTCTACAGGAGATTGCCACCGCTGAAGGGTAAGGGGTATTCAAACTCTACTGTTACGTATGTAGGAGTATAATACCACTCAATCTTTTTATTTGTCATCACTAGTTCTCTCGAACCAGTGTAGTTAAAGGATTAAAGTGTACCTTGGAGGCTCCTTTCGTGGACTTGTCACTATATATTCGAAATGTTTGTGTTTACGACATGCCGGTTTCCTCCATGACATGTTTTTATTCACCGTTTAAGAGTAGTGTTGTTAGCGCACATACATTTACATTTTACACATACCTACCACTTATTATTTAGTAAGTACTTACTTACGTGCTAGTTACATGCTGTTCTGGGTACCATAATGGTTGCAATAGTATTTTATTTTACAGTGTAAAAATATCAGAAGATGGAATTCAAGCGCTGCTAACACTATCAGGCGGGGACATGCGTAAAGTGCTGAACACGTTGCAAAGTACTTGGATGGCGTACCGTGACGTCACGGAGGATAACGTGTACACGTGCGTAGGACACCCGCTACGGTCTGACATTAACAATATCGTGAATTGGCTGTTGAATGAAAATGATTTCGCTACATGTTTTAAAAGTATCCTTTTGTAATAGGAAATACGATTTATAGCACGAAACAAATGTAACTTATGATGGACGAAGCTTGGTATGTAGATAGGCATTAACTTATAGATACTAGCTTCCGTCCACGGCTTAGCCCGCGTGGTGCCTTGAAAAACAAAAACAAATTTATCCCACGGGAATAGTAATTTTTTTCGGGATAAAATTAGTTTATTGTGTTACGAGAATTTCCTAAATGTATCACAGATATACAAGATCTGAAGCTAACGAAAGGGCTCGCGCTTGGCGATATCCTGACTGAAGTTCATACTATCATTCAAAGAGGTAAGAAGAAAACAATTAATAATTTGTTTTGTTTTTTTTATCTACTTTTATTTTCCTGTATGTGTCCGTGTCTGAATAAAAATCTATTCTATTCTATATACAATAGCGTTGAACGTTATTGGTTATTACCACGAGAGATTCATTTCTACAAAAAAGGTGATGTTTCAGTGAAACTTCCGCCGGAAGTCCTGATCTCGCTGCTGATTAAGATGGCGGACGCGGAGGCGCGACTCTCCGGCGGGTGCAGCGAACGCATCGAGCTCGCCGCGCTCATCGCTACCTTCCAGATCGCTAGAGACCAGATTACCGTGGAGCCCTAGTGTAAGCTGTCTTTACTCTCTTTACTCATCGACAGAAAGAAACCGAGAACCGGTGATTGCAGGAATTCATCTTAATGATATAAGGCGACTCTAACCAAAAAACGGGCATATGTTTAAGCCCTATAATGTACCTTACCTGTAAGCCTAGGTACTGCTCAAAATATTAAATAATAACTAAGTTCTTACTACAAGTTGCAAAATTATCATTTATTTATATTTAATAGTAAACAGGATCATCATTTGCGTGGTCTAGGTTCCATAAACAAGATTAAAAAAAGTGTGAAATATTGTCAAACGTCATAGGTTCTGAAGAGAGCATGTCAAAGTTAGATACTAAAAAAATGGAAAGATTCGAAGCATAAATAAAAGGTTTTATAAAAATATCGTTATTTATTTAAAACTAAATATTATTCCTACAAAATTATACTTAACAGAAATATTTACAAAACTTAATTATAATAATATCTACTAAATCTGCTAAATATCTACTAAAACGAAGATAGAATATCTTAATAAATAAAATACTTATTAAATATCTAACTACCTTATATAAATTAATATTACTAGCGTTATTTTATTCTAGGGATTTAATAGGCAAATACTAACCATTAAGATATTTATTAAAATTTTGCAACAAAATGCATTCACTACAACAACACATATTCATACTCATACTCGTACATACACATCTTAAACACTTTAATACTATTGTTTCTAATTGTTTCTTTTACGTCATTTGCATAATTTATAATTTCCCTGAAATTGTTACATACACATCTCTTAGATAAATAAACCTTTAAGTAGGTCATTTCATTTCACTATAATACTTATTGATGTAATTCCATTCTTAAAGCTGTATTTTTAAGGTCTTTATCCAAAGAAGTTAGAAACGATACTGCCTAAAGAGTTGGTAATGGAAGCGATGAATCCTGGCTGCGCCGGCGCCGCAGGCAGTCTCGGGGGGGGCGGTGCGGGTCTGTAGTACTGCCCGTCTATACGCTGTAACACACAGTTATGATTAATATTTGTATGATTTTTAAATACTAAATAATGTTAAAACGGCTGAATGGATCTGTATTAAATTTTGAATAGAGCCCGTTACCAAGAATAGCATAAAATTACTGCTCGAGCAAAAGCTAGTTTATGTGTACATAAACAGGCCAGCTTGTTTTGATTTACATAATTATGTTATAATATACAATCAAAGGTATTATACATATACATACTTACAATATCACCTTACTTCCCTGAGTTACCAGTAGGTACATACAAATTGCTAATGTTATGGCACTACTGCTGTAAACTAAACTTTCTGTCACCCAAGGTACAGTCAACATCAAAAGTAAATTAAATGAAATTAAAATATCTTTAAAATAATTAATAGTGATACATAGGTAAATTATTAAGTATGATAAATTCAAAGCTATAATAGTTTAGATATAAACAAAAATTAACAATAGCTATTACTTCTGATGCTAACTACAGTAAGTAGTTACACCTATTCAAGCAAAGTTAGTGGTTTGTTGGAAATCATTAAGATTATCATTATGTTAAAACTCACCTTTGTCCAACTGGATAAGTTGTAGTACTTAAAAAAAATTATATAGACATCATTGCATATTTATATTAATTAATCAATTCAAACACTTCATACTACGGTAATGGTATACATACAACTTCCACCAATCTTTGAGTAACATTATCACAACTAGCAATACTCTACCTACTAAACAACTGCATTGTCCTAACAAGATTATTGTACTAGTAGTACACAAGTACTATCTAAGAAAAGCATTGTACATATTTATTAGTAAAGCCATACTGTAGTATTTTTTTAAATTGGTTACATTCTCTCAAACAGTGGTTTAGCCGGTCGTTAGTGAGTAGGAAATTCGTACTCACTAACGACCCTTCTAGGGACACTTGACTCAAATTAAATAACCACTTCATTTATTAAATGTATTATGCATTAAAAAGTATTAATGAACCGTCTTATTATGAAAAAATTATGTTCTGTTTAGGGTCAGACAGATAGACGGACGGACATGGTCATCTATCTATACGGAACTTTAAAATATTGTTTTGTGTACTTTTTATCACTCAGTCTATCTATCTAATTCATACATTCATGCATTCTAATCCAAATACATAGTTACCTAATGAATTTTGTGGCCAACTAAATAGATACTTACAGCAGAAGAGCAAAATCTGTGGATATGTCATTAGCATTTCCGAGATCAACGATAACATTAGGTTTTTTTTTTATTTGAAGTGCTGGCCATTTATATATGAACGAAATCGATGATGCTGGCAAATCAATTTTTATGATTCACTAACCGCTCAAAACAACTAAAAAGCTTGTCCAAAAAGTAAGACTACGGAATCAGTCTTCAGGGAATACGATTAGTCCATCTTGAGCTTTAGAAGGGGCCTTCGTGGTTGTAGGACTTGTAGTGGCGAGCTTTGCTCCTGGCTTCCTGGACGAGGGCCGGCTCGGGACGTAGTCCTAAACCCACAACACTATTATACCATGTTACCAGTGCTACCACACCACCCCTATCTAAGTCAGATTCGACCACACACGCACGATTTCCAGATGTTATATTTATGATCTAGATAAAAAGTTCCATTTTACACCCCCGATTGGGACTAAAAGTTTAAAAGCTGTTCACTTAGAACTCAGTAAAATTTTCTCGATAATTCATATTTGCACGGAATATATTTTTATCGCGCTTGTGTAGGAGAGCCTTCAAGTGAAATAATTACATAGCTACAATTATTATAATGCAACAAGGGGGAAATTCTGCTCTACTTTTTACCTTTTGTATGTACACAGAAAGAAACCTACAGAAACAGAAAGAAGTATATACATACAGGGAACATTAATAAGTATATCCCATCATAAGAAAAAAAAGGTCCCATTATACTGGGTATGAACAGGTAGGTACTTACTTTGGCTGAGTGTAAGGTGACGTTCAGAAGAGTAGGGTGGCTGTCAATGACTATAAATTCTACCTCCTGTGGAATGTAGCCCTCTGCGGCAACCTAAAAACAGATCACATAGGTCATGTACTCTTAGCATAAATACAAATTTGAACTTGATAGAGATTTAAGCTCTATCGTTGAAGTGTTTTCTATTATACGAGTACGTGTTTATTTTAATCGCTCACTTAATCTATACGTTATCTGGATTGAATCAGAAACTGTTTGGAAGCTGAAGATAATTTCGATATATCTAATACCGAACTTAAGTCGTCACGAAGATCTTCGTAGTAAAATAAAGGCCAAATTTCCAAAAATCAAAGAAATAATTGGCTACTCAAAGTTCACTCAGGTTCTTACGTCGATTCTGTAAGTTCCGGGCAGCAGAATCCTCCAGAATTCTCCGTACTTGGTGGTGTGGTAGGTGACGTCGCGACCCTTCACTTTGATGGCGGCGCGCTCCAAGGGATTGCCGTTTTCATCCATCACGAACCCATGCGCCCCGCGGTGGACCTCGGCTAAGTATTTGATCATCGACTGCGGACAAAGTTGTTAATTATCTTGAATGGGTGAAGGCAACAGCTAGGTATAGTTCATCCAACGGATCTAGGCATTCGTGAAGTTAGCCACAGGTGCGAGTTTGCGCATGTACAGTTCCTTCCCTCTCCTCATTCCTCCAATTGCTCCCGAAAAACGATACTGCGCAGCTCTTGCGGCTAACTTCACGAATGCCTAGATTGTAGCTAGCTATATTAGGTACTGGTTAAATTAATGGCGTACGAGTCAAAAAATCAAGGCGTAGTCTTGCTCTACGGATTGTTGACAGTTAGTTGGGTAGGTATGTGAGACCAGCTAGGGTCATTGAGCGTGAGATCGAGGTCAGTAGATTGTCGGATATTTACTAAATCGAATCATTTAGCTTTCAAAATATATGTGCTTGGGACCACGGTTTTAGAACGACTTTGCAGTTTATTTGCAATTCTTTTCTGTGAGGAACTTAGGTACCTAAGCCATTGTGAATTGGTACCTACTAAGAAAAAAGGAAGGTAGGTATTTTCACAACTCTTGCTACTAAACCTTAAAATGGGGTTTTATCAGTTGATCTGATGAAAACCGATCATGACATGGAAGATGTCGTAGTTTTATCGTTAAAATATCTTGGTTCTTCGTAAATAGTGATAAAACTTACGTAATCTCTGTAAGTACATCTAATCTTTCGCTAGCATTTTTAGATAAAACCACCTAGGTACTGCAATCGGTTCCCAGTGATGTGTCGATAAATATTAGTACTAAGACAGAGCTGTTACAAAGAGATCGTTTGCAAATACCATCGCAAAATGATTTATCGATCTGTGTTTTTTTTCCTCGCAATCAACTTGATAAACAATGTCACCGGCCAAAGAATGGCTATTGCACATCTCAGGGACGGAAATGTGAACGGGACTGTTTTATTTACTGAAACCGACAGTGGCATCCGTGTTACGGGCAACATAACTGGATTGGAGGCGGGCGAATACGGATTCCATATCCACGAGCTCGGAGACACGGATACATGTAACAGCGCTGGAGCTCATTTCAACCCAGATGCGAACAACCACGCGGGTAGGGAGGATCCTGTGAGGCACGTGGGCGATCTCGGGAATGTAGTATTCGTGGGCGCCGGTACAGCGACTGCAGTGTTTGATTATGTTGACTCAGTGATCGCACTTCGTGGAAGGAACAACATTTTAGGACGGACTCTAGTGCTCCACGAGGGAAGGGACGATCTGGGACAGGGCGGTGTGGAGGCCTCGCTCACTACTGGTAACGCGGGAGGGAGGGTCGCTTGCGGAGTCATAGGCATTCAAAACCCAGCGGATCCTTGGAATTCAGCCGCTTCTATTTTGCCGTCGTCTATATTAATTTTTATCTCAACTATTGCACTTATCTTCACATTATTCTAGTTTAAGAGAGCAATAAATAATTTTTTGAATTATAGTTGATGTGTTTTTACTATTATTATATACGTAGTAGGTACTTTTACCTGCTTGTTATCTTGCCAGTATTTCGGTAGCTCATGTGCCGGGGGGTATTTGCAGCAAGAAATCTCTAATGTGACCTCCATACACCCGTGCCACAGATAGTTGTAATCTTGCATACCACCTATAAAACGTAAAAATATTTTAAAGATTGTTTTATTACTGCTGTTTAGATTTATGATAATGACTTCGATTAGATAATATAGTAATGTATCATTATGTTCAAATCGTAAAGTTAATAAAGTTAAGTGATTTAAGTTTCTACCTGTGAGTGGGTACCAAGCGGCTCCATTCGTAATCCCGTTTTCAAACCTCGGCGAGCCGGACTTGCACGAGACTCCTCTTGACATCTTCGCGTGGTTTTTGGAGTAGACGAGTGATAGGTGACGGAATACATCGTCATCGGGCGTCACTGACGGCGAGTGCCCGAGGCTTTGAAACACTGCGTTTAAGGGACATGAAGAGGAAAAATAAAAGTTAGATATGGGTCAAAATAAGCAGTAGAAATTAAACCACAAGTTTTCTGGAGTACACAATAAGTATAGGCATTAATGAGCCGACACCGACATATCAGAACATTATCATAATTAACGGATCGTTGAAAACACCATCAGCCAAAGCCTAGGAATAGTACCAGTTAACTTTCTTATCGGAATAATCTCAACGTGACTTTATTTTTACAAAGATATTACAATGCCATGTGTTGGTACATTTCCATTGACAATCAAAAGTAAAGAAAATTATACATCACCCGAACACGATACTGATGATCTGCAGATTCCTGATATTGCGTGTAAGATAAGAAACACCTCTCAAGTAGATATAGCTATAGGTACCTATGCTTAGGTATACCGAAACCTATGTGACCAGATTGCATTCGTGCGTGTCTAAGTAAAAGCGTTTAGCAGATATCTTTTTAACAGTTCCTCGTACCTAACTCAATATGAGCGTCAGTAAATGATGTAAATTGCTAAAATTCAATCCAAACTTTCTAACACCTATACACGGTATATTATTTATTATAGATTTAGAGGCAGCGTTGAACGCGTCCTTTTGGAAAAAACTAGCATTGTTTGTAATGAATGTTGTGTGTGACAGTGATGATTCAACCTTAGAACTGTGCTTTCGTATGCAACACCGCTGGCGGATAGTCATCAGTGAAAGTGGCCTAGAAACGTATCAACTTGTGGTAGGTATGCCTATATAAATACTTACTGGCATTGGGCGTGTTATCAAATGGATAGCTCGCGACCAGTGCTCCGCCGTGCAGCGATCCAGAGAGGACAAACTGAATTTTGCTGATCCACTCCTTGACTGCTTCTGTCTCTGGCTGCGGTTGTTTAGTGTTAGCCTTGAAGTAGTCAGGGAAGTTACGGTTCAAGTCGTACCGGCGAGCGTTCTGTCTGTGAGAAAAGAAAACTAAGTAGGTACATAGTTTACTTTCCCTCTTATCGTATTGAGCAGATTGACCAGAATTACGAGTATTATTTTATTAAAAATTGTTGACACAAATGTTCCGCTTAATTTAACGTGGAGCGAAAAATACCTTTGTTATATAAACATGAGTTTGAATAGTACATGCATACAACAATTCGACTGAATAGGTGAGAGCATAATAGTTGAATCGAATTGGGGTCAATCTCGTCAAACGACGTACCTCCCGTGAATAGTGTCGCACTGTCCTTCGTTGGATATGGCGAAACCGTCCGGGTTCATCGATGGCATCAAGTGAATTCTGGTATTGTCTAGCAACCACTTTATGTAGGCATCCGTCTCATATGACGTCACCAGGTACTGAAATAAATTCCTCATTTTGAATCGGTTTGCCATTTTAGTTAAGAGTTCAAGGTGCGATGTAAGACGGTTCGGGGATAAATCCTGTAGGTTGCATATGGTTGCAACTTTGTCTGCGGGTTTTAATTAATATAATTTTTCTCGTTTTTGCAACATTTTTAATTGATGCTTCGCTCCTTGGTCGCTGCGCGATATAATAAAGCCTAAAGCCTCCTTCGATAAATTGACTATCCAACATTATTTTGTGTTTATTCAATTTAAACCAGTAGTTCTTGAGATTAGCGCGTTCAACCAAACAAGCATACTCTTCAGCTGTATAATATTAATAAGTATTAACACTTACCTACCTGTGTCTAGCTTTATGTTGCACGTATAGCATCACAAATAGTCTAGAGTAGGTAGGTACAAACCTGAATGAGATGCAGCAATAACTCTCGGCCGACTGGTTCGTTTCCGTGGATATTAGCGACGTACTTGACGTCAGGCTTGCCGATCATGTGCTCGTATGGAGACGCTGATATCACCATCACCCACAGATCCCGACCTATTTCAAACATAACATACTTACTAAGATGCAAGATGCGGCAAAAAAATAAATATAAATCGTTACCCATAACGTGTCAGTCAGCTTCATAAAATAATAAACTAATAAGTAACAAATATTTAGGTACATTGTGCCGATCGAAGTAAAGGATAAGTTTACAATAGGTACTTAACATCTTATCTACCACCTTATTTTTATAAAAATCACAACTAAGCAACTAACTAATTCTGATTCTCTGTAAAGTAGGTACTTACTCCTATACCAAATTACTTGGTATCACGAATTATGATAGGTACTAGGTAATCTAGGACAATATCGAACGGCAGCGTTGCCTTGCTGGCCAAAACATTAGGTACCTACAACAAACCTTTGGCACAAACAATAATGTTCTGAATACCTAAATGAATCTGGAAAAACCGGTTTTACGGAATACCTTTTAAAAATACCTAAGAGATACAAAATATTTTTGAATTGGCAGCTAACAAAATAATATGTTAGATAGTACTGCATACTACTAGTACATGCTGGTTTTACTACCTTTAAGGTAAACTTAATTTCCCCAATAAATGCAGTTTCAACAATGACTAACGTTCGAGTAGGTACCACCTAATTACTTACCTTGTACGGACTTTCCTATAGAGTAGAGCGCAGTAAGTGCAGGGTAGCGCGCCGATACCGCTCGAAGGTATCTCGTCAGCTGGTCATGATCGTGATAGCTGAATTCTAGTTCCAGACCATTCTCCCGCGACTCCACTTCACCGAGATTTGTTGATACCTCGCCTCCTACTGAACCTGTAGAATAATTTTAATATTTTGAGAGAACTTCCGGTACCTAACACATATATCGACAATAATATCATTAAGTAGCCAACCCATTAATTTCAACCAATTAACCTCTAATCTATAATAGTCGCAGTACATAAACTGATGATACAGTACAACATCACTGATAACGATAACCCTAACCTCTAGTTAGCTATAGACACTGGTTATTGAAAATCCCTTATTCTCAATGCGGTGGGTGAATACTGTGAATAGTTATGATGGTAGGTAAATTTTATTATTCGTAGGCACGATCGTTAACAGAATTCACACGGTGGTATTATTGGTACTTGCTACTTTATCTATATATCTATATAAGAGCTTAACTTGACTGACTGACTGACTGACTGACTGACTGACTGACTGACTGACTGACTGACTGACTGACTGACTGACTGACTGATTGATCATCGCCGAGCCGAAACCGCTGAAGATAGAAAGCTGAAATTTGGAAGGTGGCTTCCTTTTATAACAAAACCATCCACTAAGGCGGGATTTTTGGAAATTCCACCTCTAAGGGGGTGAAAAAGGGTGAAAACGTTAGTATGAAACTTTTAAACGCGTGGAGCGATTTTCATGAAACTTTGTTTGTGCACTGTAAATGCAAAAAGAATGATCACGTGTTTCAGGATTTTTCAATATAATCATCAAAAAGGGGTCAAATGTGGGGTCAATGTTTGTATGAGAACTTTTTAACGGGTAGTGTGAATGGTCTGAAACTTTGTTTCTGTACTGTAAATGTAAAATGAATGAATACGTGTTTCAGGATTTTTTAATATAACCTTCAAAAAGGGGTCAAATGTGGGGTCAATGTTTATATGGGAACTTTTTAACGGGTGGTGCTATTGGTCTGAAACTTTGTTTGTGTACTGTAAATGTAAAATGAATGAACAACTGTTTCAAGATTTTTCAATATAACTCTTAAGAAGGGGCCAAATGTGTGGTCAATATTTGTATGGGAACTTTTTAACGGGTGGTGCGATTGGTTTGAAACTTTGTTTGTGTACTGTAAATGCAAAATGAATATTCACGTATTTCAGGGTTTTTCAATATAACTTTCAGAAAGGGGTCAAATGTGGGGTCAATGTTTGTATGGGAACTTTTTCACGGGTGGTGCGATTGGTCTGAAACTTAGTTTCGTGTTTCAGGATTTTGTAATATAACCTTCAAAAAGGGGTCAAATGGGGGGTCAAGGTTTGTAGGGCACTTTTTAACGGGTGGTGCGATTGGTTTGAAACTTTGTTTGTGTACTGTAAATGCAAAATAAATGGATACGTGTTTCAGGATTTTTCAATATAACCTTCAAAAAGGGGTCAAATGTGGGGTCAATGTTTGTATGGGAACTTTTTAATGGGTTGTGCGATTGGTCTGAAACTTTATTTTGCGTTTCAGGATTTTTCAATATAACTCTATAAAAAGGGTTCAAAAGGGGGGTTAATGTTTGAATGAGAACTTTTTAACGGGTGGTGCAATTAGTTTCTTCGGTTGTGTACTGGTAAAATGAATGGACACGTGTTTCAGGATTTTTCATTATAACCTTCAAAAAGTTGTCAAATTAGGGGTACCTAAATGTTTGTACGGGAAATTTTTAACGGGTGGTGCGATTGGTCTGAAACTTTGTTTCGCGATTCAGGATTTTTCAATATAACTCTAAAAAAAGGGGTCAAATGGGAGGTCAATGTGTATGGGAACTTTTTAACAGGTGGTGATATTGGTCTGAAACTTTGTTTGTGTACTGTAAATGCAAAACGAATGGACAAGTGTTTCAAGATTTTTCAATATAACCTTCAAAAAGGGGTAAAATGGGGTGTCAAAGTTAGTATGGGATTTTTATGAGTTGTGTGATGTGTTTGAAACTCAGTTTAGATACTTTAAGTGAACGAAGTCGCGGGCGGGACAGCTAGTCTAAAATAAAAACACAGTGTAGGTACCACTTACCTGCGTTGTAAAGCGGATCAGGAAAGGACTGCGATCGCGTTGCCCCTACTAATGCCAGAAGAAGCGAAACGCGGGCTATAGTTTTCCCAAACATCTGTTGATAAAAAAACTTATTTAAGTACTCTTTTTAGATAGTAAGTAAGTAGGTAAATATACAGATCTTCATTTAAACAAACACATAACGCTACTTGGACATAAAAAAATAAGAAATTATGTAAGTAAAGACGATTATGAGTCATTTTCAAAAAAGTTGTACATTGTGACACAAAATTGTGGTCACGGATTCAAATTAAAATTAAAAAAAAATTGAGGGTCGTACAATGGCAAAAATTAGTTAGTATTGTTGCTCGGACTTCGTTTTATAAATCTAATGCAGTATTTAACTTGATTTTTATTATTTACTATGTCAAAATCAAAACAAAACACTATGCTAATTTCTCTCTCAGTACAAAAATAAGGATGGTCACGTCCGTTTTTACGAGTGCAACGTATGAATTAATACTCCTATCATCAAAATATTACTAAATTGTGTGATTAATACGTTAGTTAAAATGTTTTTCTATTTATAAATAATAATCAAGTTATTATATTATTAAAAATAAATAATTACCTAAATCAAATTATAAGATGTGGTCACACTTTTCATTCTTTTGTGTAACTGATTTTGTAACGGTTCTTGTCAGAGATATTTTGCGTGTCGTGAACGCATCCATAATTTTTCAAACCTTGCAACATTGCACGGAGCTACCAATCTAACAAAATAAAGCGTAGCCATTGTAGTTTTTATGACATTCAACAAAACATAGTGGTGCCGGTTTTTGTCATAAAAATTTGATAAGACTGTGTAACGAGATTTTTTGGTAAGTTTTAATGAAAATCATAAATATTTTACTGCATTGTATAGTTTTATTCAATAGTTATACTGTAAAGATGATAGTTTGCAATAATAGACGGTATATTTTTTTTAATGAATTTTTTGTTGTGTTTTCACGTTGATTTTTCGTTCCAATGTGTAACACTAGTCCGTTACACATCCTTTGTGTGACGTGACGTCATAGGTAAAGCTGCATTTACAAAGCATAAAATAACTACTTTAAGTTGGGCTACTAGCTACTATAATGTTGTGGGATGTGATGATAATGTACAGCATTACTATTATTTATATAATTGGGTTATTTTTAGGTGATGATAAATAATAATGGCGCTTATGAAACCAGCAGAACGTCGTTTTTTTTCTTGTAAAAACTTTCTTCATCATTATGATTGTTTGACATTTTGTAGTATAATGTTAAAACTTAAAGATTAGTATTCACTTAGAAATAAAGAAATTATAATATTTTGTAAAATGACTTTTCATTGTACCTGTCTAGATCCTACTCAATTTTATAGGTATAATAAAATCATTATGAACGGTTCTTTATAATTATTTTGTGTAACATTTTTCTTTTGTGTAACAATTCCTTTGTGTTTATTTTGTGTTACTATGTACAACTTTTTTGAAAATGACTCTTATGTCAAAAGGTAAAGTTAAAACTTAAAAGTTGATAGTCACAATTGGGAACTGTACATGCGCAAACTCGCAACTGTGGCTAATTGCACGAATGCCTAGATCCGTTGGATGACCTGTACTTACCTACAGTAGACTTGTTTTATGGGAACCACATTATGTTATAGTTAGATTATAAATATAAGTTTAAAAATTATTGTCTTACTAATTATTGGTTCACTTCACATAGACTCTTATTGCTAAGATTATACGGGTTGACAAGCAACCACAACTGACCTTATTACTCGTATTATAAAATTCGGTAGTCCGTAAAGTTTGGAATTTGTCTATGTCAAGTTTAGCGTATCGTGACGAATGGAACCCGCATAAATACCTACTTACTACCGTGCGAATACGATACGAGTTCTTGCTTATAGAGAGTCTACTACACCGGTCTACTATGTATGAGTAGTGTTGCGCTTTCTTTTTAATATTATAATAATAATGTTTAAGTGTCGACTTCGCTCCAGTTGCGCCGACGCAACCGGTCTGGATGAAGGTCACTGGGTCAGTGGACCGACCTTCCTCACAAACACTAAAATTACAGGTTTGACGGGAACTGAAGATAGGTATACTGACACAACGAACGTTTTCGAAAAGATTCTTCCAACCAGATAATCGACATTAAGTTACTACCTACATAAATTAGCAGAAAAAATAGATTCAGTGAAAGGTAGTAAATTAAATAGGTACTTAATTAAATTAATTACCATAAATAAACCTAGCCATTGCTAGATACTTCGTGGCCTTGGTTGGGGTTAGTACTGGCACGATGATTTCAAATTGCCTTCGTGTTCATAAATTACAAATCAAATTGAAGAATGAACCAAAATACTAGGAATCAAAACATTGGTTAGCAATAATACCTACGCTGCAAGCTTCCGACACTAATATGATGCATGATTGTATGTGGGAAAGGATGTTTGGTTGAATGTATTCCGCCATACAGAACCGATTTGAAAGAAAGAATAGCTGTGACTTCGATAGTAGGTGTTTTTTGCAATATTATGCACAAACGTCGAAGAAGGTACATTACTCGTAGCTACAATGTAACATTTTATGAACATTTTTGATACTAAAATGACCTTGGTGGTAAAGCTGCGCTGTCAAGTACCAAACTTGTGTGATAATATCGATAACGGTAATGTCAGTCAGCTTTCCTTTTGTTTTGGCGATGACATGTTAACCCTATTTGAAAGCCCAGCAAAACTGCTAACTACATCCACAAATGAAATTCACCTAATGAGAGAAACTCGGATTTTCTGCGGTGCATTTGCCTGACAACTACGTCGCTCTGGTTTTTATATGTTTTCTCGTGTTATCTTGAGTTTTATTGCGTAATTTTGGTGGTTATTTTGCCAATAAAGCCTGGGTTCTTGACGCGAGTGTAAAGTATGTGAATTAGAGTGAATAGTTCTCTTCAAATTCCATCGGAGGAAATCCCGAAATTTTCAACAAAACAGCCATCTTTTGTTTAAAATTGACTTGACAACTTGACTATGACTCTGTGACGTTGACAATACTTATAAATAAATACACTTGACACTGGCAAAATTGTTCTCTAAGAGACAGATGCCATAATTGAAGAAGAAGAAGAAGAGAGAAACTCAAGTGCCGAGGGCGAGGGTATATTCATGATACCTAGGTACTTGCCTAACACATTTAAACCTAAGTAAGTAACTGAATTAGTAGGTATAAAACGTAAATAAAGTTAGCTAAGTTTTTAGGTTCACTAAGTATCTAATCATAAAAAATTAACTAGCTAGCCGCTTTAATGAAGTTAGCTGAACTTGAATATTTTCCTATTACGAGGTAGGTACCTAATCGTGTCTTGGCATCATCCGCAACGATTTTAATATAATATTGCACATTTACGTAACGTAGGTAGGTAGGTACTTCAATGTTATAGCTTACACGCTATCAAATCAAGCACAGTTCACTGTGACCTCGGGGTGCATTTTTTTTCCCCTTTAACCATAAAAAATAGGATCTAATTATTACTAACTAGCTTTTCCAAGCGAAGTACCGCGCTAAGAGCGGTGGTGTAGCGGTAGCACCCCTGCCTCACGATCCGAAGGTCGTGGGTTCAAACCTGGTCGTGCACCAATGAGTTTTTCCATTCGAAAAATTTATGTACGGTGAAGGAAAACATCGTGAGGAAACCGGCATACCCTAGAACCAAAAATTCGAAGGCATGTGTCATAGGTTAGTATTCTTATAAGCGGCGATGGGCTTGCAACCTGTCACTACGGAATACTAACTACTGTGCAAAATGTGGGCATGTACCAAATGTCATGTTTGGACTTGCCTCTGACTACCCCCTTTAGATATCCTCAAAGATCTATGTACTAAAGATCTGAGGAGATATCTACCGAGCCTGGGGATTACAGTCGTGATCATATTTACCTATTTATTTATTTTCATGTTTTACGGTTCCGTTCGTCTTGTATTTTAACGCTGATTTGCATTTATTTACCTGCGGCTTTGGTGCCCAAATATCAAGTACCTAGCCTATGTATAAGCACATAATGGGTGTACCTATGCTATTCAATTAAGGTTCAAAACTCTACCTAAGTCTACCTATAGGTATATCATTTACCAAAGTTATGGCCTTATACCTACAAAAATTACATGATCACGACTGTAATCCCCACCCAGGCTTGATAGATTATTCTCTTCTCAGATCTCTAATTACCTACTTAGATACCTACTTGAAGATATCTAAAGAGGTTGCAAGCCCATTGCCGCTTTATAAGAATACTAACTAATGTAATGACACACACCTTCGAATTTTTGGTTCTTGGGTATACCGGTTCCTCACAATGTTACCTATCCTTCACCGTTTTGAGCACTGGCATTGCACACACGAATAGAAAAATCCATTGGTACCCACGTTAGAAGGGTTAGGCAGGACCACTACACCACTAGTGTAGCAAATGTTGAGAAAACACTTTATTTTACATTACGGATTATAACTTAAGTAAGTATCTACTTAGATTGATCCCAACGTGCAATTGCCTAGATAAGGCTATACCTAGGTAATATAAACTTATTTATTAATCTAGTGAAACCTCAACACTGCACCGATGATGAACAAACGCAATGCAGCACACTTTTTTGTTCTGTGAAAGTTGAAAACAATTGCGTTTTGAATAAGTGTGTCGTTAGGTTGTGTTGTCTCTGTTCGAATATTAATTGGTTTTCTTTATAAATTAGATCTGCTGTAGACTCTGATGCTGATGCAAATAGTTTCGCAGTGCACGAAAGGAGCCTCCTCAGATAGCATATTCTAGTTCCAAAAATTTACTTAAATAAATCAAAAGTATGCAAGTTGGTTGATTTAGGTATTTTACCTACTTACCTAGCTATTTTCGGTTGCTTAGATTAGCTTTTGTTTAATAAGTAAAACCCATAGGTACTCATACATCCTTTCCAACCAAACTCTACTTATATGTATGTAAATGTCCCTAGCTAGATAGTCCAAAACAAAATAATTCAATTAGAAACTTCTAAATGCTAAGGTTAGAAATCTAAGCGAGATAAATTTATTCATCCAACTTATTAGAAATTTTTGAAAAACTTACCATAGGTAGCTAATTTGTAGTCCTCTGCTATAAATATACACTACTTTTTAATAACATTTAAAACTACTTTTAAGTTTTTCACTTTACCAAAATAATCGCGCGGAGTGTTTAGAACATTTAGAGACACTCAGGGTCCTTGCAGACATGCGGACGTCTCTTGGCCGACTGGCGAGCGAAGCGGGCTGGTGGGCTGAAGCTCGGCTTGTCACAACGAGCGTCATCTGCGTCATCCAACTTGGCATGGCACACAAGCGGAAAGTGCTTTCTCTCAACACTACACAGCAAAAACACACCTTATCACAACACCCAAAGGTCCATTCCCCATAATATAATTCAAGCGAACAAATTCCTAGCAAACTCCCGACTACCAATATGAAGCTCTACCTTATTCGAAATAAAAGCCAATTTGAGTGGTTTCTTCCTATTATCCCGCGCTGTGACGTACGCGAAGAAAAGTTCCACGTCTCGCTTCATCCGCACGACACTTTTCCCGCAGTTACGGTTTCTTTCGTTACAATCATATAATCTTAGCGGAAGTAAGGTAACACCTTGTGAAACTGAATAGTTATTAGCACATAGAGACTACAACCATTGCCTTCATAGTTCCTAGGCACAAAAACATTTTTGAAAGACTTGTGTCATGCACCTCTAGAACGGACTTCCTTCAAGATTTCCATAGAGAGTCGTTTATCGCAATGTAACAAGATACTCTAGCCTTGATTTTTATTTCGGAAGTGGATCTCAAGTCCTGTGGGATAATCTCTCGTATCAAATTAGCGGTTCGCGAGACTTCTTGACATTTCGCCTACGCGTTACCAATGGCAAAATGAGCCTGATTGCTTTTGCTCCAGCTAGAGTTTTATTTATGCATTCGTATTTATAGAATACTAGCTGTTGTCCGCGACTTCATCCGCATTTCATTCATTTTCAAATGTTTTATAGCTATTTTGGTATTTCAAATCTAACAAAGCAAAAATTATGAAAATCGGTCCACCCGTTCTCGAATGGTGTAAGTTCTAACACGACTTTGTTTTATATATTTATATATTATAATATTTTGATAAAAACAGTATATTAGGTTCCCACATATTTACCGCCATATCCTGTAAGTGTAAGAGATAGATAAATATTTACACATATACACGCATTCATGTTGCGAGCCTTTCACCGGATTATAGATGGATTAGTTGTGTCAGATTATAATTAGGTTTTCCCATTGATGTTTTTGTTGATCGAAAGATTCTCCAAATTGGTCAACTTGATACAATCTACAGGTACGTGTGTCTCATGGTCATGACATGACCAGCTTGAGCTGCCTGGCAGAAAATATCCCCTCGGCATTAAGCCCCTTTTTTTGTCACAATTAATTATTCTTGAAACTGTGTGTGATAAAAGTATCATTAAAATGATTATTGATCTATCTACTACAGTATGCATTAATAAAGTACTTACCAATGTACACGAGTACGAGTATATCATTCGCAAACTCATCCCCGCGCGTTGATGTCTTTTGTATGGCAAAATAAATTAGTATTTTTTATTCTTTTATTGTTCGTTTTTAGAACCCAAAATCTTTGCAACCCCTTCACCAATGAACAGTGAATTGTTATAGTTACTGAAGTAACCCAATGAAGCTCTAAATAGGCTTCTCAGCAAATTTACAAAGCAGAATCTCTGTGCTAAGACGTCCGGGGTTTTCTTAAATTTCCTTTTTTTTTGTTATTTCAAAAACTATCCATCCTAGAATAAAAATAAAATGTACAAGTAAGTAAAGGCCTTTCATTTGATACCCTACTCAATAAATTTATATAAGTTTTTTTTCGTCTTTGGGACACAATATCTTTATAACCCCTTCACCGATTAAGCTCATATGCTTCCCAGCAAATCTACACAGCAGAATCTCTAGCTAGACCTTCCAAGTTTCATGCAGATTGGATCAACGGTTCTTAAGTTATGCTCTAACAAACATAATACACAAACATAAAAGTAAACATACAACGGCAAATCTCCCTAGCTGCCACTGAGATCTTCGCTCGCTCGATCAAATAGTACCTAACTAATTCTTTGGAAAATTATGTGCAATCATAATTAATTTAAATTTAACAAAGATAAGTACTTACCTAATATTACTGTAACATAAGATTCCAATGGACTTGGATTATTTATTTTATTTTGGATTTTCGAATTTAGTCCTTTTATTGTAGGTATACCTACCTTAAGATTGTATGCATTTGGTATGTAAGAAGTTTATATCATAATAATTCATCATCTGAAGTAGCAATGGTGACGCCCATAATTTACAAAGTGTGCCTACCTCTACAAGCCACTCTATTAAACTTTTCGACCTTTACTCCTGTTCTTTACATCCATCAGCAGGTAGATACGTAGGCAAGGACTAAGGTCACACTCGAGATGCATTATTGGTGAGATACATTATCAAAACAATAATTTGATAGAACACACTGTGACATACATAACAAATCTAAAATATACTTGAAGATCGACAGCAAAGAAACTTTAGCCTTGCCTTACCAAGCTGTGAAGGTTTCAGTGCAAATATGGGTCATGGTCGCATCACAACAACCCATACCTTAACGAATTGTACAAGGACGGGTGACGGGATTGTTGGTACCTTTTAGAAATCTGGTAAAAAAAGGTCTGTATGATTCGTTGTTGTAGATATCAGCTACGAGCAGAATGTACGAGCACAAGACCACCTTAAAATATTTAGACAGTTTTTAAATATATTCTGAAACTTCCATCTTCCAATATCATAACCAGCATCGTATAAAATTATTGTTCAAACATTATTTTTGCCTTGAGACCAAATTCACATAGATGTGACCTTGAAATACTGGGGCACGTACATACGAGTAGTAGTGGTTTCAAAGCATCTAGGGCACGAAAATTTTGCAAAACAATAGGTACACATAGATGTGTGCGGGCATTGTCACGCAGGCGCTACTCAGACGCGCAGTTATCGATCACGAAAACCGCACCGCCCGTCTCGCGTTGTTCCGACTTGAACCTAAGGGCGCGCGCTGAGGGTCCGAAGCGCTTGCAGCGAGTCGCGCAGGGCGGGCCGCGCATGCTGCCCCGGGGGTGCAGGGAGGGCTAACTCCAAACGCGAGGGCGCGAGCTGCCCCGGGACCCTCCATTACATAACTCGACACGCACAGGACGGCGCACAAACAATGTGATTTTTATTTTTCTTCGATATTTCTACTATTTTTGATTATTATACATATTTTAGGGTTAGCATCGTGATATTATTTTAAGTGTCGCGCGACTTATTTATTTCGCTCTTGATTTGATGATTTCATAGTGTAGTGACAAAGACGGTACCTCTCTGAAGCTGCAGTGATATTTTAGTGGATTTGGATTTTGATTGCGCAATTACAAAAATTACATTCTGAATCACTGTTCTATCGCCATAAAAAGGAAAATCTATATCGACCGATCAAACTGTCGTATAAGATGTAAATCAAATAAACCTAGTAATCGATACTCTGTTATTGAAAGATGTGAATGGGAAAAACTAATATGAAAATTAAATTTAAATTTTCATGTAAGAATTTAATTTCATGTAGAAATTAAAGATCACCAATCCCGAGTTTCGATTTGCTGGTTCGACTGATTCAACCTCTAACATGACCACTGGTAAGTACCTACCTACCTGAAGCTTTTCGTTTATTGATCAAACACTTTTTTTTCATTTTTACAAAATTCGAAGAAAGTTTTGGTAAACGGTTCCCAGTCCCACTGATACTTTATCCTCATACCTATTCATTCAAACAACTATAGGTACTTACTACAATTTTGCTACCTACTTAGTTTTACATAAACTAGTTTCATTCACTTCGCTACTCGGTACTAAGGGTAGGTAGCTTGATTTTCCCTCGACATTATGAATAGCATAATCTGTAGGTATTTAAGGTTGTCTTTTTATATGGTCAGACAAAAAAAAATGAAGGCCACTACTAACTTGCGCTCAATCATCCTTTTTCATCATAAACCCAGCCCATCCATCCAGGGCAGTTAGCACACAGTAGTAAACGTAGGTAGGTAGGTAGGTACTAAATACTTTTCGTTCACCACGCGTCTTGTAGAATATTACTATTACTATACATAGTAGGTAGCATCTTCTCTCTACAACAAAGATATTGATGCTATTGTTATCAAAATATGCACATGTACATTATGTATGAGTAGGTAGATTGACTGTTTATTTTCTGGTTCAGTCAAAACAATATGCTCCGGCTGAGAGATGGCATTCAAGATTAGTTACGTCACCGGATGAGAGAAATCGCTGGCTCTCTTCGCACAATTGGAGTAGGTACCCCTCCCACTGAATTACTACTAAGTAAATCGTTCTGTAAGATTTTGCACTCCTTAAACTCTAGAAATTCAAGCGGTAAAGACCGTAGTTTAGGCAAAGGTTAGGTACCTACTTACCAAAACACTAACTAAGTTATCGTAGTAAACCTTACTGACGCTTGAGGCAAGGTCAATAGTTGAAAGTACTCTACCTGGTCTAGTCTCCAGTTTTAATTGAGTCAAATTTCAGATGAGCCCATTTAGCTGGTTAGTTTGAATTAAAGTGACGCATTTTTAAAGTATTACAACCTGGCGAGTAACAGACGGCCAGTCGGTGTATGGGCGCGCGCGCAGTGTGAACGTGTGCATACTGTGCATAGCGGAAACCGTGGACCAGAGTCCATCGGCTCGCCTTCCGCAATCCATCGCGTTAAAATCTACTAAAATCTTATCACCCATACCTGGTCACACCCATAGCACAGTGCTTAGCATTAAGCTTCAACCATTCTAAAAATATTCATAAGCATTTGATCATGGATAAAAGTGATTCCTTTGCTATCATTGATATCAACATCGGTGGTAAGAAGATGGATAATGGCAACAACAATGAAGATGAAAATAAAAACAATTTGCCCTTCAAAACTGTTATACAAAGTAAGTTCGCTTTATGGAACTTTATATTGACTGTAGGTAATTCTAATCTTTAACAAACTATCTAGGAGGTAGGAAGGTGAGTAGGTACCTACTTATATTAAAAATATATATATTATGTATTGTTATCTTTTCCTTGTTCGATTATAGCAGAGTAGTATACCTACACACTAACTATCATTATAATTATATGTAGTAGAATCAGCCACTTCTTATGATAAAAAAAATTAAAAATGCCAAAGCTCATATTTTTTTGTCTCTAGATGGTCATCAATAATGGATGACGCAAAAATTTAGATGACTAATTTAAAATTCATCGATAAATACACGTGGCTGTGTCACCTACAATGTATTAAAATATTCCTACCCACCATAAAACCGAAAGCTCTTATTGATCAATTGATCTCTGATCTCTCCTATAAAAATATAGAGGGCCCTACTCTGATTTTGTTACCCTGCTCCTCAATTAACACATAGGTACCTACCTTTGTAGCATTTAAAGTTTTGTAAGACATTTTTATGAATTTTGTTGGATGGTTTGGTGTTGATGTAGGCAATAACGATTGCAATTATAGGCTTACACATTGGATAGTTATCTCAGTTCAAAGTACGTCGGTGTTTAATGTTTTTTATTCCCATACTTATTTGATACCGGAGTATAATCTTGGGAAAAGCCGCCTTTACCATTATATACCGTGTGAAGTCCTAGATTATACCAGTAACTAAGTATGTAAGTAATAATAACCGTATCTCCATTGTCTAGTCATTCTCATTTGTTCGTTTTATAAAAACCCTACATATTTTACGAGTACCTAAGTACCTAAGTTTGGTGCTTTTACACTACATTGTAACACTATACAGTCCGCTTTCTCATGTTATTTGTATGACTAGAAAAGGAGACGTCGTCGTGTTGATGTTGTTACCACTACCACTGTGCTGGTAAGAAGATGCCAAAAGCTTGGAAAGGCTGTTATACGAATAATGACTGACTTGACACTTCTCGCAAATGGCCAATATGCTCTAAGCAGTATTGTTGCCTATTTAAAAGTAGAGAGGAAATCTCTAATTCGTCTTACGTACCAAAGTAGGGCACCAACCTACGCAAATTCCGTGTTTTTATGGGTGGGCAGTAACGTACCAAGTTACGAGAACTCCCTAAAATCGTATTCATCAAGTATTTTTTGTTAGAGCTAGTAATTTAGACACTTTCATACGAGTTTAGTAAAGTAATCTACGCTTACTTATGGGGCATAGGAAAATAAGCTACTATAAGCAGGATAGTTCTGCCTAGGTGTAAACTAGTTACCATTGGTGTAGGTACCTAAACATGAGTGGGTGTGTATGTCGGTGTTTTATCGTAGGTTTTTTTAAATACTCGTTGAAATTTGAATACTTAGATGAAATTGCTCCCGCCCGGTCACCATTTGACCTCAGGGTCTTGATAATAAACAGACGTATTAAATTGCGTGTGTTGATTAGTGTCAACTGATGAGCACGTAGCTCGTATCCGCTAGTTGTCCTCAATAGGTGCGCACACGCCGCGTCCCTGGGCGACTACTGTCAGGGGAACCTGTCCTGTTCCACTCTGCTAGTCGCAATGCCCTGCTTCCTCAACTCAGACCTGTGACAAAGAAAATCAAGCGCTTTTCTCACAGTCCACTCTTTGAAGAAAAAATTACCGCACTTACATTTACATTAGTGCACACAACACCAGTTAAACCGAACACCTTGCCTGGAAGCGGTGCCTGTGTAAGCATTTAATTGTGCCTTGATAGAGCTGTGCAGCGATGTGCATCGCCTTGATTTCATTGATCGTGTACCTATAGTAGGTACGATACACGCACTTTGAGCAACGGTGAACACAGGAAGTCTTGTCGGATGGATGTAGGTACTTTTGAAAGGTTTAATTTACTTCTAGCCGTCCGTCGCACATTAATGAACATAGTACCTACTTACAATAAAAAAATGTTTTTTTCTCTCTGACGTCAGTTTGGTGAATGTAGAGTACCTACCTAGGTGTATCTCTCTATAAATGATGTAGGTACTTACCTAGTTAATTTATGTTGTGTGAATTTTTCCAGAACGTGATCGAGGTGAGCGAGACTATATCGGATTTGCAACCCTGCCAGAGCAAGTTCACCGTAAATCTGTAAAAAGAGGCTTTGACTTCACGCTTATGGTGGTCGGCGAGTCAGGCCTTGGAAAATCTACTCTCATAAACAGCTTATTTCTAGGAGACCTATACAAAAACAGAAAGATACCTGATGTTCAAGGTGAACATTAGAATTTTAAATAGAAATCTCATCTAAACACCATTAGTACCTACCTAATGTACCTAATAAATAAGTAATTAACGTTTCAGATAGAGTTGAAAAGACTACAACAGTGGAAAAGAAAACAATGGAAATCGAAGAGCGCGGAGTGAAATTACGATTGACGATAGTGGACACACCTGGTTTCGGCGATGCTATTAACTGTGAGGATTCATGGAGAGTTTGCTCTGCGTACATCGACGAACAGTTCCGACAGTACTTCACAGATGAGAGCGGATTGAACAGGCGACACATGCAGGACAATAGGGTCCACTGTTGCCTATACTTCGTACCGCCTTGGGCTCATAGGTGTGTTGCCTTTTGCTTGATTATGTTATTATATTTTTTGTCTATCTACTTAGACTATTGAAACGTCATGTATCATGTTACTTTACATTTTCAGTTTTAGATTTAGGGCAAACATTTTAGTGGCAAAGTGAATTACCTTAGTTTTTCATTTTATAAATTAAGAAATTTTACCGTTAGAGAGTTGTGTTACATCTGAAATACCCTGTTATCTTTGCATGCTTGTGGGTCGTGTAGATAGATTTACTTGATATAATATATTTGCTGCTCCATAAAATACAATGTTTCGACATCCTTATTACCGTAACTAATGTATAGCATGACCTTAATAAACCTTTTTATCAGCTGGTGGACAAAAATAGTAAATCATCATCGCCATCACATAATCGTAGGTAACACATAACCTACCCATAATTAGTTATCTAGTATTTTTCAGAGCAAACATATTACCTTACCTAGTGTATCTATTTTTACAAGTTTATGATTTACAGTCTACGCCAAGTGGATCTAGAGATGATGAAGAGACTGCATCGCAAAGTAAACATTGTTGTTGTGATCGCGAAAGCTGACTCACTAACTGCAGCCGAGATAAAACGACTGAAGGCTCGTATACTGAATGATTTAGAAGACCATCAGATACAGGTGAGTTCTGAAGTCGTTTTTACTTGTAAATAACACCCTATATTCATATTAGAACATAATGTACCTACTCTGAACACACACATACCTACCAAAGTTCTCTCAAAACTACTGGTAAAGATCTTCGTGATAAAGCGGTGATTTCGATAGAATGTTTGGGAGTTTGTTTTGACCTAGGAACGTTTTTTGGAGCAGGTTTTTTTACACGTATTATTCGCATCAGGTATACCAGTTCCCTGAGTGCGACAGCGATGAAGACGAAGACTTCAAGCAGCAGGACAGAGAGTTGAAAGCTGCGGCGCCGTTCGCAGTGGTAGCGGCGGACACCGTCCTCGAGGTCGGCGGGAAGAGGGTTCGCGGGAGGCAGTACCCTTGGGGAATCGTAGACGGTGAGGCTTAACAATATCCGGAGAAATTAAATAGGCTAAAATATGTACCTACTAACTTTAATAAATTATAACTGTAAATCACACCTACAGTTTACAGTTTCATGTAAATATTGGAACTCACCACAACTTCGTTCGCGTAGTAGATAATTATTTTTTCATGTAGGTACAATCTTTAACCGCTTTCTTGCTTCCCATTAGGAGTTGAATTTTTAGAATTTATTTTTTTATGCATTTAGTTTTGTTTACTAGACTTCAAATCTTATAGTGCTTTGATTGCCGTGAGTCAGATAGGTACTGAACAGTGAGAGTTTTAGGTAAGTAGGTACATGGTAAAGCTGTTGTGCAACTTTGGAAATATAGGTCGATTATTAACGAATATTTCTCAGCCCCTAATGGCACTATCTCGTCGTGAGTAGCTTTATGGAACGAACGAACGAGCAAAATTGGCAGAAGTTCAAAAATAAAATAAGTAGGTCACGAACTGAGTTGCGCTTTGCAGGTCAACCCTCGGGGAATTGAGGGAACTGCATCGACATTTTCATGCAAGTGTTTAGGATGGAATAGTAGTAGTACTATTTAGGTTTTCAAGTTAATTAAACGTATATCGATCGAAATAATGTTTTTGAAAACTTCTTCAGACCTTTTATACCTACAAAAATAAATAAAATTGTTTACGCCACAATCCATTTTACCGTGTAAAATTTTAGTATCGTAGTAGGTGTAGGTACCTACTAATTATCTGAGTATGAGCAGAGACGAGTTAATACACTTGTATTAACTCGTCTCTGGTATGAGTAACTAGCTGTGGTTAGGGTAAGAGAGACAAGCATACCTACGTACAAACAGACGGACATGGCGAAACTGTGATGGGTTCATTTTGAACTTCGGATCTCGAACGCAAAACTTTAAAACTATTCGTTTTCCAGTTGAAAACCCTCGGCACTCTGACTTCACAAAGCTACGGACAATGTTGATATCCACGCACATGCAAGACTTGAAGGATGTGACACAGGATGTGCACTACGAGAACTTCAGAGCGCAATGCATCTCGCAAATATCACAACACGCCATGAGGGAACGAGGGTTTGTCATTTCCTTACTTTACAGTAATCCCCAGGTTTGATTTTGTCTCTAGTTACTCAGATCTCCGAGTCAGAACATAGGATGTCCAAGACATATTTACCATATGACTACTATGAGCGTTGTTTTGATTATTACACATTAGACATTGATTTATCTATACTGTTTAGTAAAGCTGCTTATTGTGTAGGTAATAATGAATTGAAATGATCGCTGGCGCCCCGGTGAGACTTTTCATCTCTATGACTCAGTTTGATGTGCCAATGGTGCCACGCACGCACGTGGTAGGGTAGAACACGATACCCCACGATACTTAGTTATAATTTGGCAAATGCAAGTGAAACAGTAAAAAAACAATTCCAATCTCCATTTTGATCCAGAAAACTATCAGAATCACAGTTGTGGGAACAAAGTAGGTAAGCAAATATAACATTCAGTATTATTTTTACAGAAAACTGAAAAGGGATTCGATGGGAAACAACAACGGCGACGTTGTCATTACCGATACAGACAGATTGCTCTTACAAAAAGATGAAGAGGTATGTACCTACACAAATACCTATTGCTAGGTACATAGGTACTTGCCTACCTACTTACAAAAGGCGATCGAAATAAAACAAGCCAGTTAATAATTTAGAGCTTAGTTTAATATTCTTAATAATTAATTACCTCCCTATTTTTTGGTCCTTCGAACCGGATGTGTTGTAGATGAGTCTAGTTTTCCGGTACCCCTTACCGCCGTAATTTCACGAAATTTAGATGTTTCGGTGAAACATAAACTTGAATTCTTACTAACTTTTTCTGTTTGTTCGCAAGGAAGTACCTACCTTATACTTACATGAAATAATTTATTATTTACAGATTCGTCGCATGCAGGATATGCTCACGCAAATGCAACAGAAGCTCAAAGCTTCCGATAAGAAACACGACAGTATTATAGACGTATAGCTTGTAAACTGCAATAGCTATAGTATCTACCTACACCAAGTTATGTATAAGTTATGTTAGTACCTACGATAAATCAATTTCACATTTGATCGAATAAAACCTCTTTTGGATATTTGGAAGAATTTAGAATTTTATACAGCCTGTATAACGTTATTAAACTTACACCAAATTCGCTATTATTTAAGTTGTTTAAAATTTTAATAAATACATACCTGGGATACCTCAAGCAAAGCAATTGGCAATGCATTTGTTTTAGAAACCAAATAAAATTTATGTAATAGACATAGACTTTTCTTACGTTAATTTATGTATACCTATCTGTTATTTGTTTGTAAAAAGGTAACTTTTTTTTTTTTTTTAGAATTATTAAGTAATGAAATGTTTCAAGATTTAGGTAATTAAGTAAAGTTATGTATGTAGTAAATATTTCTTGTATTGTGTAGGTACGAACTTAGTGATTTAGTTAATGACATTATGTAGGTACATAATTATACCTCTACCTACCTTTCTCTTTCTAAAAACAATATTTTTTATGATATAAATATTATTTTGTAATCAGTTAGTGACACTATTTTGTGAAATTACTAGCTAATAAACGAGATAAGTATTACACGCTTAAAATACCAAAGTTTACTCAAATTTTGTAATACATAAAGGGATTACATTTTTTATAAGTTGACAAAGTGCATTTTTATTTTATGCTATAGCTGAAATGCTTATACTGTACGAGTGGTTCGCCTTGTGTAGGTGTGCAATGGTGATTAACTAAGCAGTAAGCAACTACTTAGATTAGGTTAAGTAGGTAGGTATACCTATCGTACCTACCTATTTTATTTCTACGTTTTTGTGCTGCTTCTCTGATATTCAAACTTATCCAAGGAATAAAAATATGTCTGGATGTTTGTTACTCTTTCACGCTAAAACGGCTGAACAGATCTGAATGAAATTTGGCACAGATATAGATTATAGTCTGGAATAACACATAGGCTACATCAAAATAAACATCGCTATCCTACGGTTCCCGTAGGATAGCGATGTTTTTGTTTTTCAAGGTATCACGCGGGCGGAAGCTAGTATTTAATAAAACGATGTATTTAAACATTACTTAACTTTTATTAAAGTAGGTAAAATCAGCTTAGTTTAAACATAACACAACGAGTAATTCTTTTTTTCTGTTTCTGTACGTTGCGTTGCTCGTCTGGTAGCGAGATGGGCTGACGACATAGCATCCATCGCGGGCCGGACCTGGATGAGGCTAGCAGCAGACCGTGGACAATGGCATATTATGCAAAGAGACTTATTAAAACAAAGACCCAATCTCAATGCCTATACCCAGCAGTGCGTAAAGTCGGTCGAATGATGATGATGATGATGAGCTCGGTACCGATACCGCATCTGCCAAATTCATTCAAATATTAATGTCACTGTCAAAAAATGACAATTACTGATGGCTTGTTTGCTTCAATTCAAATATCAATCAATCAAAATCAAATTTTGATTTGGTTTGGTTGGGTGGAATTCTCGTGAAATCAGAAAATATCCCATCTATCCAACAGAGGCAGGCAATGGTTGCAAAGTTTATATGAATGAATCATAGAAAAAGTATTCTCTCTGTCAAATTATTATAGTATGTTGAATAAGTTTCAGTCTTCCTTTTTATAATGGCTGATAGAGATCTGTCTGTGGGTCCCCGTGAAGGTGTAACCTATCCTGTAAAAGTGCAATATTGCGGTAATTGTTCTATGCCAATAGAATACTGTGAATACTATCCAGAGTATGAAAAATGCAAGCAATGGTTAGAAAAACATCTTCCTACTGAGTTTGAAAAAGTTAAAATTGGTAAGTTAGAAATTTGATAACCAGAGGTTATGGTGAGAACTGCAGTTTTGATTCAATCGTCGCTCTATGTTTGCTATCATTCCAATTTAAACATTTCCAGATGAAGAAGAAAATGCTGGAGGAGAAGAAGAAAAAAAACGGCAGAAGCGTGGAGGCAAGGGCATGCTGAAGTCGAAGAAAAAAGAGGATGTGCCCAAACAAGTGCAGGTGTCCAGAGCTCCGCGCGGCAAGAAGAAGTCGGTGACGGTAGTGTCAGGACTTAGCACCTTTGGTATGTAACTTGGGAGCAGTGTTGCCAGATACACTGTAACTACAGCAGATCTACTGTATTTTCACACGATCCACTGTACACTGTAATACTTAAAAAAAATTACACTGTAATTTTTCAACGGGCATTTATTGTAATTTTGTATCAAACACTAATTTTGACCACTTTTGAGCACCAAACACTGTATATAATTTGTCTCATCTGGCAACACTGCTTGGGATTCAACAATATCTTATGCCGGCTGGGAGAAACCACTATCATCCTAAAAATTGCCATGATGGAATGACCTTGGGTAGCACAAGATCTGGGGCCTCACCACGAATTCATAATACATTACCGAATTAGTATTACATTTGTTATTTTGTACCATGACCCATGCAAATTGTATGGAAGTAGTGACGTTTCTATAATGGAATCATTCTGGAAGACGTCATGGTAAGGCCCCTGGTCACTGGCTTTTACAAATTGACTTCTTTACGTACAAATACTTATTTAAAATTTTTTTAGTCTTACATTCTCTTACTTGATGTTTCAGACATTGACTTGAAAGTAGCAGCTAAATTCTTTGGAACGAAGTTTGCATGTGGATCTTCTGTGACTGGTGATGATGAAATAGTAATCCAAGGAGATGTGAAGGACGATCTCTTTGATATTATACCAGAAAAATGGCCTGAGGTATATAAACTAGTGTCTTTTCAAACATTGCTTGTTTCGATAATATCTTGGTTTCATCAAAATTATTTCAATAGTTTTGTAGAATGTGAACATCAGACAGGAATTCCAAAAATAATAGAAGTGGGTTCTGCTAATGTTATTTAGTACTCCTAACAAACATTTTGACCTCTACAGTTTTATTGACGACCTCAGTGGCGCAGCGGGCGAGAGTCCGCCTGTGACGCAAGAGGTTGCGGGTTCGATTCCCGCCGCGGAACAAATTTGTGTAAGATCTGCAGAAATTTCTTCCGTTGGTTTGGGTGTTTTCTATGTATAATAAAAAATATCTATCTATGTATATAATGTATTAAGTATATATCAGTTATCTAGTACCCATATCACAAGCTTTGAGTAGCTTACTTTGGGGCTAGATGATGCTGTGTGGATTGTCCAGCATTATTTATTTATTTATTTATTTATTTATTACATATAGTATAGATAATATTATATTTTATTTTGCAGATTGATGAAGATAGTATTGAAGACTTAGGTGATCAGAAGAGATAGTCTCAATTAATGAAGGAATGTTTTCAAAGATAATGCTGTATTCCTAATTCGTGGAATCTAACATTGTAGGTAATCAATTGTTAGCTAAATAAATAAATGCATAGATGAACAGCATCATGTTTGTGAATTAATAATTCAAAACTAATAGGCATAAAAAGATTGCTTTTAAATTCTACCCACATTAAATACATTATTGTGCCAAAATAGAAGTACAGCATTATCTGTAGATTTTATTTTCGTATATTTATTTTATGATCTTTAAAACCATAAATAAAATTTGTAAATTACCAGAGTATAGTTATATTTATATAATGCTTTCTAGAAATCCTATTTTAATGAATGTAAAAAAAAATACTTCTACCTCTACCAAGTTAAACATGTGCATAAACATACATAGTATAGGCCAATATCTACCTTTGGCTAAATAGGTACCGTTGGGTACGTAGGTTGGTAAATATGTAGATAAAGTTTGTGAGTATGTTAGTTATTCTTTCATGCTGAAACAGATCTGGATGAAACTTGGAATACGCGTAGTTTATGACCTGGAATAACACAGGCTACTTTTTATCCGAGCAGGTAGGTACCTACAAGCAAGTGGAGCCGCGCGCAGTCTTCATAGACAAAAAAAGGCGACGAAACTTTCTCTTACCTTTGTAGTAACTATTTTTTAATCTATGCATACAATAACCTTTTTTCCATTCATAGTAAAATTTACTAAAATGACGTATAACCTTAGTAGATTTTTGGAACTTGTGCATGGAAACACTACAGGGAAAGCATAGACAATTTCTTCCAAGACATTCTACTAAACAGTACACAATGAATATTTTTACAAATTATTCTACTTTAAAATTAATGTCTCATCGTTATGATTTTAGAGTAAGTAACAACGAAAAATTAAAAAAAAAATATACCTCTGGCTTGTCAGATTTCTAAAATGGTATAGAAATACGTTACATATTGTGAAAAGGATCGTTGCACTTATCTATGAATTATACTTAGGCTGGTTACAGTGCTCGACCGATCGTCGGTCCGTATGTCGGTCGCGCTTGTCATTAATATGAAAATCCATAATTCGTACAGTGCTGGACCGACCGTACGCACGCGTATATTGCTACGCACTGCGTACGAGGACCGTCGGTCGAGCGCGTCCGCATACGGCCGTCGGTCGACCGACGCGCTATGGAAACGTATGAACGCGTTCAGTGCTGCACCGATCGTTGGACCGACCGTACGGACCGACGACGGATGTCTGTATCAATTTTCATCTGGTCAGTCTGTTGGTCAGGAGAGCACTGAATGATACAAACTGACGGTCGGTCGTGCGTATCGTCAGGACCGACCGTGCGCACCGACGATCGGTCGAGCACTGTAACCAGCCTTATACTTACCTACTTCTTTATCTTATTCGTTCTGGACCAAGTGTCTCAAATAAATAAAGATAAAACCGTAATTTTAGCCCATTTACCAAGAATGTCATGCTTAATAATGATTGTACTTTAACAGGTTATTTGTACGAAAGTAGCACTTAGGGCCCACTTTTATCCTTTTAGCACAAATGGTCTGAATAAAGTATTGACTCGTTGGTAAGAATGGTTAGTGGACTACCTTTTACCTAACTACTTAGTATTATAAATAAATATAATCTAGGTATTATTATTACATATTTCTCAGAAAGTTAATAATTTATTTACAATTAAAAATTCTTAAGAGTTCTAAAATTAGATTAAATCATGTTGTTTTTATTAAAATGGATTGTTGTTTATTAAGGTTTTGTTGACTACCATTTGCAAGACGATCAAAAGGTTGAAAAGTTTTATAGTAGAAAATGGTAGCCATTGGTAGCTACATTCAGTAGAAAAACGAATTGCTTGCTTGCAACACTATCATCTGCTTCGCAAAATCAAACACAACCAACATAAAATCACTCTATTCATTTTGCGTTCATTGTGTGCCGTGTTTTGGTGTAACGTAAAATAAGAACAGTAATGTGTAATTAGTAGAACAAACGAAAACAATTGACGGAAAGTTGGAAGTGATTAGTAGCTCGATGTGATCATAATGTAGCGCGCAGTCAAGTTCCAAAACCCGTAATTTCTAAATAATAATATTGATCTAATGTGAGACTGTAAATATAAATATAATCTAAAAATGTCTGTGGTTAAAGGGAAATTGGTTAAAATGGAGGTAATCCAAGTGGGTGAATACGAATTCACCAAACAAGACATTATTGGTCACGGAGCCTTTGCCATGGTATACAAAGGAAGGAAGCGAAGGGTACGTTCTCAATTTCCGTGTCATGTTATTACTCCTTTATTTGCTACAGTTGTAACCGTTTATCTGTTTTTCTTTATAAAAATAGTTGTTTTCGTATATTGATTTGTCTACATTGACCTGTATGTACCTTCTTACCTCTATGTAAATACAGGTAAGAAGACAAATCTTCTGTGGGTTAGACCTCTAATAGTCGTCATTTCAAGTCCAATTTTAATACCAGTGATGTATATTAGTTTGCATGCAAAATAAAGTCTTCCGAGTTGATTTAAATATAGCAATAGACAGGCTACTTCAGCTGACCATCACATTAAATCAGCTGTTACCATAAACCTTGCAAGCAATTTGTAAACAGATCATATTTGTTTCTCCAATGTAATGTAGGCTCCAGCCTTAGCTTTAGGTTTAACTTAATATGTTTAGCATTTCTTGATCTAAAAAGAAGCTTTCAACATCCAGGATCATGATTTGCAATTTACTAGGAGGTAGACATTAGAATACCTATTCTATCATATTTTATTTGTCAACATAGCTGTAAATTGTTATGTTTATTGTTCAAATGCCAAGCTGTCTAATGTTTTAGATCTAAAAATAAATAATTTTGTTTTTGTTATTCATGAGCATCACAAATCTCAAACACAGTAAAGGTTAGTATGTACAATATTTAAATACTTACTTAGTCATTCTTATTCCATGTGGGCATAAAAAATATAAAAAACACAAAATATATACACTATATGGGGTGTAAAAATACTACCACCGAAAACTGGGAGGTTGCAATCAGACATGATTCTGAAAATATTTAGTGAAAAAAAACAAAAAATATTTTGACTTATTTTTGTATTATCAGTTCCCACATGAAAAATAGCCAATAATGCTATTCTAGACCTCTTTCAACTATTTGACATTTAAAATGTTTTTAGTACATTACATGTTAATTTTTGGGTTCCAAAGTACATCAAGAAAGCCTTACAAGCTTGCCATGTATATCTGACTCTCTGACCCCAGTCATAGTCATTACTGTCTAATTAAAAAAAATATAATAATGTTTAAGTACTTATGACTTGGTAGAATTTGTGTAACAATAAGTTCATCAAACTCACCTGCCCTTTTTCAAGGAAAATTAATCAAGTTACTTGTAACTTGAATTTAAACCAAAATAATTAAAGAAATAATCTTAACCATCCACTCAGTGTATAGGTATGTATACTGATATACCTTGAAAAGAAAATACCACACCAGGTCTCTTGAACTACGAGTTATAATTAGTTAGGTAGTCAGTTAACAAATTTATTTTCATTTTGCGGGTCCATAATTAACTAAAGTACCAGTGTCCGGTACCTATAAAATAGCTACCTGTCTTTGACCTCAAAAGCAATAAAAGTCAATTGCCAGGCATTTGTCTTAAAACCAGCTGTCTTATTCCGGTTTATGTATGATGCAGGTGGCATTATCTAGGTTGCCCGCATCCTGTCCTACAAAGTAGTGTAGCTAAGCTCCTAGATAACCAAATAGGTACCAATAGCCCACATGCAAAATTTTGCAGAGTAGCAATTAGTGTAGGTGCCTATGCATCAAAAGCAGGAAGATAGATAGATGTAAGTTCTTCGTTTTAAGATAGGACCGGGGCACATTGCTTAAATACATAGATTTGCAGTAGCCAAGTTGCAAAGTCACTATTTTTAAAGGTACCTACAACTACTACTAGAAAGAGACTTATATGAAAATCAAATTTTCATTATCACTCATTGTTTTTTTAAATGTGAGGCTAAGGTATTATTATTTTATTCTGTGGCTTTCACATTTCCAAGCAAGTCCTGCCGACTCCTGCCTGCCTGTACTCGTATGTGGTCACACCGCTGATTGGGTTACACCGCTTTGTCTGAAACGCTGAGACAATACCTCTGCGCACAATACGTCACGCACGGTGCGCTGCGCCCAAGGGCACTTGACACGTGCGGCTTGGACGAACACGCTGTCAGCGAACACTTCGATATGATACGAGCTAATAGCACAAAACAAAATTGAAAATGTCTTAGGTACCTTCTACACAGCGGTCTCGATATCATCTACGCGTTTGAAAAAAAAAACAGTATCTAGCTATTAAAATTAATAGTAACTAGGTACTTTAATTAAATAGTAGCTTTTGTGTTATATTTACCTACTTACGTGATCATAAAGACAGATGGACAGATATTAAGAAAAATGCTCTATTCGTGTTCTGTTACAGAAATATTTTAATAACTTTTTGACCTCTACTGTTTTATTAATACGAGTAGGTAGTATATGGTTATTAGGTATTTATAGATAATGATCAGGTTATTTCGTAGTTACCTATAACTGTTGAATATGATCGTTTGGCCTTTAGGATAGGTGCGTCTCATGACATCGTTGAGAGTGGGCGGACGTGAGACGAATGTAGACACAAAATGAATGAAAAGTCTAAACTCCTTGTGTGCACTGTACACCTACAGAACACACTGTTTAGCAATTAGATGATCACAGTGTACAAGGTGATGAACGGTGGTTAAGTTTATGTGGCATCATTGTATCGACTGCTATTCTTTACTAATTTTGACTTCACGTGTCATGCTCATACATAATGATGCAAAATGATAACATAATGCTTAAAAACATTATTTTATTAAGAAACTACGCAAAAAAAAAAAAGTAAGTAGGTAGATAAAGTATATGTATGTCATATGTATAATCCAATCTTAATTCCTACTTTGCCTATATTATCCAAACAAATTGACACTGGTATCGTGATGAAATCAGGTCAAACTGTAATGCAGCACGAACCTACGGAATGTAGGGCGGGCTAATGATAGATCGGCGCAGGCGCACCACTCAGCCCCTTCTGGATAAAAGCAAATCAAACCAAAATGTGCAGCCGTTGACTTAAATATAAATAAGCATTCTGCCATTTGCAAACATTTACACAAGCCGGAACGAAGACTACCAGACTTCGCTGTAGGTACAACCATAATGCCAAGTATTGCCAGTAGTAGGTAGGTAAACTATTCTTCAAATTCCTAAGGAGTTCATACAATATATACCTGCTTCATTACAAGGCGTAATGTAAAGGAGTTTGGTTGCAGTAACAGACACGTACTAGCAGTATTGCGTTAACGCAGGCCAAACAACACCATTGTTTGGCCTGAAAGATCTAGCTTCATTATAATATAGGAAGGTGAAGTCCGTGAAGTTGGTTTCGCAACGGCTTTGTGTAATTGCATCACAACCATTATAGTACTTTTTCATACGCAACATAAATACATACAGACAGTACCAGTACATAATTATAATTATATTATTAACGCAGTTTATACTTCTTCCGCAGAATCAGTCTCAGTCCGTAGCTGTTAAGGTTGTCACAAAGAAAGGAATACAGAAGGCTTCAGAGATCCTGGTGAAGGAAATCAAGATTCTCAGGGAGCTTACTGCCCTGCATCACACAAATCTCGTCGCTATGCACGACTGCATGGACAGCCCCGCTTACGTCTATGTCGTCATGGAGGTAAGATCATCGCTTAGCATATATAACTACACCTATATAACTTTAATTTATTTCGGTAACGGAAAGTATAGTACCGATTATACCGTTTAAATCTCTTACAGTATGTAATAGATTTACATTAGTAAGATCTTATTTTTATTTCCATGATTACTTTTTTCAATATCCATAATATTTACATTAGGGGATTGTGCACATCGCTCCATTGCTTGGTAATGGTCGATCCATAAATTCCCAGGGTCAATCTGTTCTGGAAAACTTTTGCATGTCTTCATAAAAATATAGTACTTGACTTGCGAATATACATTATGTAGTTGTTATTTTTAGGATTTTGAAAAAACTATTTTTAGTGTTCGATTGTCATTATGTTTGCCTGAGAAAGACTCAAAGGAACTAGTTTCATTGTTAATAATATAATAACACAGGAAACCAAGTCATATGTAATTCTTCTTAGACGAATATTAATTTTCTGACCTTCATTTAAATCGGCGCTACTGTCCTTAACTCTGCAAGAATGCATTCCAAAATGCAGCTATTTTATTCGTTTTCTTAGTTATATTTTTATATCGTGATCGGAAGTCGGATTTATGATTTAATCGCTACGAGGTTTTACATTCATCATTACCATTATCGAACACCACCCTCTACTGGATGCGAATCCTTATGAGTGGCCTCCCGAACGCACCCTGATAGTTTAAATGTATATAGGTTAACTAACCTCAACCATGGCCAGATCAATGTGAAACTTTTTTTGTTATATTTGATTAAAGTTTCTCAATCAATAACTAAAATAACTAGTGGAAAAATAAGCAAACTAGTCCAAAAACTACTCAATGTATCTGTGGTCGGTATTGCATGCAACTGTCGGAAAGTATTCCCCTTCTTGTTACAGCTTATACCAACCAACATAGATAATAATAGCCTAACTGCAGCCCAGCCGGGTCTAGGGTGTTGCAACAGTAATCGACAACACAACACGTCACTCTGATCAAACGAAACGATTTGTACAAAGCGAATACAACTTATACTTACTGCAATCTCATACCAAACAAAAGGCAGGATTTTAATAGAATATTGTTATACTTCCTTCCTACTTATAGTTTCTATAGTACCTACAGTAGGGAGAAATAACCAGTGAGTGATTCAGTTTGTAATTTTTTGCTCGATCATTGATTATAGGTACGATAGTCATCACATCATTGTTGATAAGGCCATCGAACTCGTTTAATCGATTAGTATTTGCACTCAAGACTTTTTCACATGATTTAAATGAAACGACGCAGTTTGTGTATGTCTGCGACACTCTTTGTGGCGGTCTTCGGTTTAGGTACCTATAAGTAGCGTTTTATTCATTGCTGCAATGTTAAAGATCAATAAATAGGAAGCTAAGTACTGGAGTATTGTGTGTTAATATCACAGACGGGTAGGTCAATAAAGCAATAAGTAGGTAATTACCTAAGTATTAAATACTGCCCCGAATCAATAACCGAAAAGTTGAATTTAAATTATAGTCCTCTTACCTAGTGTTTAAAGAGCTTATTTTCAATAATTTCATAATGAGTTTTGCGAAATAGATAGAAATTATTTAATAACCTCAAATCATGTTGGACATCTGCTCGCCTTCCGCGTGGCTATTCAGTGAGTGTGGATTTAAAGCAAGGTCACTACGCATCAGATAAATAGACTCCGCACGCATCCGCGGCGTGCCTTATTTCGTCATTCATTATACTATTATGGCGGATTACTTACCTAAATCATGATTCGCCGCACGAATAAACCCTAATCTACGACTTAGCAGTTGACATGAATAAAAATGTTACACTACAGTTAGACTACATTAGACTACAGTTACTTACGAGCCGTTATTGCGCGTGTAGCACCGTAATAGGTCAAGGGAATATCGCTAAAAGATTATGAATGATAAGAACCCGACAATGTACTGGCTCTTATCTCATTTGCAGAACTTCGAACCGATCACCGCGAAGTTGATGCGGAATCACACGGACGTGCCCTACTAACCTCTTTATCATTATTTAGTTCAAAACTCATTGTAGGTATCAGTCAGCAAGCAACTATTTACTGTTTAGGTGGAGATAATGATGATCATTAACTTCCATTATCAAATAAAGAGCAATGGTCGCGCTCAAACTAAGGTTTATTGAATATGGGTTATAATTAATACTAGTGATTCGCCCGATTGAGATATCATGAGCACCTCATGAGGTATTAGGTATGTTGCGGTATACCGCCATGCAACGGTGACCTCATATTTTTTCTCTCTGATATAAGTTACACACTAATATTAGTGTTTTATCAAAATTGAGAAAACAGATTATTTTTGGGATTACATGATATTCTTATAATATTTTTCCATTTGCGTCAACTCTCCCCATTTCAATTTCATTCGATCGAACTAACCACACGAAAATTTAGCAAATTCGTCTCACTGGCAACCAACTCCAAGTAAGAGTAAATATCTTGAGATCGTTTCGCTCGACACAATATGTGGGAAAGAAATTAAAAATCATAAAGAAATAAAAATACACCAACATAGGTTTTGTACGAATAGCTGTTCTCTGTGTCGAATCTCATGGCGACATAATGTCTACACTGCAATAATACACGTGTCGCTGTGAGTTGCGTCGTCGCGTGGCTGCCTCGTGGAATCGTGGAACAATGATAAACAGATACCTTACCTAATTACTGCGCAGAATTAAATTAATCCGACGCCAGTACCGTATTATTATTTCTATCGTGAGACGTTAGGTAGTAATATTATTTTCTCAAAAATAAGGATTCTACTCGGGCGTATCAGACAAATGGATGCAACAGGTCACCCAGATTCACATAAACAACTGTAGGTAGGTACATAAACTGACAAGAGACAAGACTTGTTACGCGAGTTTATACCGTTATCATTATCCTCATAAAAATGTTTATGTGTTGAATGCTTTTGAAACAAAACAACAATGCCCACTTCGTGATCATAGCCAAACCCAAGTTCATTGGCACGGTTTCCTCTTATCTTGCCTTGCAATCTACGTAGGTTGACGCTATGACTGCCATGCTATAGATAATGACTACACTAATTGACAACGTTTTATTTATAAAGAGCTCAGTAGCATACATATTTTTGTTTTTATTAGAATTGTGAAATCATTGCTTTCAATTCCGCCACAACTTTCTGGGCGTTGTTTATAAACAAAGCCGTAAAACAGTGTGAACGGGATACGAGTAAAACAATTCAAAAGTAAAACCTTAACTGTTCTCTGCGTGAGCATACCGCAACCACTCATCATTAACAGAGTGACTCGACAGATCATTTTATGTAGATTCCTACCACATCACTGATCCCTTCCCTTGTTGTGGCGAATATTGCACCGCGCTCTTTCACTTTGCCAGAAATAACCTAAAACTAAACGATGTGATGAGTGAACTATTTATTTCCATCAGTTCCTTCCTAGTTTCTGCACACACCTACTTAATAATTGTTAAAAATTAAATAGCTTAGCAGCTGCCATGACATGATGCCATTAACATTGCTATAAAAATACACCCGGAAGAACACTCAACGCTTTTGCGCCGTTTTGCCGAGTTTTAAGTTCGCACGCGATTGTGGTTGACTCAATTTGATGAACCAGCTAGTACTTATCGAGACCTACACGTGTAATAAGTAAAACAACCCGAGTTTTTATTGAGCGAAGGTTAATGTTCAACTTCAATATTATATTAGTTATGCACTTTATTAACTCTTTAAAAAAAGTAATATCTGTTTCCTTTAATTACTTAGTTCAGTGATTCAAATAATCATATTATTATTTTTTCTTTGCTGTATGACCTTAATACGAGTATAAGAATAACCTGCAATAATATTGTAAACAATAATTCTTCAGATCGTGTTCTCTTCAGATTATTTCTACGCTATTATTATAGGTGCATAATGAAAAGGGTGAGCAATGTGCATGCATCCACCAACTGTGAAACTATAATGATGTACTATTGCAAAAGAAGGCTTGATTGGCACACGTTGAGAATAATTTAACAATGACAAATGTAAGGTCATATTCGAACCAGTTGCAACGGCATGTACTCGTTCGTATATCTAATTTATCTATTCATACCGGATTTAACAGAATTTGGGCTTATCTCAAAATAATATTACTTTCTTGCACTTAATTGCTTTTGTATTACATACATAATACATAAGACTTCACAATCACAAGTAATCACAATAAGCATGCAAACTTTATATATTTTTTTTGTCCTCTATGTATAGCTCACCATGTTCGACACAGTAACATACTATATGTAAAATTCTACATAATAATATAATGACTTAGTTTAATAGCTGCTTGTATCAAGAGTTCAAGACAAAGTCTGTAAACTGTATTATTCTATTTTTAAAGTTACTATGTATGCGAGGGGTTCATAAACATTCAACATAAAAATCTAACCTTCATCTGACATCTACAAAGTAAGAATCATTAATTTTAGAGAAAACATTTTAAACAGACCCTGGGAGAAATTCATCTAAGTACAAGATTTCTAACGCTCTTGCACTGGCTTTACTATCGGTACGGTAGAGCCAGCTTTTTTGCTGAACTTACCGGTAATGCAACGGTCAGTCTTCTGGCAAACGATGCATAGATACGTCCATAGCCTAGTTCGATATCATGTTCCATAAAGTAATGAACTGTTGCTGTTGCGTTATTTAATTTACCTATCGAGAATAATATTGCTCTATTAATTTGCCCACACTATCTATAGATTATTTAGATTATGCAACAGTATACACGCGCCAATTATTGATGCCATGTGCAGAAGTTATTAGGATTCTATCATCGGCGTAAGACAAATCGACGTGCGTGATTGCGTCATTTGGTTTCTCTCACAACCGCTGCGAGCGGCGGACGACAAAGATTGCCACCCCGAGTATACTGGAAAGTGTTGTGACGGAAATTGCAACTTTCTATCCATTCGTTAATGTGCTTGTAAATTACAAAATTTATAATTTTCTCCCTCTCTCTTAAAGTGGTTCGTTATAGTCAGGTACGCTTCATGCGTATCATGAATTGAAGTATAATTAACACCCCAATTAATCATGGAAGTGATATTGTGGGAATGTAACAATATTTATTTTAACCTGAAATATAACGATCGTTCTTTATATAACTTTAAATTCATACATTTTCACCGAGTTTTTTCAAGGTCCCCTAGCCTTCGATGTATCTTTGTATCAGCGTGCTTTTAGCTTGACTGTTTTATATTATACGTGTGGTTTTGTCTGCATCACTTACTTAGTTGTCTTTGTTTAATACGTAATTTTCTTTGTTAACGTTAGAATAAAAACCAGTCAATCATTTAGTAGGTAGGTACTCTTGTTTTTATTCACATGGAATTTCACAACTGAGCAAAGTTATATAAGTAAGTAAAGTATGAAATGAAACAAAGACTAGGACTTGAAAACATAAACAAGCTTATTATTTATCTAGAAAATATAGGTAGACGTTCCTACTAAATGTGGGCCGAGGGCATTAATGTAGGTATCGCTGTGTTACATTTTATCAAATATCGGACGGTATACAAGGATAAATTAAATAAGTAAGTATGTAGATATTATAAGTAGGTAGAATGACGGTGTAACGTACGACGATCCACGCTATTTTTGTTATGCACAGGCTAAAGACCCTACTAAATAAATTGAGAGAGTGTGATGAGGATGAGTCATTCAGTTTGTTTTCGTTGTTCATTTTTTACATTATAATCTCAACGTTGACTCGTGAACTGGGTTTTATCGTGAGTGAATATCTTAGGTTTTGTTAGCACAACAGTAGGTGTAGGTAGTACATCTACTGTTGTGCTAACAAAGCCTACTAGGTACCCGTTGCAGGCACAGATGAAACACAAGACGTTAATAGTTAGACTGGCAATCAGTGATCCGCAAAACCCCTTGCACTGTAATCCATCACGGATGACCTACCACCACTGACCTCACAAACCATCTAATGTCGCCGCGCCCGCCATTGAAGTTTCTTTGTCAATTATAACTTTCGTTTCTACAATAGTCTTTCTCTATCATTGTGTTTTTTGTCACGACCTGAATTTAAAAACTGGTTTTAATTTTAATACTGCGTTGTTCATTTTACATACATTATCCTACTATTATTATTAACGAGAAAGTTTGTAAGAATGTATGAATGTATGTTTGTTACTCTTTCACGCAAAAACTACTTAATGGATTTTGATGAAATTTGGCACAAAGATAGATACTTTTTAACCCGATAAAATGTACGATTCCCTTTAGATAGATTTGCTTTTGTTTTTTTATGGTACCACGCGGGCGAAGCCGTGGGCGGAAGCTAGTTATTTAAATAGGTATAATAAAGTAAGTATTCGACCGGTGAAGCGCTCTAAATTCTCTGTTGCAAATGTAAAGATACCTATTAATTATTTCGAAATATGATAAAGTCATAAAACGCTAGAAATTTATTTTACCTAGTACAAATATAAGAATAAAAAAAATGTAAGTTCATACCTACATACGTAATTACACTCAGTAAAATATTTAAGTACTTATATTAATTTTATACATACGTGTGGAGCTGACTAAGTCGCGGGTTTCCTCACGTTGTTTTCCTTTACCGTTAGTAAACCAACGGCTCTGATTAGGATGGAGTAGACAAACAGACGATCATAGAGTTCCTGTTGTACATACTTCGGAACCCTAAAAAGGGGACGTTATTTGTAATGACAAAAACATAATACCAGCGTAAATAATACGTAGCCTTGTGACCTGCACACGAGTTTAACCTCGCAGACATACATAAACTTGATTATAATAAAGTAGACTATGTATATGTATAATAAACCTATATTTACTCAAAATTAAAAAGGTACCCCCTACTAAAAAGATTTTCTCAATAAACATTTATTGCAAAATACATAAAACTAAGTTATTTACACTGAAAAGGTACAAAAATAAATAAAAACACTCCATAATAGAGTATTATGAAATTATTCATAAAATATTAGGTCATCTAAGCATAAAATTTCACAGTATTCTAATCTCGTAACACTTACCTACCTAGTTAACCTATTTGATAAAACAACAAGCATTAAACTACTCGGTAACTGTTGGTACTCGAAAATTTATCAACATTTGGTTATACTTTTCACATTTGTACTTGGACAATTTGTAATTCATAAATAATTTTTTTTTTTCAGTCAGATCGAAAACATTATCAAAACACAACACAGCTTTAGCACAAAACGTTCATCACACAAATATAATACAAAATAGATTTTCTACACAGGTGATTTATTATCTTGCAATGGGACTTCCTCCGGTGCTGATCCGTTTGTATGAGGTGTGCGATCATTAGCTGGCCTTGGGGATGAACTAAATTTGTTTTTAATCGAACTCCAGTTCTTTTTTATTGTTATACCAGCTACAACTAACACCATTCCGGCTACTATAAAACCGATCACACTTTTGTCAACTCCACCTGGTTTTGTGTTCGATGTTGTAGCTCCGACTGATACATTTGATTCATTATGATCGTCATTGTCTTCTTTAGGAGCTTCCACTAAAGTGTTCAATGGTGAAATACTGGCTGGTTCAGCTTTATTTACAGCAGACCTAAGAGAAAACTCGTTCGGGTTAGATGCATTTTCTTGTAGATCGACTGGTGACGCGGTTGCATCGCCAATAACTGGTTCTTCTTTTACTGGGGTAGTTTCTATGTCTCCTGCAATAATATTAGTATTTGCTAATATAGTTGAATCCACATGGCCACTTTCTGTGTCGGTAACATTACTTAATGTCACTGGGGAATCTACATCCAGCAAATCTGTATCTTCACCAATAACTTGTAGCGCATCTGGACATTCAAAAGTGTAGGTGCCACAGGATTCACTGCATACATATTCCAAACTGCCCTTGAAAGCGTTGCACAAGTCTTCCATTAAATCCTTTGTAGCTGTTGGAAGTGTCAGTTTGTGAAGAGCAATGAAGTTAGCAAAAGCTTCGCGGGTCAATGGCTGTAATACAAAAATAACAAATTTAACAAAGACCTTAAGGTGGTATTTTAATGGTATATCTTTAGAAGTAGGCTAGACTTAACTTTAACGGCGCGGCGTTTCGCCGTTAAATCTATACCAATATTATAAAGAGGAAAACTTTGATTGTTTGTTTGTTTGAAATGAATAGGCTCCGAAACTACTGAACCGATTTGAAAAATTCTTTCACCAATGTGTAGAATGAACTTTCAGGATGAACATAGGCTATATTTTAAGTAGGTACTTCGCGAGCGACGCCGCGTGCAGAAGCTAGTTATAAATAAAACAAAGATCCAGTTCTTCAGCTGAAAAACAAAAACAATCTAAACTCGATGCGGCTGCGGCATGTAAAATATTTAAGAATACATACTGTTCTCATGTCGTTGCCACCCAAATCCAGCTCTTCTAATTTAGTAAGTCCGAAACTGTTTTTCAAATCATTTGGAAACTCAATTAATCTGTTGTTCCCCAGTTTCAAAGTAGTGAGGTCAGGTAGTTCGCTGATTGACTAAAAAAATTAATTGCATTATAAAATTTTGAAGTATTAGATACTTGATTATCCCCTACATTATCAATATCAATCAAGTGTATTTTGTTGAAAAACAACGGCCAACTTACACCAGGCTGCAAGTCCATAATTGAATTGTCATTAGCATTTAACACTTTTAAATTCTTCAGTGCCGATATTTCTTTCGGAATTTCCGCTAATTTATTGTTTTGTATGTTCAGTGTTGTAGTTTTGATATCAATCGGAGATGGAAGTTCTGTCAATCCATATCCAGAGCAATCAACGACGAAGTTACTAGAATCTCCTTCTATGTGGCATACACATGGATTGGGGCAAGATGTATCCTCTGGTTCGGAAGCTATTTGCTCGTTGTTCGCTGATAAGGGTAATTGTACTTCTTCAATTGGTACACTGGATTGTGTTGTAGGGATATCGGCTGGCGGCCCTTCTATAGCTCCTAGTCCACTGCCTTCGTTTATGTCTCCATCAGATTCAGAGTGATTGTCGGGTGGAAATTGATTGTCATTTTCAACAGGAATATTGAATTCATCTTCACTCTGAGCTGCTGCACATCTGAAAATAACATGTGACTTCGTCAATTATATCTGTTAGTAGATAGGTTAGGTAGTTTTATCGTTGCAGGGTGACGCAGACTTTGTACGTATCTACAAGTAATAAGCAAGATAAAATTCGCGATAAGAGCCTAGTCTAGTTTAGGTATTAAACCACAAGGGCGGAATGATGGCATGTAATATTAAAAACTTTCGTGAAATATAAACAATACAACACGTAAAATGTATCTATCACGCTCGCGAGTTGACGAATAACTCATAATTATGTAGTATACAACTCATTCGTGATGAAACACCCTTAAAGTAAATATTACCCTAGGTTATTAACTATTAATGATTTAAATTTTTTTGTCTTACCTTTTACATAACGAGATTAGGGCTAATCATTGCTCTGTGTAATCGAGTAATCTGTCCCCATATATAAATAGCAAAATAATATGATGATTACTTACGTAATGACTGCCAATATAAGCAGGCAAAGACGTCTCGGCATCATGGTCACACCCAGATTACACTATTGCAAGATGTGCCAACAGAATTCAGGAGTTGTTACCTGCCGTGGCACAAGCACTAACGTAGCGTAGAGCACAGACCTCACTGACACTTATAACTATTATCACCCAATGATAAGATTATAGCGGCATGACAGAGCTTATCGTGAATCAAGCCCGATAACGATAGGTACACTGCATAAACGAGAAAATATTGGAAAAACTTTTTTCAATAGGTAATGTAGTAAGTGTATACTATAATATAGTTATATTATAACTAAATATTATATTTTAGGGATTGCAAATATTGCAATACAACGATGTCAATAATAAAAAGATTTGGCCGTAGTCAGTGTTGTAGTAAAGTCTATTACCAACAAGCAGTGGTTCAACTAAACAAGAATATACGTAAACCTGATCGGATGAATTTCAGGATATCATGGTATTTACTAGAACCGCACCGGAAATAAATGCATGATTAATGCTTTTTATTGGAAAGGACACGAAACTCAGATTAAGTGCGCTCGTATCTTTTTCAGTCACAAACATTTGTACGAATTTGTTCGTGTCAAGTTGAATTAACGATTCTTCCATCCTGAATATTAATTAGTTATATTGGTTTAGTTGTTATAATTATTGATCTAACCTGGCGGTGTTGTTTGAGACCATAAAGTATCCACTTGCTCGAGAATCCCGTCATGATCTGTTTACTCAATTCGAAGGCTGGCTAGCTTAAATAAAAAGATAAAGACTGCTGTTTACTGTGAAATTATAAGGACCATATCGATAATGAAGATATAAAAATCTATTCTCAGATATGAAAGTTTAAAACTTAATGCTCTTACTCTTTATGTCCGCAATTATTTGACCACGTAACTCACCGTCCTAGTTCCGACCGGAAACCTTTCATCCACATTTAGAATGGTGTAACTAATAAAGGTTTCTGCTCATGCTATTGATTGATGCTTTCGGTATAATTTAATTTATTTTCTTTCTGTCAATTGTAATGTTTGTCTGCAGTACTGCAACGGTGGTGATTTGGCGGACTACCTTCAAGCCAACCGACTGCTCAGCGAGAGTACGATCCGACTGTTCCTGAGGCAGCTGGCAGAAGCGATGCGCGCCATTCACGCCAAGGGCATTGTGCATCGCGATCTCAAGCCGCAAAACATACTGCTCACACACAATGTCCCTTCGCCCCGTACACCGCACGCCTCGGATATCACACTCAAAATTGGTGGGTAGTTATTTATTGCTTTATCTAAGCTGGCTGGCGACAAGCGAAGAACGTAATCTCTATACGCGGCTGATTTTGACGTTAGACTTAAACTCTACGAGCATCAGAGATCACTCAAAACGGGCTAATTAATGGCATCGTTAAAAATAACTCTTGGCATCCACGAACCGTTCGTCATACATAATATAGACTGGTTTAGAAATCTTATTTCAGTAAAACAATGCCAAAAACCTGCACTGTGATTAAACACAATTTATTGTTCTGAAAATAGTTCGTTGAAGCTTCTTGCTATGTAGATGGGTCATAAGTTCGCAAACCTGAAACCCAATTAGCCGTGGTTATACAAAGGCATACCGACCGACTACAAGTTTATTGTTACATGCATTCGCGTCTTTGCAATGACGTCTAGAGAAATATACGAATACGTGCATTTCTTATCAGCCTGACTTACAATAGAGAAGTGATGTTTTCTAAATTCTACAGACAACTGGCTGGATATCTGCCACACACCAGACAAGATGTTGATGTCTGAACTTGCATGAATATTTTTTCAAGTATTTACTTAGGTCGTGTTCAAGTACCTAGATTATATTATAGTACATAATTATATTTTATTTGTAGCGGACTTTGGTTTTGCGAGGTTCCTAGAAGAAGGCAACATGGCTGTCACGCTCTGTGGATCACCGATGTACATGGTAAGACACTTTATTATTTTAGATTCATATTACATAACTTACAGTATGTAATACATAATCGATCAGCGTGTTTCGGTCGACTAATCTTAAAATAAGTACCTACAATTAGGGCCTATAATTCACTCACACGTCACAATTTTTTTGTGAACCTACCACTAGGGGCACCTTGCCTGTATATGCTTATGTTCCCAACAATCTCACTATATAATCTTGAAGAAATGTTATTGCCATTGTTTAATGTTGCCAAGTCTATGACCGGAAATTTTACATTAGTTAGTCTCTGTAGGTATTGGATAAATGTGATTGCGTGCTCGCTCACTCGTCAAAAAACTAGCTGAGTTCATTTTCCTATGCTTTTTTATACACAACTATTCTTATATAAAAGCACATAGCAAACCTATACGTATTCCCAGATCCCACAGTTAAAAATGTGGAACACAGCTTTATCTTATAGGGCATAGTTTTGTCGTATTCCACCGCTGTTGGTGACACACAAGCATTCGAAAATATATCAGAAATGGCCAGTTTCCTCATATTATTTTTCTTCGTCGGATTAAACAGGTGGCAGTGGGATAATAAATACGAATTTAATTTTGCTATTCTTCATTTTGGGCTTTGTGGGAATTCGATCGAACCGAACGATAACATAATACACTGGACTAAAATCTTCCATATTCGTCACATTTGTTTATTGTTCCAGGCTCCTGAAGTTATAATGTCCCTAAAATACGACGCTAAAGCAGATCTCTGGAGTCTGGGCACCATAGTCTACCAGTGCCTCACTGGCAAGGCCCCCTTCCAAGCGACGACCCCTCACGAACTCAAGGCGTTTTATGAAAACAGCGTCGATCTACAGCCAAAGTAAGCCATTCTCATATCTTTTTTCTTAACGTCGAAAGGTGATAGGTGCAAAACGTTTCTCTATCGCCTACTTTACAATTATAAAAATACGGACTTGATAATAGCTCATATAACTGTATTCAGTATGCTAGTATGCTAGATTGCTCCGCAACGCAACACATCTCAGACTATTATTATCTAGCTGTTTGTCTAAGTGTTGAGTTTTATCATAAGTAGGTAGCGTTGAGTCGCAGTTAATAATGAGTAAGTATGTAGAGTTATAATTATTATGTCGGTCGGGTCATTCGATGACACTAAATTTATTTATTTCCAAATTATTATTGGTTACTGCGTTTAACTATATGAAATTAAGAAATACCGATTCAAAGATCCACGTAAGTATTTTGTATAAAATATCATTCACCTTTTTAGAGTTCCGAAGTCTAACAACGAATCCGTAAAGTTACGCCGTCTCCGTCTTCTCTCCGTTCAGCCCTATGTAAACCGTTACATTTGCACGGTAATACCAGTGACACGGTTTTAGCTACGTGGAACGGTTGAGACTTGAGACCTTTCTGACACGCGCTTAACCAATTTATCGTAACTAATGTACTTACTAACTAAACTAGTACTTATTGTTTTTTCTACAGGCAATCTAAATAGGTAGTATACCGTCTCAGTAGTCAATAGTTTATTTGTATGTAATATTATGTTCCTTATACTTTTTGTCGCGCCCGGTATCAACTACTTCCTTGATTCTAAGCAGGCAGTGTACCCGTTCAAGGTCTCTCTAAGACGACGATTTAGCAATGAGCTACTTTACAGTACATATATCTACTCAATACGGCGAATATTTACATGCCAACTTTGAAGATGGTAAATATTTTTTATTGAGGTAGGTTTTTTTAGTACATGAGTAGGTACTCATGAGGCCAATACCCTTAAAACGATATGGTTTTGTGTTCATCATTGTAACTGAATAAGTCATTACCTAAATATAATGATGATGGTATATTTAGCATCGTGAAATCGTTTCTATATACAAAAACTGAATGGTGTGAAACCACGGCGCGCGCATAGCGACGACCGGTGCGCGGTCCACGATGTAGCCCCAGCTTTATTGCCGTTAGCGGCATCGGCATGATACTGATAAATCAAGTTCTTTTGTCACGGCAAGAAAATTTTATTGCTATATACGATTTAATAAATAGCTCACACAAGCGTTTTTCTGTGTAATCTGTATGTATTGCTACACACTTAAATAAGTACCCTTTAAATAACTTTGTAGATTCTTCGCAAACGTAACGTTTTTTGCAGTAAACTAAAAAGAGTTTGTCGAGATTCACCGACAATGTCGGTCCCAGTCAGCACCAGTTACTTCACAGCCGTGAGTGCGCATCAGTTTCAGAATAGGTCTGAATATGCTATTGCAGAATGCCAGCGGGCACGAGTCCTGAGCTGTGCAGCCTCCTGATTGGCCTGCTGCGGCGGAACCCTCGGGAGCGCATGCCTTTCGAAGTATTCTTCAACCATCCATTTCTTCAACGTCCACGCACTTCATCCTCCACAAGTAAGTTTTTTATTCAAAAACACTCGTATTTCATGACCTTCGAATAAAAACCACGTGTTTTTATAACTCAAGGTACAAAATCAGGTTATGCCACAACCACAACAATTGTGTCACCATTGCTAACATTCTAACAAAAGGGCTCTGTTGTCCTCAATCCTCAAATTTACGATTAATGCCATATAAATTACTAGCTTCTGCACGCGGCGTCGCCCGCGAAGTACCTACATAAAATATAGCCTATGTTCATCCTGAAAGTTCATTCTACACATTGGTGAAAGAATTTTTCAAATCGGTTCAGTAGTTTCGGAGCCTATTCATTTCAAACAAACAAACAAACAAACAAACAATCAAAGTTTTCCTCTTTATAATATTAGTATAGATAATGGATGTTTTATTATTATTAGAAGTAGTAGTAAGTATCTCACTCCCTCACCTATCTAATATATTAAAAGGTATGGTTAGAATGATTCATAGTACCTAATTACCTACACCATTTCTCGCCTACTTGTAATTTGTACCGTTTTATTGTAGGTATCTTTTAAAACAATGTGTTTACTTAACAAGTTAACATTGCTGTGACTTTATAATGTCGAATTCATGAAACTCTAATTTCGACCTATGAGTAATCATTTGGAAGTCATTGTCTTTACTTTCGAAATCAGCAATAGGTTGCATTGCGTAGGCCTTTGTTGTCCTTACACATAGAATTTTCCATGTTTCCTTTGACTTTGTATGACTTGTGTTTCGCAAATAAATTATGTTTTATAATGAAGCTGAGGTTAAATGTTAGTGGTCGTTACCTTGTCGCTGTTACATTCATCAGTTACATAACAGATTATGTATTGCTATCATAATTACAGCTCGTTAGTTCATGTAGCTATAACATAAAATGATTTGTTATAAAACACTGAGAAGAAGTCATATTGACGTAGAAAAATGATTTTATATAAAGTAAATAAGTAGGTACTTAGTAATATTCAAATCATGTTTACTAACATTCATTACACAGCCGGAAAGTTGTTGCCCTTTACGTCATCACATCAGCCACATTTCCCAAAACCATTTCGTTCGAAATATCCATTGCTGAATTTCATCACTCTACCGAACAGAACATTCGGACTTGTCCATGAATTTTTGAATGATATTTTTTTGCCATTTTGTCCCGCCTCATGTCGCCGACGACGGTAATGAAGTTACACTGTGAATATTGTTTAGGTTTGGATTCGGATCAGCCTGACATAATGGAGTGCGATCTCGAAGGTCGACCCGAAACTAACTGTTGCCTTGAGGAGTCGTGGGAGAGTCAGGGTACAACATTTTACTTACAAGCTTTGATTTTGCATGGGGTGGGTGTAATGTCAACTATGTATCCGATTCAGTCGTGTCGTCAATAGTTCACTCATTAGTCGATCATTCTTTAATCATAATATTAAAAACTTTATATAGCATAGCATCATTTTTATGTAAATAAATGCATATAATATAAGTGAAATATATTCAAACACGAGTCGAATAAAGAGACTACTGGCGACGCTCGACGACGTGCGTGACCTATACTTTGCACGGTTCGAAAATTTCAAGGACTACGAGTTATTCTAAGACGTAGAGCATCGCCGCTTTGGATCCATTATTCAGTCGCTTAATATCGAAAAATGAGGAAAACTTAAGCAATTCGTTGCATTAGTTTTCGCCCTTAAGCCATAAAAAAAACCAAGGTCCTTTTAAGGATGTACTCGACGCAGCTCACAAATCGATGATAGAACAATGATAACCACTTGACTTGCATAGAACATGGTTGAAAATTGCATGCCTTCAGGCAAACTCTGCCACTGTGACGCACGCCACGCGGGTTTATTATTGGTGCGATGAATAGAATGTTCTTCTGACAAACTGCATGCAGTTTGATACTGCGCCTTAATGCAGAAAGCTTATTTTAGCTTGCATTGACTAACGTATTGGCGAATTCCGTCGAACTGTAGAGCGTTACCAGTTCGTCTGTTGAGTTTGACGTTGCAAGCAATGTAACATAATGTGTTCTGAATGTGTAGGAGCAGGTGCGACGAGCGTGGGAGTGCCGTCCGCGAGTGTGACGTCACGCACGCCACCCGCGCGCGTGTCGCTGCCGACGCCACAGCCTCAGGCGGGCAGCGGCCAGCCACCGAAGAAAACACAGCCGACATCCTCCGGTGAGACTGGTCCCATAATACATTTCACCCCGTCTTACACTTTAGGCAAAGAAGGTCATGGACCGCGCCGCCTCGACGAAGGAGGAATCATAATTCAAAGTCAATTTTTTTGGTGCACGTGTTATCTTTTAATTAATATGCTGGTAATGATAATGATCAAATCAGTTCCACCTCGACAATCTCTATAATCTGCTACCATAATAATAATATGTTTAGGTGGACGTCATTGATATACGTTTCTACGTTTCATAATAATAATATTAGACTTTTGACGCATCTTTCCACCGCACTTGTACACAATGTTCATTTGACATTCAGTTTCTGCCTAAATGTGAATTATTTTGTGACTGTTGTTTTTCCGGATTTGTTGTACAACTAGTTTAGTTTATCTGAGATCGCGCTTCAGAAATGGCATACAGATCGTAATATACGGATTAACAGTTCTTAAGTTATGCTCTAACAAACATACAACGGGAAATGATACTGAGGATTCGTTCACTTCGCTCGTTTAATCAAAAATCTTCTATAGGTAATACTTAGTTAACACTGCCATTTATAGCTCTTGAACTCGAGTATTTTATAAATTATTGCATTGTGTACCTACACTGCGGATAACCCTAACTAACCTACCTCTAGAGACCCGGCTCTTATCAATATTATTACAACAAAATATAATAATTTACTGTAGTTTCCGAGTTTTTATGAGTTACTGTTGGACTCATTACTGGGCAGTAACCCAGGCGCTCGGTTTATGTTTACAAACAGGGTATTAACAAAATTTCTATGAAGAATGGTATCCGTATGCAGGTCGTTGTGACCGTTTTTGCCTTAAGTAGTATTTATTATATTCTTCCTACAACTGTAGTTAATTTACTTACTTACACAATTTCAATTTCCTTATTTGAAAACTTTCACTTTCATATTATGTAAATAGGATTTACTATCTGTTTTAAGCCGCATACAAACGTCGTCAGTCTTGTGGTTCGAACGACTTGCCATGCCTCAAGTTTGTGGAACTGTGAGCATTCGTAAGAGGCATTTAAGTCAATGTACGCATGCGCACGCAGTGCCATGTTTACGAGTGCTCGCGAAATATGAGGCCAACATCTCTGGTGGCATTATAGTCTAATGGTGCGTTCGGAATACGCGCGCCGTCTAAAAAGATGGAAAACAAAATGGGTCTTCCTTCGTCGCGCCAGAGCGCGCGACGAAGTAAGACTCATTTTGTTTTTGTGAAGCCGCATCTCCACGGACGGCTCGGCTCGCGTAGGATCGTGCTACCCCGCGTCGTTTAAACAGACCTTGACGCTACAATTACAACCTACCCTACCATCAGAAGCACCACTGCGTTAACTGCCCCGTCTTTGGTTTTGTTATCTATGAATACCTGTAGTCTTAGTTTGGACTGCAAGAACTTTCGAACAGTCTTAGAACTTTGTCAGCACATACGTACCAGGTCTTACTAGCTTACTAATAAACGTATGTATGTATTATTAGCCGAGTCATCAGACACGACTTGGGCAGGCGAGGATGACTTCGTGCTGGTGGAAGCGACGGAGAGCGGCTCGGCGGAGTGCTCCGCGTCGTCGGGCTCGGAGGCTGCGCCGCGCCCGCGCTCGCTGGCCCTGCCGCAGCCCCCGCCGCCCGCGCCCGCGCCCCAACCCGCGCCCGCGCCAGCTCCGCCCGCGGACGTACACCCTACCTGCTTCCAAGGACACACACGAGTGAGTTTACTCCCTCTCTACGCTATGCTAAACCGTAGGTCTACCATGAGTTTTCACAATCTACACTCGCTAGCGACTGTAGTTAAAAAATTGTATGAAAATTTATACAGCGCCTCTAGCGGATAGTAGGGTACTAAAACGTCACGTAGTTAACTATCCTACGTCACAGCGTACTACAGCGACTGTAGTTTGCGCTTCATTCATTTGCTTAGAATTTGGTACCATGAGCAACAATTTTGACAGATGTCATCATAGTAACGTACTATTACTACTGTAGTAACGTCAGCCGATCTAAATGTGACAACTCATGGTAGACGTGCCGGCAGTTGATGTTGCACATTGTGCACGTAGGACGCGCGGGAACCTAAGATGTCTTATTGGGCGCAACAAGCTTATTATATTGTGATGAAGCGTACTAATTGTGTGCCGTTCGACGTTCTGTGAAAATAAACTATGAATTGCCTTTAAGACCGGAAGACACTCTAGTTGTTATAGTGCGTTTGCCGGCTATAATAAAACGCACGGGCGATTTGGAGGTGACACGAGTAAGTTCTATGTATGGAACTGTGAGCCGCGTGTGTATGCCCTACCTACGTTATACCTGACATAAATAAAACGGCTGCGCAACACAACGTCATTGTTGCTTATAAATATGTCATTAAGGGTGTTTGCCACGAGCACTATGTATTATGTACCTAAAATATTATTTCAATATTTTCACGCCCGAATCGAATTGCTAAATAAAACCTATGCCAAATACACCACAGCTGGATTACAAAGCCAATGCCAATTCTTAGAGGCTCTTTATTTCACGCTTGTTTTTCTAAAAGTTCCCATGCCAAAAACTACCCGTATTTAAAGTCATTACCGAAGACTAGTGTCATTTATGTTTGAATCGTTTGGCATCCATTCAAACATAAAATAAAATGTATATTCGTAGATAACAGTATAGTTGGCTAAACGAATCTAGGCATTCGTGAAGTTAATAAGTGTATTGCAGAACTCGCTCGCACTCGCGGCGAACAACGTCCCTCGCTCGCAGCCCATCGACGTGCTTCGCTCCAACTACAGCCGGAACGCTAACAACATCGGCTCCCTCTCACCGCCTACCGTGAGTTCCCATTTGAACGAGCGAAGCGAGCTCTCTTCATTAACCTGGCTTAGGTGCTCGTTTGTATTTGTCTGATGAGTAATTGCAGAACTTTGGTAATGTTACCTTCTCGAATAAATAGGTGTTTCAAATAGGTGAAAATAGCATGTTTATATCTAATAGGTTCACAACGATTATTGTAGATTTTATTATGTAGGTATGCAGTCTTTATCTTCTACTGGTACATTGCATCACCTCCATTCTATTGTCTTTGAAATCCCTCTTGTATTATAGCTGACTCGCAAATAATATGCTAATCATATTCAGTTTTGTTCGATTCTCCTTTTGTTTCGATTAACGTATTTGTCACATTATGTCACTCCTATATTATTTTTAACATTACATAATACGAGTATTACGTCATGTACTTTAGAAATGTAATAGTTAATTGACTAAACTCGGAACGTAAGTTTAGGTTTAACTCATCATCCTCAGGAACATGCTTCGTGGAGAAGCGAACACGTGTCGAATAACAAAACTCAAATAGAAATTCGGTAAAAAATAGTTTAGCGGGAAAACACTAGATATTTCCATCCTTTTCAGTTTTTGTAATGGATTTCCGCAAAGTCACGCCTGAACCAATCATTTTTTTTTGTCGTGATCATATTTTTTTTCATCCCATCTATTCTAAAAGAACGACTTGGTTCGCCTTTAAGTGCACCCAAAGTTTGTGATTTCTATAAGAAACATATAAGTGCGCCGCAATTAACTTTGCCGCGCACTTTTGGAATTTGGAACATCTTAGTGCTCAGCGCCAAAGAAATCGAACGTAAATATTGTTTGAATAAAGCCTGGCCGGCACGCGCGCCGGCCCACTCCGCGCCGCCGCCTGCTAACACACGCCTTTTATTTTCTCATAGAGGGAGATGAAAAGTAGAGTGTATCACTCGGGCGCAAAATATTTATGGCTCGGGCGGCGTACTTTGAATCCTTCGCTACGTTCAGGATTCTACTCTAGAATCCCTCACTTCGCTTGGATTCAAAAAAGCGCCCTCGCCGTAAAAATATTATTTTGCTCCCTTATGATACAATCTACTATTATTTATCTTATGTACTATTACGTGGTAGGTTCCGTTCTCGATGACGCCGCCGTCGACGCGGCGCCGCAGCAGCAACTCGGGCAGCTCGCCACCGCCCTCGCTGTGGCAGGTCTCGCCCACCAACGCCAGCCCGCTGCGCAGATCCGGTACACAACACTTACATTCACTACCTATTTATTTTTGTGTGTACGAGTTGTTTATTAGCTTTTTCCTAGTATATAAACAACTTTTTAAGGATTATTACTTTCTAATAATTTGATCTGAGTATGACCTGTAACAAAAGAGGTTATCTACACTAATATTATAAGGAGGAAAGTTTGTTTGGTTGAATTAAATAGACTTCGAAACTACTGGACCGATTTGAAAAGTTCTTTCACTAATTAACTTTCAAAATGAACATAGGCTATATTTTATCTAAGCAACGCGCGGGCAGAAGCTAGTAATGAATATAGACTGAATATCCAAAACAGGAAGTATTCAAAGGGTAGGTTTAAAATAGTGAGAGATACGACCAACTTAAGGTTGCCTTGAGCACTTCGAAAACATGATCTTATAGGTAGAGACAACTTCACAGTTGTCTGCGGTGCTCCCGCTACGGAACCGAGGTAACTTTGATTCGAGTCCTAAATGATTAATGAATCAAATCAAATCAAAGAAGTTTATTTTGTGTCACAAATACATTGATGAAAAAAAAAATGATAAAGCTGAAGATGATAATTTGCGCAGGCACGTCCCCGCCGGTCCCGCTGGCGCTGAAGGCGAGCGGCTCGGCGGGCGGCTCGCCCAAGCGCGCCGCCACGCTGCCGGACGCGCTGCTGCGCGGCATCAAGCTGCACCAGCCACCCGACCCGCCCGTCTACATACCCAACCTGCAAGAGGAGACCATCCTAGCGGTACCCATCCACCTAACACTCTTCTACTTTGCTTATTTTCGTTCGTTCTAATTCCACAGTCCAACAAGGTACCTTATTGGTCTGTTCGTCCGGTTCGGAGTCGAGCAAACCCGGCAGGCTTATTGTGCAAAACTTTGCAGTAGCGACAGCAGCCGCAAAGCGACAGCGACCATTGTTGTTACCATAAACGGTATCACGGAAGTCACCCTATCGCTAAGTTTTTGCTGAATGCACATTGCTTTTGAATATCAGCGCCACTAGCGACAGAACAGCAATTGGTGGAAACAAATATTGTTCACCGATTGTCCGGCAGAGGGAGACATAGTGTTCGGTTGCTGTTGGCGTTATAGCTGCTGTTAGCAAAATTGACGTTTGACAGCGATAATTGCGAGATTTACGCCTGTTGCAAACCTGTCGCGAGTATCGTAATCAGCCTACCGGACTCGAACAAAACCGTGTCACTATCCCGCTGCCATTTCGCCAGTTTCACAAAAATCTCATTAGATAACGTTTGTAAACATAATATATTTGTTCTATCAGGAGGAGCACAGCCGAGTGTTCTCGCAGCTGAACTTCGTGCTGATGCTGGCGGAACTACTTTCGGACCTGGCCGTGTCGTGCGGCGCGCCCATCGCCGCGCTCATGGACACTTCCGACGGTAACGTTATCTGGACTTACTGTGACTAGTTACTCGACAGAAACGTAACACTGTTTTGCCTAGGGTTTTGTACATAATCCTACTAATATTATAAACGTGAAAGTTTGTAAGAATGTGTGGATGTCTGGATGTATGTTTGTTACTCTTTCACGCTGAAACAACTGAACGGATCTGGATGAAATTTGGCACAGATATAGATTATAGTTTGGAATAACACATAGGCTACTTTTTATCCAGGAAAAATGTACGATTCCCATTGGATAGATAGTTTTTTGATTTTCAAGGTACCACGCGGGCAAAGCCGTGGGCGGAAGCTAGTTTTTAATAATAACATCTTTATGGTGTCAGTTTGAAGACAAACAAAACGACGGACTGTCTAAATCCCCGGTTAATTTGACGCTTGCTTGTGTTACAGAGCGGTGCAGCGAGAGCGTGCGCCTGGGCCTGCTGGTGCAGGGCATGCAGGCGCTGGCGGCCGGGCTGCGGCTCGCGGCCGCGCACTATCGCGAGCGCACGCTGCAGCCCACGCCGCAAGTGCGCAACGGTACGCACCTTACTACTATCTATGCTCTAACTTTACAAACGTACCTCAACACTAAATTACTAATAGAATCTTTTTGGTCTGGGTGTTTTCTGTGTATAATAAAAAAAAATATCTATCTATGTATTAAATAATATATCAGTTATCTAGTACACATAACACAAGCTTTGAGTACCTTACTTTGGGGCTAGATGATGCTGTGTGGACTGTCCAGCATTATTTATTTCAAGAAAAGATGAGGTCATGATATACATAATATAGCTTCTATATCGTTATAGCTTCTCCCTAGTCTCCAAGGTTTGCTGGTAGAAAACTCTTGTAGGGTTATACTCGCCTTTGTACATGTATTTTTTTTCTGTCTTACTAAATATTTTAATAAAGAATAACAAGAGGTCATTTTTTTACATGTCCAAGTTAATTGGTTGATTATACATATTTCTTAATTTTTTGGTGGATACTCACCATCACTTTTCATTATAAAAATAGATAGTGCGACTTGCTTGATCTTTTAGTGCATTTAGCATGTCGGTGATACTCTACGAAACTTGTTTCTTTGCAGTTGTGTCCCTGATGAACGGAAAGTACAAGTGGATTGTGAACGAGTCGAAAAGACTTCACGAAGCTGGCATCACTCCTGCAGTTTGTGATAAAATCCTATACGAACATGCTATTGAACTGGTAAGTCGTGTTCTCTTATCATTCTTACTAGACTTATGCGACACTGCCAAGTCAAGTCATAATAGCATAATAAAATACGCTATTTTCATCCAAGTGTTCATGAGTTATTTATGGATTTTTTTACTATATACTTTGTGTGTCAGGCGTCTAGACTCCAGCTAGTATCTCAACACGCGTACAAGTTTGCGATAGGATAATCAGCGAATCCGCCTGATCGTTGTGCTCATGAGCCCAGAGAGAGAGAGCCTATTACGGAACTCTGATTACAATCAATTACAATGAATGTCTATCAGCAACTGTACTGTGATTACGTTATTCTGATATTTACAAACAATATACTTATGGCAATAAACAAATAATATAGTAAGTATGTATAATAATTTTATGGCACTAACTTTCCATAATAGGTACAATTCACCGCTAGTAACTAGAAGCTGTTAGTAATAATTATTTGATAGTATCAGAGTTACGTAATCGCAGCGCAGCACTGGCACGGTAATATGATAGAATGTGTTCCGCAGTGCCAGATGGCAGCGATCGAGGAGCTGTTCGGCGATATGAAGGAGTGCGAGCGGCGCTACATGTCGGCGCAGGTGCTGCTGCACTCGCTCGTGCAGCGCCACCCGCTGCATCCGCACCACCGCACCACGCTCTCTAAGTGTACGTAACTGTAATAGCACACCGCTTCTCACCGCACTCGGGTACTTGTGCTGTACGACTTTAAGGAGCGCGGTCTCGCGACTTACTGAGACTAGAGAGACCGTGGATATGAAAATACACATGCATACATTTTCATTCAATCTATTACATTATTCAAACATACCCATATTAGCCGTTCGTTACTTTTGACGAAGTCTTTCTCTATAATTCCTACAAGTTTTATAATAAAGATTTTTTAAGACAATTATTTGTTTGTTTTACGAAGAATAATCTGTTTACTTTGAATTGTTGCAGACCGAGACGCAGTTCAGAGGCGGCTCAATTGCCTCAAGGGGCCGCGCAAGATCATGGATGTGAAACTTGAGGCCGGGATCTCATAATGCAATAAGAATAGGTATAAAACACACGTGACGCAGAATGAAAAAGTGATTTTATTTTGATCAAAAAAAATGGAAAGACATGAAAAACAATTAGTAACAAGGGAATAAAAGAATAAGTGAAATAATAATCGTTTATATAATATAAGCAATGGTTGAAAATGAAGATTACCAGAGATTGCAATAGTGAATTACTATATTTTTTATATTCAGTGCATTGCAGTGGATTGCTTAGTACATATTTATCATTATCATAGTTGACAAACTTATAAATAGATCGTTTTAGAGCAGATTTTAGTAATTGCTTCAATAAATAAAAGTTGAGCTTGTTTTATGTGTCTTGATTTATTTTGAAAATGGTTGTAACTTTTATTTCGTAATATGTTTGAAATTTTAGTATATAAGCACACAAATTTTAGTAACTATGTAAGAAAGTAAGCCCAACGGTTTCTTTCCCATTCAAATGAACGGAAAATGCATATTAAGTTTATTTTTCCGATCATGTAGAAAATAAATAGAGAAAAATACTAAAAAAAACTAGAGGTAGGTTGTAGATTTTTTCCCATATAGTAAAATAATAATAATATAAATCGTAATTACCAACTTGTAGTGTATTGTATGTAATGATATAAGGAAATTATAAAGTGTGACATCAAAGTGTATCATAATGCTATAGAGATCTCATTGTCGACCAATAACAATATGGCATTTTTAGGTTTAAGCTATGAAATAGAAGAAAGTATTTTCTCGAAAATCGAAGATGATTGAGTGTTTGAAAACATTGAGTATAATTATTTTTAAAACATTTTATTTTGCCAAAATTGTTATCCTGTCTATGCCTCCTTGAAAAATATGTTCATTGTTCAATGCTTTACTGAAATAAGAATAAAGACTGTTGTATTATAATATTATTTTGTTTCGTTTTAATAAATACTTATTTTAACATCACGGCATTTCTGTCTTTATTTTGACTACAAAAATCTAATAATGAACTAAATGAAAATCATTATTCAATAGTAAGGTATTACAGTAAACAAATAATAAAATAGAATAGGGTCAAAGAAAATTTATTGCAGATTTTTAAGCATTCCATTTTTATGAAATTTATTCTATTGTAAATGTACGAACATACATAGGTAAATACACATTGAATCTGGTTTTCTTCTAAAACTGCCGTAAACAGTCCTGATGTGGTCTCTTCAAACATTAGTATTGTACAAATACACCCGATCCCTGTTTCAAGAGTTTATAAGGTTTTACTCTATTTCGGCCGCGCACTGGACTAAACATAACTTTATCTGGGGGAAACTCTGATGATCCCGTAGTTTCCAGTAAAATGTCTAAACAAGTGAGCAATTTAGTGATTTGTGCTGAAAGTGTGTACTGATCTTCTGATCCCCAGTCTGTATTAATAACACGTTCAACATCGCGGATGTCGTCGCTGATGCCTGCATGGTGTGTGCCATTCCAGTGCAAAGTCAGAGAAAATATAGGCGCTTTCTTGGGATAGTCACTTCTCAGAACAACTAATGCAACAAGTTTTGCAGATTGTCTGGTAAAAATGGCTCTGTACAGCATGTCACTAGAGTTAACCAAATCTTCTGCTATCAAAAATGCGGTTGATGGTGACTGGGTGTACTCTAGCCATCCTATCGACTGCCATTGAATCAAAGATCCCGACAATCTTATAGGAAACGCCGCGTCACGTTTTGTTGGTAGTATTTTTCCAGACTCCAAATCCTGTAACTCCTTCATCAGTGCCACTCTGGACTTTAATCTTTTCTTCAGTGTCAGAATAAAGTTTTCAACAGTTGTGACACTAAGATTGGGACATGGTTGAATAACTTTGTTGGGCTTTCGTTCATCTAAAACGGCTGCCATAAAATCTAAACCACACATTCTTTGAGCCCAGATGTATGGCCTTCCTACTTCAGAAATAAAACTCGGAAAATCATCAGATATACCGGCAGCTTTCAGTAGAAACATGGTTGCCGGATGTGGTGAATCATTGCCTGTGTCACCTGGGTACAACTGGTTCAGAATGCAGTGTCCATTGAGAACATCAGCAGCAGAAACTCCAGTGACAGGCTTAGGTAATGTCACTGTAAACTTAACAGTTACTATTTTCAAGTGCAGTAGATACAAAAAGATGAGGTTCAATGCAGTGCCATCTTTTACAATCACTGATACTTGCACACATAATGGATGTTTTTTCAATACCTCTTTCTTCTTGGCTTCGGCCTTTTCTTCTTTGGATATCTTGGCAGATCTATGATGGCGCTTCTTTTTCTCCCTTTGATCGTCATCATTATTATCTTGGTCAGAATCTGAGTCATTGGAGATCACCAAATCTGTGTCTGTATTATTTGTCTGATCCAGTCTCCTGGCTTCATCGTCATCACCAGAAATTCCTGTTAAAAAATTTGATAATTAGGTATTTACTTAATAGGTCCTAATATAATGTTTGTACCAACTTACACAATAGTTCTATATGATTTGACATTACTTACCAACAGTCACAGTTTTGGCTCCTAAAGCATCCGAATATGCACTAGCATTGGCATAGAGGAGAAACAATGGTGGAGGCAGCAGTGAGGCCGATCTAGCTTCATCCCTTTTATCATCCAATCGAAGAGCCAGGCACTCTTGGAGAGGTTTAGTTGCTTTTAGCACTTCAGAGAGGTGAGGTGATAGAGCATCAAGTCTCGAGCGCGCGGCGGCAATGGCAGCTGCCACGCGCTCTTTGGACGCGACGAGCTCATTGCAGGCGCCGGCGATCTCTCGCCGTTGACACAACTCCCACTCCAATCTAGCCAGCTGAAGTTGATGCTCATCATTCTTTGTCAATTCCTGAAATATTACATACCTTTAGCACAATCAATACAACGATGTGAGACCATTTCTACATATTTTTCTATCTATATCTATCTATCTATCTATACATGTAATAAAATCGTTAAGCCGTGTCTGAATTATTGATATTTTCAAATAAAAATTAGTGCTACCTAAAGAAGATACGCTACTTTGCCCAAAACAACCATTTTTGAAAAAATATTGTCTATTTATCTGTGCGTTCGAGCACGCTAATCTCCGCAACGGCTGAACCAAATCGAATGTAGTTTTCACGAAAGTATTGACATTAGTGAAAACTGCATTCATTTTGGTTCCAAGTTTCCATCCATGCAAACTTAGGCTTTGTTTCATCGAGATTGGTTGACAAATAAAAAAGATATGATTATTTTACTTATTTCTCGCGTGCACTGTATGCTAAGCGTCCACACACGTTCGGCAGCTACATTATGTAGTTTATCGGCGTGTGCTGTGGGTTGATAGATCAACAATAAAGTCAGTAGATATAATTCTAATAAATATATAGCGGTTAAAATAGGTGTGTTTGTGAGATCATCTCAAATATTTGAGACACCCCCTAATCCTCTATAATCCTAATCTGAAACATGTTGGGTGTATGTAACTTCCAATTCCAACTCACTGGTCTAGATATTTCAGCAGGAGCATTCTGATAAAAATCTTCAAGTGGAACCAGCTCTATTTCTTCATCTTTAGACTTGAACTGCAGGCATTTTGTTACTTCCTTATTAAGATGGTCTGCTTCATACAACAAATTTTGTAGTAACAAGTGTGTGGAATCCACTCTTTGTTTCTCTTTGTGTAATGCATCCCGCCCTGCTCTTGTTCTCACTTTTTCCAAGCGATTAAGTTTCTTGAGAGCCACAATACTAAGAGAAGCCTCAACTCTTTTAGACTTTATTTTTTCTTTAGCCTTGAAAAAGAAAATAGAATTATAAAATTAAGCTACCAATAAAATGTATATAATGAAAATAGTACTTATATCCTAATAATATCAATACATAGTTACCTCCTCAGTATCCTTAGATTTAAGTTCTGCTATTTCAGACAAAATCTGTCTAATATCCTGACACAACTTTTTAAAAAGAGCAGCATCTTTTTCTGCTGGACGTAGTTGAGCTTCTGTTTCTTCAAACTCTACAACACGCTGTAAAAAAAAAACAACTAAAGTACTAGCATACTTACTCACAATAAAATAATTGTCATCAAAAGACATTAATTATGTAGCAAATTTGAATATTACTAAATCAAGGCATATTTTTTATCAACATTAACATTGTGGTGTTTGGAAATGTAAATTGTATAAAAACTCTCACTAGGAAGAAAGGATAGCAAATCAAATAGGCACAAAAATAAAAAATATAACTGCAGGAATAACCTTGTAAACATCAACCGGAACTTGTTTGGAAGTATCTGTTGATGTGCTGGTATTTATTTTTCGACGTTTCTTTGCAGTAACTTCTTCTTTTCCCATGACTACTTTAGTGCGTTGTTTGAGGCTTGAATTTGTAACTTCTATGTATTGGGGGCCACTTCGATGACTGGCGGCACTGAACACTGAAACACTAATAATACTCCCGACTGGCGGCTTCTGATCGTGGTGGCGATGGAGTACCTAATTATAAAATTATATTTTACTGCTATGGACAATGAGAATACTATGGAATTCGGGAGACAGGCAGGAATAGTACCTACCTATTGTTTTATTTTGGCTTCAAGGAACTAATACAAGCAAGTACCTAGTGTAACCTGGCACTCCTGGCAGAGGGAACTAGCTAGAAAAGTAGAAAAAGAATAATAATTTACGTGTGCGGCGACGCAGGACAGTAGACACGCTACCACAGACGTACTAGGGATACTACATAAACTAACCGTCAATCAAACTAACATTTAACATTGACATCAACTGCTTAACTCTGGTGACGTTAATGACTTGACAATGACAAGTTACGATGCTGGTGCGGATCACAGACCAGACACGTCAAACTTAAAACACCCCTTCGTTTTTGCGTCGTTGGGTGTTAGAAATACACTGGCTCAGCCAGTCTATTTTTAATTTTTATTTGACAGCCAGTGTGGCTGTCAGACTACGAAAGAAAAAATCTTACGGGAAGAAAGACAAGACGGTATGGTCCTCAGAGTAAAGATAGTGTCTATGGTCCATGGAGGACTGCCCGGACAGAAATAAAAAAAACTAGCTGTCAATGTCAAACAAAAGTCAGCTGATTTAAAAATAATTTGTTATTGTCAAAATCCAATCAAAGTTGCAAAATTCTCAAAATTCTTATTTCTCTAAAAGATAATAAAATATGGTTCGACTAACTACTTGGCTTTCACGAGTACCGGTGATAAAGTTTCGAAAAGGTGGAAAACCAGGAGGAGGCGGCCCACCTGCGAAAGTTGGTGGTGGTTCGTGCCCTGTGGGAGCAGCCCCTGTACGTACTCCAGATTTACATAATTGCTAAATTAATATACTTAGTTATTTATACCGGTCAATTTTCTCTACATTTTTATTTGTCCTTAATTTAATTTATCAAACATTTATTGTATTTTCAGGCAGCGGCTCAACCTGCTGCCGCTATGAGCACCGGGGCCGCTATTCCAGATATTGACTTGCCGGCGCGCTACAGAAGGACACCTCTCTCGGAAGAAGAAATCGATCACATCAACGGAGGCGGAATCGTTTAGTTCTTCAACTAATAGTGTAGTTGCAGTTTCATAAAGTAAAAGTAGACTCCCAAAGTATTAGTTATAGCATTGCTATACACACTTGTTTCAATGTTTGTTTTGTTCATTTTTTATATTAGTTTAGGTAGGTAGCTGCTAGATTATAAAATAAATTTTAATGTATCATTGGAAACGAAAAGTTATGTTAGCTTATTTTAGCTACAACCATTTTATTATTTTCAGCATGACCCAATTAAACCAAAGCCACCTCCAGATCCACAGATGTTAGGGATTATCAAAATACCTAAAGGAATACTTATGAAATCGGGCAGCAAAAATAAGGAAGTTATATCGTTAAATCTTGTTTTACAAAAAGGATCACAGAAGAGAAAATGAAATGCATTGTGGTGGAAAGTGGTAAAATATAAAAAACAGTAAATTATGTACTTAATATTTTTATTATTCATGTTTTTCTAAGAAATTAATCAGTGCATTATCGAGGACTGTAATCTATATACAGAATGTAGAGTATGTAAAGTAAAGAGATGATAAGAAAAAGTCTAATAATACCTAACATTGAGTTTTTGACCCGAGATGGCCCACACCTGTGCAGCCGGCCCATCATAGGTGACATCACTATTACGGTCAAATTTTATTATCCCAAACTTTGCAAACTTTTTTTTCCACTCAGGTTTTTCATGAATGTGTAGCAAAGCATCGGCAATTGATTCTTTTATTTCTCCTAAAATAAGATGCATGTTAATTTAATTAGATAGAATGCCTACTAAACTTTTATGTAAGTAGGTATGTAATTTTTATCAAGGTGAGTAGGTACCTGTTAACTTAGTATTGACTACAACAGGGTAAGGTGGAAGCCTGCCCAAAGTTTCCAAAGTTATAATTTCTTTACCACCATCATACATGTACTTTTTGGAGTACAGTAGTGTTGTTGAGTCAACTGCAGCCCAGTCTGCTTGTTTGGATAACACCATTTGAGCTGATGCTAAATGTGAACCGGACCCTGAAACACAGAGAAATATGAAGAGAACCAACTTTAATCAACCTGTGTGGCAATGAGTGAGCTCTTTATAACATTTCTGTGGAAGTTATAAATAGGTTCATACTTAGTAAAGATCCAAAGAATGACGCGTTTTCACCCTTTTCCTTTAATGTTTGTAACACTATTTTACTCCCACTAAGAGATTCTTCATCACTGTAAGCGAAATTACAACCGCGCAAGTCCAGTAGAGTGTTCACGTTGTGCGCTCTGTAAAAATAAATAGGTACCTAAAGTATTTAATTCTGATAAATAAATATTAGCCGTTTGGAAGCTAATTGTGAAATAATAATGCTCAGAAGTGTTCATAGTTATCACTCAGAGTCAATGACATGATTGATAACGTTTTTATCTCTATTTGCTTAGAGTTAAAATGCTGACTACCTCCTAACTCGAGCTTATGTACGTAAAGGTACTTATTATCGATTGTAAAAGGCTTTCTTCGATCTTACTTCTTATCACTATGTATTATGATATCTGAAAAATATCCTGGCTTATTCTCCACATTCATCTGATGTGCGAAGACCGGAGTCACCGGTAGTAATTCCAAAGCAGCGATTTTTTTCTCCCGGATACTCATGTACGCTGATGCAGTCATAAACGCTGAAATCGAAAAGAAAACTTTTAACTACCCACTAGGTACCGTAAGTACTACCGTAGGTACCTACAATGTTTCTCACACACCTGCTTTACCTTTTTGCACGGAGTTGCGTTTTGACTCGACACATCCTGGGACACGATATTCTGCTACTCACCCGTAGTAAACATTTATTACTAAATTGGAGTCATCCGTTGTTCCTATCCTATCTACTAGCTAAATGCATTTTAAACGGTAGGTAAGCTGTTAGGTGAAGGTACTTTAATCACTCACCCAAGTCCACCTTATCGGTTGAAAAAGGATCAGGGCGATCTGGGAATGGTCCTGGACTGCGGCTCTCATATTGCAAAGTAGTGTGACAGTTCAACGCTTCCTCTAACACTTCTAGGATTAATTCGTACAATTGAACTGGATGAGTAGGACACATATAAGTGACTACGCGTAGCTCCGGCTTTGTTTGAGACATTTTAATTCACGTTAAATATGTGTACGTTTATTTAAATATTATTTATAACTAATAGGTCTGCATGTAAAGCTCTCACTTTATAATAAAGGTATGTTTGTTTATTAATCAAAGTACTTAACACATTTTATCTTTTGAAGTTATGTATGACACGCGATAGACATGCACGTAACGGTCGTGAACTATCAGGTTCTGCTAAGCCGGCCTTTAGCTGACCTAGACGTCACACACACAACATGAAAGCAATGCGTGTTTCTATAAAACGAGATTACGTCATTTTTATTCGAGATTCGCTGTGTAAAGTACAACAAGTAATATTTTATTGTGTCGAGTGTGAAGCACTTACCCACATTTTAGAACAATTAATAAAAAGCTTGATTGGATACTAAAACTATTTATGTAGGCCTATTACGAAACTTAAGGCGATATAAGTGACTTAAATATTAGGTAGTATGTGGGTCATAACTAAAGGCTTAAACTTCAAACAAAACACATTAATAATTTTAAGTAATTTTATTGGTGAATTTAAAATTAATATAATTTTTGATAAGTAATGCTTAATTTAAAATAAATATTCCATACATTCAACACAAGTATACTACCTAAACTGATACTGTATTATTAGATGTTGGGATGATCCTGCATCTTAATATGGCCCTAGGCCTTTATGAAAAGCGGCGATATTTTTCGCGCTTGGGCATCATTATTAGTGCAAGTATGCTTTATAAGTAGATGTTTAAACGGGGTTGCGGAAGTTCTTCCCTGCGTATTTGGCGGCGGCGCCCAACTCCTCTTCAATGCGTAGGATCTGGTTGTACTTGGCGAGACGCTCGGAGCGACAGGGCGCGCCCGTCTTGATCTGTCCGGTGGACAGACCAACCACTAAGTCGGCGATGAAGGTGTCTTCAGTCTCTCCAGACCTGGGGAAATATCAAATCTGTTTGGTATCAAGATTGTTAACAGCATCACTTTCAAAGTTTCAACCTAATAATGCCTGAGCCTGTGGGATGGCCAATTAAAAATTACAAAATTGGGACAATTATATCCAACATAGCTCATACTTGTTCCAATTCAGTAATAGTTACCTGTGGGAGACCATGGTGCCCCATCCATTCTTCTTGGCCAGCAGATGCGCGTCGATAGATTCGGTGACGCTTCCAATCTGGTTAACCTTGAGCAGGAGACAGTTGCACGCCTTCTTCTCAACGGCAGTGGCGATGCGCTTGGGGTTGGTTACCTACCACACAGAGTTAAAGATTCTTATGCATAAAAAATTGTGAAGAGTGCATGTAAGTATCAGTACCAGTACATACTTACAGCTGTAACTTTTGAGAACTAATATATATAAGCTATTAGGTGAGTATTTGCGGCGTCACGGAAGACCAGCGCTATAGCAGCACTAGACGCTAGCGCTACTATAGCATACAGCTGAGTGACAACCCTTTTTGTTGTCATAATTATTTTTTCAGTTATTCTATTATGTTCTGTATTTGTCACACAAAATAAATTTCTTTGACTTGATTTGATTTAATTACCGTAAGATCATCTCCAACGATCTGAATAGGAGTCTTGGCGGTGAGCGCACTCCAGGCCGCCCAGTCGTCCTGGTCAAAGGGATCCTCTATGGAGACCATGGGGAAATCCTTGATGAACTCCAAGTACAGATCGGCTAGCTTGTCTGAGGGTAGGTAGTCAGCAGGATTTGATTTAGGGTTCTTGAAGTCCAGGTCATAGGTTCCGTTTTTGAAGAATTCAGATGCAGCTACATCCATGCCAATCTCGATCTGGGATATGAACAATAATAAATAATATTAAAGCATTTATTTGATTTGAAGGTGTGTGAAGGTTATTATTCTTATAAGCGGCGATGGGCTTGCAACCTATCACGTACGGAATACTAACTACTTTGCAAAATGTGGGCATGTACCAAATGTCATGTTTGGACGTGTCTCTGACTACCCTCTTTAGATATCCTCAAAGATCTAAGTAACTAAAAGATCTGAGGAGATATCTACCGAGCCTGGGAATTACAGCTGTGATCATATTTATTTAATTTTTTATTTGATGTTAAGATACTTAACATTTAGACTATTAAAGGTCAAACAAACGTTTACTAACAGACGTAATTTGTGCCTAGAGAATGATCTACGTACCTTGCCAGTATATCCAGCTTGCTGGATGGCATCCTGAATAAGAAACAAGGCATCTTTGTTGTTCAGGATGTTGGGAGCAAAGCCACCTTCATCACCAACAGCAGTGGAGTCCAGGCCAAACTTCTCCTTGATGATCTTCTTGAGGTAGTGGTACACTTCAGTACCCATACGCATTGCTTCACTGAATGAGGTGGCCCCTGTTATAATAATGATGAAATGCATTATAAACAATTTTCTCAGCTGAATAAGAGACAATCTATGTACATAAAACAAAGTCGGGTTTTTTAAACACTTATAACTTGAGAACGGCTAGACCGATTTTCATGATTTTTTATTTGTAGGATTTGTCTCCACCCTGCAAAAGCAACAGCTGGTAATAATATATATATATATACATATACAGTCGTGGTCAACTAATTAGGGACACTCTTTGGTTAAACCGAATTGTGAATTTATTTTTTATTTTCCAACGAGTCTAAACCATATTCCATATCTCTTACATGTAAGTATAATTAGTCATTTATGTGCCCGATTATACAAACAATAACAACTTCTTAAAAATTAAACCTCTTTACAGTATAGCTGATAGATTATCGTAGTGCTATTTGTTCAAATAATGCTGGCTGGCCATTTAATTAGGGACACTGAGATATTGCGTTCTATTTTCAAAATTTGAATCTCAATACTTTTTTACTTCTTCTCTTATTGTTTCGTGGTAGTTTTGGCGGCAATCCCGATATTTATTTTAAGTTTTGAAAAATATTTTGAAGAAAAATGGGTAAAAATAAAAGTTGCGATCCAACACTACGAAAAATTATCATGAAGTTTGTTGTCGAGCATGGTTGGCCATACCGAAGGATAGCAGAACATTTAAATTGTTCAAAAACTATGGTATACAATGCAGTGCAACATGTCAGACGCAATAACACAGATTTAAATGTGCCCAGAACAAAAAGATCGAGAAAAACAACTCCGCAAGAAGATAGAATGATAGCCAGGTTAGCTAAGAAAGATCCGTTTCTAGGCTCTATTTTAATTAAACACGAAGTGTTTGGGACAGACGAAAGAGCTGGTGTCTCAGCTAGGACCGTTCGACGACGTCTGGTAGAAGCAGGGTTGTTCGGAAGAGTGGCTCGCAAAGTACCGTTGTTGAAGAAAGAACATAGAAATGCTCGTTTGGCGTTTGCACGTAAATATGGACATTGGACCTACGCCCAATGGCAACATGTATTATTCTCTGACGAGACCAAGGTTAATTTGATTTCTTCAGATGGAAGGCAATACGTACGGCGTCCAGTAAAAGCGGAAATGAATCCAAGATTCACAAAAAAGCAGGTGAAACATGGCGGTGGAAACATTAAAATGTGGGGTTCATTTTCTGGACGTGGAGTGGGACCTGTGAGGAAAGTTCAGGGTAACTTAGACCAACATCAATACAAGGCAATATTGGAGGAAACGATGCTTCCCTATGCTGAGGAGCATCTCCCTATTATATGGACGTTTCAGCATGATAACGACCCAAAACATACCGCCCGTTCAGTCAAGTCGTTTCTTACCAGTCAGTCAGTATCGGTGCTAGATTGGCCAGCAAATAGCCCGGACCTTAACCCAATCGAGCACCTTTGGCACGAAATCAAGAAAAAAGTAGCCACTTATCGTACCACAACTTTAGATGAACTTAATGAAGCTTTTTGTGAGGCATGGGCAAACATTCCTGTCGAAACATGCCAGAAACTGATAATGTCTATGACACATCGGTGTCAAGCGGTAATTACTAACAAAGGTTTTGCTACTGGGTACTGATTTTACACGTAATAAAATGGAGCTGTTAAAGATATTATAATACTGCAGATTATTAGTTTTGTTTAACTCTATTTTTCATTATAGTTTACTGTCCTTAATTAAATGTCCAGCTACAGAATTATACCTTAAAATTGAATACATGTTCAACCTTTGATATTAAATACTTTTTTCTATTTATTTATTCTTTTATTTACAGCCATTTAAAGCATAATAATCGGACCAAATTATGCAAATAATAGTTACTGAGAAATCAATAGGGTTTTATATTTGTATGTACATAACCGGTTATTGTTCTTCACTATCTTGCATGTCCCTAATTAGTTGACCACGACTGTATATCTCTATATTATTACCAGGTTGAATATAATAAATTATATACAGGGTGTCCCAAAAAGTAGTGTCAAGCGAAAGTCCAGAGATAGAACACCCCTTGGGGTATCCGAATCACCCCCATGTATGTTCCGCGATTTTCTATAGTTTTCGAGTTATTAATTTTTTTCTGAATTTTCGAAAATTTACGACTTGAACAACTTAAAACATTCTTACAAAAAAAGTAGAAAACTTTCTTGAGATTTTTTTTTTGCTACTAAATTGTTATGAGTTGTTATTTTATGCATAAAGTAATCAGCTACGTGACTTTGATGAAAACTATGAAAATGTTGGTCTAAAGTCAAATAATTACATTCGGTGAATTATGACTAAAATTTTCAACTTCAAATTAAAAATCTTAAAAAGTGATTTCATGGTTCCTAAATAAGTCTAAAGAATTCTCCAGACTCTCAGCTTTCATAATCATTAAAAAAAAGTAATACTTAATAGGCTACTTTTGCTAAAATCGGCCTTCAAAGACGGTGAGGTGGAAAATTCTTAAATTTAGCAACCTGATTAAAAAATAGATTTTGGCCATTTTATCATTCCTAAGCTTAATTTGTTTGATAACTAACCAAAATGACTGCAGGAAAGTAAGATTTCATTAATATTTGAAGGTTTTATTTATTTAGTTTAGCTTAATTTATGAAATAAAACAACAAGTAAAATTTATTAATTTTTTACAAAAAGTTTTCAAAATGTCAACCTTCTAGGTCGATACAAATCCTACATCGTCTTAAAAAGGTTTCCTTAAATCGTATGAAAGCTATTTTAAGTTCCTTAATTTTTTCTTCGGCCTGTCTCAATTTTGTTCTTAATTCGGCCATATTGCTGATTTCTTTGGCATAAACTAATTCTTTGTAGTCGTTTTTGGTTAGTTATCAAACAAATTAAGCTTAGGAATGATAAAATGGCCAAAATCTATTTTTTAATCAGGTTGCTAAATTTAAGAATTTTCCACCTCACCGTCTTTGAAGGCCGATTTTAGCAAAAGTAGCCTATTAAGTATTACTTTTTTTTAATGATTATGAAAGCTGAGAGTCTGGAGAATTCTTTAGACTTATTTAGGAACCATGAAATCACTTTTTAAGATTTTTAATTTGAAGTTGAAAATTTTAGTCATAATTCACCGAATGTAATTATTTGACTTTAGACCAACATTTTCATAGTTTTCATCAAAGTCACGTAGCTGATTACTTTATGCATAAAATAACAACTCATAACAATTTAGTAGCAAAAAAAAAATCTCAAGAAAGTTTTCTACTTTTTTTGTAAGAATGTTTTAAGTTGTTCAAGTCGTAAATTTTCGAAAATTCGGAAAAAAATTAATAACTCGAAAACTATAGAAAATCGCGGAACATACATGGGGGTGATTCGGATACCCCAAGGGGTGTTCTATCTCTGGACTTTCGCTTGACACTACTTTTTGGGACACCCTGTATATATATATATATCAGATGTCAAACTTAAAGTAAAGCATTTAAGCAACTTAGTTTAATGAAGTATCAGAAATCTTAGATCAACTGAAACTTCATAAAACTTAAAACCTTACAATTCTAACTAAAGTCTCAGAGTATGGAGTATGGATGGAGTAAAGAAAAAAAGATATTAAAAAGTCATTTGGTATTTTTAATTTTACCTGTGGGCAGAATCATGAACTCTTGCATAGCAAGTTTGTTGCCAGCATGAGAGCCTCCATTGATGACATTGAAGGCAGGTGTTGGCAGGATGATATTGCTGTTGCCAGATAAGTCAGCCAGGTGTTTGTATAGAGGAACTCCTTTTTTGGCAGCTCCAGCCTTAGCAACAGCCAGGGACACTCCAAGAATGGCATTAGCACCAAACTTGGACTTGTTCTCAGTGCCGTCCAAGTTGATCATGAATTGATCAATCTGTTAACAATCAGAACTTTATTTTTCCAAATGTCAACATCGATTGCAACTTAATTGAAGTGATTACTCTTCTTTGGTCTACCTCTACCGCTGTATCGAGTTAAACAGCAGTTAAACAATTTGGAAAAATAACATCACAATTATGAAATATTTAGGTAGGATATAGGTCTAAGTAGGTACCTGCTTTTGCTCAGTGACTTCAATGTTTTGCTTGAGGAGTTCAGGAGCAATGATATCATTGATGTTCTTGATAGCTGTAAGCACTCCCTTTCCGTGGTACTCTCCCTTGACATTGTCCCTAAGTTCCAGGGCCTCATGCACTCCAGTGGAGGCACCAGACGGCACGGCAGCACGGAACAGACCAAGTTCAGTCACCTAAAGCAGAAAATTTTATGTTATTGATATGTATGAATATTGCAGACATTTGTCTGACTTTCATGGACTCACCAAGTCAACTTCGACTGTGGGGTTACCACGGGAGTCGAAGATCTGACGAGCTTTGATTGACTTGATCGGCATATTGGCAGATCGTAATAACTGTTTTCTGAAAATAAAATATGGGTGTTATTATATCTAGGCTAGGCTAATCTTTTCATTGAGGATAAAAGCCAGTAATTATGGAACTTATATCAGTTATTATAGCTGAGCCGGTGGCCGCGGCAGCGCCGGTAGTGAATTAGCAAAAGGTCAAGTGTAGGTTGTAGCATCTTGTGTAACCGCTAATGGCTATCATCAAATAAAAAATAGAATTAGGTAATAAACGTATGAAAAGAACTGTAACACGAGCTCTTAAAAACAATCGACTATCGAAAGAATCCAAATAAAGTACGATCAAGTAATAATCGCAAAGCGGTGATTATCTTTTATACCTAAGCTAAAGTTAGTAAATATCTGTTTGGCCTTACATAAAATAATCACTTCACAATTTCTCCCAGCCAATAATTTGCACAGGGAAGCGGAAAGCAAAGGATCGAAATCTCTAGCACTAGCAAGAGGTCACGAAAATTATTTGACCTTCTGAAGGTGACGATAAAAAAAATCGGTGGTTTCCGAAATAGCAAATTATAGCTGGCAATACTTTAAGGCTAGCTTCACAGGAAGCCACTGATGAGGTTCCTCAACAAACTCTCTCTGTGAATGAGATCATTGTACATTGTATCATTGACCATCATTGATCATTGTACATAATGTACATAATCATGTATCATTTCCCATCGTAAAATATGGGTGCTAAAGTACCTAAATAATGTTATCTGGCCAGAATACACATCATTTTCACTTTTTCTTCAAGTTGATAAGTTTTATTTTTTGTAATTTTTTTAGCCAGAGTTCTTGACACGAGTGTTAAGGATGTGAATTAAAGTGACTAGATGTCTTTCCTTTCTAAATTCATTGGAAAATAAACGAGAATTTTGAAAACAAAATTGACATAATTTGAATTGATCTTTGACTGACTTTGTGACGTTGACAACCCTAAATTTTAACACTTGACACTGGCAAAATTGACTGTACCCTGATTGACAGTACCACTTTACATAAGTAGGTACACCTAAATAAACGTAATGATTTAAAAACGTAGTGATTATACTCTTTGGCTTCGTTCGTCTACTGCTGCTGCAACTCTGCAAGCTGCCTGCTAGCAGCACATAAAGTACTCTGTGAGCAGCACCGATTGCAACTTCAGACTTACCTTCCCTGTCCAAACTCTTGCGGCATTTAATTTGTGAAATAAAGAATTTTCTGTTTGTTTTTTAAAGAATGAGTGACTCGGACTCCAGTAAAGATGAAAAGATCATCGTAAAAATAAAAAATGCCACTGATTTACAGAGACTGAAACTAGAGAAGCTTATGAAAAATCCAGTAAGTTTGCACGAGTGAGCCATTCATCTGCTCCAATACCTACTACGAATTTCTGCGCTGCAATTTTGCTAAATTGATTATTCCTATTACTTTTTAGGATAAACCAATTGTGATTCCCGAAAGACCACGAGACAAGGCTTTATCGGCGGCGCCGGATTTTGTGCGCAATGTCATGGGATCCAGTGCGGGTGCTGGATCTGGAGAGTTTCATGTTTATCGACATTTGAGAAGGAAGGAGTATGCTCGGCAAAAGTTCATTGTAGAAAAGAGTGAAAAGGTACATCTAACATCAATAAATTTATGATTTACTTATCTACTTAATGACAACCATACTTATAATGTTCTATTGGCCTAGCAATATCCCAACATAGAATTAATAATAACTTTTTCTACAGGAGAAAATGGATGAAGAATACCACAATAAAATTGAACAAAATAGAAGACTTGCTGAAGAAAAAACAGCTAAGAAAAGAGCTAAGAGATTAAAAAAGAAGAAACTTGTTAAATTAAAAGGGAAAAAGCCCAAGACCAATAATAAACCGTCTAGCAAGTCCTCACAATCTGAAAGTAGTGAGGATGATGATGATAATGATAAAGTTGAGGATCATTCTGTAGATGAAAATAAAAGTAAGAGCCTCGAAAATAAAGAAGAGCAGAAGTCTGAAGATACTTCTCAAGATGCAGAACTAAATAAGAGTTATGAAGATGAACAAAAATCAGAAAACAATAGCCACAATACTGATATAAATACCAAGGATAGTTACAGTGCTGATGAAGTCGAGAATCAAAGCTGAACAAATTATTCAGACTGAAGCTGTTTGCTACTTTGAATATCTCACAAGCTTATTATACAATGTTTGCAATCTCACTGTAGTCTCCTGCAATTTCCATACAAAAAATCATGATCAAACTGTATTATGTCCATTAAAACATCATCTTTTAGTAAATACGTTTTATTGCGTCGTAGCACAAGCACGCGGAAATAACAAGTGAAGTTAACAGAAGTACCCTACACTTAGTGTCATAATGTTTCCCAAGTACCCACAGTTCATACATAACATACCTTTCCCCCAAGTATGTACATATATCATATGAATAGCTATCTTAACAAATTCAAAACTTAAGATAATAAAAAACATAATTATTAACTACTTAATCTAAACTATACTTACTCTATCATCTACACTACAACATAAAATTACAATGACGCGTTGGTCTTGTATAAGGAGTTTTTCCATGGACCGCTAGCTTATTTCTAACTTTCCCTCCCCCAGGAATAACAGTTTCTACATTCACTGGTATACCTAATATTTCTGACCATTGATCTGAATTTGGTATTTGTATGATTTCTTCACTATCCTGACTAGGCAGATTCGATTCTATTTCTATTTCTTGCTCTTGTTCTCCGCCACTATTCATTTCAATAGTTTCCTTCGCCTTATTCCTATCTGTTTCCTCATTTTCTTGTTCTATATTTGTGCCGGGTGCCTGTTGCTTATATAATTGATCTATGTGCCTATTGATCACCACTCCATCTCCAGTTTCTACTTGATAACTAGCAGGACCTTCCTTATGTACTACTGTTCCTGGTAACCAACGTGGTCCCCTACTAAAATTTCTATACATGACATTTTGTCCCACGTCCGTTTGTCTGTTCTTCTTCTGGCTATTTCGTAAAACTTGCTCTTCCCTATTTTTACGTTGCTGCTCATGTGGATTGATTGTGTCTAGAAGGGTGCGTATACGTCTGTTGAATAAGAGCTCCGCTGGACTCTTTTTAGTTGCTGTGCACGGCGTTGCTCGTAATCCTAACAGCATATTTGGAATCTTGACTTCCCAGGACATACCATCCATCTTGCGTAGCTTGTCTTTAACGGTTTGCACCATCCGTTCTGCCAAACCATTGGTGGACGGGTGAAACGGTGCAGACCTAATATGTTTAATTTTATTAGATTCTAAAAATTGTTTCATGTCAGCAGAAACGAAAGACGTTCCATTATCGGAAACTAATGTCTCGCATAGCCCGTGTATAGCAAAAATGTTTCTCAAATGTTTGATTACTGTAGCTGATGTCATGTTATTGACTATAAAAACTTCCGGCCACTTAGAATATGCATCGACCACAATTAAAAATGTTTTGTTCTGATATGGCCCCGCGAAGTCGATGTTCAGTCTAGACCACGGTTTCGTTGGCATGACCCACTCATAACTAGTTTTGGGTGGCATATGCCGGTTCTCTACACATTTGTTGCAACTGCGTACTAAATTTTCAATATCATCATTTAACTGTGGCCACCACACATAGCTTCTGGCCAAAGCCTTTGTCTGTACGATGCCACTGTGTGCTTTATGTAAAGCGCGTAACACAGTCTCACGCAGCGATGGTGGCACCACCACGCGGCAACCCAGGAGGATGCAATCCTCATGCAACGACAGTTCCGTGCGATGCAACCAATATGGACGTAGCTGATCGTTCGATTCTTTAGCTGGCCAACCACACAAAATGTGATGAGATACTCGATTGAGAATTTTGTCATGCTTTGTAGCGACTGCTATTTTGTCTACATCAACCGGAAAATCATCTGGTGCCTCGGCCATGAGCAGTATGTCGCACAGTTGAGGTTCCGGTTGCTCCGGGACCGGCTGCGGCCAGCGGCTCAACCCATCAGCATGACCTATTTGTGGTCCTGGTTTATATATTATGTCGTAACTGTAAGAAGTAAGTACTAACGCCATTCTGGTAAGACGCGGTGACAGCACATTCGGTATAGGTCTTCTAGGGTCAAAGATTCCTAATAACGGTTTATGATCAGTGACTATCAAAAAAGATCTGCCCATTAAGTAATTGTGGAATTTGCTTACTCCAAACATGATAGCAGTTGCTTCCTTATCTAGTTGTGAGTACCGGCGCTCGTGCGCGTGCAGTGTTCTAGATCCCATAGCAATGGGACGCTCCGACCCATCGTCCATGACATGGGCCAAGACGGCTCCCGCTCCGTACTCAGAACTATCACAGGTCAGAACCAAGGGCTTGTTCAAATCGTAGTGTACCAGTGTCAAATCAGAGGATAACATACGCTTAGCTGTATCAAAACTGCCTTGCTCTCGTTTCGTCCACAGCCACTCCTGCGACTTGTCAAGCAATCTGTGCAGAGGTTCGAGTACGGTGGCTTTATGAGGTACGAACCTTTCATAAAAGTTATATAAGCCTAAAAAGGCTTGTAACTGCTGGACATTTTTAGGTTCCGGTGTATTCAGTATTGACTCGACTTTACTTGGTGCCGGATGGATACCGTCGGCGTCGATAACAAAACCCAAAAACTCCACTCGTGTCTTACCGAACTTACATTTCTTGCCGTTGAGACGCAAACCTGACTTCTGAATACGCTTCAACACCGTGTCCAGGCGTTGCGTCATCTCTGGGAGGGTGCGGCCACTGATGATGACGTCATCGATCAGCACCGCCACGCCGGGCACACCCGCCAGCAGCGCCGTCATCAGCCGCTGGAAGATACCAGGGCACGCCTTCACGCCGAATGCTAATCTGTGTACAGTGTAAAGGCCCTTGCACGTGTTTAATGTTAACAATCGCGCAGTCTCGTCCGTGACAACCACTTGCGTGTATGCCCTATCTAAATCTAGTGTTGTGTAAAATTTCCCCCCAGAAATAATTGCGAAAACCTCACTAGCAGTAGGCATCGGATATGTATCAGACTCAGTAGCCTGATTCACCGTACTGCGATAATCTCCGCACAAACGTATCGTGCCGTTTTTTTTAACAATCGGAACGACCGGGGTCGCCCAATCCGAATATGATACCGGTCGAAGGACATTTTCACCTACCAACCGATCTATTTCTTTTTCTACCCTATCTTTAATCGCGTACGGCACGGGCCGCGCTTTCAAAAACTTAGGCACTGCGTCTTGTTTCAATTGGATCTTGACGGGCTTTCCCAGGTAAGTACCTAACTCGTCCCTGAAAACCTCCTTATACTTAGTCAATAACACATTAGTCGCCGTCATGTCTACGTCTAGTATTTTATTCACTTTGACCGTAATTTCAAGAGCCTCAAACCAATCCCGTCCTATAAGATTAGGTCCTAAACCCCTAGCAACCACAACATTCAATTCACGCTTAATGTCTTTATATCGCACCGACACTGTAGCTCGTCCGATAACCGACACCTGCGAGTCGTTCCACGTGCGCAGTCGCGTGCGCAGCGGAGTGGGCGCGGCGCGCGGCTGCAGTCGCTTCCAGGTGCGCTCGTTGACGAGAGAGAAAGCGGCGCCCGAGTCGACCTCCATGGTGACAGGCACTCCGTCCAGCGATACGCGCAGCTCGTAGGCCGGCACACGTGCACGTGCGCCTTCGACATTGTAGATTCCGTTCAGTTGTGAGTCTGATTCGTTGTCGTCGGCAAAATTCACTTTTCCAGAACTACTTTTCTTTTTAGTGCTGCATATCTTTTCGATGTGACCTTTTTTCTTGCAGAAGTGGCACACCGCATTTATGAAACGGCATTCGCCACTGTGACGGTCTCCACATCGGTAACAAAGACGGACGTTCGATTTGGTTTTCATAGCGTTGACCTCCATCGGTTCTGGATCAGGCTGCGACGACGTGGTCGCGGCGCTGTGTGACGTCACGTGTCCCGCTGGCTGCATCATGCGGGCGTCCTTCTCCGCGGTCTCGACAGACACCATGGCGTCCACGATGTGCTCATACTGTAGATTGTCTCTTTTAAGCAGTTCGTACTGCAGCTTGCGATCCATCATGCCGCACACCAATCTGTCTCGTAGCATGCGTTCCAAATTCGGAAAATTACATCCAGTACTGATCTTTCGAAGTTGAGCGATATATTCTGATGCAGTTTCGTCTTTTGATTGGTCGCGTTTGTAAAATTTGTATGACATTGATATTTCGTTCGGCTTCGGACTGTAGTGTTTGGTTAGAACCTGTACGACTTCGGTAAAAGTCACTTCACTTGATTTCTTTGGAGTAATCAATGCGAGAAGAGTCTCGAATACTTGAGCACCACAAATCGTAAAAAAGTTCGCTTTTTTTATTGAATCATCAGTAATTCCACTTGCTTCAAAACAATAATTGAGTCGCACTATGTAGTTGTCCCAACTATCTGTTTTCACATTAAACTCATGAAATCTCACTAATTTACGTTCCATGATCACTTATTTTTAGTCCATGTATCCAAGTCGCCACTATTATGTCCATTAAAACATCATCTTTTAGTAAATACGTTTTATTGCGTCGTAGCACAAGCACGCGGAAATAACAAGTGAAGTTAACAGAAGTACCCTACACTTAGTGTCATAATGTTTCCCAAGTACCCACAGTTCATACATAACAAACTGGAAACAATGTATCACTAACATTAATTAATTTGTAAAGACATGGCAAGTGCAGCAGTTTCACTCAACTCGTTGGACTTGAAAATAAAGTTATGATTTTTTAAATTTATAGTTTTATTTATTTCCAGATAAATACATCATCTTCATATGCTGTCCTAATTAGGATACTTTTTAATAGACGTAAGACATGTTGCTATTGGATACAACACAATAAAAACATAGTTGCTATAATTAATTATAATTAGAAAATGACATACAATACATTAGGGTTCTACAATCTAGGAGAAAACAGTCTATTGGACAGAAGCCATGACACTATCCTCATTCTTTTTGAGAATGACAAAGCCTTCCATGACTGGTGACAGTGGAAGATACTCATCGGTTGCAAGTTCAGCTCTCTCACCAAATGAGAGTAGAACAGGTGTGGTATGAGTGTGTGAACCAGCAATTGTTTTTGGGGTACCCGCTTTGCCAATAACATCAACAGCCTGTGGAATGAAATGTCATGTTATATATAAACAACCTTAGTAATTTTATAACGAAACTAGCTTCCGCCCACGTGGAAGGTACCTTGAAAAACAAAAACAAATCTATCCCACGGGAACCATAAATTTTTCCGGGATAAAAAGTGGCCTATGTGCTATACTAGACTATAAACCAATATATGTGCCAATTTCATCCAGATCCGTTCAGCAGTTTCAGTGTGAAAGAGTAACAAACATACATCCAGACATCCATACAAACTTTTGCATTTATAATATTAGTAGGATGTAGGAGTTAAAATAAACTAAATTGGTAAAGATTTTTGTATACAAATAAACATTTTTACCTGGCCAACCCGCACGCTCACATTCAGGGGTTGCAAGTTGTCATCGAGGGTGACGAGCCAACGGGGTTGCATAGCTGTTGCAAGCACGTACAGAAGGTAGTGAGACTTTCCTAAGATAACTGCAAAAACAAGTAACAGCACATTAGTATTTGTATTGATGAAAACAATTAGGCTTAATTAGTTTTTACTTCTAGACATTGATGCCTGTGTCAAGATATTACTATGAAAAACAAGATAGATTTAAAAACTCACTATTCTTGCAGTCAAGGAAGGCCGTCATGACAACGAGCAGGCCGGCCAGCGCGGGCTGTGATATAAGGCGTCGGTCGCTGTGCGCGGGACACAGCGTGATGGTGCCTTTGCCGGCGTGACACAAGCCTTGGGCCAAGCGCACCATAAACAGATGAACTGGCGACTTGCCGTGGTATAGAGCTAGAGCGCGAAGCATCGTCGCTAGTCTGGAAACAAATTCAACAAGACGTCAGAATTATTAGTGATTAAATGGAAAATGGTGTGCATAATATTTCGCTATGATCGTTGAGGAAGATTCATCTTGGTGATCATAATCTTTCAGTGGAAACATACCTCGCGTTGTTGGTTCCCGCGCCGACGAGACCCATGGCGAATATAGCGTTGTATGCCACATCGTTATCCGAGTCGTGCGAGTACTTGTTGAGTACGTCGATCACGGATAGTTGTGGGTTGGAGATGGAACAAAGCGCGATGGCTAGAGGCACCGCCCGTCTGACAGCCGGCTCTCCGTAACGACCCTGTGAACAATTTTCGTATGTAGTTGAGTGCCACATCTATTCAGTCACCATTGGCCGAGACTTGTCGGTCGGATGATGTGGCGTAATAAGAGATCTAAAAATATGTATATACAACAGTGCAGAAAGCTGATGAGCCAGTCGTACCAGCTGTCCGAATATTCTCGTGCACATTTCGGCGCCGGTCTCCTCTCCCAGTGCTATGACAGCCACGCCGAGAGTGGCCACCGCCTGCACGGACGAAAGCTCTTTGTTGGCTTCCTTTTCCTTTTCTTTCTCCTTACTCTTGCTGTCCTTAGACTTATCTGTGAATGGGTATTTTCAATAAGCTTTAAATTAATGATTAGCATTTTAGAAACAAGCTTTTATAAACTAAAAGGTTGTAAATTATTGTAAGCATTACCTACTGAGGGATCAAGATAAGTAGCTGACCAAAATTACAAGACATTGATTAAAGTACACAATAAAAGTCCCATGCTATGGGGACATGCTATCCAATATCTTACTATGTTCAATAATGTACATGTATTTCTTGCAATAAATATATTTTAACTTTGAGTTTGTTCATAAAGCAAATAAAAGAGAATATCTTAAACGATTTCGTTAACTTTCTACTTTTAAGAAACTTGCTTTTGTTTTTGTCGTCTTTAGAGCTGCTACTACTGGCACTAGCCGCGCTAACGCCGGCGGTGGAGCTCGAGCTAGTAGCCTCCTTGGCGTCTTTCTTGTCCGCCTTCTTGAAAGCAGTGTCTTCAGTTGACGATTGTTCGTTCTATAACAGGTGAAAAGTAGCATGGCTTAGCTTTACATTAATGTTCAGTTCACTTTTTTATTTAGTGCTATCTGATTGGGTTTGTAGACTGTAGGATAAGGTCTAAACGTTCAAGCCATTCATTAAAGCGTGTGGCTAACAGAGTCCTACAAAGATGTGCGCTTTTGAATGTTTTTTATTCATTTAATATTCCGTTTTTGTACATACGAAAGACAAAAAAATGTTTTCATGATCCAACATTCCAACATTTACCATATCGAGTAGACGCAAGCGTTTTTTCTAAGAGGCAACAAAGTCGTTTGAATTATTCAATCAGTTTTTATTAAATTATTCATGACAACGTTCTGAGAAACAACAGAAATAAATGGTTCCGTTCAAAATACGGTAAACAACTTTTTTAGCTTTTAAGAGCCTTTATCATACAGCCAAGTTTATCTTATATTTTTTTAATTCAAACTCGGAAAAATTTAGGATATATCTTTCAAAATAGATTCTTCATTTACTCACGTCGCCGGTTTCGTAATGTTTCGAGCAGATATGCAACATCTGTTGCACGATGAGTACGTCACCCGTGCCCGCATACGCACACATCGACAGAGTGGTCTGGCAGAGAGACTGTTGAGGCTCGGGCAGCACTTCTAGGGCGGCCATTGTCGCTTCAGTTTTGTCTTTGCAGCCTGGGAATTTCGAATTCATATAAGGGGGATCAAGTTTAACAATATGTATAAGTAAGCATGTACCTAATAGTAAATAAATTACCTAAGAAACACAATCCCAGTCCTAAATGAAGGAACCTGGCGTACGTTGACGAATGCAGATCTTTGTTGTCATCGATCAAACGTTGAATGATAGCGCATGTTACCTGAAAAATAAATACCAACAAAAATTATATCGTCAATGAGTGTCTTCAGTTTGTCGATAGTATTAGCTTCCGCCCGCGTGGTACCTTGTTAAATTATTACATTTAACAAAATTTCATCCAGATCTGTTCAGGCGTTACAGCGTGATCGAGTAAGAAATCCATACATCCATCCACGCATCCTCACTTTCGCATTTATAATATTAGTAGGATTAGCATAATTTCTATCTTTATATTTGATAATTATTTACTTACATCACCATTGCAGGAGCCGACAGCGATAAGACCGCAGGAGATGGCAGCTAGCGCACAAATCTCAGGTGGTGCAGCTGTATCGCTCAATACTGGGAGCAGATGTGACAGTACATCTTCGCGTTGCGTGCCCGCGTACGCGATACCGAGACCTAAGTGCATACATTAGGTATCAATTTAGAACACCTTTAACATTTCAATGGGATTTCAACGGATTCCTTCGTTGACTACAAAATTATAGACGGCCATTCAGTTCAATGGTAATGTAATGAGAAATGGAACAATCATTATCAAAGTTAAGTATACTCAATTGCTCACCCAATACACTGCCGATTCTCAGATTGGAGCTGGAATGTAGCACATAGTCGGACAGTAGAGCGAGTGCTGGGTCGCATTCATTGCGGACGCCACAGTTGACGAGTCCCAAAGCCAGTAGAGCGCCCGCCTTGATGTGCTCGTCAGCGGTGTAAAGGTACTTGTCTATGGGAGTAAGACCGCCATCCACATCCCACAAGTGTATCATACCAAGTGAAGCAGCAGCTGACAGCATTCCTGAAAATATTAAGAACATTATACAGGTGTCGAAAGAAAGAGTGCGAGCGAACTTAGAATGCTTATCAAATTTTACCGTGATCCTTATTCTTGTACATCCATTTATTTCCGTCTTCGGTAGTGACGAGCTTGTCCCGTCCGAAACCGGCGTTCACGAACGCATTGACGAAGGTGGCTGATAGGTTTTGTCTGGCTGAGTCCACGGGGTGCTCAGTGAGAAGAGACGGCCTGAGCGCCGACCCGGCTGATTCCAGCCACGTTTTGTAAACTTCTTCGGGTGTTTTAGGCTCCATGATATCGAGCTGGTTACAAAAATGGTAAATTTATTGGCCAAATTACACATAAACGATAAAAGCTTTATATAAATAAAAATCTTATAAGTTATTATTAACAGGCTTCAATAATTAAATTTAGTTAGACTATGATGATTTGAATAATACCTCTCTTCCCAAACTAAGGAAATGGTCATTGATGTGAGCGTTAAGCAGGATTGTACGGAGATCTTCATCTTCCAAGTCTAATGGCACATATTGCCGCGCTAACATGTAGCATAGTTGTTTCTTAATCAACCTAAAAAAAAACATTCAATGAGATTGTTGAAATTATTATGGAAGTCCACTGCTTCAAACTTTTGATTCAGAATGTACTGGTTTCCACTATATTTCTTGAATCATGGTCAAGTAATTTCAATGACGACCTCTGTGGCGCAGCGGGCGAGAGTCCGCCTGCGACGCAATAGGTTGCGGGTTCGATTCCCGCCGCGGAACAAATTTGTGTACGATCTGCAGAAATTTGTTCCGTTGGTCTGGGTGTTTTCTATGTATAATAAAAAATATCTATCTATGTGTATATAATATGTATTAAATATATCAGTTATCTAGTACCCATAACACAAGCTTTGAGTAGCTTACTTTGGGACTAGATGATGCTGTGTGGATTGTCCAGCATTATTTATTTATATTATATTTATTATTTATTCATTACCTACATCACTTGTCAAAAGTGTGTCCAAAATGTTAAAGATTTCTAGTCGCACAGTTCACATACGCACCGTGAGAATAGAAGTGACTCATCTCAAAAAACAGGTAAAATGAGTTAAATATGTAGAAGGACTCAGAAAAAAAAACTGCATCGCCTAGTGATTCAAAAACTGCCGCTTTTTGGTTAGAATGCGTTAAAACATAAATAGGTGCGTCTCTTTCATTTCGATGATCCCTCGTCCGTCACCCCGTGAAAAAGTGATTATATTCAGTATTGCGTCAGCCAGGATTGCCGTGAGACGTCACTTGTTTAGTATTAATGTGACCTAAACCTCAATATTACAGTTTTGTATGCAAAAATTAGGTTAGATTTTTTTGAAATTTAGTGTAATAAAGTGACCGATGTTTGTTTTGTGTCATTTTATTGCATTAAGCTGAGTAAATTATTGTGACTTAAATCGAGTTATATCAGTTTATTACTATATTAAGGCTTATTTTAATGACCGTTTAAGGTTTAAGTTATTAATAAATACTAATAAATTATTGCTATAGTACAAAACCGACTTTAATGTCGGAAGGTTTCCTTGAAGTGGTAAATAGAGTAATTAATTCAATTTATTTTGAATCAGTAATAAGTTTAAAATTTAGATAAAACCCTAAAGTATCCCATAATTTGTAAAAAATATAGATAAGTCGTAATTTGGTCATGTCATAGCACAATTTAGTAAAAAACACGCAATCGTAAAATCTTTAAATCGCATTTCCCAAAAATCATGTTTTCTTAATTGAGTCACTTCTATTCTCACGGTGCGCATTAGGCCAAATGTACCAATGCTTTGATTGGTCATAGCTGGCAGTGGATAACAGATAGTGAAAAGAAAAATGGTGGAACAGTAGTAGAACACCATGAATGGTAATGCAAATGCAAATCCCGCCCCATACTTACGGATCAGTGCATGCATTGAAAACCTCCTCACACTTGGTCTTATCATGCAGCTGCATTGCTACGAGCAGTGCACGTGGGTACTCTCCAAATCGCAGGTACGTATCAAGAACGCCTTGGAGGACTTGTGTAGACTCAGGCTCTACTACATAACTGGCACAGCTGAAATTAAAGTTAATAAAGTAAGAAGTGTACATGACACTATGCTCTTACTTAGCCAATCAATGTGGTAAATTTGGAAGGATATGGAAATTAAGGTATGGTTAAGAGTTTATTGTATAATTACTTACACCTGACAATATATTGAATGAATACATACCCAATCAAATACAAACAAACTCGAGGATAATTGCTAGCATCCATGTGCTGTGTAAGCAGGTCCAATCTGTCAATATCCATAAGAAGATCACAAGCCTGAATCTCAGCTGAATGTTTCATATCAAATGATATAACATCCCGGACCAGAGATAACAGGGTGTCCATGTTGTCAACATTCCATTCTTCAGCTATTTCTCCTTCGAGTTGTCTGAAATTAATTGTGAAATGATTTGTTAAAATTTTAATTGAAGTCAGTAAGTAAAAATATGTTTATCACCGGATGATGGTGAGTAGTCATAAAGTACTGGTAATGAATACTTTACCTTACATACTCATGGCCCCAATCACCAACATTTGACATTGTTCCCAGAAGACAATATTTGAGACATTCACGCTTTTCTGCAGCATCCTGTAACATAATGCATGAAATGTACTTTTCCATACTTCAAAGTAGATACCTAGCTATTTAATTATTTTATAGCCACTTTGTTTGAAGACAATTCTAAGCAAAGGCATTTTTTTAATCAATAAAATGCTTACTTGTGATCCACTAACACCCATAGCAAGTACTGACACAACATCTGCACAAAACTTCTTTGTTTTGGGATCCTTGATTTTTTCGTACACTTGCTTCAGAGCAGGGTAATGCTCCCTTAGGAACTTCAAAGGCTTCGGCACAGAAGTCATTGAGGTGGTTGATGTTCTGATGAGGTTACTCAGCATTTGTAATGATGGAAAATACAGGTCTACTTCATGTCCCTGCAATTTAGATTACATTAGTAAGAGAAAGAATCATCCATGACAAGTATTTATGGATTTAGAATATTTATACATACCAGTAGTTTTTCAACGAGCATATTGAGTTCTTCTTGGAGACGTTTATCTTCTTCAGACTGAAATTTAAATACAAACAATATTATGGGACTTCCCAACCCACTTGTGTTCAAACATTTTGTTTAGGTAGGTACATACCAAATCATCAGTAGGCGCTACTGCTGGTTCTGCAGCTTTTTCCTTTTTCGGCTCATCAGGCTTTGTTTTTCCAGTCATCTTGGAGTAAATTCAATTCTTTTTCTAAAATATAAGCCTGAACCTGCACCGCAATGAGTTTTACAAAATTTGACAAGTCATGAAATGAATGAAAGCATCGGGGTTTCCACCAAACAAAACTAAAAATCTACCATTTTGCATATATAAATCTATCTATAAATATAATATTAAAAAGGATATTTAATACATAATGTTAACCATATAAATTATATTAAATACATATTATTAACGCACACGTTAAATAACGTGTCTGCTTACCTATAGGTATACATATCTATACATACTTTTATTAATTAAACAGTTTATGCATATTGCATTACCTACCTACGACAGCAGCTGTTTAAGTAGGTTATTTAAGATTAAAAATATTTTTTTGCGATAGCTTCGAAAATGTAGTTTTAATATCTACCTACCTACATGTATTTTCATATTGCAACTGTTAAACATCCATAATTCATTGAATTATTATCATTTATTACCAGGATCGTTCCTGGAAATAAAGCGAGTCAGCATTATAAAAGAGAGGCATTATTCTCAGTCTTTCTTTACGTGTCGTCAAGTAACGTTGTTGTTTATTACCGGTGGATCAAGTTTTATGTACCTAGGTACGTAACATAGCAAGTAATTTAGTTAAAAATCAAGCATCTAAAATGTTTGTAGGTAGTTAGGCTTAGGTAGGTACGTGTAATTTGGGGTCATAGATACCTACCTATCTAATACTTAGGTACATACTGTAAGTGTTACCTTCCCATAATACGGTATCCTGTAGTAATGTAGGTATAGTAAGTATATACCCATCATAATAATTTAGTACCTACCTATGTACCTATACCTAGGTACTTACCTATAAGTTGCGCCTTTAATGACTAGCATTAGGATAAATATACGAGATTATGTTTGCATTTAAGGTTCTTAACCTTCATAAATTTTTCAGTCAAAATGAATCGACTGATCAAATCTCAGAGCATACCGTGTATATTAAAGAGAGGCACAGCAAAAAATATCCAAAGAACTGTATCACATTATACAATAACGGATATGCCACATCCTAAACCTCTACCTTTATTCGGCACAAAACTGCACTTGCTAGCGGCTGGCAGTGGAGAAAGGTGAATATCTATAAATGTACCTACCTAAACTATGTAATAAAAATAAATCTTCGGTACAGGTTCATATAATTTGACACAATTTTAATGCTTGCCTTTTTAGACTGCACGAATACATTGATCATCGTCATAGGCAACTTGGACCCATTTTTTATGAAAAACTTGGAGGGGATAATAAGCTCGTCTTCATCAGTGACCCAGCTATTATGAAATCGTTATTTTTGAATCTAGAAGGAAAATACCCTAAACATTTATTGCCTGACCCGTGGGTACTTTATGAAAAGCTTTACGGATATAAAAGAGGTCTATTTTTTATGGATGGAGAAGAATGGATGAACAATCGCCGCATTACAAATAAACATCTTCTGCGAGACGATGTCGAAATATGGATAAGTAATCCTATTCAAGAAACTGTAGCAAAATTCATAAATGTTTGGAAAAAAGAAGCTGAAAAAAAACAATTTGTGCCAAACTTGGAATCTGAGTTTTATAGATTTTCAACTGACGGTGAGAATTTAATTAGGTACAATATCCTTCTAATCATGATTACATACCCATTACATTAACTTTACTTACACACCGAACATACTTACATTAATTTATTTTATAACGAAATGAATATCACTAACCATACGAGTAGTACCTAGCTAATTGTCTACAACTAGCTTCCGCCCAAGGCTTCGCCCGCGTAGTACCTTGTAAAACAAAAACAAAGCTATCCCGCAGGTTAATTTTTCCGGGATAAAAAGTAGCCTATGTGCTATTCCAGAATATAATCTATCTCTGCGCCAAATTTTATACAAATCCTTCAGCCGTTTCAGCGATAAAGAGTAACAAACATCCATACTTACAAACTTTCACATTTCTAATACCTATTAGTAGGATAAGTAGGATTATATGCCACTAACACAGTAGGTATTATTTATGTACCTATCTGCATATTATGTACTTATGTACCTACATACTAATGTACCTTACTACCAACCACCTGATTGGTTTTTTCGCAGTTATAATATCAATATTACTGGGAAGTAATTCATTGATAAAAACAGCAAGACACTCTAATATGTTATTGGAAATGTTTTCTGAATCTGTGAAGAGAATTTTTCAAACTACAACGAAACTATATGGATTACCTATTGAGTGGTATAAAAATTATAACTTAAAAAAATGGAGGGATTTTGAAGACTCGGTTGACAAGTCTCTTGCATTAGGTAAGCGAATAAATATGCATATTAATAAAGGCAATATGAGAGATATTACTTACCTACTTATATCAATAAACTTGCAATACCTACCTATTTATAATTTTCAGCACATAAAATTGTGAGTGAAATTCTTGACAAAAAACAAGAAAACCAAGGACTTATAAGACGACTTTGTGAAGAGAACCTTAGCGAAGAAATGATTATAAGAATTGTTTCAGACTTTGTCATAGCTGCTGGTGATACAGTAAGTAATCCGACAATACCTACTACCTACTTAGGTACTTACCTACTTCTAAATTAATAATAGGCAACTAAATCTTATGTTGCAGACGGCATATACAACTTTATGGATAATTTACCTATTATCTCAAAATACTACAGTTACAGAGGATATGCGAAATAAAGATTTGAATTTTGTAAAACATGTTGTTAAGGAAGCAATGAGGCTATACCCAGTAGCACCATTTTTAACAAGGATATTACCTAAAGAAAGTATATTGGGACAATATAAACTTGAATGTGGGGTAAGTTCAAAAATAAAGTATTTCAGTGTTAAAATTCTTAAATAATAATACTACCACTATAGCAGTTTGTAATGGTATGGCAACAAAGAGTTGTCAGGGAATAGCGCCCTCTAGCCACGAATATTTTAAACATAGAGAAAATATAACAGATCACTGATTTTAAACTATAAAAAAACAATTATAATCTATGTACCGTGAACTGTGAGTGGGACTGCTACTTGTTTTGTTTATATCGTTTTGTTCGGCGAAATAACAAACAAACAAAATCTGCTCTCCGCTCTCCAGCTGGTTCTTATTCTTTTCTTTCGTAATTTCCTTCTTCCACTCTACATATACTTTTAGTAGAGCGTGAGTGAACTGAAAATGATTTATTGTAAAAATGCATTTAGATTGTGTAATTCACCAGCAATTAAATATAGAACATACAGTGCTATTTGTGTTACCAAAAAAGATAGGACTTCCCGAAGAACGTCAGCGACACCGATTCTAACAAGCAAAAGACATCTATCACTGGAAGGTTTTGTAAAATGGCAAGAGGGGCTATACACAGGCATTTCCAACAGTTATCCTGTTCATGTAATTCAAGACGGACTGCTGTACTATCATGACACAAGTGGTCTTCCTTGGTGGGCCGCTGTAGTTTCTGCTACAATCATGATACGGTCACTGATGACCCTTCCGCTTACAGTATATTCAAATTCCGTGCTAGCAAAAGTAGAAAACTGTAGTTTGGAACTGAAAGATCTGGTCAATGAGCTGCAGAGAGAAACAGCAATTGCAAGGAAGTCATTCAAACTGACTGATAAACAAACAGCAATTTTATATAAGAGATCATTAAAGAAGCAGTGGGTGAAGCTTATTGAGAGAGATAACTGTCATCCATTTAAAGCTAGTTTAGTTATATGGTTCCAAATGCCTATTTGGATTTGCATGTCATTTGCTCTGAGGAATTTGGTTTACATGACAAGTGGTGATCCTGCCTCTCTGGTCACTTTTATGGAATTGTCAGCGGGAGGCATAGGTTGGATCCCTAATCTGACTGAACCAGACCATTCTTGGATATTGCCCGTAGCATTTGGCTTAACTAATTTAAGTATTATTGAAATACAGAGAATGTCAAAATTGCGAACACCTTCTAAGATGTACAATGTGTTTACAAACATGTTTAGGGCATTTTCGATTGTCATGATACCTGTTGCTGCAAGTGTTCCATCTTGTATGTGCTTGTATTGGCTGACATCTAGCAGTGTTGGTTTGGCACAGAACCTTATACTCCTGTCACCATCATTGAGGAGGAAACTTGGCATTCCTGAAGCTCCTAGCGAACTAGAACACCCATATAGTCACATAAGAGAAGAAATCAGTAGTACATTTCAAAAAATTATTCCTAAGAAATCATAACATGTTAGTATTGAATTTGGCTTTTTCCTCATGGCCTAACTATTTCACTATGAGGTCTAACATATCCTCATGGCCGAACTCATGCCAAAAAAGGCAAAGCGAGTTATCCACTTGGTTAAATGGAAATACCTCTGTTAGGTGTTATATTTGGAATAACTCACTTTTATCTATCTAAATTTTTCTATGTTTTGATAGACACCAGTGATAGCATCCATTTACACATCAGGCAGAGATGAGCAAAACTTCAGTCAGGCTGCCCAGTTCTTGCCTTACCGCTGGGACAGGAATGACCCTAAGAAAAAAGAGCTGATAAACCATGAACCATCAGCTTCTCTGCCATTTGCACTGGGTGCTAGATCTTGCATTGGGAAGAAAATTGCCATGATGCAGATGACTGAGTTGACTTATCAGGTAATGCATCTCTAAATTCAATATTACTTAATTATGTTGCGAAGAACTATAAGGAATGGACCAAACAGCACAACTAAGTATGCCCTCCACCCCACACCGCATATCAGTATTTGACATCTTTTCTCTCATTTCAGATCGTGAATAACTTTGACTTGAATTGTTTGAACAAATCCGAAGTGAAAGCAATCACTTCACTAGTCCTTATACCAAATAGGAATATCAAAGTAGCTGTTACACTTCGGGGCTCAGAGAAAAAATGACAGTTAGAGAATCAATTTATGTAAGTTTTAAGTGCAATGTTATAATAAATAAACATACCTACATTCATAATACCATGGGAGGCAGTTACAAATTATAAACATTTTTCAATAATTTAAGGTGTTTATTTCATTAGCCTAATAATACTATTCAAAAAAATTGGTATCCATAATTTAGTGAATAAATGCATGCAGTTCTTAGTAATCCATAGTAAAAACATAAATGCGAAAGTAACTGTCTGTATGCTACCTTTTCACGACTAAATGACTGAACAAATCTTCTAGGACACAACAAGGCCACATTTTGTTAAAAAAAAATCAAAAGAATTAAATAAGAAGTCGCGAGGAACAGCTTTTTTGCAACAATATTTTATAAATACAATAGGTTTTACCTTCATAATATATGATTTGACTTCTTTATTACTTATCTAAAATAGTACTAGAGTCCGCGCCACCACTGAAGTCATCGGACTTCAGTGGTGGCGCGGACTGGACACGGCGCTGCTTTCGCAGAACTAAATGTTGCCGCTGTAGTTCCCGCTTTTGCCGCAAGCGTAAGACTTCAGTGGTGGCGAGCACTTTAGTCAAATGCAGAAAAGTTGGACATAACAAAATTGCTAAGAAACTGAGAATGTTTAACGTAGTTCCTACTTTCCAACTCAGCTATAAACAAAGTAAAACTCAGTAATGTAAATTATATTAAGTACTCACGAGAGCTTAACTTTTGAATACAACTTGTTCAACTTTATTATATATATATAATTCATATCTTAAAAATTATTTTAAGAAGTTGAAAGGATCAATCAAAATCTTATTTGTGAAAATCCATCCTAGCGGTTTGGATTTCGAGCTGCAGTGACAGCCATAGAAACAAAGCATATTTATACATAATTTGTGTCTTTTTTCACAGTTGGTTAAGAATATATAATTGTGAAGAAAGCTTTTCACCTGAAAGTACTGAGTTTTTTTTCACATAGCTCAGTCATGATGATGAATTTAGATCTCTTTTCACAGAAAGTGATGTGGTTCAGTTGTTGCTCGTGAGTCAGAATAGTAGGGATAGTAGTAATTGCTTGAAATCCGTTAATTTACATTGTAAAAGACGTTAATAACCCCTGAGAAACAGATAGACAATAAAATTGATCACTTATTTCAATGAAACAATTTCATTTATTTACTGAATTTAAATATAATTTTTGTGATGTACCCACCTACTACGTGATAACTGATAACTTTATTTGATAAGCAAATTCGTTTATTTTATTGCACCTGTAAATACAAAACTTTGAGATACTACAACAGATATAAACTACTTACAGATACTTTAAATGTACAACTTTTCTGTATTTGACACATTAATTACACATTTTATAAACATGAGTTTGGAGCTATGCAATGCATTTTTCACATTGTTTGTTCTAGTTCTCTTTCAATAATAGTCTTGACGTCATCTAAAAACTGCTCTTTATATTCCATGCTGAGTATAGTTTTGAATGACCATGTTCTCTCGGTTTCGCTCAGCATACCTGTTAAAAGATATGCTACTGTTTCTATACAAAGGAACCCCATACCTTCACTCAACGACCATACATAGATCTTATCAGCAGTCTTAGGCGTCAATTTAAACTGCAATATTGCACTACATAATGACTCCTTCAGTTTATCAAATAAAAATCTATCAGCTAGTAATAACACTTCTAAATTAGTTTCTAATTTTTCCGCCATCGGAAAAACTTTTACATCGTTTTTGGTATCGTTCAATCCTAAATTTAGAAGTGTAAAAAGATATTCGAGTCCGTGTTTTGTTACGTTTTTTATCCGAACACGTTCTTCTGTGGACTCTCTGAAACATCCCTTAAGCATAGCGCTGAAAACATCTGAATTCTGACACAAAAACACTTTGTTTGCTTGCACGGTCGATAAATCATCCAATTCGAAAGTAACTACCTCTTCTTTTGGTAAATTATCAAGTATGGGATCGTAACTTACAATCACATGATCCGTAAACTGGTATTCTAGAACTTTAGGATCCTTTATCCGAACGTGTGAGGCCAGCTTTCTTACGGCAGTAACATAATAATTTAAATCTTCTGTGTCTTCTGTTATCATTGAAAATAGGACAGGTAGAGCATTGCAATCTATGAAGAATTTTTTGAGTGGCCTCTCTGCTCTGTGAAAGACAAAATAGTTTAATACTTATATGCCGTAAATCTTTCTAGTAAGTATAAATAAATAAATAAAAATAAATAATGCTGGACAATCCACACAGCATCATCTAGCCCCAAAGTAAGCTACTCAAAGCTTGTGTTATGGGTACTAGATAAGTGATATATTTAATACATTATATACATAGATAGATATTTTTTACTAAACGGAACAAATTTCTGCAGATAGTATACAAGTTTGTTCCGCGGCGGGAATTAAACCCGCAACCTCTTGCGTCGCAGGCGGACTCTCGCCCGCTGCGCTACTGAGATCGTCCAAGTATGGTAAACTAAAGAAGCAAATTATCTTTTTAACCAGCATGAGATGGTTATATGGATGTAACTGACAAAAAACTTACTTCACGACGTAAGGTAGAGTAAAAGATAGTGTTTCTTTCATACTAGATGGACCTTTCAGAAGTTGATAGCTAATTTCACCAATCCCATAACTTGACCCTGATAGTAACGACAATCGGGTCAACAACTTCAAACTTAGCCCTTGGACCTGAAATAAAAACAATTATTAAATAATCATTTAAATAAGTACCTACGTGTATCTAAAAAAGTAAACTTATTTTTGGTCACAAACTTGGAATAAAATATAAAAATAACTAGTTGTAGACACAAAATGTCTAGATATAAGAACACAGTAGGCACATAAATACTTATAATAACTAAATTTAATACTTTGACGTGGTATTATTATTTTTGAAAATTTGCTACTTCTACTAAAAATGACGTTCATTCCACTTACTTCTGCACATTGTTGGCATTTAGAAACGGGGTGGATAGAGGTATCGGACATTCTGTGCAGCCTCAAAGCTAACTTATGTTTAAGTATATTCATTAAGCAGAGCACATTGCTGAAAAAAAATGATAGTTTTATTAGATAACTAGGTAATTATAGAGACTTTATTTGGAGGATATCCTACGCTTTCGTTGTCAAGAGGTGAACGACAGTACTCGTAACCCCAAGAATCATTATCATTTATCATTAAACAGATGTTTATTATTATTATTATTTGTTAATACACTGGCAGCTATTAAGCTGATGCGTGTATATCTTATCAGTGCACTGTTTTATAATGTTTATCGAGTCTGTTTTTGAAAGAGTTGAGATGTTGAGGTTGAGTTTTAAATGAGAAACTCCATTAATGCTCGATATTTATTTTTTTGCATCGAAAGGCGTGGGTCAGTTAAACCAACATAACAAGTTAGGCGAGTGTTCCGACAGTAAGTTATACGAGTACATACCTACAAATCCTAATAAGAATGCGCGCAGGCCGACCCATAGGTTTCTTACACCTTTCTACATAATCCAGCAGTGCATTTAAATACTCCCTTTTAGTGAGCTGTTCTACCATACTGTTTGACAATGGCTTTTTTTTTGACAGCCCGTAGGCATCGCAGGTTCCGTGCAACACTCGGTACAGTAGTATTAAAACGTAGGCGATACGCGATGACGTTTTGTCTAAGCTGATTGTTTCTTCTGAAAACAGAATCATGGTTATTTTCTTTCATCTACGAGCGCGGATCATCGATTTACCTAAAAACACTAGTTTTTAATGTAAGTCATACGCTACAATAAAAAACCAATGATACGAATGTTCAACTTTAACAAAATCCTTTAGATCTAATCTAGACACACGGCAGAGTGTCAGCCAAGTTCGGCACAGAATGGGCGTACATCGTCAACATTTATCATATCACAGACCCCTTTCACGGCCGTAACTAATACCTCGTTCAGATAGTAAAAAGTTAAGTTACCTTTTAACTCCTCATAGGGTTCATCATCATTGGCCATATCGCCGTCATCAACAACCAATTCGTCAAAAGCAGACTGAGCCGCATCCATTTCGACTGAAGCTATGTCCGCGCCGGTGGCCACTTCTGATATATCATTCTCACTGCACACTGGCGAGTAGCGGCCTGAGATCTCAGAGTCAGAAGAATCTGCAACAGTTTTGGTAGATTTTATTAAATTCATTCAATCTATGTAATCCTAAGACTAAATTTACGTAGATCACTCACCTTCATTTGTGCTAAAAGGCGAAGTAGGGCTGGTCGAGCTGCTCGGGCTCCACTGGTATTCCGTCCAATAAGGCGAAGCTGCACTCTCTCCACTGCCAACACCCGATTCGGGACTCCAATCCCATCTCCCTCTTTTACCAGTTGATTTATACTCGGGGCTGAATCCTGACTGGTTGCCATCAGAGTATGGAGATAACTGGCCGTTTTCAGGGCTCCTCGCGTTACGGGATCGAGATGTAGACTGCAATTCGGGACTTTTCGGCTCCCAGTAGATACTCGCCGACCAATCATTGACTTTCGCTTGGCACTTCAACAAAACAAAATTAATCGTTATAGATGGTATGCCAATAGAGACTAAATAATGTATAGGTTGCTTACCTTTTTACCAATATTCGGACTGCTCGATCGAGCCCGTTTCAGGCACTTACTCCGTTTTGGCGGTTCTTCTTCATTGGTACTATCATCTGTAGCGCTATCCAATGTATCTATAAAGCCAACTAACATGTTGTCCCTTTCAATCACAACTTTTAAGTCATCTTCCATGTTGTTCGATAATAGATCTTTTCGTCGTTGGTATAGAGCTGGTGTTGCTTTAGACTCATTACTAGCTACATCGATCGGATTCTGCGATGAGTTTTCCGCACATTCATAGTTTGGTGTTTCACTTGTTGGTTCCTTTATTTCAGAACCTTCTATGTAACCATGCTCAACTTTCATTGTAACGACATGCTTTATAAGTTCCTCTGTTAACAAACTTATAAGACCCTCATTGATTAGTATTTGGAAAGCTGAAAAGAGAACAATATTTTGGTAAATAAAGTAATAATGTGAGAAAAATGGAAGAGATATTATCTTTCATTTTATGGACATACGAAAACACGTCAAGTGCCCAGAATACTGTAAACTACATAGTATTTGCAGCCATCTTTTATTCACAAAACATCTTAGAGTTCGAAGCGTTTACATTTTACATTTTTTGTAAGAAGGATCATACAAAAAGCGCTAGGTAAGACCGAGACGAGTTTCTTGCCTGTTCTACTCTTACTTGGGTTAGGTTGGAATTGGCACATAGATTCACCTAGCATGTAAGACGTTTCAAAGTGATCCTTGTGATTTTATTGAATAAATATTTTCAATTTCAAATTACATACATAATTATATCAATAGTAACTATCGTACATACATATATCGTCGAACACATACTGCAACAGTGCGTGCATAGCGTGCGTGTTTTTCCTTGCTGCCGCTAGCAATAAAGGCAGGCCTCCACAATGCCGAAGTCGCGACCTGTTCACGGATTCTCCGCTGAGCTGGGATAGTGCACGGGCGGCACCTTCCGGCCACCATAACACATCTGGAAGTCGATAAAAACAGTTCAATTGCTGCTGTAGAAGAATCATTTAGTTACTAGTTTTAACTAATATGATAAAGAGGTGATGTTAGTTTGTAAGTAGGAAATCTCTGAAACTACCGCCAATGTTTGGAATGAAATGAATTTTCAGGATAGGCTATATTTTATGTAGGTACCTCGCGGGCAAGGCCACAGGTGAAAGGTAGTATGTTATAACTTTAGATATTATCATGGTTATTTTCTTAAAATGGGATTGATTTACTAAATAACTATACTTACGTAAAAACATATGTGTGGATTTTTCACATGACGCCATATCAAAACAAAGCAAGGTATGGAACCTGATAGTTGATTAACTATACATACTTTTTTTTGTAAATAAATAGGTACATGTATTACATTATAGCACCCAGGCACAGAACAAATATCTTTTACGTTATATTCTAATATGGTAGTTACCTGGACATTTCTGCAATATCCCCACAAAGCATTCAACCATGCCAGCTATCCCAAGTAGTGGGCGACACAGAGGCAGATAGCACAGGTTCATTAGGCACTTCAAGGCCAGTGTTTCAAATATTCTAGTTAATGCTACCAAGCATTGGTAGCCCCTGCCATCTCCTTGCAACTGAAAAATGCTTAGGGTAAAAGGTTTGCAGAAATAATTTTTGATGATGTTGTAATAGAAATTGGCAATTTGGCAATATTAGAATTGAATAGAATTATCTAAGCATTTCAATTACATATATAATATTGAATCCTTTCCTTTCTCTAATTTTAAAAGTGTAAAAGTTTAGGTGTTAGTGTACCACTTTAACTCTGTAACGGCTGAACAGATTGTATTCAATTTGATATAAATGTAGATTGTACCCTGGATTAACACAATATAGGCTAAATTTTATCCTGGAAGAGGATGAATGGCGGGTTATGCTGATTGATATGTTATAATAAGTTACAGTAATTTGTAATTTACCTGTTCTGCACACTGGATTGTTGTATGAGTAGTAAAACACCCAAGACATTTAAGTATACCACTGATGAGTTCTTCCTGACTCTTTCTCAACTCTGTTTCTTTTTGTGGGTTGATGGATTTCAGTATACCAGCTGATTCACATTCATTTGTGAGGAGTATTGTTATATAATGTACACAGTTTAGACTTAGCATTTCTTCTCGTCTATCTATAACCATCCATAGTTGCCTAAAAATATAAATAAGTGAGTCAATACAACATACTTCTTCACATAAATAAAACCTAACCTAATGGGAGTAATTTGTGAAAGCTTTTGGTAAGAGAGCTTGATTGTTTATTTCATACTAAAATTAATTGGCTTAGTGAAAGTCACAGCGTTGAGTCGGGAAGAGTGGAAAAGTAGTAGGGAGGCCTTTGCATAGCAGTGGGGAAACAATGGCGGAATAATAATAGTAGAAAAAAAGAATTGTTTATTTATTACCTGATAGCACGGACAGCCATTGTTAGAGTAGGGTAAGAAGTATTTATATCTCTATTTTCAATTAGGCTGACCAGAGCTAAGACAACTCCATTATTATGTAGTTCTTCAGCATTTGCTGTCTTCTGAGCTAGATTACCGATAACCCTGCATGCTCTTCCAACAATACTGTCACGGGACACCGTTTTTAGAACAGTCAAAATAGGTGTAACTATGTTTAGTTTACCAGCCTGCAAGTAGATAATAAATATTATACGGTAAATTAGGCTAAATTATGTTAGTATTACATAAATTTTAAAAATACCTACTAGTGGATAAAACTCACCGCCAAGCATATCTGATCATCTAATAAACAGTTGCCAAGAATACTTAGCGTTAAATCGAGAATTCTTTCGTTTGGCTTGCGTAAATGCGGAACCAGATATTCCAAACCACCGCATTCTCTGAATAACTGGAGACCATTGTCGTCTGCAATAATTTTACTCCTAATTTTCAATAAGGTTTCTTGCACTCGGCTGGATGAAGAAGATTTTAATCCTTCTATTACCGCTTTCACACTGCTTTTATCCATTTTCTTCGAACTAAAAATGCGTTCAATTCAATTCAATTCTTCTTCTTCTTCTTCAATTATGGCATCTGTCTCTTAGAGAACAATTTTGCCAGTGTCAAGTGTATTTATTTATAAGTATTGTCAACGTCACAGAGTCATAGTCAAGTAGTCAAGTCAATTTTAAACAAAAGATGGCTGTTTTGTTGAAAATTTTCGGGATTTCCTCCGATGGAATTTGAAGAGAACTATTCACTCTAATTCACATACTTTACACTCGCGTCAAGAACCCGGGCTTTATTGGCAAAATAACCACCAAAATTACGCAATAAAACTCAAAATAACACGAGAAAACATAAAAACCAGAGCGACGTAGTTGTCAGGCAAATACACCGCAGAAAATCCCAATTCAATTCTTGGTTTATGGCTACTGTGACTTGAGGTTGTCACAATTCTGCCAGTGTCCGTTTCATGCTGGTTTCATAAACCTTGCTGGAGATAGTGAAGAATATGGCCGGTATTTTTAATAGAGGGTCCAAGATAATTTTCTAAAACAACACAACATATAACACAGATAGTTAGTGGGTTAATCTAATCTACAACGAGTATTTATAGCTAGTTTTAGTAAGTATGGTTATGTACATATAAATACACTATTTACAGCTTAATATTATTTATAGTTATAACTTTACATAGAATATAGTTAATTTGGGGGGAAAAGGTTAAAGATAATATATATTTAAGGGAAGTGGGGCGGGGAATATCAGGGGGGAGGATATCATAAAGGGAACGTCGTAGTTTTGGGCAGTTGAAGAATATAAAAATGCGTTCGATAATATTTCTTTCAAAACATTATTGATTGGACAGCAAAAGCAAACAGGAACAGCTGACAAATTGACATTTTGACAATTAAACTGACAGTTACGTAGAAACCTAGAAAAAATATGAGTCTAATTTAAACTATTATTAAAAAGCTGAAGAGTTTGTTTGTTGGTTGGTTGAACACGCTAATCTCAGGAATTACTGGTTCGTATTGATATATTATTGTTAGGTTTTTCATTTATCGAGGAAGGTTACAGGCTATTTAACATGACATGTTTTAAAATAATTGAAATTCTTAGTCCTATTACATAGCAGACCGACCACGATGTTAAAGTTTGTGTGTTTTTCGACACGCTTTGTTGTGGATATTGCCAAAGAGAATATAATCACTACGTTTTACGTTTTTACATTTTACGTTTTTTTGGATATTGCACAATACTTTTGGGCAATCTAAGGATAAAATGTCTTTGAATCTAAGTAATAGTACTCTGTGGTTATACTACTTCCGTACTTTTTGTCATTTGTTACGTTCACTTGATTGACAGATAGAAATATAATTTTAATCTGTAGTCGTAAAAATAAGACTGGGATGCAATGACGGAGTTTTGTGATACGTTTTTTACATGAAATTAAATCAGTGAATGTGGTTGATTATTCTAACATAAATTTGACATGAAATCGTTTGGTGAGAGATGAGTGTCTTTGGTGATTTTCAACGTGTATGGGTGCAACGTTTTCCTGAGAGTGCTCTACCAGCCGCCTGGGAAGAAGATGTCAGGGCCAATTTGGCTAAACACAAACAAAAAGTTGCTATACTCAGAGAAGAATTGGAGAAAGAAGAGTTTTATGTCGAATACCTAGAAACTTTGCTATCAGATGTCGAGAAACATAAAGCAGCAGCTGAGGTCTTACGAGGGGCTCCACTCTCTGAAGCTGACGTGATCGAGTCTGATGATAAAACTCCAGGCAGTAAACAGGTAATAAGCAGAACGAAGCTATACCTAAACATAATGAAAGATGGTTCTGGTGAACACAATTCGTATTATGAACTAACTCAGTATGTCATGTATGGAATTGTAATGTTTTACTACTTCTTTGTTATCTTGTTTGATTAAAGCTATCTATCATTACCTACCTATATCTCCATAATAGTTGGTGTGATATCATAATAACATTCACTTCACTGTGTTGAAAAAAGTCAGAATATTCCTCATACTTTCAATCTATGTAGCTTTATTTAATATATATTCTTAATATATATTAAATAAAGCTACATAGATTAAACATAATGCAATATGGTTCTGCCTAATTTGACTTATAAATATTTCCACGTGGGATGTGTTATACTTAACTGTGAAAGCATGCATTTATGATAATGCAGACTACTTCCTTATTCTGTATTAATATTTATAGCAGAACATGTCTTGTTATTGAAGCGTGAAATCTAACAGTTAAAATCAATTGATCGCAGCAAGAATATTAAACAGATATAGCTCATATTATAACTGTAACAAACAGTATAATAGATCCAAGGAAATAATAATCTTAACCTCTTGTGTGTTTAAGCACGGATCCTGGTTACTACCAGTCTGCTTAGACACGGATCCGCGACAAATGACGCCTGTTGGTGTTTACTGAATATTAAACTGTATAACTACGTTTTAGGGTTTCTTTTTATTTTGGCACATCTTACTGAACGAATGAAAAATATACAATGATTTCTCAATAAATCCATTCGAAAAATTCACTTCAAGACAGATTTGAAGTTTCGATTTGAAAAAAAAAAAGCCAGGCAGACGTGGGGGTCGCTACTTTCCCTGCTTAAAACTCATCAGAGAGAACCTTTGTATTATGTTGAATTTATCAAACTGAACCTTTTAGATTTTGCCATTATATTTAGTTTTTAATAAATAGTTACTTAATAAGGAAGTGGCTAATTAGTAACAAACAACCCATTTACCTACAAAGTGGCATTTTGTAATTAATGTGGAGTAATTATGTTTGGACTTGCTGACTAACTGAATGGTACCTATTTAAATGGGTCATTTTAAATTTAATTTTGCTATGAAGTGCTACTTGCCAAGGTTACACTCAACATTATGATATACATCTATTATGTTTTCCATAAGAAAATTATTTTTTCTGAATATTTGTATTAACAAACTATGTGAGAATAGGTTTATCAAATGTGTGTAAATAAGAAAAATATTAAAATTCCTATTTTTATCTGTCACTAGTACTTTAGAACTAATGCAGTGAAAGGATAAGTTTACCTTAAAAATTTCTTCAAGAATTAAGAATGTTTATTTGCTAAATAAGTGTTACTTGGTTTAATATTGCACTTAAAACTTATTTGCCCTTGCTGAGCATTGTAAAAAATTATACACAGATGGTATGGCAAAAGACATGTCTTTCATGCCACCATCATAAGACACCATGTCTTCAAACATTTTATCAATAAAAATAAGTCTAGCTTGTGGTTATGTACACAGTGAATTCACGGATACGATGAATCACATAACTATTTTGTTGGAGCCACCTACCTATATAATCAAATCAAATACTTAGCTTAAGTGAGTCACTGTTCACTCAACTATAAAATTTTTCTCACATATTCAATAGATGATGTAATGTTATTTTATTTTTTACTATTAAGCATTACATAAACATTTTAAGTACATGTATCAAATGCTAACTAACTCTCTTTTTAAAGGGCTCAAACACTAACTCACTCTCTAAAAAAAGTGACGAAGATAGCACTAGTAGCAATAAGAGCGATGACTCTGCAGCTGTGCCTGACCTACCTGAGTTTGAACAAGTGCAGCTCAGAGCTAAACCAGTCCACATTGCCGAGAGAAGCTCGGTTAACCAGTGCATCAATGAGTTATCTTCAAATCTAGTGGCTGAGGCACGGAGAAGGTGCAACAGTGAGATAGTACAGAGGAGTGAAAACAGTCAAGATGCTAGTAGTAAGTTGAACTTTAATTCTTTAAGATGTTTTATACCATTTTTTTTAAGTTATGCTATCTACACTTACAAAAAAATTCACAGAAACTGTGACACAGAAACCAGATCTGCTTTAGGTACTAGTGTGTAATACACTCTGACTTAACTACCTACTTCTCTTTCCTTGTATCTACTTAGACAATGTGTATTTGTAAATATTGCTCAACCTTGGACAACAAATCCATAATAACGATAATCCATATTGAGAAACACTTGCCTATTATGTACTATTGGTTTTTTTGGTAAAATAGCCAGTAAAATAGATTTTTTCATAAATTAAACAGATATTGAAAATACCTACAACTTTATTATTTTTATTCCTTTAGTCAACAAACAAAGACTTGAAGAGCTGCATAAATGACAAGTAATTTTTATACAAAATTAAATTGATTAAATTTAGATTTTCAAAATATTTCTCTAATTTGTTTTATTTCAGTTAAGTTTCGGGCATCCCTAAGTTACTACCATTTTTTTTATTATTCACAGTAGCTTTAGATCAAACAAGTCCGAATCAAGCCAAAAACCGTCCACAGTCACAAACGGGTGACTTCGTAACAGTCATCGAAGTAAATGGTCTAAAGTTAGTTGAAAATGCTGCTAAAAAGGCGGATGAATCATCGCAATCGTCGCAATCGGAAAGCGCTCCCTCGGATCCTGTCGTTGCTGCTAAGAAAAAAGTTCCACCCAAGTAAGGAATTTTCTAAAACTAGACTCCTGCATAAATATGACAAAATTAAGTAGGTACAAAAAGTATAAAAAATCAAGATAAAATTTTAAAATTTGTCTTTGATTGAAGAAATATTGTTATCATACCAATAACACCTAGAAAATTATTATGTGAGATTTTTACTCATAGAGATACGGTAGATGGGTTGCAGAGTTCGGCGTTCGTGATAAGGAATCCCTATAAGATCATCAAGTCTTTTAGTTTTTTCTTCAATAGTATTGTTTCTTGTGAATTATAAAATACCTTCGAAAGCGAAATCAAGAATGCAATCACAGATTGAACGCACGTACCTAGCAAGCACGTATGAGAAGAATGATGAATGTGGCAGAAACGAAAGTGTGTAATACTCGTATTAGAGAAATCTAGCTTCTTACATCCGAAAGTAATAATTACCACTATAATTTTGATAGCATCATCATCATTTCCTTGGCCTTATCCCACTAGGTGGGGTCGGCACAACAGGTTCTCTTTCTCCACTCTCCTCTATCATCCGCCATCTCGGTAGTCACTCCTTTTTTACGCCTTATCGTCTTTCACACAGTCCATCCGTTATTTCTTATTTTTATATAGCTATTCTTAGATAGCATATCTACAGTCAAATAAAACTCGTGCGTGCCTAGTGGGGTAGTCTTATTTATTTGGATTATTTGGACATTATAAAATAATACAAAAAAAAAACAAAAACATGATCACGACTTTAATTCCCAGGCTCATTATATATCTCCTCAGATCTCTAGTTACTTAGATATTTGAGAATATCTAAAAAGGGTAGTCAGAGGCACGTCTAAACTTGATATATGGCACATGCCCACATTTGGACAGTAGTTAGTATTCCGTACGTTGCAAGCAATTAGAAAGTGATCAAAATGCGTAGATTCAATTTTGGGCGCAACATTTGTTCCCTAGTTTGTGTGCACATTTAATTTTGTTTATTTAATTTCCAGACCACCTCCAAAAGTATTCAGCAAACGCGGCGTTTCACTTCCCGAGACTGCGCTACCGGAAGACAGTCCTCCGTCATCCTTGGGGCGTAGACTTCGCAATGCGGACTCGCGCGAGTCAATCGCTAGTCGAGCTTCCACACCCTCTATCAGCGAAAGGGTAAGAAGTCGTGCTGCTGAGTCATAAAAAAAATCTGAGAGTTATTATCTATGTGTGATCTTAAATGTATGTAAATATAAAATTAATTATTACTGTAGGTGAAAAGCTATGAATCCATCAACTCCCTATCATCTGAGCGCAAACGATCCGGCGGTGCTGCAACCCCCCGTTCCATCGACGAAGAGGCCATCTCCACCACCCCGGACTTGGTCGAAGGGACCGATGACAAATCTGCGCCGATATCTCTGGAAAGCATACCTGCCGGTGTGCCGAGTGAGGACGAACCCTACTACGATCAAGTTCCCGTTGATAGTATTAATGACGGCGAATACGTTTATATTCAAGCTGGTGAGAATAAATACATTGGCACTTGTCTATGTCACACGAGCTTGGCTAATTTTTTTTAGCAGTTAAGCAACAAAATACAATCGGATAATGCCTCCTTTTACGTATTGGGTAATAAATGTTGTAGGCGGTACAGGGTCAAGTACGGAAGACAGTAGGAGCGGTACAAGCACGTTGCCCCGCAGCGTTGGCGCTGGCACTGAGCCGACCGCGCCGCGAGCGCCGGACTCGCCGCCCGCGCCCGCCACTGCACCCAACTATGTCAACATACATTACTTCATACAGTGAGTACCTTCTCCCTTGTAGGGACGTTGGTTGTACTTATAGGTTTAGGGTCCTACATAATTGAAACGACCGATTGTCTTGAAGTGTATTTATTCACTGTTTGCAGAAAGTGCTATAACTATATCTTAATCTAGGGAAGCTAATTTACACGTGCTTAGGCGGGTTACAGTGCTTCACTGACCGTCGCGTCGGTGCGCACGGTCGATCCTGACGATACACACGGACCGACCGTCAGTTTGTATCATTCAGTGCTCTCCTGACCAACAAACTGACCAGATGAAAATTGATACAGATATCCGTCGTAGGTCCGTACGGTCGGTCCAACGATCGGTGCAGCACTGAACGCGTACATACGTTTCTATAGCGCGTCGGCCGACCGACGGCCGTATGCGCACGAGCTCGACCGACGGTCCTCGTACGCAGTGCGTAGCAATATACGCGTGCGTACGGTCGGTCCAGCACTGTACGAATTATGGATTTTCATATTAATGACAAGCGCGACTGACATACGCACCGACGGTCAGTGAAGCACTGTAACCGGCCTTAGTGCTTACACATCATATTACACCAGAAGAATAGTATAAAGAAGTTAATAGCCCAAAGTCTTCCGTCATGGCTTAACAACTTTTTTAAAGCCGGGAGTGAAAACTAAACGCATAACAACAACAGTGGTACGTATACCAATTGTAAATCGGTCAATAGTAACTTCATTATTATTTACCTATCAAAATAATTTTAGACAAGCGGCGGAAGGTATAGAGCCAAGTGAAGCCGGTTCCGAATTGGCAGATTCAAGCGATACTCCTCTTCTACTGAGAACCATCTCATCGGATACCGAGGCCAGTGCGACGCCACCTGCTATTAGGAAACTACAAACTCAGGTACAAAACTCTTTAGATGCTTGCTCTTATGTTTGTTTATCCCGTTCTGTGTTATTTGCATCTGTCAGATTTTGTATTCTATTCTTGCTCTCTTCTCAGGCCAAAGATATTTAGATATTTTCAGAAGTACGTCAGTAAGATGTAACTATTAGCTATTATAAAAATGCAGGGGGATGAGTATACATACATACTTCAGAAAATCATGTAAAATCAACAATACATTACTTGCCAACATTTAGGCATTGTAAGGACATAATTATGAGAAATACCCGCTTTATAAAATGATTTTAGCATGAAGCATAAGGTCAGGGGCTTTACCACGAAGTCTTCCAGGACGATTCCGTAACGATTCCATTATAGAAACGTCACCACTTCCATACAATTTGCATAGGTCATGGTACGAAATAACAATGTAACAAATTCGGTAATATATTATGAATTCGTGGTTAGGCCCCAGGTTAAGCGAAAACAGGAACTATGATTATATTAATTACCCACTTGGGTACTTCAGAACTAGAACAATAGAAAAACTTATCCTTAAAACCACAAAGAAGACTCGTCTTATCTTACCTTCTACAGTCATGTTCAGGAAGCTTATCTCAAAGTAGCGTAGATTAATAACGAGTTTTGTTGAAATAATTATTCACACAATTCAAGTGCGTCTTGGATTCTCAAAAATTAAAAACAGATATTTATCACTTGTTTAGCATTCTATTCATGTGCACTTATATTATTATCTTCAAGATCATCACTGTAAATCGTAACTTTATTTGTTATAACTTCAGGAACTTTATTATGCTGCAAGTATGAATCAAAGTTCTTATAATTATTGTCCGTAAAACATTTTTCATCACTTGTTAGTAAATGATATTTGCAGTAGAGAATTCTACATTTATTAGTATTATTATGACAATATGTTGTGTAGTAGCAAATTCCCTTTACGCAAAATGAATTAATTTCTGCATTCACAATTAATTTGTTCATGAGTCTTGTTGCGTATGCTTCTAAAAACGACGTTATATAATTTGATATCATTACATCTATCTCTTCAAGGAACGCATAACTTGAATCAACGTCCATTTCCAACATTTGTTATTCCTGGAACAAATGTAATAGTAAACCATTATCTCTGAAACATTCTCTGTGACGCAACCGAGTCAACACTGCCACGGATTGAATAATCACTAACTACTACTAGGTAAGCCATTGTGAAAAGGTTCCGAAGCACTATGTTAACTTGTCACACTGTAAGAAAGTGTGACATCTCATCTCTTAAAAAATAATGTTATTCAATGTGTCAGTCTATAAGCTGAGTAATTGGTTATTTAATGATCCCATTATTATTCTCTGCTACAATTAATCAATTTATCTATAGATGTATAAATTATGTTAGAATGCCCTGTTCACTCACCTTATGCAATGGGTTGATAAGATCGGCCTTATCATTTGGCGCTTTGTCATCGTTTTGAATCACAGTAGACGATAGCACGGCTTCTAGTTCCAAAGGGTGTTCTTCCATTGTTAGAACGTCTTTCTGCGTCGACGACGCCGTAGCGACGGCGGCAGTGGTTGACTCGGAGGCTTTCTTAGTTTCCGTCACATCATCTAGAAGGGACGTCTTTGGTAATGGTTCAGTGGGTTTAGGCAAGTGCTCTTCCGGTATTGAAATTGTATTATACTCTCGACACTCTCCCATCATATCCGTGTCGTAAATATTGCATGACATATTTCTGCAGCCAAATCTATCACATTTCTGGGTGGTACAAGTCTGATCGTTGCACCAAACTGTCACATTGTGTTTCGCAATCTCAATACTTTCTAGAGGCTCGTACTTAGGTGTTGGAGATATGAGTGGCTCATTGATGGGTGACAGTTCAGGCTCTGAACTCCACCATGAAAAAGGATAGGTTAACCAACCCCATATAGTCGAACCGATCCCGCGGCCCTCGGTTAGGTCACCTGCAAGCGATCTTGTTAGTAGACAGTCCCAAACTTACATTCATTCACAGACATAACTTGCATATTGTTAAAATTACTTACTTTCTGAAGTCGGTTTACTCAGACACCCTTGCACTAAACACAATATAAAGATCGTTACAAATCTTTTGGATATCATGGTGACAATCTGGCACAGAAGTCTTCACAGGAATGAAATGTTTGAATAGTTGTGGCTCACCTTTATAGCCGACTTGGAGACACGTCCCTATCTCCGAGAGATAAGACACTCTCGGGAATGTTTACATAATGACAAACAAACGACCATAAAAGAAACCTTTTAATTTTTAATGATTTTTTTTGTACTTACTTAATATTAGTCCTTAAATATTATTTGAGTTCGCCAAATACTTTTTAATTACAATTTTTATCTAACTTATATTAAAATACATTTCAGTTTTTAGTTGATGATTTCGGTAATTTCGGTATTACAGCGGGTAATTGTAAAGTTACATTAATCTGCGAAAACAAGAAATTGGTTAAAACCTTTTCGCATACGGTTGAATTGTTGCTAGACTCGCCCATCAACACTTCGCACAGTGTGCAGTAGGTCTTTATATTTGGGCATGACAAAAATCTACATACGGTTCTCTGCTTATTGCAATGTGTCAGTATTTTTATTCTGTTCCGAGGGCGATATATCCCTGTTGAATACATCGCAATTATCAAGTCGTGTATTTCACTCAAAACGGATGTGACATTCCAGGAATCGGGATCTTCGAGACGTAAAAAATTATTCGTGTTTCCTTGCCTTCTCATGGAGCGTGATAACGCTTTGATGTCTATAAAATGCTTAGCTGGCACTTGCTTTTTGATTACGTCCCCATTAGGACTAAACTGAATAATTAGTGGATTTTCTCTTTTGATTTTTGACCATGGATTCAAATAAAACTCTCCTCCTTCCTGTTTAATGTTTATTGATTAGTGATTTCAAAAGTAATTTTGATTAATCAAAATGTTATTTAATTACTTACATGGAGATCATCCGAAATTATGTTTGGCAACAAACCTAAGGCAAAAGCGATAGCTATTCTCATTTTTAGAAGTTCTTTAAATAGCATCCCTGGTGGTTAAACTATGTTTCTAATGAGCCTGCACTGACGATTGTGACTAACTACTTTATAAAACTACTTTCTTATCAGAGCTTAACAAAGGGTTCTTGGAATTTTAAACAGAGAACGTTTAAACCATTCAATTTATTTTCTAAACATGTTGCACAATGTGTATATTACGCAAACTTTCCTTCCTTTGAATTTAAACAGTGGCCTTTAGAGTTTAGTTCCTTATATATGCACTTATTTTTGATAAACATCTTTTTCGATACTTCAAATGTGATGCACTTAGAACTTATACACAGAGTCACCTTGCCGAATAGCTTTCCTGCCATTTTATCTTGTAAGATGTCTACAATTTCAAAAGCGACATTTGATGGTAAATCCATGATAGACTCCATAGTTGCTACGCTATCTGAAAACATACAATATTATGTTGAATGTTAGACGATCTGTAATTCCTGTGCAATTTTTATGCATGCACTAGGTATGGAGGTAAGGTAGACCACATTGTTAGACTTACCGGTATTATTCGCTCCTATACAATGTCCTTTATTATTAAATCGATTGATAGGCGCGCAAATCCTATGGTGGCACACTTTGTGACCGCAATTCATGGAGTGACAAACAGTGTCAGAACAAAATGTCAATGCTCCTTCAATATATTTTCCCATAAACGACATAAACGCTGGTGCTACAACATCTACATCATTCCAGTTAACATCTCCGAATATAGCTTTTTCTAAAGCTTTGGTATGGTTTTGACGCATAGCTTCTTTAGTCATGTTTAATTTAGCCTTCTTTGTTTCACTTTCTAGAATTATGCTTGTGATATTCTTAGATACAATTATAGACTGACTTCTGTTGTTTTCGGGCCAGTATAATAGTTCATTTTCATTTGTTAACGCTTTATCAAACCTCTTCATACTCTCTTTCAAAGTCTTTGTAGCATTTATCACATGTTTTTCTTGTGATACAGTTTCGTTTATTTTTAAGACTTTCATTTGTACAGCTTCAGTTTTGTTAGCAACATTAATGGTAACTGTTTTATTAACATCACTTGTAACAGTTTCACGTTTATTTATTAAATGTAACGAGTTCTCAGTAGTTGCATTAACTATAATATTTTTGTAGTACGTTTCTATACTATTATTGGTTTTATTAGACTCTTCAGTATCGTTTACGACATTATTGGATATGTTTACTACTAAAAATATGTTTTCTTCTGTCTGAATGTCGTTTTTTACTTTATCCAAAGGAGTTGACAGCGTACTACTGAAATTAGTTTCTAAAATTTCAGTCGTACTCGACACTAAATCAGCGACTGTACTATGGGTTTCATTTACAATACCATCACTAACATTGGGTTTCCCAAAATGAGCTTCGTATATTTGCTGTGGTTCTAGTTTGATATTATGAAATGTTATTATTTTCTTTCTATGTTTTCTTCCACCAGTACTAGCCTTCGATTTCTTTTTCTTATGGACAGTTATTTTATGAAGAGGTGACGAGTTGAGTTTTGAAGACCTTTTATATCCAAATAGGTTCATTGGGATAGGGAAATTGTAATACGAAGTCGGCATCTTTATAGCTAGAGGAAAGTCTTTTGTGCTGCTTCCGCTGTCGAAATCGAAATTATTTTGATGTTTGTCTAATTTTTCATGTATTTTCGGCAGTTGGACATCAATTTTAATGCGTATGTTCAGTGCATCGTCTAGGTCAGTAATTTCATTGAATTTATTTTCCGTTTCAGCTTTTTTCTCTTCTGAATATTGATTAATTCGTGGTTCTAATCTGCTTCGAGAATAGTCTTTAGCTGTCAAACATTGCTTGCAGGACATTTGTCCGTTCTTGCAGCAGGGCGCTGCGAAAGGAAACTTAGGAAATGTAGATGGTAAAGAACCTTCATCACTTAGTAGAATTTTCTTAAAAGCATTCACTTCCATACTGTCGCGCGGTAAATTCGTAGTTAGTTCTATAGTGTTAAAATGGTTTGCTTGTGAATGAATTGGAATTAACAAATCTAACGGATTCTTTGATTTGTAAGTGTCCATATTGTAGTAGTTATTCTTGTACGAATAATCATTGTACTTGCCGCTGTTTCCGAAGCCTGTTTTGCTGAACCTCTCGTGGCGCAAAAGCGGGACTTTGTTTTTAAGTTTAGTTCGTTCCATATAGTCTTTTCGCTGTTTTTGTTCTTTCTCTAAGTACTTTTGATATTCTTGTAGCAAATCTTCAACGTTTTCGTCACTTTCACTCTCGTCTTTAGCCAGTTTATCAAATAATGGTATGTTCTAGAAAATTATACAAAGTTACATAAGTATACACATTTGCACTATTTTTTTGACATCGTTTACCAAAAAATATACTTACACTGCTTTCAAACTCTTTCATAATATCAGCGATGTCGCTGAAAATTATCGTATCGTAAAAAGGACTGAGTTCTATCCCATTATTTGACGATTCGAAACCTTTAAAATGAAAACAAATTAGTTTAGAAGCCTTTATAAAACGAAACAGGCTCATTTAAAAGGCTTTCTGTGAATTATGTGAAAAACGACCACTCCCAGCTATTTACTTACTTCCAGAATCGTGACATCGTAATGAGTTAAACAGAAACGCCCCGGCAAAAATAAACAAAAGTTTCATGGTTTTTGCAAAGGAATCCGCACTGAGAATGAACGATTCAGTTTCAGTTACTTATAATGTTTCTTTTCTGTGTTTACACTTGCATACATTGTTGTACTAAACAAGCTTATGAAACCTTCGATTGTGAAACTTATTATACAACGAGTCGACATTTTTACCGTTGATTTCGCAACTTTGTTTCAATATGTTTTCATTCCACCTTCTTTATTTTCAGGAATCCAATATAAGCAACAATGCAGAAGCGGAAAGACTTACGATGCATCGCTGCATCATCACTAGCATCATTGAAAGCGAAACTGTTTATGTTGAATGCCTTTATGTTATGGAGAAGGTGAGTCGAGTCCAACACTCTAACATGACAGTACTAAATCTAAATATATAAAACTCAAAGGTGACTGACTGACTGACTGACTGACATAGTGATCTATCAACGCACAGCCCAAACCACTGGACGGATCGGGCTGAAATTGATGGCATGCAGGTAGATGTTATGACGTAGGCATCCGCTAAGAAAGGATTTTGATTAATTCTACCCCCAAGGGGAAAAAATAGGGGATGAAAGTTTGTATGAAAAGTCGCGATAATCGACATTCACGCGGGCGAAGCTGCGGGCACCAGCTAGTTGAGTATAATATTAAAATACGTTTCTATAATATCATTTCCCAGTATATGAACGCGATAAAAGCAACGCTATCGACGTCCCAGCCGGTCATAACGGAGGAAGAGTTCAACACCATCTTCTACAAGATATCGGAACTGCATGAGTTGCATAAGAGCTTTCTCGAGGGACTAAAGTCGGCGGTCGCGAGTTGGGAAGAGCCTCTTTCAGTTGGAGGCCATTTCAAGAAAATGGTAAGCTCTTTCTTTTCGCTAAATCGATACTGACGTTTTTCATTAAAAAAGTAACAAGTATTTATTGCACAAACAAAAAACTAATTGAACGTAAGTAATTGACATTACAGGTGCCATATTTTTTTATTGACATTTTTTATAGATTATCTCACTCTTGTGATCCAGACAAATCCAACAACACCTCATTTATCAAAATCCGTCCACCCGTTTTAGTTAAAGCGACAGTCAAACGTACTCTCATACATACAAACATACATCACTACATAGTATAAAACAAAGTCGTTTTCTCTGTCCCTATATCCCTATGTATGCTTAAATCTTTAAAACTACGCAACGGATTTTGATGCGGTTTTTTTTAATAGATAGAGTGATTCAAGAGGAAGATTTTTATGTATAATACATCCATGTTAGTAGAGGAACACTGATAATTTTAGAGGTTTTTCTAATGTTATGTCGTAAATAAGCACATTTTAGTGTATTTATTATCAGCATTGCACCCGTGCGAATCTGGGACGGGTCGCTAGTACTACATATACCCCAAACTTCGCAGTCGGGTAAAAACAACATTTTATTGACAGGCTGAAAACATAAATATCTACGGTGCATTTCTACATAACTACGGTCGCGCGACGGACGCGGTGCGTCGCAGGTGCGGCAGTTCTCAAACCTTCGCCAACCTCACGCGCCAGATATCCTGCCACGGACAACCGATGTCTCTCGATGACTTGTTGCATAAACCCGTCGCTAGGGTTCAGAAGAACGCACTGGTTTTACATGTTAGTACTCTTACCTTTTCATAAGTACATAGTTATGATTTGTATAGCTACTTACAGTGAACGGAAAATACATGGAAGCATTCTTTGAGCTAAAAAAGGACCCTACAAAAATGTGCTGTGGTAGGCGGGGCTTGCCAATTATGCCAAAAAATATAACAAAAATTAACATAAGCAGCAAATAAGCTATCTACACGTTACACTGCAATTTAAACCCAAAAATCCAAGGAATAAAGTCGACGTTTGTAATTTTTTGGCAAATCCCCGAAAGTTTCGATGTGTAAAATTTGGTGTCTGGTTTCGCGGATATTTCCCTTAAGTAATACTTCCATGTTTTTTGCGTTCACTGGCTACTTATGTAAGTCTACTTGATCGCTTGGCTAATTGCAAACCAACTTGTCGCGCCTTTTTGCATGAAGTTCAGTTACAGCTCAGGTTAATTTTTAACTCGCAACTTTTTTACTCACAGGATTTAATCAAATACACTCCAGCCAGCCACCCCGACCACGCTATGCTGACTGATGCACTAAACATGACGCAACATTTCTTGGACGAATTCAATATTATTCAGACGAAGTCTATGTTCCCTGTAAGTACCTACCTAACCTATACTTCTACAATCAAGTTTAACTAAACTTTGCTAAATAAAAATGTACGTTACAGAATGCAGATCGAGCTCAACGGAGGCTTGTGAAGAATTCTTTTATAGTCGAACTTGCGGATGGACATCGAAAATTGAGACATCTATTTTTGTTCAACGATGTCATTGCTTGTGCTAAATACAAGGTGAGCTTGATTCCGGAGAAAATATTCCAATACTTATCACTTCATTGTGTGAATTTGTGCAACTAAATGTAGTGACATAACATCAAATACAACTGTAACTGACTTGGCTAAACTGAACTCAATAAATAAATAAATAAATTTTGTGGATATTTCACACAACACCATCTAGCCCTAAACTAAGCAAAGGTTGTGCTATTGGAACCAGATAGCTGATAGTTTAATTTGTATACTTTTTTTTAAATACATACATAGAATAACCAATAACACCCAGACACAGAACAAAAATTTGCGTTTATCACACAAATATTTATTTTGGGTGGGGATCGAACCCACAACCTACAGCGTAGAAGGCAGAACTACTACCAACTGAGCTGTGAGGTCAGTCAATGCAGGTTAGTTTAAATAATGCAACATTTTCAGGCATCGGGTCGCGATAAGTTCACCTTCGAGTTGAAATGGTTCATCCCCCTGCCGGACATAGTTGTGGTCGAAGAGGATAGCGCGATGGCGAACCCGGCGGACACTCGCGAGGCCTCGCCTGCCAACATCGTCGCTTTGAAATCACAGGCGTCAACTGTTAGAGATCAGATACTAGCGGAGGAAAGAGCTGCCAGCGATGACAAGGTACTGCTACTAATAAGCGTCAGTCGTGGTGTATGTACCATCTAGCCGATTTAACGAATCTGCTTTCTTGTGATTTGGAAAGTCATTTGATGCACTCACCTGTAGGTCTACCATAAGTTGTCACATTTAGATTGGCTGCGTTACTACAGTAGTAATAGTACGTTACTATGACATCTGTCAAAATTGTTACTCATGGTACCAAATTCTAAGCAAATGAATGAGCGCAAACTACAGTCGCTGTAGTACGCTGTGACGTAGGATAGTTAGCTACGTAAGGTTTTAGTACCCAACTATTGTACAGCGCCTCTAGCGTACAGCAGATAGTTGGGTACTAAAACTTCACGTAGTTAACTATCCTACGTCACAGCGCACTTCAGCGACTGTAGTCTGCGCTTCATTCATTTGTTTAGAATTTGGTACCATGAGCAACAATTTTGACAGATGTCATAGTAACGTACTAATACTACTCTGTCTGTAGTAACGTCAGCCGATCTAAATGTAACAACTCATGGTAGACGTACTGTTTATAGTTTAATTGTTGTAATTTGTATCAATAGAAAATGCGGCTAGGAGGGCGTGGCACTGCAGAAAAGCAGCGGAAGAAGCTAGCCGAGTTAGAGGGGCAATTAGTACTGGCCTCGCCGAATCTGGTGTTCCGAGTGGGCGCCAAGGCAGCCAGCGGCACTGCGCTGCAGCGGCAGCACATATTCTTCCTAAGCTCGGAGTATGAGCGAACGCAGTGGATAGATTCTATTCATGCTTTACAGGTAACATAAATAACGATGCAACACGAATAAATAGATATCAATAAGAAGCGAAACCCTGTGGTTATGCCGTTTTAAAGGTAAATCGCCTCTATTACATCCATTGGGATTTTTTTCTGAAATAAAATACATATTACTAAATTTCATTAAAATCCGTTCAGTTGTACAAAGTAGAGGTACAATACACAAATTAACCAACAATCTGATCAGTGCCCTCGATCAGTTGATCTATCTACAGCTCGTTTGTAACGATCCTTAGATATCTCAACTATTTTACATCTATACTTATATTATAAAGAGGAAGTTTTGTGTTTTTATTTTTAACGAATTATACTCGAAAACGACTCGTCCGATTTCAAAAATTATTTTACCATTAGAATGCTACATTATCCCTCAGTAACATAGTCTATATTTTATGTAAGTATCTTGCGAGCTAAGCCGCGAGCAGAAGCTAGGTAGTGCAATATAAAACAATGTAATTTAAATAGACAAAAATAACTATTTTGTCGAATTTGCAGGCATCATCCGCGCCACCAGCTGGCTCCAGCTCAATATCAATGTTGGAACTGCAAGCGTGGGTGACGGCATGCCGCAGCTATTTACAGACCGACATGGGCTCGTATTTACTGCGCAGTGGTAGAGATGACTCTCTACTGCTGGGAGATTTGCAGCTACATGTCGGAGGCATGGTGGCGCCACTTGATACTGCCGCTGGTATGACTATATTAATTCTATATTATTTTAGTGGACGTATTTCACGCGGTCCATTAAGAAACCCTGATCTTTTGTATGAATGCATTCCTGCGTATTACTGTTACACGTTTGGCCTCAGCTCAGTTGGTAGTAGCTCTGCCTTCTGCGCTGTAGGTTGTGGGTTTGATCCCCACTCAGGATAAACATTTGTGTGATGAACGCAGATGTTTGTTCTGTTTTTAGGTGTTAAATTATATAATTAGCCATCATTATCAGTTATCTGGTTCCCATAGTACAAGTTTTGCTTAGTTTAGGCCTAGGTGGCGTTTTGTGAAATGTCCAACAATATTTATATTTATTTATTTACCTAAAAACTTGATATCTACATGCCATCATCAATTGATAGAGTTCTTCGTGAAATATTATACATGAATAGTTACGATTTTCTACTTGGAATAATTGTACCAATTATATTTTGCAGATTACTACATAGTCGTTGAGGTAGATTCGTACGGCCATTACTTCCGCAAAGCAAAGTCTAAGCTTGTATGTCGCTCGGCCCAGCCTCGATGGAACGAAAGCTTCACGCTCGATTTGGAAGGCTCGCAAAACTTGCGCTTGTTATTGTATGAAGACGCCGCAAGACCGGTGTTGCGGGGCAAATGTACTATCAAGGTGGGTGTGAGTGAAATTGAATTATATTTGATTGGTATTTTTTTCTTAAAAACAATCACTACAAAATAGCATTTATTAGCGCAATTTTGACGACTCTTAGGTATACCCACTTAAGCAACGTGACAGTAACACGCGAATGTGCGCTACTCTTTTTAATTACTTGAATGTTTATGTGGCGCCTGTAAATGAAAAGATGAGGAGGTGCTAGATTAGCATGGATGGACACGTGATGAGGAGGGATGAAAACCATCATGTCACCAAAAAAGTTATGGGTATGAGTGTATCTGGGTACGCAATTAGAAGAAGGCCGAAGAAAAAATGGTTTGATTGCGTGAAAGAGGAGTAGACTCAGAGTTGACGAATGATAGGAGTGAGTGGAAGATGAAAACATGTTGTGCCGACCCCACTTAGCGTGGGATAAGGGCTGGAGAATGATGATGTTTATGCTACTGGCAAGTTTCGTGCCTTAAAGAGCCTATAAATTCCGTCACTTAGTACCTATGCCGTTTTGATGTTTTGTAGTTGCTCCGAGAATGGGTGAGTGAAAGTGCAACGGGCGGAGTGAACCGCACCGTGGGCCTGGGCGGCGGCTCGCTGCCGCTGCGCATGCGCGTGCTGCCGCCGGAGCGGTCCGCGCGCCGCGTGCCCACCGCCAAGCCTGGCGCGCTCTTCGGAGCCAAGATCACACACGTGGCTAAGTGAGTAGAATAGCCGTGATAATTATAGTCGCACTAAAACATACCCGACGCTAGTGAATACCACTCCGCAGTGCCAGAAACTTTGTCTCCAAGTATATACTTTTTGTTTTTTTCAGACGCGAAAAACGTAATATTCCGTTCATAATAAGTGCGTGCGTGCGGGAAGTGGAACGTCGCGGCATACATGAAGTGGGCATCTACCGCGTCTCAGGCAGTGCGTCCGACCTCAACCGGCTCAAGAAAAGCTTTGAAACAAGTCAGTATCCCATTATTAAACTACCTTCAATAAAATAACAATACTAATATTAAAAAAAATAATGACATTTATTTTGCCAAAAATAAATGGTAGCTTATTTAACTGGTTCATCCTATACAAGTGGTTTTGCAATGAACAATTTCAAGTATAGTTAGCTCAACGAATCAAGGTATTCTTAAAGTTAGCCGCAAGAGCTGCGCAGTATCATTTTTCGGGAGCAATTGGAAGTATGAGGAGGGGGGAAGGAACTGTACGTACATGCGCAAACTCGCACCTGTGGCTAACTTCACGAATGCCTAGATCCGTTGGATGAACTATACCTAATGTTTTTACTTCTAGATGCATATGAAGCAGAACAACTATTGAAAGAAGTGGACGTCCATTCAGTGACAGGTGTCCTTAAGCTGTACTTACGAGAGCTGCCGGAAGCTCTGTTCACAGATGCCTTGTACCCAGAGCTGCTCAGAGCGTGGGGGGCGACGCAGGTATTTATTACAAACATATTATATTGCCAAAGTATGTACTAATTTGGTGACGGAGTTCTAGGACTCGTTTTCTCTGCATTTTTTTACTCAGTATTCTTGTACTGTAGGGAGTAGGCACATCAGTGGACTCGGGGCCAGCGCACACCAGACGCCATGCGCTCTTGAAATGCTACGCACAGTTGCCGGATCTCAACAAGAATTGCATTGACTTCCTTCTCAACCATTTTGTCAAGTAAGTACTTTATCATTATTGAAATTTTCTAAATTACTGTATGATATACTAAAAAAATTATAATCAACAAGTCGCGATCCATCGTACAAACGTATTATCAAACTAGCTGATGCCCGCGGCTTCGCCCGCGTGGTGAAGACTGCTTATTTTTCTCCGACACCTTCAACAAATCCTACTAATATTATAAACGCGAAAGTTTGTAAGGATGTCTGGATGCATGTTTGTTACTCTTCCACGCTGAAACGGCTGAGCGGATCTGGATGAAATTTGGCACAGATATAGATTATAGTCTGGAATAGCACATAGGCTACTTTTTATCCCGGAAAAATGTACGGTTCCCGCGGGATAGATTTTTTTTGTTTTTCAAGGTACCACGCGGGCGAAGTCGTGGGCGTAAGCTAGTATCATTATATTTTAGCCAATGTATATAAAAACTTGACAAATTTTATACTAAAACCTTCCTCGAGAACCACTATCCATTTGTGAAAAGAAAACAGCATGAAAATTGGTGCAGTAGTTTTTGAGTTTATCGCGAACAGACTCACTAACACAGCGGAGGACTTCGTTTTTAACATGTAGTGAAGTTACATTGACCTCAAATTTACGACTTATTACAATTTCCAGAGTCAACCAACACGAAGGCGAGAATAAGATGTCGCTGCACAACCTGGCCACAGTGTTCGGGCCCACCCTGCTGCGTCCGGCGAGCGCTAACCCCGGCTCCAAGGTCCGCACAGACCTGCTGGCGGCCGGCACTGTGGACGCCATGGCGCAGGCGGGCATCCTCTACTGCCTGCTGCAGCAACGTCAACTGGCGGCGCAACTGTCTTCGCACCATCGCACCCCTACGCTTCTCGATTAGTCAATTAGTAAGTCCGAAAGTGCCAGATATTTTTATCCGGATTTTTCACTTCATAATTAGAATAACGACCCGGCATGGTTTCGTTGATCTATGGAGAAATGTATCATAATTCATCTCTACTAATGGTCGAAAATCTACAGAATTACTTATATTTTATGGTGATTTATAAAAGCGGATCTGACAATTTCATTTGTCAATAGACTTCATTCGCTCTTTTTTTCTCCCGACATGTCTGATGCCGCGTCGTATCGCGGTGTCACACAACTACTTTCGCCGGGTTGTGCAACTAGCAACCACAATGCTTTTATTAGTTTGCTAAAACATATTAAGCTAAGTTCTAATCGAGATTTCAATGCAATTTAATCAATTTTGAACAACAATTTCTCCAACGATGTTAGTGTTGATTTAGGGAAATTAAATCATCCTCAATTACAAAGAAAACATTCCATTTGAATAACAGACTGATTATAGACAGTATCACTTTATTTATATCATTTACACGAAAATTGTATTATTATAGTGTATAATAACTGACATAAAATAGCTTTAAGACTGTGCCGCTAGAACAAGATGGGAAATGGTTATTCACAATATTTTTTAGTTATTTTAGTCTCTCGTAAATTTTATAAAAGACTTACAAAAGAAAAAAAAGTTTACTGAAGTATTCTAAAGAGGGACCGAAATTTAATATTACGGTAATTTGGAGCAGACTGATTTTAATATTAAACTGGGAGCAGTAGCTTAAAAAAGGTCAGCATGAGGTGAAATTATTGTCAGATGTTTTTTCTTAGTTTATTAATGGCTGCACTACCGGTGGGTAGTATGTATGAATAACTTATTAAATAAATAAAAACATCTTTTAATTCTTCTACATCATTACAACAATAATAAGTTACTTTAATGTATATAATAATAAATGTTTTTGTTGCTAGAAAACAGCTCTAATAATTTCAATGGAATTTTGGTATACTTACCAGCTGGAAGTTTTAAGGGTTGAAAAATCTATATCCCAATCCCAGGACTGTTCAGTAGGTGAGTGAACCAGCTATATAACGTCATTTTGAGGTGTGATTATTTTCTATAGATTACATTAAATTTCGTGGTGTCTTCTTGAAACAGAACTGAAGGTTGTAGTAATAATAAGTGAATGTAAATGGGTTTATAAAATATTACATAATTTTGCTTATGTAGTAGCGTTATGCTAGTCGCGTGCATTCTTTTATGGCTTTACGTTATGTTGAAAGCAATTTTATTATACTTATCAATATGTGTAGATTTGTATAATGCCGCGATGGTATTTTGTCTCATATGCACGCCAACAACTTTTTCACAAATACATAGTCATAACTCAATGTATGTAATATTTTAGTAAGTACTTAAAACTTTTTCTACCAAAAATTAATAAAAAAATTGATGTTTCATTTATTTTGTTATTTTTATGTCAACTTAATATATTCAAGAGTTAGCTAGTAAGTGCCTGTGTTTATGTGAAAGTGGCTAAAATACAAGCAACATTAACATTATTTTCACCAAAGACAAGTTCCATAATTCATACAATTGACTGGTTACTTTAGTAACTATAACAATTCGCTGATTGACTGTGTGATAAACACACTATTAAAGCAAATTAAATTAGACACCTATGTATTGTAGGCTACAAACAACGTATTTATTTACTTTTAATTGCAACGCCATTACAATACTTTTCTTGATGTGTAAATTATGTTTATCATCACAAAAACTAAAACTTTACAGATCCTTATCCTGACAATACTTAAAACTTTGGGTTATTTGATGGTGTTTATCCAGTGATCTGGTAGTAATTTATCTCTATGTGTTTATCATATAGTTTTTTCTATTTCAGAAAATATTTGATTGTTTTATCTCTTTTGTTTGAATGAGTACCAGGCTTGCTGTTGCCAAATTAAAAGTTGCCAATTTTACGAGTATTCATGTGAAGGACAACTTTTGGATCCCCATCTATTGTAATGAAGCATTCAGACAGCTTATAGCCAATCTCACATCTTGGGACATATCTACTTTTGAAAGAACACTAATTTGCTAGATTACTTTTCTGTAATTTTACAGAGAAAATTTATTGATGGAAAGTACAAATCGATGTTATGTAGGTACTTATTATTTTCCATAACTTTGGTATCATAATTAACTTTTTTTGGATTTTTTGATTTCAATTCAAAATTCAGTTATCTGTTGAACTTACATTTTTGAACAAATCTTGGTGAAGAGATTTGTTTGTACAAAACAAATATATTACATATTACATCCAATTAAAAACTGATAAGGGCTGATAAGCTGTCTAAGTGTGATGTATAAAAAACATATAGCTTTATTATAGTGGTACCATACCTTGAAGTTTCTGAACAATATGTCATGTTTAATTAATTTGGTTCATAGCTCTTGCATTAATATCAATGTATTATAACATATTTTACACACTTTTGTTATAATGTCCTAACCATGTATTTAATTTTTGTATATAAATGACACTATTTAGTTATGTAACTTTTGCAATAAATGTATTTTTAATACACCTTTTTCAAGACTTTAATTGAAAACATATTGTTCTACCTATTTATTACAATCCACCATAAATATACACTCCAAAGAACTAAATTATTTTTATTGTGTAAAAATGTGATTGAATAGTAAAAAAAAAACTATAAACCAATAGCTGATCTAGCAGAGTTATCAGGTGATATTATGTACAACATAACAACATGAAAATTAATAATGATGATTTTATTTCTATTATCACAAATGAACTTACAAGTAACTATGGTAGGCAATGGTCTTAACCTCAAACTAGATTGTTTACATACAACAAGACCTACCTAACCACCTAAAAGTTCCACAAAGTTTTTAAATAAATATCAAAAGTGTCATCATAGTCCAGTGATTTTTCAGAATAGTAAATATATATAGCAAATACAATAAAACATATTGCAGCTATTCGTCGATCTGCTCTATACAAAATTCCTAATAAAACAAGCATTCCAATATTGATTGTCATTCTAACTACTGCGCTTTTTGTAAGCTCCGCCTTCACACTTTCAGTTATACATTTTCCTTTCCATAGATGATTAGTAGGTATACATGATGTACAATTTAGAGGTCCTGCTCCTATACAGCTTTCACAAGAGTCATCACATGTTTGGCAGCTATATGATCCTTCTCGGTTGACGCAGTACTGGTCAGATTTACACGTTGAAAAATATGCACATTCATCAATATCGGTGCATACCCCTGAATCTAGTATCCAGCCAGTTTTGCAACTCTGGCATGCAGCTGGGCCAGCACTAGAGCAGCCATCGCATGCATCGTCGCACTGCTTACAAAAACCACCGATAGCATAGTAGTTCTTTGAGCATTCTTCACAATACTCCCCACTGTAACCTCTGTTACAAAGACATGAACCTTTGCCATTTCGTGTGCCATCACCATCACATTTGCCTCGCCCACTGCAAGTCTTATTATCTTTACTCACAGGGCAAGGCGCACAAAACTCTCCATAATGATTATTGGGGCAGCAGTGTTTTAGTGTGTCAATGCATAGCCATTTATACAAGTTCACAGTATTAGGATCCTCGTGGAACCACCACTTTTCAAGTGCCTGCTCGGCTTCCGCTGCCAGTATATAGCAGTTGTGTTCATGTTCATTTAATTCAGAACACAGCCCCTCTTGCATCTCTACAAAACGAATTTCGCTACGCTTGTAGCTTTTTAGTTTTGCTTCTTCCCATGCTACATTCCCTCCTTCATATTTACCACGAGAAGTTTTCTTAAGCCAGTAATTAAACGAGTCCGTCAACACTTTGCAAAGCTCACATTCATTCAGTTTTCCAGTTTTAAAATTCAAGGCAATAACACCCGGCGCCATAAGTTTTTCATTAATAAATAATAACAATAACAAATAGAATTTAAATACTTTGGATACCAATGAAAATGGCATGTTAGCTTTAATTTATGTAAGATATATAGACAATTGTCGATTTGCAAAGCTTAGTAGATTGATTGTTCGCACAAAATTATAATTCGCAACTTCCCATCCCATCCCATCCCAGAATCACAAGTAATCACAACACGTCACTCCACTCGTCACGCACGTCACGTCACATCACATCACATTCACACACATCGCATCGCACGCATCTCCCGCTGCGTGTCGCGAACACAGAACATATATATACTCTGACGAGGAGACTCTGAGGAATGAACCACGTACGTAACGTACTTCGTTCTGTGTTATCTGTGCAAGGCTGTGCTGTGTGCAAAGCTCAGGTGCAAAGACATTCTATCTACTGACGTAGGCTGTGTGTGAGTGGCTGAGTGGTGGGGTGTGGTTGTACTACTGTCAACTGTCAGCGACGGCGACGACTTTATTGTGGTAAAGTTGTGTTGTGGTAAATTGCGTGTCGGGCACTTTCTGGGCACGTCGTAGTCGGGCCATTTAAGAAAAAAAAAAATACCTTACCTACCTGCACTGATGCCAGGTTGGGGGGAATCCCCACAAAATTGGGGGGAAATTTTGGGTTTGGGGGTTTTTATTGAGTACCAAACATAATCTGAGAAAAGCCATAATGATAAATATACGTTTGGGCCTCTTACACAATGTCAATTGCTCGAACCGGCAACCTAACATTTCGGCATGAGAGGGCTGGATCATTGTACCCGACTGGCTCATTGTCGACCATCTTAACCTACCCTAGAACCACACATGACCTGTCACGTTCGGAATACTAATCACTATGCAAAATGTGGTCATGTGCCAAATTTATGTCTGAACGTGCGTCTGACTACCCTCTTTAGATATCCTCAAAGATCTAAGTAACTAGACATCTGAAGAGATTATTTGTACCGAGCCTGGGAATTACAGTCGGGATTATGTTTTTTTTAGTTACTGTATATAATTAATTAATTCTGAATTTTGGGGGTTTTTTTATGAAAACCTGAATTTTGGGGGATTTGGGTACGATTTGGGGAGAAAGCGAAACCGTAACCTGGCATCACTGCATACCTGCCAGCAGAAGCAGACGTAGACGTTGTATTGTAATGAATGAATGAATGATATGATGTTGTATTGTATGTATTGTAAGGTGCGGGCGCGCGGCGGGCAATTGTTTGTTGCGTTGTTGCATGGTGCATTCTAATTTTCTATTTCGCAAAATGGAATGGGCTTCGTGAAACCTAGTTGTTTTAATTAAGAGGAAGAAATTAGATTTAATTTAACTATTACTAAAATTGACTTTCAATGTCAGTCGTAAAACGTGTGAAACGCAATTATTGAAAAATAACCTCGCATAAACCCGCAGATCAGATGTTTCCTGGATAATCCCCAGATTGAAACCAATATCAAGAGAAAATGGCAGATAAAATAAGGTAACATACTATACAGGCTTTAAGTACGAGACAACCCCCAAGTTCTACTAGTTTACAGAATGTCATGACCATTATGAACGCACCTCAAAAACAATAGCCAAATGGCCTGGCCTAACCAAGATTTCATTTAGTTCATAGTTTTTTTAATTGTCTTACTTATTTTATTAAATTTATTACAGAGTGAATTCCAACTTCGATATGAAGGGCAACTATGAGCCCTCAGATTCAGAAGATGAGTACTCTGCTAAGGAAAAGAGCCTACTGGATAAAGTGAGAAAAAGAAAACATGATTCTGAAAGTGAAGAGGAAATGTATGCATTTTCAGAATCTGATGAAGATTCTAATACCCAGAAAGATGATATGGGTATTGCTGACAGTGATGTGGAGGGCCAAGAGAAATCAGACGATGACTTACCAGATTCTAAGGCATGGGGAAAACAAAAGAAATCCTTTTATGCAACAGATTTTGTTGATGAAGACTATGGTGGCTTTGGGAATGAGGAGCAGCAGGCACTAATGGAAGAAGAGGAAGCCAAAAACATTCAGAAAAGGCTTTTGGAACAACTTGGAGAAGAAGACTTCACACTAGATTTCTTCTCAAAACAAGTTGCAGGAGTGGAAGATGCTGAAACTATTATACAGAGTGACCTAAGTCAAATGTCGAAGAGAGAAAAGTTGCAGTTGCTGGAAAAAGAAAGCCCTGAGTTTGCAGGTCTCATTGATGATTTCAAAACAAAATTAACAGTGGCCAAAGATAACTTACATCCAGTTTTGGAACTTGTCAAAGATGGCAAACTTCCTACATGTCCTGCTTCCAAATTTGTTAAAACAAACTATGATCTTATTTTAAACTATTGCACCAATATTAGTTTTTATTTGGTTCTCAAAAGTCAAAGGATAAATATTCAGAACCATCCAATTATAAAAAGATTGTATCAGTACAGACAGATGTTAAATAAAATTGAACCCATTTATCTGGAAGTTGTCAAACCTCAAATAGACAAGATATTAGAGGCGGTTAAAAATAAATTAGACTTGCAAGTCAAAAAACTCAAAAAGAAGGGAGGTAAGAAAAGGAAATCAAAGAAATCACTGTCAAAATCAGCACCAAAGAAACTCAAACTTATCTCAGCTTTGGAGAAAAATGATGCTGAAGATACAGGTGTATCAGATGATGAAGAAAACTACGAGGGCAACGACTTCTTTAGAGTTGAGACTAAGAAATCTACTCGGAAAAGTGAAGAGTCTGAAGAGAGTGGTTTCTCTGATAATGATGGCATACCAGCTGAAATTGATGAAGCAAACAAGCCTACTACATCTGACTTAGTCATAGAAGAGATTGTAGACAAACGTCAAATCACCTATCAGATTGCTAAAAATAAGGGCTTGACTCCACATAGAAAAAAGGAACAGAGGAACCCTAGAGTAAAACATAAGCTCAAATACAGAAAAGCCAAGATAAGGAGGAAGGGTGCTATTCGGGAAGCTCGCTCTGAAGTCTCTAGATATGGTGGAGAGGCATCTGGCATCAAGGCTAATGTCAAGAAGAGTATTAAAATAAAATAAAACACAATTAACTTATTACAAAGTATATTATCCATAACATCATTGTATCAGTTGTCTCTGTAATAAAATGTTACTGCCCTGCTCAAATGTTGTGTTTTCAATGTTGCCATCTGTAACAAATACAAAAACTTATAATATAATCCTACTCCTACTCAAATTATACAATGCCAAAGTTTGGATGAATGAATTTATCAATATTTGTTACTTAATCACGCTGAAATGGCTGAACAGATCTGGATGAAATTTGGCGCAGAGACATTATGGTCTGGAATACACACATAGGCTAATTGAACAAATTACACCCGCCATGTGGGCGGAAGCTACAATCTTATACCTTTAACCTGTGGTATGCCGGGATTCCAGACATAATAGAAAATCTATTATGTCTCGCGTGGATCTGCGTTCCGGCATATCACAGGTTAAACGAGCAATTCTTGTGTATACAGGGTGTCCCAAAAAGTAGTGTCAAGCGAAAGTCCAGAGATAGAACACCCCTTGGGGTACCCGAATCACCCCCATGTATGTTCCGCGATTTTCTATAGTTTTCGAGTTATTAATTTTTTTACGACTTACGAAAAAGTAGAAAACTTTCTTGAGATTTTTTTTTGCTACTGAATTTTAATGTGTAGTTCTTTTATGCATAAAATAATCAGCTACGTGACTTTGATGAAAACTATAAAAATGTTGGTGTAAAGTCAAATAATTTCATTCGGTGAATTATGACTTAAATTATCAACTTTAAATTAAAAATCTTAACAAGTGATTTCATGGTTCTTAAATAAGTCTAAAGAATTCTCATTTTCATCAACAACTCATCAACAACTCTCAATTGCAGGGGGTTTTGGGGGCGATAAATCGATCAAGCTAGGTTTCATTTAAAAAAAAATCAATTTCCTAAAAAAAACCGAGCGAAGTCGGTCACCCAGGTACTAATTATAATACACTATACAGCCTAGCTAGATATAGGAAATGTCAAAATCAATTGGTTTTCTTTTTTACACACTGATTTTGTAGAGAAAAAGTACATAGGACTGTAGTATAACAATTTAAATTTGTGAATAAGTAGCAATAATAGTAATCAATCACACAACAAATATTTTATAACTCACAGTTTCAATACTTTGTCCTTTCCACCTGATGCCACATATTCTCCATTTGGTGCCCAATCTACAGCAAACACTTCATCAGCATGCCCTGGCAAATCCAGCTCCAACTTCTTTGTTTTCATACTCCAGACTAATTTTATAGAAAGAAACAATTAGTTCTTTTGTTATTTTATATTTTGTAAATAATTAGACCAAACCTTAGTAGAACCATAGGTAGAACTAATGAATTACCTTTCAATGTAGAGTCGGCGCTAGAGCTTAGTAGAAGCCTAGAATCAGCGGACCATGCCACCATGTATACAGCCTGCACATGGCCTCTGAGTGTTGTCATGAATTTACCAGTAGCTGCTTCCCAAAGCTTCACTGATTTGTCAAATGATGCTGATGCTATTATCCTAAAAATATTAAAATTGAATAGTTTTATTTATAACATAAACAGGTAACAGAATATACAAAATGCACTCTACATGCACATAGGTAAATGATCTAAACCAAAACTATGTTAATTATTATTAGTTCTAATATTTGCTTATAATGGCTGAGTTTTGTTACAATTTTTTTAAGTTTTTCAGTTCTTGTATGGAATTTTTACCTTGTGTCTGGAGAAAACTTGACATCATTTATAAGCTGTTGGTGACCTGTCATTCGTGCTATCGGCCTCTTTTCCTTCTCCGGAAGCCATAGAAATAGTGTGAAATCATCAGAACCAGACACCAGCTTCTCTGCACCTTCTTTACACACTGCTTGATATCTTTCCAGAGCTCTTTTCTGAAGAACTGATTCTGGAAAGTGCAGCAGTTGGGTAAAAAGCTGTAGTAAGTGATTTTTTATTTCGAAATTAAGAAAGACATTGGGTCATAATCAATCATAGAAAGAGAATTTCGCTTCAAAGCAACATGGGTGTTAAATAAAAGAGCCGGTTTAATAATGCACAAGGCAGAAGACAGAAATCAATTGTATAGACAGGTACTTACTATCTTCAATCTTGGATCCTATCTGATCTGTTACAGGATGGAATGGCCCTGTCCTCAGGACATAGTCTGTGCTTAATGCCAAGGTGTTGACCCAATGGGCGTGACCTTCTAATGTCCTGCAGAGAATTCCATCGTTTGATCTCCATACCTGCAAAATTATGAACACATGTTACAAAACTATTTATTTATTAATTTGCAAATCTGCAGAGTCATTCATGGTTATGCAGTCTTAAATTTCATTTTCTAATATGAATTATATCCTACTTTTATAGTTCTATCTTGAGATGATGTGTAAATGAGTCCATTGCCACCCCACTTCACAGATGTCACTGCCTTGGAGTGCCCACAGAGACTGACCAGCGTAAGCCCTGCAACGGTGTCCCATATTCGAACATCACCATCTTTAGAAGAACTGGCTAATTTTCGGCATTCTGGATTTCTGAAATTTTTTATATGTAGGTAAGTACTGACATTTTAAATTTACAGTGCAGAAAAATAATGGTACTTATAAAAAATTATTTTAAAAACATGGTTTGTTATTTCTTCTTTCATTTTGTGTCCATTTCTTTGCAATTAACCTCAAGTTCACAAGGAAAACTACATACATGTGGTATGGTTCCCAAGCCAGAGCAGTGATCCATTGCTTGTGTCCTATCATTGTTTTGCCTATTTGGTTTCCTGTGCTGGGATCCCAAAGCATTACCCTTCCAGTTTTGCATGCAGATGCCAATTTCAGGCCATCTGGAGACCAGCTTATACATAGCACCCAATTTGTGTGACCTAAAATAGAATGAACTAAGAATATCATAATACCTATTTATGACATGAACTTATTATTTTAAGTTTATGTTATAAATAGGTATTATATTATCTTATTAGGTCATAATAGGTATATAAGGTTAAAGTTTAAACTAGCTGTTGCCCACGACTTTGTCCACATGAATATGTTTTTGCGGACTCCATGAATATTTTGTATGGGAAAATCAAGGGAAAATGTTTTTTTATTTTATTTGATTTTTTTGTCTATATTTCAATGTTTTTTATAGTTATTCTGCTATTCAGGATGGAGACAAAGACAACAAATCTAAAACCATGAAACTTGGTCCAGCCGTTCTATAATTATAAATGTTTGAACAAACCTAACTTTGTTTTATACATTAAGATAATATAGGCATATACTATTAAAATATGATTTGATTACCTTTACAAACGTGTAAAGGGGTTTGTGTTGGTAAATCCCAAAACCTTACAGTTGTGTCCCCAGAACCACTGGCCAGCTGTCTCCCTGAGGGACTGAAACTTGTCGAAATCACAGCTTCAGCATGTCCTGGTATGGAACTGTGACAAACATGTAGGTTTATTAATGTATTTGCACAATCTAATTAGGTCGATTTGCAAGTGATTTATGAAATTCTTTATTTACCTAGTGCATCTTGTGACTGGTCGGACTCTAAAAACTGCTTGTTGCTGGTATATAATTTCAACAACTTCTTCACAATTCAAACTTTTTATGTCAAGAGCTTCTTGCAGTGTGTTTTTTATTTCAACATCTTTTACAAAGAATAGAAATGGTTTGTCCTCCTGAAAATTTAAATGTTACAAAACCCCTAGTTGAAAGAGGTAATGGTAAACACAAAAAATAAATAAATAAACACCTTACCTCTTCAAGAAGAGCGTTACAGATTAGCTGAAGTTGATCTTTCGTTACAGTCAAGGGTATGTCCAAGATGCCACCAGTTTCTTCTCCCGTGTCTGACTTAAGCTTTGCTTGTATACTGCTTGGTAAATCCATATCCATAATTAATAGTACCTATTCGATTGGAATTATTTTGAAAATAGTAAATGATTGAAGATAGAAGATAACCTCACACTGATGCAGGCAGTGTGTGATGTAAAATGTAAACAAAGCACTTTTTTTTTCTTCGTGTAATTGTTTGGCTAGAGTACAGCGATCATACATACCATACTACCACTTGTTTTAGTACTCGCTTCAATTTATTATTATGACAATTATGGTACAAAAAGGGTAAAGATGTTGACATAGCAATGCTGTTTTTACTTTATTTTCTTTTGATTTCATTATATATTTTTTTTTACTGTACGTAACTTATTTATTTTACTATATTACAATGTTGTAGTGTATACGTTCTCAATTCGTCTGTGCCTAAGTTTTTTGTTTTTACGCGATAACTCCATCAATGATGAACGGATTTTGATGATTCTTTTTGTTTCGTTGGTCACATAAGTTTCGTTACGTATATATATAATGTATTATTTTATTATTTTAGATAAAGTTTTCAATTTTTTGTAAAATTTAAATTTTGTCTCTGTGGACTCTATGATTGCAGTCAGTGTGACGTGTGTGACATTACGCTTACGGCGGAGTACGGAGTTTGTTATTTTTTTAAATTGGCAACAAAATGCTGGCTGAAGGCTGGCTGGCTGGACGACAAGACAATCATCATCATTCAATCATTCATACAGTAAATACCTACGTGTATGTTTATTTTAGAGTGTTTTATCTATGTAATTCCTTTCCGTGAAATACTTTTACCTGTTGTAATTCTTTTTTAGTTCGTACAACAAGTAAAACATGAAATTTCTCTTTATTTTGTTGATCACATGGACTATAGTCAACTGTGACGAGCATACTCATTCATACAAGAATGGGGAGCAAGTGGTGCTATGGATGAACACAGTGGGCCCGTACCACAATCGCCAAGAAACGTATGCATATTTTTCGTTACCATTCTGCGTTGGAACCAAAGTGACTATTGGACATTACCACGAAACTTTGTCGGAAGCGCTTCAAGGAGTAGAACTGGAATTCAGCGGTCTCGACATTACGTATAAAGACAACGCACCGGCACAACAATTTTGTGCCATAGAATTGAATGATCAATCCTACAAAGCCCTTGTGTATGCTGTCAAGAACCACTACTGGTATCAGATGTATATAGATGATCTGCCGATATGGGGAACTGTTGGTGAAATTGATGGTGATCACTTCTACATTTGGACACACAAAAAATTTGACATCGGATTTAATGGAGACAGAATCGTAGAAGTAAACCTCACCACAGAGAACAAGGAACGACTCACCCCAGATGCCAAGATTCCATTTACTTATGAAGTAAACTGGAAGAAAAGCAATATCAATTATGAAGATCGATTTGATAAATATCTGGACCCTAACTTCTTTCAGCATAGAATTCATTGGTTCTCAATTTTCAACAGTTTCATGATGGTAATTTTCTTAGTTGGTCTGGTTTCTATGATTCTTATGAGGACCTTACGCAAGGATTATGCAAGATATTCTAAAGATGATGACCTTGACGACTTGGAGAAAGATTTAGGTGATGAATATGGGTGGAAGCAAGTTCACGGTGATGTATTCAGGCCTGTGCCTCATTTGGGATTGTTCTCTGCTCTCATTGGATCTGGTTATCAGCTTACTGTTGTCACTTTAGCTGTAATAATATTTACCATTTTTGGTGAACTCTATACCGAGAGAGGTTCATTGCTATCTACTGCAATCTTCATTTATGCAGCCACATCTCCCGTAAATGGGTACTTTGGAGGCTCTTTGTATGCCAGAATGGGTGGCAAGTTGTGGATTAAACAAATGCTCCTCTCTGCATTCTTCCTACCAGTGCTTGTTTGTGGCACAGCATTTTTCATCAACTTTATTGCCATGTACTATCATGCATCCAGAGCTATTCCATTTGGCAGCATGGTTGCTGTTATGTCTATTTGCACATTTGTGATACTGCCACTTAATTTAGTAGGCACAGTACTTGGAAGGAACTTAGCGGGTCAACCTGACTACCCTTGCCGTATAAATGCTGTACCTAGACCCATACCTGAAAAGAAATGGTTCATGGAACCATTGATCATCATTGCAGTCGGAGGAATTCTGCCATTTGGATCCATCTTTATTGAAATGTACTTCATTTTCACTTCATTCTGGGCATACAAGATTTATTATGTGTATGGATTCATGTTACTTGTGTTCTTGATCCTCATGGTTGTGACCGTGTGTGTCACAATTGTTTGCACTTACTTTTTGTTGAATGCTGAAGATTACCGCTGGCAATGGACTAGCTTCCTGTCGGCTGGTAGTACTGCACTGTATGTCTACATGTATTCCTTCTACTACTTCCTCTTCAAAACTAAAATGTATGGCCTGTTTCAAACAACATTCTATTTCGGATATATGGCGCTTTTCAGTCTCGCGCTAGGGATTATCTGTGGTACCGTTGGGTATTTGGGTACTAGTTTATTTGTCAGAAAGATTTATTCAACTGTGAAAATTGATTGAAGATGAATAACTTAAATAATGGATGTTATTATGTCATGATAGTACCTTCTACTATGAATGTACCTATGTATTGTTTGTTTAAATAATTAGTAAATTATAGAAAACAAGATCAAGATGCCGTATTATTTGAACAGCTTCTTTTAACTATATAAAGATATGGCTAGCAGAAATAATTAATCATTTTGATCGGAAACATTCCCAGTTCTCTATGGATGTGAATGTATGAAAAATGGAGATTTGCTTAAATTTTTATCAACACTAAAACATAAAAAAAGTCATTAAAATAGATTGTTTGTACTTTTGTTCTCATTGATTAAATACCAACAATTTCCTTATTTGCTTTTGCCTTATCAAATTTTTTAATGTACCTACCTAAACTAAATATTTAGATTGACATAGGAGGTCTATGAATGCCCCATCATAGTTTTTATAAAAATGATGGTTTAGATGTAAATAATATGCTGACTCTATTAATTCTTACATACACCATAACAATAAATATATGTTTAGGTATATTTAAAAATAAGATGTTTCATAATGCTTGTCTCTACCCACTGAATCTGAAAATGTCTCCATATTTGGACTGCTGTGTTGAGATAATGATTGATGTCTATAAAATAAAACTAGTGTATAAAAAGAAACCTGTTGTTTAAAGTTTATTCTGTAAATACTATGTAATGAACTTGCTTCGCTTGTAACAAATGTTTATAAACATTTGTTTCATGATAATCTACATGACTAGAAATGTGGTTAAGTAGGTATTTTTTGCTGTAAACACTGTCAACTGGCATTTTGTTCTCTCTTCTAGCTATAGGAAGCACAAACAAATTTCAAAACAAATGCAATTGTGGATGTAAGTATGTTTCGCTTTAATAGTACTTTTATGACAATCAATAGTAGGAGACAAACAATGTTTAAATTAATAGAACTTTTTGGGATCTTCATTCGTTTTTAAAATTGTCTCTAAACCTTACATAAGTAGGTAAACAAAGGAATATTTTCAATTAGATTCTTTTGAATAATGTTAAACAAAACTTAAGTTCAACTTCGCCTTAACAACTTAAAAATTTCGCCTGATTGACGTTTCTAAATAAGTATTTCCTCTGGTAATTACTCTGTTGAACTGTGATCAGTTAAAATGCGCTCGAGCAATATTCTTGAAATTCTACTCATATCGACAGGTAGCTATAGATTGCATGAGTAACGTCTCTGAATATAGGCCTATGACCTGCCTATGACTTAGTTTAGCACTAAGTACACAACCTACACTTGTGCGTTAGTCTGTTAACTAAATATAATTATTATAATGTACCTATGCCATCCATCATTGTAATATAAATTTTGGCATGAAAAATAAAGATATAAATAGTTAAAATAGTTTTTTTAATTTAAACAGACTAATAAGTACATAAGTATGTATGTAGGTATCTTAAAACTATTTATTATTTACATAACATCATTTCCATCAATAAATGTGTCTGCATCAACGGCGCTTTTCCTGGATTTCATTCCGCCTGTATTTTTGGCGTTAAATGCTTCTGCTGTTCTTTTCCTTAGTAGCCCAATGTCTTCAGTTTCATCAGACTGGTCTGCCCATTCCAGGACCAATCTCCTGCCGTAAAGATGGGTAGATTGACAGAGAGCTTCAAACGCCATCTGCATAATTTAAAATAGATTAGTACTCTGTGAAAGTATATTTAAGACTACCTATCTACTAGTTTCTAATCTATATGTACCTAGAACTTATAAGTCGAGTCACAACCACAACACAAACCTTAGCATCAGCTTTCGAATGGTAATCCACGAAAGCGAACCCACGATGTTGGTCCGAACCGGGAGTTAGCTTTTTAGGCAAGCGCAAAGTTTTGATTTCACCAAAAGCCCTGTAATACAAAAACTATTACAGCTTGTGAACGTGTAGTATTAATAACTAAGACCAGAGGTCACTAACTCGTTATGCCGCAGTTATTACGAGTAGGTACAGTTTTTAGGGTTCCGTAAAAAAACAGAACCTTTATAGATTCGTCATGTATGTCTGTCTGTCCGTCCGTATGTCACAGCCACTTTTTTCCGAAACTATAAGAGCTATGTAGTTGAAACTTGGTAACAGATGTATTCTGTGAACCGCATTAAGATTTTCACATAAAAATAGAAAAAAAAAACAATAAATTTTGGGGGTTTCCCATACTTAGAACTGAAAGTAAAAATAAATTCATCAAACCCATACGTGTGGGGTATATATGGATAAGTCTTTAAAAATGATATTGAGGTTTTTGATATATTTTTTTTCTAAACTGGATAGTTTGCGCGAGAGACACTTCCAAAGTGGTACAATGTGCACTTGGCCGCATTTTTTAAATGTTTATAGCTAGTAAATAAACAATTAATTGATTAACAATAATATGTAAGCCAAAAATAAACCGCGTTTTGAACGAAAAGTTTTAATTGATGAACGCTAGCCTACCCACACGAGTAGGTAGGTTACCTATATCAATGATGGTAATAAATCTCCGATTTTGCGATATCAATCTACCATTTAGCTGTGATTGTACATAAAATACTCACTAAAGTAGTTATTAGGCTTTCACTAACATTAGATAAGTATTTATTGTGTAGGTACACCAGATAATTTTAGGTACTTACTTGAATATTTCGTGTAGCTCGTTTCTGTTGGCTTGGAACGGAACATTACGAACAAGTATTTTAGTGCCGTTTTGTTTAGTGTCTTTTACATTTTTCTTAGATGTCCGGACTTCATTTCTGCAATAGAATTAAATATTGGTAAGTACGCATATTATTGGGTTGTGGGTACCAAGCGCTATATTTGATGGAAGGTATGTGTGGCGCTTTGGCTGGCACTTTATACCTAAACATGCAAAAATTGCCGCGATAAAAGTTGGTTAGTAAGTATTATGAGTATAAATGTTATGTTATCATCCCATCGCAGAGAGAAGTAAATAGATGGTTTGAGATTATATTCATTGATCACCCGCAACAAAAACACACTCTTAACCCGGGGGAGGGGAGTTTACCTAAAAGGGTGTATTTGTATGTGCGATGAGGCGTGTAATAACATTGTATAACCTTAACAGATAGGAATTCCAACTGATTACTTACGTGTTTCCCCTCTCTGATCGCTTCAACTCCAGCGTTTTTCCATCCAAAGTGGAACCTTGCAGTACTTTTAGGGCCTCATTAGCGTGTTGCTTCTTCACGAATTGCACGAAGCCATAACCCATTGAGAGGTATTGTCCTGGATTTCTAGGATCCTTCTTCTTCGCCACAGTCACGCTGTGTATTTTGCCGCATGATGTGAAGTGCTAAAATAATTATGAATAAGGGCGTAGGAATACAACTATCTTTTGCAACTTTTGAATGGTGTAATGAAAGGCAGCCATATTCAAAACTCTTCACCTTTAGTAAAACAAAATTTCTATGTTAAGTTATTATTATTAGAAAACAAGATAGGTAGTTACCATTCTTATTAGTATTTAACGGGTATTTATCGCGTTTTATTTAAGTACCTATTTTTTCCCGACGTTTCGACAGGTACCTACACACCAAAACATATAGGTATTAAGTATGTGATACTTACCGATTTCAACTCAGCATCAGTAGTTCTGAAATTGAGATTTTTAACAAATAGAGTCGTATCATTTTCTGGTTCTTCCGTCTCTTCCACATCCTCAATTGTTTCTTTCGCCACACTTTTACTTTTAATGTCTTCTTTATGTTCTATTTCTTTCGAATTGTCGAGTTCCTCAGTATTCTTCTCAGATTGTTCTGTCTTCAAATTCTGTTGGTCGTCAGTCTTTTCAGCAGGTCTTAGGAATACGTTTTCAGGTGCCCATTCTAAGTACAATGGTACGTGTTTAAACTGTGAATAAGCAAGTTTGCTAAACGCTTTTTTCGCCTCGAATGGTTCAACGAAGTCCACCAGCGCGGTTATCCCGTGCTTTGGCATAAGAAATCTCGCGATGTGTCCGTGTTTTGCAAACAGTGATTTTATTTCGTCCTTGTCAGTGTTGGCTGGTAAATTTTTGACTAGAATGCAAGTCTTTGATCTATTCTTCGCTGTCTGAAACAAAATAGACACACCATAATGTTGAGGTAACAAACGATTAAAATAATTATACACCACAAGAATCAAGAATACTATAGATACTAAATAGAAAACGGGAAAGGCTGTGTCTGGACAAAACGAGAACTTAAAATACTAGAATACACGCACTTGACAAGGTTTCATAGCAGAATTACGGTATTCTAAAAACTATGAAAAGAAAACTTACATTCTAAAAATATGTACATATAAGTACATAATGTAAATCATACATTAAAGGCATTTTTCTTATAGTTATAGAATAAATAATTTAATGTTATTTCATCGTGTTTAGTGCCTAGTTCTCACCTTATTGAATGCATCTAAATAAACTCCATTGGTTTCGAGAAACGCTTTGGTTTCCGCAACCAGCTGCGTCTCACCGAGAGCCAGTCTCACAGCCGCGCTTGTATCTGAATGAAAACAGTAAAGTCAGCACATTGACATATACAACTGGTTAAGTTAAACAGCCGGTTAACGTATCGATGAAGCGCCCATATGCCGACGGCATACGAGATATATCAGTACTTTTTATATAGATTATAATGGAAACAACTTGATAAATATTATCTCTGACAAAAATGTATGTTTAATCATTGCATAACCTAATCATGTGCTATGAAAATATTTATGATATGTGTAGTAGGTAATATCAAAGCTTTAATGCCGACAAGAGCACTGTTGTAGTGACAGCACCCTTGCCTTTGGATCCTAAAGTTCTGGGTTTGATCGCGGACGTGAAGCAATGGATGCAAAGGCCTATTTAGGTACCTACTTTATACCGACATGAAGTGTCGTAAAAGACCGCTCTTAAAATTGCTGAGCTTGATTTATTAGGAACAACTATCCAGGCTAGGCTACTAGCTGTTTGTTTAGAATTAACGAATTTAATAGCATACTTTTATTGTTTTCACTGAGTAGTTGATCTTTCGTGGTGTTGTAGTTGGAGGCGACGACGTCTGCGATTGCGTTAGCGCCCAAGAACAACACGTTCCAATTGTGCGACGATTTCGATTGCGCTTTTAACTTTTTTGCTTTCTTCTCCTTGAATGATAAACCCTCTGTAAAATCCAAAATTATCAACTTATTGCACTGTAACAAAGCTAATGTATGTATTCATAATCACTATTATTTCGTTTAGGAAACAATAGTCCATGGTGATCTCAATATTAAGGAAAGTACACCTTTGATGAATTAACCAACATCGTAGTTAAACAACCTTAGATCATCCAACAGTTACAATACAGTCCTGACTCCTGACCTTCACTTAACGATTCCTTGTGATTGACGACCTCAGTGGCGCAGCGGGCGAGAGTCTGGGTGTTTTCTATGTATAATAAAAAACTATCTATCTATGTATACATATAATGTATTAAATATATCAGTTATCTTGTACCCATAACACAAGCTTTGAGTAGCTTACTTTGGGGCTAGATGATGCTGTGTGGATTGTCCAGCATTATTTATTTATTTTACGTAGGCATTAGAAACTTGGAGTACATTGCTATGTAAAACACTGCAGGCCACTGGTATATATAACTCACCGTCATCACTCTCATAGTCTAGTTTTTCAGTCTTCGCCGGCAATAGATGCAGCATTCTCCCACAGAATGCTGTACCGTCTAGTTCCGTGAAGGCCTTCACTGCGTGTTCCGGCATCACGAATGTGACTGTCGCGAATCCTTTCGGCTGCCGCAGAACCGGGTCTATTGGCATGTTAACTTCAGTAAGGGGGCCTGTCGCAAAAAGAAAAAAAAACCTGTAATCCTGAACATATAAATGACTATCAACCAAGTTCTGATATAATAACACATACCATACTTGTCAAACAGTGCTGTCAATTCTTCTTCAGACAGCACATAAGGCAGATTCCTCACAAATATGCTTCCACTTTCACCTATACTTTCTTCACTTCCGCTTTTCTATAACAAAATATATAATTATATATATTTTATGGTTGATATAATAATAGGATTAACCCGTATTTTTGTTGTAGGGGTGTACGCCCCTGTAGACTCAGGACCGGGTTCATCCAAGAAAGGACATAAAGAAAGAGAGGAATTTTGGGAGAGTCTGAGAGATGTCTTAAAGGTATGTAAGGATAATGAAAGGCTAATAATGTTAGGTGATTTTAATGGGTGGGTGGGAGTGAAGCGTGATGGATTTGAAAGAGTTTTAGGAATGTTTGGTGACGAAAGAGTGAACGAGAATGGTAAAAGTTTGCTAGAGATTTGTTTGGAACGGGACCTTTGTGTGACAAACACTATGTTTGATCACAAAAGGACCCACATGTATACAAGAGAGGCGAAGAATGTAAGGAAAAGTATGATAGATTTTGTGGTAGTAGATGAAAGAGTGAGAAAGAAAGTTCTAGACACAAGGGTATATCGCGGAGTTGGCATCCATACGGACCACTTTCAGGTAATGAGCCGTATAAGTGGTCTTTTTAAAGGATGGCGACATCGAGTGCGCGAGCCCACAAGTGTTCTAGAGAGAATAAAAGTAGAAAACTTGCAAGATGATGAAGTAAAAGAAATGTATAAAAGTAAGCTGATTGAAAGATTTGACGGATTTGGCAATATTTGTGAGATTGAGAACTTGTGGAGTATGTTTAAAGAAGAGGTTGTGAATGTAGCTTCTGAAGAATGTGGTGTGAGTAAAAGAAGAAAAGGAAAAATGGGGAAGCATGTATGGTGGGATAATGAGGTGCAAAAGGTAGTAAGCGAGAAGAAGAAAGCTTGGTTGGATTGGCTAGCAATTAGAGCTAGTGAAAGAATCCAAAAAGCTACGAATGAAGATGTGAATGAAGCTAAAAGCGAGTATAAGAGAATAAAAGGGTTAGTGAAAGAAATGATTGCAAGAAAGAAAGATGAACAGAAAGATGAGTTTGACAGAAGATTATCTGAGGATTTCCAGACAAAAATTAAGTTTTTCTGGAAATCCATTCGTTCAGCCAGAGGGAAAATTCAAAGCTCAGAGCTGAACTCGATCAGAGATCAGAATGGAAGTTTAGTGAAAGGTGAAGAATGTGTGTTGAAAAGATGGAAGGAATATTTTGAAAGCTTGTTTGAAAGAGAGGAGGCACAAGCACCTACCTCAGTTACGAATGAGAATGTGGACGAAGATGTAAGTGATATAAGTATGAATGAAATTGTGAGTGCATTGAAAAGAATGAAATCAGGGAAGGCTGCAGGGTATGATAGGATTACAGTCGAGATGCTGAAGGCTGGACATGGCGTCATTGCAAGTCAACTGTACCGCCTTTTCAATTTATGTTGGAGTGCCGGCCGAGTACCAAGTGATTGGTGCAAGGCTGTCATAGTACCACTTTATAAAGGAAAAGGGTCACAGCAAGACTGCAAAAACTACAGGGGCATTAGCCTACTCAGCATCGTCGGTAAGCTGTATGCGAAAGTGTTGATCGAAAGAGTTGTGAAAGAAACTGATGAGAGGATATGGGATGCTCAAGCGGGATTTCGAAAGGGTATGGGATGTACGGATCAGGTCTTTTCCTTGCGATGCATAGCCGAGAAATTTTTGGCCAAAGGTCAAAAGGTCTATTGCGCTTTCGTGGATCTGGAGAAGGCCTATGACAGAGTGATGAGGAATGAGCTGTGGTCGGCACTGTCGATGTAAAAAGCAAAAAGCAAAGTCGTTTTTGGTTAGTTAACAAACAAATTAAGCTTAGGAATGATAAAATGGCCAAAATCTATTTTTTAATCAGGTTGCTAATTTTAAGAATTTTCCACCTCACCGTCTTTGAAGGTCGATTTTAGCAAAAGTAGCCTATTAAGTACTACTTTTTTTTAATGATTATGAAAGCTGAGAGTCTGGAGAATTTTTTAGACTTATTTAGGAACCATGAAATCACTTTTTAAGATTTTTAATTTGAAGTTGAAAATTTTAGTCATAATTCACCGAATGTAATTATTTGACTTTACACCAACATTTTCATAGTTTTCATCAAAGTCACGTAGCTGATTATTTTATGCATAAAAGAACAACTCATAACAATTCAGAAGCAAAAAAAAATCTCAAGAAAGTTTTCTACTTTTTTTGTAAGAATGTTTTAAGTTGTTCAAGTCGTAAATTTTCAAAAATTCGGAAAAAAATTAATAACTCGAAAACTATAGAAAATCGCGGAACATACATGGGGGTGATTCGGGTACCCCAAGAGCTGTTCTATCTCTGGACTTTCGCTTGACACTACTTTTTGGGACACCCTGTATATAGAAAACACCCACCAACAAACAAATTTCTGCAGATCGTACACAAATTTGTTCCGAGGCGGGGATCGAACCCGCAACCTCTTGCGTCGCAGGCAGACACTCGCACGCTGCGCCACTGAGGTCGTCAGTATGAATAAATATGATATGTATAGCTAGTTTGGTTTTACCTGTTGTCTTTTTTTCCTATTACTTTCTTCTTCCTCTTCTGCTGCTTGCTTGGCCTTATCTTCATATTTATGAACATGTAAACGATGATTTCCTACAAATTACAAAACATTATGATTTATCAGAATTCAAAAATCCTTTAATCCTAAATCCTATTCTACTTATTATCGTTGTACTAGTCGCATGGAAAACTCTAGCAAGGAGAAAAATTTTGAATATAAAAGCTAATAAAATTGATGTCCAATTTCGTGGTAAAACTGGTTTTTAATTATCCCAGATCAACAATACATTATTTAAGAAGTAACATTTTGAAAGGCTTGATGAATTGAATCCGCCTTTAAGGAATGGGAAGTTACATACCTAAAAATAGTTTGTCTTTGAACAAAGCTTTTTTTAATTCCTTCTCTGTTCTGAATCCAACATAGCAGAAGCCAGCCAGTCTTTTTCCTTTCCCAAGTGGCAGCCTTATTGAGTATGGTACAAGAGGTCTGAAGAATTCTTTGATGTCTTTCTTCTTACATTTAAAAGGTAGTCCTGTTATCTGAATTATAAATGCACAAATGTAAAAAGTTAGGGGCATTTAAAATTTCAAACAGTAATCATCACTATTGCCATTATCTACTGCCTTCACCATTTAACGCCAATCCAATCTATTGGTTATTTCAAATTATTAAACTTAAATAAAACTTTTAAAACAAATTAGGAACTTGATATGACACTATGTGATGAGACTAATGTTTTGATTTATTTTGTGTATGCAATTACCTTGACATGAAATAGTGGCCTATTCCTGACTTTTTTTGGGGTCTGTTCTTCAGTTGCTTGCTCAGTTTCAGTACCCTGATTCTGTTCTGTGGTTCCACCCACTTTTTTCATCAACAATTTCATGTACTAGAAAGATAGAAGATTGAATTAGAATAAAATGTAAAGGTTTAAGTACATAAAATAGTAATGTTTATTTATTTATGTGAATAAATACTTTAACAATGGATTGGAAAATCAAAATTTTGTTTATATAAACTTTTTTTGCTATTGAATGTTTAAATAAGGTAAAGTGAAGATTACCAGGTATCAAAGTGCGAGCAAGGAATGTCAAATTTTGTGTTATACTGATTATTATATGATAAGCTCTCAGTATAACTTCAAAGGAGCTGCCAAAATGGTTCTTGTGCTTTTATTGAACAAAAATATTTCTTGAATTTGAATTTACATGAAAGAATACAATTATACTTTACCAAAGAATACAAATAATACTTTACCTCTATGTCACTGATTTGTTTGTTAGCGACTTTTTCAGTATTTTTTTCTAAGCTCTGTTCTTTTTTACTTTCTTTAGCTTCAACTTCACTTTTATCTACTGTTTCTTCTTCAACGCCGCTGTCATCGTCATCACTTTTAGCAGATTCTATGAAAGCATTCTTAATCCAAGCCGTTTTCTCATTAGTGTGTGCTTCTATAAACTCTGCAAACAGTGGGTCATCTTTGTGCTGTAAATAACAAATGGTATTTTATTGAATACATATTATTTTAGACGATTTACCATGATATTAACCTTAATTAATAAAGTCTGAAAGTAATACCAATATTTGAATAGTAAATTAATGGAAAATATTATGTGCCACACTCGTTACATTATACAGTATCACCTAAAGCAAATATAGAATGTGAGACAGTCAGATGATTACAGTAAGTACTGACAATATCATTTGGACTATAATAAATCCAGATTATTCCAGTTAGATGGTAGCCCTAGCTTTTAGAACCTAACCACTCAGAGTCTGATAGGTACATCATCATGATGTTTGATATTTGAGCAACCACAACTATAGCCATAAGTACCTTCTTTAGAAGATCCTTTATCTTGTTTTTATTTTTCTCTATTTTTCTTTCCGTTTTCTCCTTTCTCTTCAACTTCTCTTGTTCTTCAATTTCATCTTTGTGCAGTTTCTTATAAGCTGTACTATCTGAAGCGTATTTACTCCAAGCCCTGGGTTTTTTTTCATCGCCTAAGTTAGCGCAAGGTTGGACCTGTATTTTCATTGAGCGAATGCAAGTGCCGTCAAAGTACTCAGTAGCAGCCGCTGCCTGCTCTTCTGATCTATAACCCACGAATCCGAAGTTCCTAAACTTGCCATCTTTCGTGTATTTCAGTTGAACATCAGTTACTTCGCCTTTCTCCCCAAAAAAATCTTTCAGTTCTTCTACTGTAACCTGCAGAACAAAATTTGGATTTCAAATCACTATTATTTGCTGTGCTAAAGAATAACTGACATACCTTGTTTGGTAGGTTTTTTATTATAAGACGCGACATATTATAGTGTAATTTCTTGAAAAAATACACCCACTCCGCCGTATTTCAAATAATGGGTAGTTGATTTGAGTTTGTTTTGGAATTGGGTTGGTTGTTGGATTGAAAGTGTAGTGTTTACAAAAACCACGTGTGGTGTGAGTGAACCTGACAGAACATATTGTGTCAAAGTCAAATAATTGCACTAATCTTGAAAGAACTAACAAACCAAATAGCGCACGCCATAAAAAAAAAGTAAAATCATTCATTCAATCATTCGGTCGGTCAATACAATAATTAATTAATCACTCATTGTCAAAAAGTTGCGGACTGCGGAATACAAAAATAAACAATTTTTACCAAACAAACGGTCGAAATACTTCTCTTTGTGGCCTGATTAGATAATAGTGAGAAAAAATCATATACATACATCAAAAATGTCGACGGCAATGACTTTCGGTCAGAAAACATTTATCCCAACGCCGCCTGAAAAGGGGAGTTTTCCTCTAGATCATGAAGGGTTTTGCAAGAAAACCATGACACAATACATGAAATGCTTATTCAATAACAATAGCGATAACTCCATGTGCCGATTAGAGGCAAAGGAATATCTGGCATGCAGAATGGAACATAACCTGATGGCCAAAGAAGAGTGGACTAAATTAGGCTTTTCTGAAGATGATAACGTTCTACAGGATAGTAGTAAGAAGTGACTGACTTAATTTAGGTAAGAAATTATTTTAATAACTTAACAATATTTGCCATTTACAACACAAAATTTATTATAGTTTAGATTATGGTGGATTTCAAACTGTTTGATGTTGATTATTAGGTAATAAAGCATAAAACTGACAAGGCTGACGTGTTTAAAATACTCATACTCACCTACTTTTACCACTACCAATTGATTTGAAGTTTGGGCCTGATCAGGGTGTAAGTAATATTAAATGACCACTTGATTTGTGTTACAACATTAACACACATGATTTTATTTCTTAACCCCTGATTCTTCATCTTATCATGCCATTAACCCGCCAACAGTGGCGTCGATTTGACTTACATCTTCGGTGACCCCGGTGTACCTCACCGTGTTTTAGCCAAAACTTAGGAACATGCGCCCGCTCCGACGTCGCAGGGTAAACCGTCAGGTGGGGGAGGGGAAATGAGGCAGTTACTCGAAATCGCGACAAAAATCGGCAGCGGGAGAAAAAGTACGCGAGAATTTGCACGCCGCTTGTGTGCGTTGGAACTCTTGGGCGGTCAACGGTCACTAGAACGCAGAACTCTGACCGCTCTCTGTGTGCGCGGGCTCTTAGTTTTGATGACGTTCATCTCGAGTTTTGACTTCAGATCACAATGGAATGATGATCAACATAATGATGAATATTATCGTTGGCTAAAGTAAAAACTTCAGTTTTGAAGTGAAATATAACATGATATTTTATTTTAGTTAGATACTCTGTCTATTCTAATGATAAGCAAGGATACCTTCATTCTACAAAGCTAGTATTTGCAAAATTATATTCAACTAGAGCCTCAATGTTGGGGTCATAAAAACACTGTAGAATTTGATACTATTGTGGTGGTCTGTTTTGTATGTTTGTCAACACCAACTGTTGTGTAAAACCTATCATACTATTATAAAAAAAAGAAGTGTGTAGGTTTCTACTTAATATAAACTCTACATATTGTACACATAGATAAATAAAAGGGCCACTTAAGAAAAATAAATAGAGGCAATTCAACTTAGTTTACCTAACATGTTATTTGATAATTCTCTAGGATCATTATATTTCGTTGGTTTATTTAGTTGTTTAAGATTTATTGAATAGCTTTAAGTTCAATGGTGTTAGAGAAACAGGAGTATAACTCAGTAAGTACTAGTTTTATCATATATTATGCATCTTAAAAGAGTCCTTTATTTATTGAGTACCTACTAGTACACAGAAATAAAATAAATTTTGTTGAATAAAAAACAAATCATACAAATCTTAAAAAAAACCTTTATTTATCATTTGTAAAACATTAATGTAGGTACTTAGAATTTAGGAAGATAATATTACATAATATGTATGTTAGTTAAAAATAATTAATTTACAGAGAAAAATTTTAAAATTTGATTTTTTTCACTGCCACAATGGCTCAATAAAATAAATATCACAGTTATCATTAAATTATTTGTGACCAAAGATATTGTTAGAAAAACTACAAGTTGTCTACTAAATAATGAGCGACTGGGAGGTATAAAATTGTTTTACACATCATATTATTCAACTATGACTACACTATACCTATGATTTTGATTGTATCTAACTATAACTTTATCTATCCAATATATATTTTACTGCTGATTGCACAAGACTATGATAATAAAAACACTATAATAATGTACCTAAGTAGGTAAATGCTGATATCTTCATTACAGTTACAAAATTCTGGTAGCCATTAAGGAAGAAATACTGCTATGACAATAGACACAAATGCATTCAAACTTCAACACAACAGCACTTACAAAAGTATCCGAAGATAATTTATTCTGTACAACAACTAACTATAAAGCACCATTTTCATTCTACCAAGTATGTCCCAGTTGGCAATGATTACATTTAGGCATCCTCATTCAACAATAGTTAGCTAACTTCACACTACATAAGGCCATTTTGTATAAACAAGTACAAACAAACATTAAGCATGTTTATGATATCCTATACCTATGGCATCAGCTGTACCAATCACATATCTACACTTATATATAAAAATTTACAAATTATTTTATGTGTACCTCTTTTAACCAGCTATGTTAAAAATAAATGTTTATTACAAAGAATAGCTAATTTATTTATTTAAAAAAATTGATATTGATTCTAAGTTAGGTATTATTATTATATAATAACTTCTACTATTAATTGTATAAGGCATGCTTGTGGTAGGTAAGTACTTACTTACACTATAGTTTGTGAGAAAGGCATGTACCAATTTGAATTAAATAATATCTATATCTACGTCTAATCTGGCGCGTTATATGGCATGTTTCTGTTGCTTAATCGCGCTGGTTAGATCGCAGCATGATTATTTGGGTTGGAGTAAGTAGGTTTAGTTGCGTCCAATCTCAAACCTCGTAAAAGTAACTAAGTAATTTTAAGTATTAATAACTGACATCGAAAGACAATACATACTGTACAGGAGCTACTTCAGTGGTGTTTTATACCTTACATGTTTAATCAAACCAAACACTCGATCATATTGAGATCAAAATGTACAAAGAACAATTGAAATAAATTTAAATATATAGGTAGTTACTATACATACATACCTATAGATTTTAACTAACTTATTAACTTACTTAGGTACTTATATAAGCTACAAATATAAGGAGAATATATTATTATTAGTATAAGACGGGTATTTATCGCGTTTAAATTACCTTATATTTTCCCGACGTTTCGACAGGTTTGCACGCTGTCGTGGTCACGGGTAGACTCTATATAAGGTAATTTAAACGCGATAAATACCCGTCTAATACTAATAATAATGTGTTCAGATCGCGTAAGTTTAAAAGTACATAAGGAGAATATGTACTTAAAAGGCAGTGCTATTTTGCGCAATAAGGTTACATATTCCTAAACATACTAGCAGTAATAATTTAGATATAAGATGTGTGATACTATAAGCCACAATTTACCTAAGCCCACAAGCCAAAATTACAATAGTAATATGCAATAAATATACCTAACTAAATACGAAGATTAAGATACTTAATTATCAGTTCCGTGTAACAATATAATAATAATATTTACAACAATTTAAGTAAAAATCAATCTAGTAGAAACATCCAAAAACAATGGAATAGGTTAAGTTACCCTAACTTATAAATATAAAATTATTGATAGAATCTCGAGTAACTTCTTAATAATAAGGTAGCAGAAGATATGACAAATAAAGATAAGTTCGTAGATGCTTTAGGCGCGCCAGAAACACCTGCGCCAGAAGAGTTTGTGTCAGAATCGCTAAGAGACCGGCGTGTAGAGCCAGGGGGAGGTGGCGCTCGGTACGGCGACTTCGTTCCGTGCCGGTCAGGCTGGCATCCCATCCAAAATTGAGCTGAAGGTAGCTGCTTTTCCCCCTCTACTCGCATTTGAAGGTCATTAAATTTCCAGAAACCCTTTCCTTTGAAGAAGTAGGTTTTTCCTGAAACAAAAAACAAATAGGTAGGTAACAGCCAAACTCATATTGAGAGGGGCTAACGGTGTGTCTATCTATTTTTGTATAATAGGGTACAATATATACTTAATAACTTAATTTATTTAGAGTCATCCCTAAAGTTCAATTGAGAGAGGTGGATTAATAATTAACAAGATGCTATTTACCGTCTTTCCACTGGAATACACTATCGATGTTGTAGCCAACACCTTTCCACATAGCCATGTTGCGAGGATAATCAGGCTCCACACTGCCTGCGTCTTCGTCATATCTGTAATCGAAGGAGGGCGTCAGACGTTAAAGTAAAGTAAAGTTAAGTAAAGGAACCTACCTAATAGATAGTTAGGTACAACCGACAAGCAGAATGCGATAAGAGTATAAAACAAACAATTGTGCTCGGGTAGTTTGTATCCTGGCCTCTAAGAAATTGGCGTGAATTGCTTTCACGAAGAAACTTACTTCCAATATACCATTCCACTGTAGAAGTACGTTTTGCTATTATGTCCCCAGACCATTGCCGCATCCAACTTGTCCAAACTACGTGGTAAACCGAGTTGGTACAGCGATTTCGGATATCCAGGCATTAGAGTTTGAACGTCGAATAAGTATAATTGTGTACCTAAAACAGAATACAGAAAGTTTTAAAGAAAAATCTACCTACCTAATATAAATGATTTTTCTCGATCGTATTCTTTTTTTATTCGGGATAATTTGCTTTTGGTTGAACATGCTTATCTAGAAAAAAACCTAAGTAGGTAGGTAATAGATAAAAGTTGAAGCTAAAAGATTCGTGTGTTTAATTTTACCCGGTAGTGGGGATGAGAAATCAACCATAATCTTGATAACTTCACTTACCAACGAAAATTGCTATGTTCTGATCTGGTCTCTCGTAAACAGCATCAACGCGTGTTAGGTTTTTAGGGAGTCTTTTCCACATTCTTCGTATCTCCATGGGATACCCATCATATCGGCCGTGAGCTCCTATTCTCCAGTGATACTGAAAACATTGAATATATATTGAATACTGAGCTGCCAAAGAACCTGTAATATTATATGGAACCTTGCAATACCAGCGAGAGTAAAGTATCTATAGGTATCTTGCGCGTTTCCAACCTTTCATTAATAACATAATTCATTACTTTAATTACATAATTCATTTTGACGACCTCATTGGCGCAGCGGGCGAGTGTCCGCCTGCGACGCTAGAGGTTGTGGGTTCGATTCCCGCCGCGGAACAAATTTGTGTAAGATCTGCAGAAATTTGTTCCGTTGGTCTGGATGTTTTCTATGTATAATAAAAAATATCTATTTAAGTATTATAATGTATTAAATATATCAGTTATCTAGTACCCATAACACAAGCTTTGAGTAGCTTACTTTGGGGCTAGATGATGCTGTGTGGATTGTGCAGCATTATTTATTATTTATTTATTTTATTTTCCTATAATAGTTTCCCTTGCTACTGTGGCAGTAACCGGCTAAGATGTAGGTACTTAACTTCGTTTTGAAAATACCTAACAATTTTGTTCATTAAAAATCTATGGAAGAGCGCTGGTGGTGTAGTAAGAGCGCTGGTGGTGTAGTGGTAGCACCCCTGCCTCACGATCCGAAGGTCGTGGGTTCAAACCTGGTCGTGCACCAATGAGTTTTTCCATTCGAAAAATTTATGTGCGCAATGCCAGTGCTCTTAAACGGTGAAGGAAAACATCGTGAGGAAACCGGCATACCCTAGAACCAAAAATTCGAAGGTATGTGTCATAGGTTAGTATTCTTATAAGCGGCGATGGGCTTGCAACCTGTCACGTACGGAATACTAACTACTGTGCAAAATGTGGGCATGTACCAAATGTCATGTTTGGACTTGCCTCTGACTACCCCCTTTAGATATCCTCAAAGATCTAAGTAACTAAAGATCTGAGGAGATATCTACCGAGCCTGGGGATTACAGTCGTGATCATATTTATTTTTATTTTTATTTTATAAAATCTATGTAAGTAGGTACCATTAAACCATCGTAAATTTTTTACCTTTCCTTTGAATATGAAAAGCTCGTTCCGAATAAGAGCCACAGCATCATAACTAGTGTCACAGGCATCCGGAATATCTGGCTTAGGTGTTGTAATGGGTTTGTTCGTCGTCGTTTTCTCAGGGTAGTATGGGCGTTTCGGGTAATCTTGGGTTGGATTATTTGGCCTGTAGTTTGGATACTCTGGGCGAACAGGGTAGCGAGGACGGTAGGTAGTGGGTATTGTAGTGGTTTCTGTGGGCTTGTGATGGTGATTGGTTCTACGAGGATGGTCCTCGCTGGAGTTGTATTTAGGGCGAGTTGGGTAATATGCCGGAAAGTCTGGGTATCCTGGGTTGTGGTGATGCGGCCTTTCAGGTCTTTTTGGTTGGTGTGAGGGGTGACGGTTGGGCTCGCGTGGGTAGGGCGTATAATTCGGTCGGTAGCCTGGGTATGTTGCGGGGTATCTAGTGTTGTGTCGAATTGGCCTTTTGGTCGTGGTTGTAGTTGACGTCGTCGTGGTAGTAGGAGGTGTTTCTATGGGACGATAATAAGGGATCTTGCCCCATTTCGTTGCTTCTTTCGGACCTAGAATAATTTAAACATTATAAGTAAACAATAAAAATAATATAAGTGGAAAAAAACGGATTAAACTATTTTCGCACTTACCATACATCTGCTGTATTCCATTTCGGTCATCTTCAGGCAATATGAAGTTCGATTGTATACCCTGATACCAGGGGTACATAAGAGCTCCTCTCACAGAACTGTGGCTAAGACCGAGAGAGTGTCCGAACTCGTGAGCGGCTACGGCGAATAAAGATGTTCCTGTAAAACAATAATAATAAAATTGTTATTTAGTTTGTTAGCAAACACGATCTATAAGTTAAGACGAACCTAAAATAGAAAAAGGGAAGATGACAAAAATCGTGTTGTTAGAACGCTAATTGCCTTTGTTAGTTAGCCGATTTATTCAGCCTCAGTGCTTATTTAGGTATTTCAACGCTGCACTGACATGAAATACAGGTGGGTTTACACATGGCCAGCCGAACACAATCCAGTGTTATGCAACGTCCATTCAGTAAATTATCACGTGTGTGCGGAGGGCACGGTAATCGCAGCCTGTCGCACTGCTGCGGTTGCGACGTCCCCTGGTTGGTAAAGCCACCCTGTTTGCCGACGCGCCGCTGCCACCGTAGCTATAGATAGGTACTTACGTGCAAACAGTTTGAAAATCTACATACCTAGTAACAAACAATATGGAATTCATATTGTGTTTTATGTAGTTGTTTTGTTTGTGCAGTAGGTACGTGCCTAGGTGTCTATTTAGTTATCATGAATATAACAAATAAATTATTAAAAAAAAAAAAATGCAGTGGTTTATGAACTTGTTCGAAATCAGACTTGAGTTTGGTGTAGATTAGATTGTTACTTAGTGGTAGTTGCTTAGTTATGCGTATTTATTTATATGATTTATTTTTATGAGTACCTACCTGGGTCACTTGAAGTCTCTTCTATCTACTTTGTTGTTAGAAAGAAGTACTAGCAGTAAATAGTTCCCTTTAGGTACCTTCTTCGTCATCGTTTTTCGGCTGTAGCAGCCACAGCTCGTCGTCGTCGAAGTGGGCGTCCCCACCGCGGCCGGAGCCCGGGAAAAAGGCATGGGCCAAAATAGAGCCGCGTCCGTCGAATGGATACGCATCGTCGTGGTAACGCCTGGAGATGATAAACATAATTATATTAAACTTCTGAGTGTGCATAGCATACTACTCATCAACAAATAAAGTCTCAAATAAACCTGACACGTCGCGACCAATCAGGCCCCAGATTCTGCTAATTCAATCGCTTCCAAATGACAAATTCAGCTTCTTATGATAATTCTAGGGTACATTGTTACTAAGGTAACTCGAATAACGAATTACTAAATCATGCATGCATGATTCCTTAGAGCCTAGGAACTTCCACGATAACGATGCTACTTTCCTAAAAATATTATGTACCTACCTACTTACCTAATTACTACTCCTAGACCATTGTAATGATTGTAGTTAAAAGTTAGGGAAGCAGCACTTCCTTATATCGAAAATTCCTCAATAAATATTCTCTTTACGACAAAGTAGATTATATAACCAGAAAATAGTCACTTCCCGGTAATTTATTCATCCGAACAAACAACAGCAGATGGAGTGGACGCAGTCAGCGGAGCAATCAAACTTGCGTCCCGCGGGCCCCACAGGCTACCCACCTAATCATTTTTCGTGCCGACAAAACAACGAAAAGACATCAACCGTAGAAGGGATAACATGCAAATCACGCATGAGAGCAGTCATTGAAAACAGGCTGGATATTTTTTTAATCGCGCGATGATTATGTAGGTACTTAACTAGGTACCTAATGACACACGTACCTAGGTATTAACTTTATTCATATTATCGATCTATCTTGCGTACCTACCTATCTATCATTTCAGAGTTGTCGAACGTACTACGAGATAGGTATCTATAGCTTTATTAGGTACTCCGGTATTATTACCGACAGTTTATGAACTTAATAAATCTCGACGCCTGTAGGTAATAGGTAACTGTGAGACTGCGCTTTATGCAATCATCTCACATGTTATTCGGTGAATTCTCCATGGCTTCATCAAAAGAATACACCACAACTGAAGATTTATAGCGAGCATGAAAATTTCAAAGGTTCCATTTTATTTACATAATAGCGTTGTAAGATAATCTATTTTCACTGAGAGCGAATCTGTGAATGAGCAGTTAAAAACTTGACGAACAGATTTCCATTTAGTACCTACTACCTACCTACCTATATCTGCCTAATAACTATGCCTATAGCTATATCTGCTGTTTGTCACATTGCTAACTTCTAATTGGCTATTAAATGGGCAGGGTAAAAGCAAGTAACTTACCTAAAAACCTTCTACCTAACGTTTTATTTATCTAGCCTATTTATTGGAAGTTAAGTTTACCGTAGAATATTGCACGAAACGGGAAGAGTTTTATAGGGAGTAATATAAGTTAACGGCTCACATAAAATTCAAGACAGACACAGTCGGCTACAACTCTTGCAATAACATTTGTTAATATCGAGGATAGTACGACTACGTATCACGGTACTCGCTGAAATACAATTAAACTGACGACGATACATATAGGCGACATTAATATTTTCCTAAAAGAGTTTGGAGCTATTCTTCATTTGTTTACGTCTCTCAACATCGTTGTAAAGTTGTTAAAAAATCTCCAACGCATCAAAATTGAACATTGTTAGAACTTTAGCATCAAGGCATCTCGAATGGCCATCCGAATAACAAAAGTGCACTTGAGACGTGACCGCAAGCGTACCTACTCAAGTTTCTACAGCGTCCTCCAGCACCATGTCGAGTCGCTTCGAAAAAAGAATTTATGCAGACTATACAGAAGTTGGTGCAAGTTTGCTGCTCTGCGCGCAATATGGCGAACGCAATATGTCCACGCTTGAGGTTTTTGTCGAAGCTACTTTCTCATAGCGTCCACCATCTAATAAGCGAAACTTCACCCTAGTCTCATTCGATATGCGACTCCTGTACGGAACTCAGTGTCATTAGTCAGGATACAACCCTCCCATCGCCGACGGGCTTGCTTGCTTTAGCTATCATAATACCTTCACATAATGTTTAAAAAGTAAAACATGATTAAGTCGATCCATATTAAAAAATGTGTTTTTATCGAGTTCTGTCGTATCAAATCGTACAAATACTATGTCAAGCTAGTATCTCATAAATTTTACCACCAGCGTGAAGGTAAACATGTAAAGTAGAGGTTTGTAAGGAATGACCCTTGCGTGCAATGAATACTCAACTACTCTCCTTAAGTGCACCCAGCAGCTATATAGGTGCATTAGCTTATTAAAACATGAATTTCCGTCTTACTTAATTAAAGATAACTTAAACGCGTCTAGAATCATGTTAAGTGTTTAGAATTTGATACATCAGTGCAGTACCGAAATACATGCTTAGTTAAGTAAGGTCCTCAAAGATTAAATAAGTGAGTATTGAATTTTGTTTCAGGTAACGTTATTATTAGATAAGTAGCGAGGTAGATTTGTCTTCATGTCACGTCCTTGGAGCGAAAGTGAGTCGTGATCGGGACCGGGACTCCTACGCCCGAACAGGTATCAATGCGGTCCAATTTTAACTTTTATTAGTCTTTGTTGCTATCTGAAGAAATCTTAATGGAAATACACGACACCTGAGAGGAGCTGAAAAAGTGATCTTAGACTCTAAGATCACTTTTTCAGCTCCGTTTTCATAACACTCTAAGACTTAGAGTGTTATGAAAACGTAGCTATACTTGTTTTCAATACTTGGATGTACCTAATTTTATTAGCAAACAGATCTAAGAATTTACTGAAAAAGTTGGGTAACTTACCTACCTATTTTTCGTTTCTACGCATTTTCCTTCCTTATTCTGATGCAAGAGACGTTCACAAATCCCCTTAAAACGGACAGGACGTTTCTCTAAATCCTCAGTTGATTATTATTTATTATCGGCGCAATAAATCAAGCAAGGCTTTTAGATTTAGAACTTTGATAAACATGTTTTATTAGGTAGTTTACTTCAGACAAGATTAGGTAAGTATATTTTCTAAAGTTCTATGGATATTTATTGTACTTAGTAATGTAGGTAGGTACTCTATGTAATCTGAGTATTAAAAAGTTTTTTTTTTTTTTTTTAAAAGTGATTTTTTTTTAATTCTTTCCTGACCTATTTGTCGGTTTACAAAATCAATTAAAACAAGTTAATTCATTTTCTAAATAAGTACCTAATTGGTACTAAAAAGAAACAATAAAAACATACTTGGCAAAGGACACGACAATATCAGCCTGGTTCGAGTTGATCTCCGTAAAGGTGAGCCTCGAAGCTTGCTGCCACACGTCCAAAGCACGGGCCAGCACGGCGCGGGTGAAGCCAGTGTCCAGCTGCGATGGCCTCTTGTCTTGGGATAAGCTGAGGACATAATAAATAATGAAGTTACTTCATACACAAAACTCATGACAGTACAAAAGCATAGTATCTAGGTACCTACTACTACTTGATAAGCGCTATACTACTATAACAACTATTTGTGTTACGCGAATTCGTCTGTGCGTCTATAAAAGAAATTAAGGAAGTAAACTGGTCGACAGAGTTTTTATAATCGGTTCTGAACTTTAAAAAAAAAACATCTTCGAAAGTCCCTAAACATCTAAACTTACATTACCTCAAAGGGGTTCGAATAATTCTTCTAGTATCAGTATTCAACCAAACATTTATATTTTTATGCCATGGTGCACAGTACTCAATGGGAAACTAAAACTAAAGCCTTGCCGTTGCCGTTAGCGCAGTCGATTAATATCAAAGAACATCACGAAAAAAGCCGGAAATCAAACAATGAGGCTACGCGTTTCCTCCCCCACTCAATGTTCCTATAATCGTCCCTTTGAAGCCGATGTTTGGAGAATGCATATTCACGTTCAATAGCCACCTCTATACCTACACGGATTAGTGTTGAGAGGGGTCGTGCCAGCATATCTGACGAGGACAATTACACCATTACCTACGGTCAGGTGAGGGATGCGTTCCTACAATATTTTAAAAGGTACCTAAGTAAGTACCTACCTCAAGAATTAGATAAGTAGTGCAAAATAGTATAAGTAGGTACCTATATTTACGCAAAATAACTATTTGCGTAGGTAACAAATAATATCATTTGTGAGTTATTATTTCCAATTGCCACCGCCCAGGGTTTCGGTGATCGATGGACTCTACTCGTTTTTTATACACATAATATTATACTTTTATATATCGTGCCTACACGATATATAAAAGTATTTTTTTGCTTTTGACTCTACGAATAACTAAAGATACACTTACGTAGTGGAATAACGTTGTAGTACTTGTAGTATGTACCTACGTAATTTTCGTAGGTACGTACCTAGTAAAGTTAATGTGGAGGCAGTGAGAAGGGTCGATTGTGTTTCAATGCTCCTGTTTAGTGATGCAACGAATCACATTTCTTTTACAAATACTGAAATCATTATTTGGCTGGAGTAGGTAGGTACCTACTGTTAACTGTTGTACCTATTGGTTTTTCCCGTGGTCAGGCAGCTTTCGGCTAATAGGATAATCGTATTGTGTGCGATTTGAGTGACTCTGTTCTATCTATCGCGTTCATTACATGGGCTTTATGCGTTGTCATTAAATGTGACCTCATTAGGTCTACACAGGTTTTAATTAGAGTCTAGTCCAAGCTTAATGCCGTAATCCGGAATGAACCGCAATGTAAACCATTGTTTGCATTGTTTACGTAACGTAGCAGTAACTAACAGAAAAGCAGGGAGTTTATTTCAAAACGTAGCCCAAAAACCGATAGCCGGTAGGGCTGCACATTAGAAGTTTTAACCATACAAGGATGTATTGAAAACTTTTTCCGAATCAACGAAGATATAGCTAGGAAGGTTACTTTTGTAAGAAATGATCGTTTTCATTATTTTGTATCAAAAAGTACTCAAAGTTATTTAAAATAAACAATATGTTTGTTTAATCGTATTCAACAGTATACAGATATACAATCGTATACCTACACATAAATTCTACATATCGACAGATACCTACGTCGTAGAAGACACATCTGATAATTATTACCTAACTAATAAAATGTCTCGAACAAAAGCTGATCAATTATAGTGTTATAGGACTTTAAAATAAAATTGCTGATACACTTGTAGTTATAAAATTCCTCGTTGAATGTAGAGGGCACGACTCAGACATTATTCCATAGCACAGGAGGTTTTCAATATTGAAGTGTCAGCGGTTTATTTATACGCCAGTTCAGTGTTGCGGTTACGTTTTGTTCATATCTGTGCAACACATTTTGCCGGATAAAATATAGCTTCCGCGGGTAATTAAAACTAACCAATGTGGACGTTGACCACGACCGCCGCTGTTAACAATTATTTTAATAAAATTATTAGGGGACGCCGGGGAAATATGCAGAGATAATGCGAGATAGGTATAGTACGTGCGTTTGAAAGCCGCACCCGCAATATTCATTTCCAAATTGGCTGACGTGTGCATGTCTACTCTCCAGGCGGCCCCGGCCGTGGCCAACCACGCTAATAAAATAATATGTGTAGGATATTTCATCGAGACTTTTAATGGCGAGGGACAGTCCGCAGACTGGCTGGCGGATTAAAACCGCTTCAAATTTATTATTGCCATATTAACATGGACCACCGCTCGCAAGCACTTTATCACCCGACTAGTTAATTGCAAGCCTTGAATGATACTCGCAACCGCATTTCGAAGTTAATGTAGTTGTGTCAGCCTAAAATAATTAATATGGACGAAATTCACCCGGTAATGGAATCATCTACTTAAGCAGAGTTTCATAGTTGTTTCACAGTAGTTTACAACTATTTAAGCATTTGTATGCATTTTGATTGCAGCTGCGCCAATCGTCGTGTTCAATATATGTACCTATTTCTGCTCTGTTAAATAAACTGATTGTCTCATAACCATAGCAATAAGACAGTTGTTTGTTATTATTCGCGCACGCAGTGCTGCCCGATAATTACAGGAGCACTGTGATGTAAATTAGTAGTTGACCTGTGTTGGGTGTTCTAATAAATAAATAATGTGTTATGTTTGCAAAGCACCTTTTATAAGTGGCTTACCTAGCTAAGAACACTCTCTGAATACTTATCATTAATAAATACATACATAGTTAGGTAGGTACCTACCTACTCATATTCGTATTTGTTCATTAGGCAGGTACTAGAGGTTAATAATTGTATTAAGAGCGAATTCGCTTTTCGGTGTATTCAATTTACAACTCAGTTGAGGTAACATAACGGTCCTTAAAATTTTATATGAATGTATTATTATTAGCAACAGATTTTAAAACTTTTAAAGCAAAGAAATTGCACATTCTTCAGAAAAAACAATATTATTTTCATGGGGAAATGGGTCGTAATCCCCGTGAGTTCGTATACAATTTCCTAGTTCGCGTTGCGTAGGAACCTACAATCAGTCTAAAAGGACTTGCTTAGGTGTATGTCTCGAGATTTCAGCGTGTTATTTTTAAAAAATAATTAGTTAAATTTATTAAATTTATTTTATAGTGTAGGTACCTAGGTACCTACACTATAAAATAAATTATTTATCTACATGGAAAACTCGCTGTGAAATGGAAACAAATTCTAATACAGTCCACGTGATTTGTTTAACAAGTTTATAGTAGCTTAGAAAGGAGTCACGTTGCGGAGTGGCCAGTTCAAAGGAGTTGGGCAAACTGAAACCTGCAGAAGGCCCACGTGTAGGCGATCGGAAAATTAGTTATGTAGCTGAACACGTGGGCTGGTAGATACTTTGTACTGAAGTGTATGAGGAATTGTTAATTCTCCGCGGTAGCCAAGGTACTGACTGGGGGCTTAATAGGTTACCTACGGGTTTTGATAGTTTACGAAACTATTTAATTATGTTTTATTTCATATATTTATTTACTTGCAGCGTCCCTAGTGGAAACTTTGAAGAACAAAAATGGGCATAACGGCAGTGAGGCAAATGTATCTATGGAAAGAAACGAAATTACTTAAATAAAGTTTCGTAAACTATCAAAGGCCGTAGGTACGCCCCCTGACAAGTAGTACGTGTAGCCACGGATCACGTGATCCGTGGGTTAACCTATCGTATAAAAATATAGTAGGTAACCCTACCTACTATCTATAGTCTTGCTTTTCCAATCCAATCTGTTCCGATGGTTTTATATAAGTATTTCAAAGTACCTACCTAGTTGCCATGAAATGGAAGCGTAAACAAAATATTTATCGTTTCCATCGATGAGAGATTGACACCCGCATGATTTCACGAATATCCCTGTCGATAAATTATAACTGTCATTGTTGTATTTATTGGTTATACTCGTAAAGTGTCGCGACATGCATTCGTTTAAAATGTATCTACCTATAGGTAGGTAGGTATGTATATGTGTAGGTATAATATACTTAGCGAAAGGTATGTGAGTTGCTGTTTCGTTTAAAGCCCTAAATAATAAAATATGTGATATCATAACGACATGGCGACGTCTTCACGACGGAACGGACATAATCTCGTAACGATGTCATAACAAACAGATTTGTAAGCAGGAACTTTATGGTCTGTGTCCGACGAGCTAAAATTTAATTTTCTGAAATAATCTGTCAGGGAGCTATTAAAGTAATTCGTCCGTGCGATGTTCGCAGAAGTTATGTTTTATTAGAACGAAAGACGTTACAAGATGTAGGAAAATTTCTAGTTATAGAGATGTAGGTAAGTACCTATTGTATAAGTTAGGTAAGATATCGGTTATATATGTATGTACATAATTATACCTACTGTCTTACTTTACTTACTCGTTCGCTCGTACATCTGCATCTTAAATTTGCCTACGATGATCTTAAAACGGGTGGATTTTTTTTAAATTGTCGCATTTGAAGTAAATATCTAAATCTTATCCTATTCTAGATAGCGTTATTCATTCGCAAAGTTTTATGTCAAATACGAGGAGCTTCCAAATTACACGACTCACTTGAACAGGAAAATTAGCATAAAAATAATAAAACGTCAGTGGAATACGGTCCCCTGTGGCGGGTGGCGAACCGACCGCCTGTCAGCGCGATTGTCAGCGGAGACGACAATGACACGTACTACACCCCTCGTTAATAACCACGGAGCGATAAACATCTATGTGAATTGACTTTAACTATAGTGTCTACACTCATGTATACCTACCTAATGCTGTGTAGCTAGCTATAGATCTAAACAATCAACCCGCATACGTCATCTCAATAGAGTTTTGATTAATCTAATTTTTGTTAGTAAGTTGATGTCGTCGAATGAATTGTTTGTTCACCTAACATGGCTTTTAAAAATGACTTGAAAGCACCTTCACTATTGCTGTGAGTAGATTTAAATTCCCAGGACAAAGAAAATATGACTTCCCACAAAGTAATCAGCCAGTTCGTGATGGAAGCAGTGACATTAATCGCCATCCACGATTGCTATAATTGTTCACCCCGCTCGTTGCAACCAGTACCTACCTACCTAATGCACTCCTTTGAATTTCCTCCCTCCTCCCTGTTCGCGCTCGTCGACGCTCCGTCTCCATCTCTCACGCTGTACATTGTAGATAAGCGACGTGGCAATAGGCATTGATGCTCACCGGGGATTTCAATAGGAGTCTACTACCTTCTCAATTCTTTGATGTATAAAAGGATTTAAAGCGACTCTTTGGCCTGAAGGTATTTCAATTTAGATAATATGAAATGCGCTTATTTCGCTAACCGAGACTTTCTTAACGACTGACCCAGTAAAGCGTTTTATCGCTCCACAGGCAGTCAATATCGGACGAATTTATCGAGCAATAATTAGTGGCCAATAACGGGCAGATGGCTAGCGCAATGATACGACGTCAGATCCTAATTGACCTTTATCGGTGAGCTCCTTCAATAATAGCTCCTTTGAATGCCGGCTGTCGGGGCGCGGCTCTTACGTGCTCCATTGTGGAGGCATTGACACTCCTTGGGGATTTAAGAGGATTTCTAGACGATGCTACGCCGCGGTCGTCTATGGATGCAGTTCGAACGATCGCTTCCACTCTATTGTGTGAGACGTTCACATGTTTATGGTAAACTATACGGTGGTTTGACGCTACGTTTTGCTCTTTCATTCACTTTATGTAACTGGCATTATTAAAATGTGCTTGTAAGTATTGGTAGGTAAGTAGATATTTCAATCGATTTATCATGACTATTAAGAGCGCATAGGCGAAATTAGTGAATCAGGCCGTTCGGCTGGCGTGGCGGTTCGCCCAGGGCTGAATTAAGTCGAGAGTAACATTGTTATGACAGTAATAGCATATTACGGCTTGCTACGTGCGGCTATTTTCCGCGCCACTTCAAATAGCAAATTGAAACGATTTTTCAGTAGTGCAGTTGCATCTAAAATCGCTTTAGGACTTATCGAATTTCGTTTTGTATGATAGTGCAATTCGTTGAATGGAACGCTTTTATTTTATCGGAAGCCAATCGAATATGAAACCTTTTATTGGAAAGATTTATTCGATTGGAAGCCAATCGAATAGGAAAATATAACAAGAACATTCATTTGATACGAAAAGCCGATAAATGACTCCAAAGTAGGATCGATTTGCCGGCATTGTTTGAGTTCCGTTGTTTAAAAGACTTGGAATGATGCTTAATGACCAAATCATTTGCAATAGGAAGATCCCATAACCGGGCTCGCTAAGGCTTTAGCCTTTAATATCTAGTTAGGAACACGTGGTGGTAGAACTTTTATGAGTTAGCTGAACTGAAAGAGGGTAAAATTGGAACCCGGGACGAGACTGCAATACCGCAACTTGCCCATATTTAGTGCAGTTACGACCTTAATTTTAACTATAAAACTCGAGGTTTCCAATTTAATGAGGACTTGTAAAACAGTAAAAATGAAAAATCAATTTTAAGTTTTATATAGGTAAGTAGGTAAACATTTAATAGTTTTTAAAACTTGTGTGTACCATTTTGTCTACAAAACACCAAAGGCCTTATCATTCTCGATATAGCTTGGTGTGTCGTCGGGAGCAGCGCCTTTTAGTTCCGGCCGATAACCGCCGGGTGGCGTTGCAAACGCTTGTAAATGTTCCTGCGAGCTTCAAGCAAGATTAGGGGGCATCTCTGCAAATTTATTCAAACCTAGCTTTTTTTACAGTTCATAATAACTCAGTTTTGATACTCATTGAAGTATCAATGAAAAGAGTTGAGACTCTAAAAACTCAAAAACATTGTCTTATTTTCTGCTTGAATACAAAATAATAAGTATCTACCTATACCTTCCTACCTAATTATGACATAAAATGTTATTTCACTCAAATATTTTTTCATAGGCATTTGTCTGATGGAAAAGTATTTTCAATTGGCTTGTTCATATAGTTGCCAACTCTTCGTTTTTGGTGGCGTGAATTTTTATTGATCATCCAGTAACTTACAAAACGTTTTTACTTCTACTTTCAAATAACAGACACATAATATATACATTATACTATTTACATATTATGTATTGTGAATCGTTCAATCGTGACTATATTAAGGGCAGCTGGTGTACCACTAGTTATTTCTGAAGAAGAGCCAACTCAAAGTTGATTTTGTTTGATGTTTCCACCTTGGCGTCCGATGCACTTAGATCCCAAGTTACTTTAGAAGTCCCGAGTTATTTTTACCACCCTTATCTACCGCGGCACTAAAAGCGTTTGTCTTGAATTCTTAAAGTGCCAATTGTGGTTTTACAGCTAGTGTAAGTGCGGTTAGTGACGATAGTGGAGAGCTAAGCTTTTATAGACTCTATTTACGTACGGGAAAAGTTTTGCACTAAGTGAATTGGGAAATAAATTATTTTCCAGGGTTAGTATTTTATAATCTTATCAGAGGACTAAAAGTAATAATCTTTAGGCTATTACAGCTATGTCTATATCTACATAAAGGTGACGTATTTATCAAGTATTCACAGCGAAGGTCCATGGGGGTCGATTGCGGAAATGACAAACCGATTAGTCGCAGGTTCGCGTCCTGAGATATATATCCGGCGGAAGCAAGCGGAATTACTTAGGTTCCTGCATCCCGTCTCCGATGCACTGCAACCATGTTCGACCAAGCTGTGAAATTCGATTTAAGAACGAACCACCAGCGAAAAGTTCGTCCCCAACTCGGTCCGCGGACCGCTTCATTAGATTTGAAATTCCCACGGTTCATTAGGATTCCCCAGAATTCTCGGCGTTCATTAGAAATACTCCGACGGCACTGGACTCGGGACGTAAATAAGTGATTAACGCAGTTGGGATTGTTTTCAGACGCTCTGGCGTTGCAACTAGTTGGAGTGAACTTGATACATTTAAAATGAGCCGTCGTCCGTCGGCGTTGTCGTACTCCCCCGTCCGCTCTCGGCATCCCCACTCGGTGCTGCTAAAATTTTACGAACTATGGACTTTTGTCGATATCCACCAAGTAGATTTTAGGTTCTGAATTTCGAACAAATTAAAGTCTCGAACTGACTTTGTCTTAGATACAGGCACAGAATAATCTAATACTTAGTTACTATTAAGTATCTGTTAAGTATTATTTTCGATAAATGCATTTTTTAGATCGTTATAAAAAAATGACTTACCTACATAATAATTATTTACCTACCATAAAGATAACTATGGGCTAGTAACATAGGTAGAGGTAGATCAGTCTAAAATGCACGCCCCTCCAATGTATTTCCAATGTAAGTATTTACCTCTACATGCGGTACAAGTACAAGTGGAGGGGCGTGCATTTTTAGATTGAATCATCTCTACTATCGTCTAATAAGACCAACAGGTTCGATCAATATCGACGTGCCTAGGTTCATTGATAAACTATCCATAGTGGCGTTCATCTTTCACCAACATTTTCATAATCCGAAAAACCCAACTTGGCTGCCGTTGTAGGTAGGTACCTATACGATATCGGCAGGTGTTTTATAAGCTGAATTTTATTACATCGACGTGAAAGAAGGTAAAACGTAATCCAAGGTATTAATGTGGATTTCAGAGCGTCACGACACGCGTTCACTGAAAATTTGATAGGTAGTAAGTAAGTACCTACCTAGCTATATTGGCTGTTGAGCGTAAGTATCTAGAAACCTACCAACTAACTCATTTTTTTTTCGTAAAAAGCACTTTGTCACGTAGATTCAGCTTTCTTTTATTTAAGTATTTTAAACTTATGAAATGTGATTATGAATGCAACATAATTTATTAGGTATATTAAAAAACATAAATTATTTTATATCAAAACATATTTTTACCGAGCTGGTGATGTGTGAAAAAATATGCAGTCGGTTAAATTGTATCAAGAACTAAGCTCGTTTAGCAGCCGAGTGAACGAGGCGAAGAAGCTCGCCTCCCCTACATACAAAGTTCATTTTCCAATAATTAAGTTACTGAATCAATTTCACTCGTATGGACTGTAGACAGGAAACAGCAATTCCCTCTAAAATTGTGTTGCATGCCCTATAGTGTATGCGGAGAGAGAGGCCCCCTCTTGTTTGCAAATGCAAATAGGCAGAGTCTACTAGACCTATTTTATCTAGGTATATAAGTATACTCTACTTTAAATCTGTACCTATTTAATAATTTGCATATTGACAAAGTTTTGAATCTGAGATCTTTTTGTTTTCACTAATATATTCACAACGGTTTTTTTCAGAATTTGAAGAAACACTTAATACGAGTATAACTGTGCTTTACCTTAGAATGCTTTAGGTAACAGTTACCTGCTAAATACAAAACCTGGAACTCGTAAAGATAACCTTATTTATTTTGCATTAAGGTTAAAATGGTTACTTACCTAAACCTTATTTCTAATAACTATACCTACTTTATCAATGTTTTTATAATATTTACCGATAAATTTATCATAAAACAGATAGTTATTGGTGCTTACTTAGAAGTTAGCGGTTGGTTTAGGCTTTAAATGGACCCGCACGTCCGTACAAACATCGTGGGAATTCGCAACTCAAACAAGTTTAAGCAAATTTATAACTTCCGGATTGGAGGCAGGCTGTTGCCTCTGACTATGAACTTTACTGAACACATCAGGCCATATGCTTAAACCAATAAATTATCCGAACATAGCAATACATTGAGCTGTTGTTAGATATGTAGGTACCTATTATATTCATATTGATGTTTGTTAAATTAATACCAACACGCTAGCGAAGATACATTACGTCAAAGCTCATAAGTAGGTAGATACCCATTATTTTCATGAACATAGAATATTTATTTAAAACAAAACATTTCTTACGTTCATTCCAAGAAGCGGAAGGTACCTCCTCTACAGTTTCCTGTGCAGATATGCGACGGCGGAAATAGAAACGTAAGTGTAGGTACAGGTTCCTCGAGGAACTTGACATCCTTCGACATTCGTGATTTCCTAATACCTAACTACCTATATCCTTCCACATCAGGAACACGTCGCGAACGATTCAGGGGTTCTTGCCTGATAAACTCGTTGAAACATTTTCAAAAGCTACTCTATTTATTTTATTTCCATTGCAACTGAACAATTCTCTTATTCAACGTATCCTTCAGGAATTACATAAAAGTGTATTATCTCAGATAGAGCGTGCAGTGAGTGCAAGGACCCACAGGGCACCGCCCGGGGTGTTTGGCCGGTCTAGCACCCTTTGTCTCAGTTACCCTGGGTCTTGAACCGTGCCAGTAAGGCATGAGGGTAGAGATACTTATAGAAATCTGGTTAATTTGACTAAAATGTTTCAGTATCCTTCTCTTTGAACTCGATCGAAATTATCTAAGTGGATGAGCAACTTTTTACAGCATTTATAAAAGTCGATCATGTGGTATTTTGATGTTGATTTATTGATTCACAAAAGCAACAGTGACATTGTGTGAAAAGTAGTTGACAGTTCTAAAATAACACTAAACAAAAATGGTAGGTACCTATTCATCAAGAAGTTGCACAATTTTCTTTAAGATTTACAACTGGTAACCATGTTGCATAATACATAGAATAAATATTATTTCAGTGCAGTCGACGACCGCGAGGTGAGTGAACAGAGTTCAGCTACAGTTCGAAGGTCGGAGCCCGCTCTTCTATAGGTAGAGTAGGTACCTACTATCTAGCTGTGGGTAGATTTTTGTACTTTTCTCGTTATTTTCATCCAACAGTGATTTTAACACATAAGCTGGATACACACTTGCCAGTTATAAAAATCGTGTGTTTGTGTGGAAAGTATTTTTTCTTTTGATAATGGCCAAATGTCAAACTCTCCTGTAGAGGTACACTATTTTTTGTAAAACTAAGTAGGTACATATTAATCGTGTAATATCACCCATTTTCAAGTTAAATAATTGCACAGAATAACCTAATAAGCGAACAAATACCAAAAGTTTCAGTTTTAGGATTCAACAATTTCTAGTTCACAGAGTTCTCCACAGAGTTATGTTTAAGCAATCTTTAGGTGTTGCATTAATACAGTTAGGTACATCACGTTTGTACTGCTTATGTTACGTTTTCGGATTATGAATTCCGTTTCTGTATTAAAAAATAATGGACTCAACATGTACCTACATACCTATCTATAACGATCATACAAAGATGGCTCACCTTTTTCACTATCTCAATAGGTAGGTAAGGATCTTGAAGTTAGCGCCGCATAAATATCGTAAAATATTTATAGGTGCAAACATTCGGCATGGCGATAGAACGTTATGCAGTTGTACCTACTACCTAGGTACGGTCACGATCGTTACCTACCTATTAGGTATCTACTTTATAAACATATCAAACAATAAAAGGAGTTGACTTATCACAAGCAACGTTTTGCAGACTCCACGAACAGTTCCGGCGAGTTGGTTACCATTAAATCATTTCAGTTGCATTTTCTATTGGTGATAGCTCTGAGAAATAAGTTGAAACACATTTAGCGGTCAACTTGGAGGTGAAATGGGTTCATGCGATCGATATGCATCAATACGATAACAATTCAGACCGAATTCGGAACAGCGAAATATTCAGTGAATTAGTTTCTACCCCTCGTTTCTATTACTCTAGGCTGGCGTGTTGTTTTATCAAGCTCCATTGTCGCGTAATTACCCACCTGTTTCTCTGCAGTAGGTACCTAACGGCGGCTCAGATACCTGCCCGAGAAGTTATTTAAATTAAGTCCCACATCAAAGCGAACCTCATTTGCGTTTACAAAAGTGCAGATCATATTTTTCCTCCTCCGTTTGAATTGAAAGCGGAGTATTATAGGTATTATTTTTTGTTTAAAGCGACTGCGGCCCAGCAGTCCCGGCCGTACAAAGCTCGCCCGGTTTTGTATTCTATTCCTCACTCACCTGGAAAGGAAAGAAAAGAAAATGTTAATTAAGAGCCACTGAACAAAATTGATATCGTTGGGAATGAAGCTTTTGCTGTTTTTGTAAACGGATGGCAACAGTTTGCAAAGCAAGAGAGATGCTCTTCTTTTTTATTATTATTTTCGTCAAAGGATCTCGGTATGAATCAACTACTTATTGTGAATCGACTCGGGACAATAAAGAAAGTACTTCGATAATGAAAGCTGCAAAATATATTTGAGCTTATGGCGGGCTTGCAAGTCCGCACCATGCCAAACGAGGCTGAAGCGTACATCTCATTAACACGTAGCGGTGACAATATTTAGGGAGCGAGTGCGCGCGGTGAGCCGCGAACTAGCATTTGGCAGCAAAAGCCCACGCTGCCGGCTCTGTAAACTAAACAACTCGTAAAAGTGTAAAAGTCGTAACGATAGCGGCAGCGGCGAGGCCGCCTAATATGAGCGGCGGCGGCTGGAGCCGCGCCAGTCATGCTCATTATCAGATGGGACGTTCCGGCGCAACCCTTTCGTTTTACGATTGGCCTCTAATTACAGCAGCGCTCAAGGCGGCGCGCTTTTTCAGTGATACGAGCTAGAAGCCAGCGCGCACTGCCAAATGGACATATTTATCGGTACTATCCAAATCGTTTAGGCGATTCGACAGAAGGCGAAGCGGCGCGGCAGCGTCCCGGATGTCGTGTCGGTTTGCGTTACGATCGGCCCGCTGTTTTGCGATATGAAAAAAGTCTCGGAAAATGTCGCAGCCGGCCAGCAATAACAGACGGACTTGGTTTACGAGAGACTGCTGATAAAACGCGGCTTGCTATGAGCGGGTCGCCTTAACGACGTGTTGCCAATTTATGTTATGCGATAAGCCGAGTTTGTTTTACCCGAGGCTGAGATGGATTTCTAAAGCTGAATCATAGGCTCCCGAGGCATTTTGAGTCATAATAAAACAGGGGCAGTGTTATGAAAAAAGGAGCCGTTTAAAGTTTGTTTTCTCGTATTTAAGTATTTACCTACATAATAATGCTTGCGTCTAAAATAAACAGGCAGGTAGGTAACCTATCTACCGCAATGATCAATCTCAGCGAGCTGGTACCTATGGGTAGTAACCTATTAGATACAGTAACATAAATATTCAAGATGGTGGTTGGTTGGCGAAATCGGCGCGAGCGGTAGCAAGCTGTGGAATACCGACGGGATTACATGGAATCGCTCGCTGAGAGTATATTAGTATGCTACTGGCGATCGCCACTGGAATGAACCGACGTGACGCCGCCACCGACGACGGCCCGGCATCTTCGACGATGCTATTGCTACGTCAAAATGCAATAACATGAATACGGTAAACCAGGAATCGGTTCAGTAATAGATGGTAATACCAAGATAATTGGTTTTAGAAATGTTATAGAAAAGTGATAACTATTCACAGTCGTGAATCTTCACGAAAAAGATAGTCATATGATAACTTAGGTAGGTAGTTAGACCTAAAAAAAGTATATTTTGAGACACTTAAAAGAAGGTTGGTATTTGACGTATATAATTTCTGCAAATAGATGGTTCGATTGATGCTTAGGTATCTCGTTTCTGCAAAAGTTTTAACTATCTCCTAACCTACCTACCTATACTGCTTATACGTAGGTACCTACCTACTTATGTTAAACTTCAAGCATGCATCTTGCAGACAAGTTTGATCGAACTTTATCATGCGACGCTAAGCTATAAAATATCAGAGCATGAGCGAAGTTCCGTTTCAGACCATAATGATTGAGTATTATTACCGGGATATATCGTAAATCCATTCGGGAAGAAATCGGGTGATGAAAGTCCTTTCGTTGACTCAAAACAGTGCGTGACGAGCATACGTTCAACTGGATGTACCAAACGTACCTACCTACCTACTTATTTGTTTTAAGGGAGTTCTTACAGAGTAGATGTAGGTACCTATATCAACTTTGATATGGTATTTTTAGGTTATAGTTATCTCTTACGGGCACTGGTCAGTCAGAGAAACATTTTCAGCATGGGATCGGCGCATTTTGAATTCGAAAATGGACCAATAATTGAGATAGCTTCTCAGACGGCCAGCTTGAATAGGTTCCTATTATTATTTTGGGTGTTTCTTTTTCACACTTTTCACGCCCAAGAAACTTTTTTCTATAAGTACCTAAAGGACCATTGGACAAATGAGTGTAGGTACTTACTTAGGTATAATCTTAAATCCGAAAGTCTTCAAAGGCCAGCCATGCAACGAAGTTGTGCAACATAAATGTAGATAAGTACCTACCTAGTTACCTACCTACTACGTTGTAGATATACGAATAGTGGTTTTAATCACTTGAATTAGGACAGAGAAACAACAGAAAAAATTATAAGCGACCAATCATAATTTGTGTCAATTTTTAATCAAAATATGTGGTCAATCGTGATGATGAGAGAAGCAACAATTATTCGAGTTGCGGTCGCATCGCATCGGGCCGCTGCGCCCTCGGAGGGCCCGCGTCGAGGGACCGTCAACTCAATCTTGCCCCATTACGCGCGACAAATTGGAAAAATATTCGATTACACCTCGCTAAATATTCAATTATATCATAGCAAATTACAATTTTGCATTGAGGACATAAAACCATACCTACCGAATGTTCTGATGTCCCAATCCCCAAGAGGCGACGGCCATATCTAGAGATGGTAGACACTGTTAGTAGGTATAGCTGATTTTTCATTGGAAGTCATAGGTATCTTTGATATACATAGGTAGGTCAATACTTCATTACGGTCGTAACTGTTAAACTTAGTTTAAATAGATTAATAAACCATGTGATCCTAAATAATTAAATCATTAGGTATTGATTTTCGAATTGACCATAAGTAGCTATAAGACACCGTAATTACTCGTAGGTACCTACACATTTTTTTGTGGACAAGTTATTTACATCTCAAAGGCTCTTCTTACTTTAAATAGGTACCTGTTGATAATAGTCAGGTTTGTTTACAGTGGTATACTAGTGGTTTAAATCTACCCAGGCATAATACATCGTCCTTTGCTACCCTGTATGTAAGAAAAGTACGATCAATTTGTTTGCCGTTGGAAAATAATATGCGAGTTATCGCCAGAGCGACAAGTGGGCACGGGAATTACTCGCCAGCCGAAGTAATTGCCAATTAATCACCAGCCGTTTTCTATTTCAGCGGCGACGGTCCCCGTCGATAACGAGCTTGAGACTGCACCTACATGTGTGATACAGCTTAAAGCATTTTCACTGGATCACTATCCACCATTATCTATGTACCTAGATTCATGTGTTTTTATCGGAATGAAGAAAGTACGTGATTTAAAACAAAGAAGAATTAGGTAACTAACCTAAACCTTAGGTTAGACATAGGTAAGTGTCGTGGCTTTCAATAGGTCATTGTAGGCTACCATAAAATAAAACATTGGGCGATTTTTTACTAAATCAATGCAATTTGCTGACACTTAATACAAATGAGGTGTGAAGCTCTTTCTCCTCATTTTTAGGGGAGGTAAGTCAGTCATTGACCAGTGAGATCATGCTGTTAACAGCATTAGATAGACCTCTGCTTATCACTTTGTGTAACAAACCTAGCTGAAAATCTTAAAGCTGGGCAAACGAATATCACACTTTCAATTTGCCGCTCTGCGTCTAAAGCTTCCTAATTATTTTTTAGAGCTAAAATTTTATTGAGAACTATGTTTGCAGTTACTGAACCTGTTACGAATATCAGTCGGGTTGTTCGTGATTAGATTTTTACAGATGAAAAGTATCTAATAACCTTCATAATGTCCGAGTATCTAAAATTTAAAGAGCCGGAATAAAGGCGATTGATCACGTACAGGCTCATTTTGGAATATGTTATTTAAAGACATCTCGAGGGCTCTAAATATCTAATAAAATAGGAATGTAAACTTTTAAGCCAAAGCGATAAGAATGGCAATTGTCGGCCCATCAAGGAGAGGTCCCCTCAGCGCCACTTCCTACAGATTGGTATCTTTATAACATAATTAAGTAAATTTCAGAGTCCTCGCGTACCATTTCTAAAATAATAAAAGATAACTCAAATTACCAATGACTTAAAATTTTTCCTCATTTAATTATGAATTTCTCGAATGCGACATATTTAGTACCAACATATTCTTTTGTATTTATGGGCCCGTATTTTAGAGTATAATTAAAACACAAACCGAGATAGAACATTTTCTGTCCTCATTTTGTTATTGTATCACTCTGTATCTGAATGTTCTCTTTAATATGCTCTTTATTTTATATATCATCTGGTACCTAATATTAATCCCATATATATACATATATTATATAACCCTAATACTTAAATAAATAATGCTTTAACTGCTGTTGAATAAAAACCCTCATGATGACAGCATAAATTACGTTTACCTAAGTACGTAAAACCTTATCACGGCTTTCATATTTTTATAGCTTTTAGGCGTTGTAACACTTGTGTTTATCTTTAAAGCATTTTTTGTAAGGGCTTTTAAGTCAATTTCTCCGTTTGTTTTTTTAAGCATTTACCGATTCATTTGTTTGGGAATGGGTACCTATTGTAACAATCGATGATAATATCATCTATTAGTAGGACTTACGGCGGCTGTGCGTTATGATTGTCAATCAGTCAATCAGTAGCGTAGAGTTTTATATTCATATGTACTATTTAGATTTTATTAGCTAGGTAGAGACAATAATAATAATTAAACTCGTAAGTACATCAAACAACAAAGCTTTCACAATATCGTCAATGTGAGTGCACCGGTCGAAGTCAGAGCCTCATAAGACATGTCCGGCTAGGTAAATGGGTCGAGCGGGTTATTTCCTTGGAGTGATTTATACTCAGGTTATTTCAGGCTAGATATTTGTATCGGCGGTGATCGCTGAGTGGATTGCGCCGCGACACCTTTCAAATAAATTGTTCTGAGACCGTCCCGGAGACGGTAAACAACTCAACCCTATGCAGATGTTCGTAAACACCTTGAAATTTTACTCGAGGGTTTATTCCGTCCTAAAATTGCACTCGACTTCGCGCCATGAGTGACTTCAGGGGCCTTTTTATTTAATCTGCAAAGTGAAATTTGCGTCTCAAATCCGTAAGGAATTCGAGCGTTTTCCCTGAAATACTAGGTACTGGGAGGTTTTAAATCGCTTCAATTATACTATCAAATACTTTTTGTTTACTTGTGCATTACAATGAGAGAAATTAAGGCTTAAAGTATATAAATATTTTGTGATAAGTACATATTCAAAGCACAGTTCCAAATATATATTTGAAAACAAATCGGGTCCACAAGCTTAACAAACTAACCCACAGAGTTTCTGAGTCCAACTGTAGTGGTGCGTCGGTAAAGTTTCACAATTAGTGGCAACAATGATAACCCTCAATCGCGACCAAACAAGTAAGTTGGTACCGGGATAACTACCGCATGCCGGAGAGCTGCACAGCAAATGGAAGTCATTGGTAAAATCCAGCTTGCTTTGGCAATTTCAAAACTATGACAAAGTAATCAGGGTCCTTACCACAAGCTCTTTCGGGCAATGTCAAAGTAATATACTCGTAACTTTGATATTTCGTACTATGACCTATAAAAATTGAATTTAATAGTGTTACTAGCTTAAAATTTAAGTTTCTGAAACTATATGGTTTGTAAGAGCTTGAGAAATTAAATTTAATATTACATTTGAAAACCTAATATTTTTAAGGTCAGTTAAAAAGGTAACAGTGAAAGGTATAGTGAAAGGTAGCAATTTACCCTAACCCTTTGTTATGCCTCTAAATAACAAAACTCATGACTGAGCTTACTTTTATCAACGGGTTAAAAGCGCCGCTTTAGATATTTTTTTTTAATATGATCATAATGATTTCTAATTACGAATAGCTAGAGATTCAGATAACAATGGCTTTCGGAGCAATTGTCCAAGTAACCGTCGGTTAATGAAGTTAAAGTAGGAAGACAGTTCTGACTGCTTTTATAAAACCAAGCCTTGAAAATATTAAAAAAAGTATTGTATTGAAGTCGCTAATAAAAGCAATCGTGTTGCACGTTGTTGGTGAAATTGGTGTTGCAATAGAAGCCGTGTTGGTGCCAAATTACCGGCCGTGTGTGTAGAACCACTCTGACAACACAGCTTATGGAGACGCGTCAGCTGGTTCATTGCATACTAAAAGAGTTACGTGAGTGAGTAGGTATTGCTTGAATGAAGCGCTTGTGGCGTAGCTGTCGATTTAGAAAGGTGACATACAGTGAACGGAAAAAATCTTGGAAGCATTTCTTAAAGGGTCCGAGAAACATGACACCAAATTTCACACATCGAAACTCCTTAGCCAAAAAAATATTAATGTCGACTTTATTTTCTCGACATTGGGTTTAAATGCCGTGTAACGTGTAATAAGTTTATGTATATTTTTGATATAACTATTTGGTATAATTGACAAGCTTCGCCTACCAGAGCTCTATTTATGTGGGGTAATTTTTTAGCTCAAGGAATGCTTCCATGTATTGTCCGTTCACTGGAAACATAATATGTTCTCAGATATTATCTGTAAGTACACATCTGACATAATCTGAGTGCTTCCGTGTTTCGGAGAACTTGTTAATATAAAGTCCAAATAGCTCGTCTATAAAATGTCGTTTAGCCGAATGATGACCGCGCTGAACGTTGCTTAGAGCCCTGCTAAACATTGATTGGTAAAAACAACGGATTACTAAGCCGTGAACATGCTGCTGCAGTAAAGCTGTGTTAACAATTATCCAGTGGCCCTTTACCGCTTTTGTCGCGGCATAACCCTTATGTTTTTGGATAAACTTTTATTATTATTACGTGGCGCAATTACTTCTGTCGAATTAGAAGACACAGTTGTCTAAGCAATGTGGTTTTATCGAAATATTATGCCAAGTACCTACTTTACACGGATTTTATTATGATATCCTTTAAAGATAATGGTAACTATTATTTTTTCATTGATTTATGAGCAGTGGTTGTAGCGATTTTGGTACTTTCAGATCCTAAGTAGGGCCAAAACTGGGCGAGCACCAATGTGTTTCCTAAAAATCGTATGCGCAGATGACTGCGATTTTAAACGGTAAAAAAAATATTGAAAGGAAACTAGGAGTAGTTTGAAAAAAAAATCGAAGGTGTCTATCATTCATTAGGTAAGTATTCTATTAAATGCAAAACTTACTCATTGTTTTAATCCGACATTGGATGCGTAGGTATTCCTAACACTGTTAGGGACTCTTAATACCTACTCCAAAGAGGATTCATAATTATTCATGCGTAGACTCCTACGTCGTAGCTGATATCGGCTTAGCGTAGCACTGCTGGCAACCGCTACGAATGCTACAGTTGCCAGCGTCTACGGATAAGCCGAGTGCGTTACGTGACGCAGATTAGTCTGCAGTCGGTTAGTGGTGACAGGATATTCTCAAGGATTTGTAGACAAACATGGTGCTTGTTTGTAATAACTTTTTCTGGTGTTTACCCGATAAAGGTCAGCACATCATTAAATGAAGAATAATGTTATCTCTGATGTCTATTTCCTACAGATAAAGTTATTTCCGAAATTCTGTTATTGATTGTAAGTTATTATTCATTAATAGATTCTAGTAAGTACTACAAATATTTTATGTTAGAATGAGAAAACATGTGTTAGCAAATATTCTGGAATTTCCTGTTTCAACAATACCTATACATATAGTCTGTGACAGTTTCTATTTTTATAATCCAAACAGACATTGTGTTGTACGCCTAATGAACGGATTTTTAAAAGTGCTGATTCTTTTCTATGATTATACAAATATAATAACAATGTCAAAACTTCTAATCAAACATAAAACTTCCTAATGAAGATGTAAATTAAAAATATCCAAGGCAAATTACAAAGTTGTTCGAACGGAAAGAATACTCTCCTTGGTATTATATTACGCCGTAAGATTCTATGCGAAAGGCCGAGAAGTAAATCGCAATCAGAGCCGAGACTTTGTGTTGCAGACTTATAGCACTTTGCCCACATTACGCTATTAGAAAAGAGCAAAATACACTAGGAGGTTTAGTGTCTTGCTTTATACGTTTTTAAAATTGACACACACACCGGTCACACATAGGTACTTCCATTGACTTAGCAAATAAATACCTATCTCCCAATATTTCGCTAGTTGATCAAAATTAGTTATTAACTCGTCATAAATAAAGTAAACTTTAGTCTTCCTCGGTAGATATTACCTAGTTTTATTATTTCATATTAGATATTACTGCTATATCAGAAAACGCGCTCTTGTTTTTTTTTAAGTAATTCAGGGTTTGTTTATTACACAATCGCACGTGATTTTGTAATAAAGAAAAATCAATTTTCTATGGAAACTTTGACACCTCGCGTATACACTCCATGGGGGCAGATTTAAAAGATAACAAATGCCTGTATGCTTTTACAGATTATATGTATAAAAGAACTATGCAAACATTAAACTTTGAAATTTGTAATATTACTCGTATACTCACTATAGAATGTAGTAAGTAGGATAATATAATGTTTAGGATAGTGAAGTTTCAGGCGCTATTATTTGACGGCAGCCTGTGGACAATAACCGTACAATGTGGAACAGGATGAAAGCATTTACTTGACGGAGACTGAGTACGCTTCGCAGGTAACGATGTTTGCGACTCCACTTTGACGCGACCATTACAATGCGCTTGCAATTCACCTGGGTGCTTTATTTTGAACACGTTATCGATTTCACTTCTAAAATCCCATATAACCGATGCCACAAATATGCATAGGACAACAGGTCTAAAAGTTCTGATTTCGATAGATAATAAATCATACCATAAGTAATTAAACGAAACATTTGCTTTCCGATAAATTGTGGGTTTTAACGATGTACTCGTATCTTAGGTATCTACATATTTAATTTCTGACAGCAACGATGCAGATTTAAAAACGTTGTCAGTTTCAGTGTTCTTCGATGTCATAAACCGCCGAATCGGTAGCCAATTTCCAATAACGAATAAATCACGGAATAGATGCGCGCCTGTTTTCTGTATGTCCGTGATGCTATTTTCGCCGACCTGAGCCGGCCAATCGTTATTATACAACGAGGTACGCAACAATCTCAACTACGATCCTAGATTCTATGATTGTTTACACTACAATATAATATTTTAAACCATTTCTCTGGCCTTATAGTTCAGCGGGTCTAAAAGCGCCGCTTTAGATCAACAATGTATTGAATGTATGAACTTGCAAAAAAAATATGTGAATAAGTATTTTATCAGAGATCGAGCTCCCTGCTACTAGCTTTGCTTGGTAGCGACTAGATAACACTGTCTGAAAATTAATGTCCACCAACATTATCAATTTTACTATAAATTTGAACAGAAAAACCTCCATTTTACGTTATCAATTTATATACTTACAGAATTTTTTTTTCAGTTAAATACTTATTTCTGACACTTCCTTCTGTAACAAAACTACTTATTTTTAAACAACTGAAACAATATTTATATACTTATGAAACATCCTACACCTGCTAGGGTGTACCTAGGTAAATAAGAATTTATTTAGATCTAGTGAATGCTAAAACTGTGTCTACAAAATGTAAACCATAGATCAATAAATATTCCTGGATACACTATACACTCCAACGTCTTTGCTATAACATAGTAGTTTTGAGAATGAATCACAATAACACAATCAGTAAGAATGAAGTCATCAAATACGGTAGGTACCACATTCTGCTGGCGTTATACAATCATTCAATTTATACCTAACAACGAGTATTAACAAATATGAATTGAAAAGAAATAGGTTATAATAACAATCATTTTTCAAATGTTAGTGTAGTGACCACTAATTATGAGGCGAGTTTAATCGCCATTCGTTTTAAATGGGTTCCCCCAAGCAGATTCGTTTCGTCTATCCTAGTACCTACCCATGACATATTATAAGACCTATAATGTTATATGAATAATATGAAGCAATAAATAAATCAAGAAAATGAATCAAATAAAACGTATTCCAGTGCAACAGCTCGAAATAATAGCTCATACTTGAACTATTTGTTTATTGTTTATGTATTTCTCTAATGTAGACTTATCTTCTTTCTTCAGGTTTTTAGGACTTGATAGTAGATGACCTCAACCACAATCGCTCACTCAAGGAGGTTGTGATGGGCCGAGCACAAGTGCACACATCACACCCAGGTTGAGTGAGTAACTGGGATTGAAGCTTCTTCATTCTTCTTTTCACTTCTGTACAGTTTTTCTTGGCTTATTCTAACATAATATATTATTCATAGCAAATAAAAATTATATAAAAAAAAACTATGGCGTTAATTTTATAAACAATTTGCATTTTTGCGTAAACTTTCATTTATAAACACAAACACCTAAGTAGTAGGTACATCCATACTAATATTATAAATGCAAAAGTAACTCTGCTTGTTTGTTACATAATAATGTTGGTGAAGTCGCGAAACGGCTTTGGATGTCTTTTGAATTAGGGTGAATACGTTGCATAAATCCATAAGACAGTTATCAGGCAAGCTCGTGTGATGGAGCGATGGAAATAGCCCACTGTAAAGCTCAAGTTGTAAACCGATCGACGTCTTACTCTCGCTATTTCGGCTGCTACCTACGTGATGTTTTCACAATAAATCCGCTTATAGCTTTCACCTTCCATTCTTGACCGCGATCCGTTATTAATTACATACATATTAATTTATCGCACAGTCATGCATATTTATATCGCACACAATCTTCCTCGACTACCGCAAACTCCCAAAACGATAACCAATTAGTTTATTAATTGCACAAACAACTAAAAAGTACTTTATACATCAAATAAAATTGTATTGTAAAGGGGTGAGGTTCGAAGCCCGCGCCATCTATTATTATTTACAGTGCGAATGGTGTCGGCCTACCCTCGTTTACATCACAATTAATTTAATTTGCTTTTTCACAGGCTTCTTCCACTCCCTCATTGTGATGTGGATGGCTGAGGGCGTGAATTTTCTCGTGATTTGGTAACAGAGATGGTAATTAAAGCAATTGTGAGGTATCTCTCGTTTGTATTTAACTGTTTACTGCCGCACGCAGTTGCGGTGAATGTTTCGAAAATGAGTTTGAAATCGTCGTCACAGCTTTGGCGATTAATCTCTACCAACTCTTAAAGTCCTATTATATATGTATTTCTAGATCAATCCGTATAACGGTACCGGGTATTGATTGGCAAAGTAAGTTTGCGGTAGGTTCGTAATATGAGTGGGCGGCCTGTAACCAGATATTGTGTGGTAAGCATCGCTACCCGACATAACCAACTCTGTATCGTGTATCAGTAGATAGCGGACATGCGCACGCGCTGACGGACGGAAGCCACCTACGAGCGCACTTCCGTCCTCGGAACGATAGGATGTCTGCCGTTTAAGATATGATAAGGTTTCCCGCTTTAAGCACAATTTATTATTAAAATAATGGAAAATAACAATATTGCTTATATAGAGATAGCGATACGATGTACCTATTAGGCAACGCAGCGCATATGTCACTAGTATTAGTGACGATAAGCCGCTCTATGTCATAGTGAGAGGCAGCCCGGAACAGCGTAAAGTTGTCGTAAATCTTCGTCTAAAGTGAATAGGGATACAGTTTAAGCACGCTTTCGCGTCGTCGCCTTCAATCTAAGTTTCGCCCAACCATTGCCGTCGCCTGTCCGCTTCACTCCTGCATAATGAAATGGGAACCGTCCCAGAATTCACAAACTTACTTCCCCGATACTTGCAATAATTACATTCACGCCGTTCGCCGGCTATGTAATACTTCGCGTGTAAAGTTGGCCCGAGTTTTATACGAGACATCGTGCACGTTTTTATGCGTTTCACCCTTATCTATCGCAGTATCTGTCACTTAAAGCTTTTGCTCTCGTGTAAACGAGCGACCTTATTTTTTGCTAAGGGCCGGAGCTATCAGTTCGTCCCGCGGCACGATATTACCCTGCATGACGATATATAGCGTTCGAATCACGTCATCGTTCACCCGCTGCAGGGCGTGGCTCTTAAAGGATGAGTTTGTGGAGAAGTTCGCTTAATGCCCGCGGCGGATATGGCCCACGCTGCCGCCGTTGACAGCCCTATACATGTTTTAACATGTAATTTTTGAGATACAACATATTAATACTTTATTTTTAACACTTTTCTCACGCCATAAGCGATATTCTCCTGGGATTATTTATATTAGAGCTTATAAAGAGGAGCCATGTCTTCTCCTGATGTTGACTACTTAAGATTCTAACTCATATCAAGTACCTACGCAAGAATCCCTGAATGTTGTTAGTAAATTAGTTTTGAAGGACGGAGGTGTCGTCGACTAAGCCCAGTGTGGCACCAGTGTTATAGCATAACATTTGCTATATATGGGACATCTGCAACGAGGACACAGTTATGAATGCAGAGTATGATGGATGGATCAAGCCAAAGGGAGCGTGGTACACATAAAATGACTACAATAATGCATAACACATTTTGATTTGCTACTTCGATGGGACACCATACATTATCCACAAAACAGAGGAATCCAAGTTTTAGGTAAGTTCCTACTCAATTGAAGTTACCTATTTATCAGATTTCCATACGCAAAGGTAAAAGTAAGTAATAGGTACATAATAGTGGAAGAATCCCGTTGGCTCGCGTTGGATTCTAAACCTTTTTAGTTATTGGTCCAAACGATCTTCGAATGGTTACATAATTTGCAAGAATATTCGAATGATTTATCTTAGTTTCGTAGATACTACGTGCACAGCTATCTCTACATTCTTCGAGGTTATAAATGATTAAAGTAGAATCACCCTGTGAATAAGGAATGTCGGTGTCCGATACTCGATAGAATATTCAGCTGGAAACTTTAAGAGCATTTGTAAAGTAAATTAAGCGTACCGACGAAGCAATTTGTCGAACACTTTTCACCCTTCTGCAGTAAGATTCAAAACTATGTTTTAGAGGAAATCTGTGAAACTTTACCAAGTTAAGACTGTCAAGTTGCCTGGACCAAATTTCTGATGAAAAATACTTTTGCAGCTACTCATCGTTATACGTATTATATCGTGAGATTTTCCTTATGTCGTGCAATATTGCTACGGTCTCGTAAAAGAATTGTGTGGAGGCATCCTGCACGTGTATCTAATGTTGGTTCTTACATAAATGCGTATGACTGGGTGAGTAGGTAAGTACAACATCACGACAGAGCACTTAGCGCCGCTGAGGCGGGGCCGCATCAATCACAACACAATTTTATATCAAATGTCGCTCTCAATCAATTTGTGTCAGGATCGTGTTCCCTTTACACTATCGTAGATTATAAGAAACAGTAAGTTTGTACACTAATCAAAATAACGTCAACATACACAACATACTTTTTAGAAGTCCTGTAATACTTTTGTGAAACACATTTTGAGCAGAAGTATTTGTCGGTAGTCTCCGATAACGCAGCGGACGAATGCCGACTGAGGCGCGAGAGGTGCAGGTTAGATATTTAGGTATTTCAAGTCTGACTCTAGTAAGGGTAACTAAAGCAAGCGAGGTTTCAAATAAATTCTCGAACTGTGTTGCCGAACAAAATTTTTTTTTAAATATACTTAAAGGAACCAACAGCAGATGCATTTCTAGACGCGCTGGCGTTGTAGGAAACTGTGTCCTGGCTTACCATTCCTTATAATATTCTAAGAAACTAATAAAACTTAAAAAACTTCTCACACAGTTCATAAACTATCGTAACGGAACGAGTAGGTAAGCGATAGCCAACAAAACCTACGTAGTAAAAGTAGGCTCGAAGTATGTTCTTTGTTCCGTTTTTCCTCGTAGATGACTAATATCGGATGACGTTGTTGTAACGTGGCCCGACCGCGGCTAACTTTCCTAATGGATAGCGGAGTTTTGAGAGAACCACTACAGATAATTAGAGAGTTAGCTCACTCGCATGACTGTCTCTAATTGATCAAGACATTATTATTAATACTTATATTTCAAGATTAATAACTCTAAATGGCAGTGGATTTATCTACCACAATTTTTGATAGGTTGGTGATCATTTTTTTTATTTGAAAAATACTGTGCGATACTCTTATACCCAAACCTCGTCAGGAAACTAGTATTTCCTTGACAGAACTGAAAATTGGAAAATATCTTGCCAAAATGTTTTCCTAAATTCATGCTATTTATATAAGTAGTAGGTACCAAAAGGGAGTCAGTGAAACATTTACAATCTTTTTATCATTTTGTGTGCGTTTTTATAATAGTACTTACAATTAGGAAATCGTGTAGGTACCTACTTATCATGGTACAAATAAATCAAGTACGAGTACTTATAACATAACTTTGCACAAAGGCGTTGTTTAGAAACAATAGGTACTGCCACGTTACTTGGTCTAGGAACTGTGAATTGTAAACTATGAAGGCTAGAAATATGTTCTCGCAGAATTCGAATTTTACAGGAAAAGATGGTGTTTGTGTTAGTTACTACTCTGTAGTTAACTTTTTTCTACAAATTCACGAGATACTGCTTGGGTTGTAACTCGGTAGAACTCTTTTTGTATATTTTTTTGTGCCAGGATTGAAAATAATTTGGGGCCAGCTCACGATAGAGTATCTTATCAGTTCTTATCTATCGGAGGGAAGCTGCTCCATCGATCCGGCGGTTATCTCCAAAGCCACATAATGCGTTGCTATTACTGGTTTAGATAATGAACTTCTGTGTTTGGGGACTGGATTTAACTGTATATTTGCATATACTCGTATAGGTACATTGATCGCAAAATAATATGATCCAAAATATATATGAAATACTTATCACACTATATCTCACACAACAGGTAGAAAAAAGCAACTCACTCTGTAGTAGATAACCTCAAAAATAGCTAATATATATTTTTATTTTGTAGCTTTAGCGTCTCCAATATAAACCTATTAATCGTGCAAAATGTCGTCATGGTAGTACTAAGTCTTTGAGCAACGATTAATGCCAGACAAATAGACAGACGGTCATGGTGAAATTATGAGGTTCCCTTCTTGGACTTTGGGACCATAAACGGGCAAACTAGAGCTTGAGCGTCTGTAAACTTTTTGACTCTGTCTTCAATTGTGCTTTATAACTTTTGCTATTTTGATTAGCATTTTGTATATGATATTTAAGTGTACAGCCTCCTAGATGCCATACAATAATTATAGATTAACAATCAAGTCGGATTCTTAATTTTTGTTTGGAGACAGCGGAAAAAGTTGCGAGTTGAACAAATGACTGCTCGATAACATAAAAACAATTTTACAATAACACGATGAGATTATGGCTGCTGCTGGTATGTTTCCCACTATTTGCAGAAAATTCGTACGGTATCGCTTCGATACGGAAACGGTAAGTGTAGGTTAGTATACCTACAGATTTGAAGTAAATAATACCGCTGCGGTCTCAGGCTGCGGTTTGAGGAAGGTAAGCCAATAATATATTGTCCCCGGTGAACCATCCATGTTTAGCCGAAATCGAAAATCTATGAAAATTTAATAAGAGGTTTTTTCCAACTTGAAAATAAAAATGCATTTGAAATTACTTGTGATTGGGGCAATCGTATCTAATATTTAACGTATGCAAATGACTACTTAACGTTTATTTATGTTTTATTAAAATTCAACCAGAGATTTATGATACTTAGGTATTTTTTAATTCGCACAATTAATAAAGAAATATACCTACCTACAGATATTTTAAAGTCAAAAAATTTATTAAAGTTTCATTATAAATTAAATACGGTTAATGTCTACTCGACAAAGAGGCATCCACTATACGTCCTACCTACTCTTATTGAAACATACTGCGACAGCCGTTAACGGCTTAATAGAATAGATGTTTATTGTTGATTGCTTGACAATGCGCGTGAGTGAGGAGAGGTTCGGCTCGCTGGAATTATTTATGTACCTACTCTAGCATTTACCTACTCTAGATTCTCAATTAGTTGCGTATAAAATACTAAGTACCTACTTACCTAAATGTTTTTATCGAAATGCATTCCCAGTACAAAATAAGCGTTAAGTTCTAAAACGAATATTTCTGAAGTGGAAATATGGTCGTTACGAATTGCCGGCCGAGTATCATTACGCATGAAAAATAAAAATCAAAACTCACCATTTGACGAGCAACCTCCATTTCACTCACGCACAAAACCAATAAAAACCAAAAGAATAATACAGTTCTTGCTTGAGTGCAATTGCATTAGTCGCGAAATAAAAACGAAAATAAAAGACGCGGAGTATGTAATAAAACTGTGCGTGTTATCGCGAAGCGTACAATTAATGGAAGTATGATTTGAGTTCGGCCGGGGCGGCCGCGTTCTGCGGGCTCCGGACTGCGAGTGTGGTGCGGCGCGGCTCGCTCGCAGGATTGAGTGGTGGGCCTGTGCCACGGAATAACTAAAATGTACTGAAGCCAAGATAACCGAGCCCACAGAATAACAGAGCTACGTACGCCACGTCACGCGTTCGTGCAAGGAATACCGTGCCGGCCGCCCGCTCGCCGTCAGCGGCTGGCGGGCGGGCGGTAGAGCCACGCGGCAATCTAAACCAGACACATTATTTAACTGCACTTTCATGAGATAAAAATTACCATGTGTCGGCGCTTATCTTAGCTGTAACGTTCATTATAATAGGTTTAGGTAACCGTTATCTATTAGTTGGAATGAAGTGTACCTTTGGTATCTCGACTGTCGCGGAAGGTAACGACCAAGTGCTCTCGATTTGAAGCTTCGGTCTGAGCGGATTGATCAACAAAAGACCAATTTACCGGTTACAAGTGTAACTACCCTTAAAATAGTCAACTAATAACATTATTGAGATTAGTAGAGTGGGCAATCAGGCCATTTAATGTCGTCTAACTAATAAGTGAATTTCGAAGAATGGAAACGGACTTACCTAAGTATTTAATGGGGGGTTAATGTTTTCTAATTCATTTTTCAAGTTATAAAGAGGGTAGGTTCTTATAAGTTTAACTAACTAGACGTTGCTAATACCCTTTAGGTGAATAGTATGTAGCTAGATGCTTACATATCATCCACCTTTAGGCGTAGCTATATCGTAAGTAGGTACATACTCGTAGGTACTCGTACTTACACTGTAGGGTTACATCATATAAACAGGCGACGCTTAAATTGTAATTTCACGGCTCGTCGGAAATTTTCATTGGCGATTAATTCTTGTTCGTGATTTTAGCTACGAGCCTCAGGGTTCAGGTGCCTCTAACAGTTTGTGTCATTTACATCATAATAATATACACTGCCTTGAAGTCGACTCTTACGATTTAGTTAGATCCTTTTGAAATAATTCACAAATGAATACTAAGCTATCGATGGATTTATTTTTTAACCTTGTGTGTAATGTAGTGGTTTAGTTACCAGAGTCTCGAATGGCTACGTACAATTTTTACACTAAAATATGTTGTTTTGAAACCTTAAATATGGTAAATGGTACTCCTAATCCGATGATGTCCGTAGCCGCCATTACATAATGGAAATCCGGAGGTTTTATATCCCCCAGTCAAAAAACAAAACGAGGTCAGAATTTTCGGGCGATACCGCAAATTGTGACAAATTGTTTTATTGAAATTTATGTGCGGCAGTTTTGAGATAATATGCAATAATAATTGTTTACGGAAAGTCAGTTGCCATGCTTCCAAAGTTACGTTATTTGTTCTAATGATATCAGTTCATTGGCGCGCCGCCGGTCTCTAAAAACGCAGCGCTATCTGCATTTAGAAATTAATTTTCGCGGAAATTTCATTCTGCAGGCCGACACCCGCCCGGCCGCCGGTGGACGGCCAGCTGCATATCGAAATGATCCAGCTCATTTATATTTTGCATTTAAATACAGATTAGATTTGATTAACTTCTGGTATAAATAGTCTTATAATAATTTTATGTCAAATGCTAGAAAAATTACAATTTACTCTTTGATAGCAACGATTTATTCTGAGGATAGCTCTTTTACTCATTTGGTTGAATACAAGCTTATAGTGTAGGTAACATGCTTGGTGTATTAAACTTTCTGCGTTTGTAGTTGAGTAGGTAACTTACGTAATTTGCGCCTCGTTTTACAGAAACAACTTACGTAAAAAAACATTTTTGTAAGTAAGCATTGTTGATTTATAGTTCCCAAAGTGCTATCACAGGTAAAGCAATTTAGTGTACGAAATTTCAATAACCCTCACATTACGATACAGCCTGGATAGGCTACACAAAATGACCGGTGTTTACGTCAGCGTAAATTCGGACCCAATAAAAGTAATAAATCGTGAGGTGCCGTAACACAGGTGGCGATGTTTTTTTTCCCGACAGAATTGAGAAGATTGCGTCAATAAATAACTGCAGTAGCATGTGAGACGGGACGTCCACACCTAGCGACAGTCCGTGAGTGATTGCCGGGGAAAAGCGACATGCAAGGACCAATAGATGGCGTTGATTACGTAATTAATCAAGCTGCTGAGCCTGATAAATCGTCACAAGTTTCTAAAGTTTCTATTTAGTAGTCAGCACAAAATAAATAGAGATAGGTACCTTCCAATGCATAATTTTATATGTACCTATGTTTAGTTTTTGTAAACGTATTTAGGTTTTTATAACAAGGTAAACAAAAGTTAGTAAATGTGACCAATAGATACTACGGTTCCATAGCAGTCAACCGTCTTTGAGCTATTGATATCATTGGGTCTATAAGACCTCCACCGATCCGAACTGAGCACACAATAGTCTCCTTGTGCCATCGCCCCATCACTTCATAAACGGAGAATGTTCATATTCGTAAGGCATCCGATGCCGTCTCTATCGCTCTATTGTTGTTCTGTAAGGAATTCCCAGCACCTCTCGAAAGGAAGTGAAATTAAATGCTTCGTGAGGAGACCAATTTTAAACTAAATCTTCTACTCAGCCTAGCACAAAGCCTCGCTATTTTTACTTATCAATATTATCAGATACGTAGGTTTGGACGAGGATCATGCGAAAAACATTGGCGAGGAGGAGTCGCTTTCAAACCTATCAAAAGTGACAGGAAAGAGGGCGGAAAAATGTCAGTATAATGGATGTGTCACCGACATCGTAGAAAACGCGACCCGACGGCATGCACGGACTCAAATCCACTCCCTATGGATTAAGTGGATTATACTATACACCCAGTATTAAACTAACCTACTTTAGGCACATACTTGCCATAAAACTGAGCAGATCACCCAATGTATCAATGTTTTTTTTAATGCATTGATTAAGTTTGACTGTAGTAATATTTCGAATAGTAGGTACCTACCTAAGTAATCTTTGGTCAAAAAGTGACCACCTACACAGAATGTGAAAAAGAATGTATCATCATTATTTTATAATAGCAGTCTTAAAATTGTCAATAGTCATACACATAAGTCGATTCCTACTGACTCCCGATAGAATTCCCTCTATCGTGGGTATCAGAAACAACGAGTATCAACACCCAGACCTGAAAGAAATATCTGCAGAACATGAATGAGCTTCTCCCGGGAATCGAAAAAAGCCGGAAACTCGTCCACCACGTTACAGAGGTAGTCAAATAATTCTAAAACTGTTCACAGTATTGGAATATACTGCATAGATGGGTCAGACGCAAGTCTTGATCTCAAAAAAACAAACTAGGCAATTGCCCGGATATAAATATTACTGGAACACAGTGACAGTGGAAAAACAATGTTTATTCACAATTATGTAAATGTAATATAGTGAGGCCACAATAGCGTAGGTACCTATTTGTAATTATGAATTTGATCGTTGGAACCAATACTCCGCAAATACTCATCTACCTACGGTTCGAAAAACACGTCCGAAAATGATGGATGATGCAAGCGTCGATATGATGAAAGACAGAGATAGATAGGTACTATCTGGTCTGGCGTGATGCTGCATCAACTCTGATTTCAAGTTTTTATTTTTGCTAAAAGGAAATTGTGAAAGCTTTTAGTTTTCAGATGCATGGAAATAGATATCTACTGTAGGGTTGATGGTTGATGGAAATTGTGTATTATTATAAGTAAGCACTTAATCTTTTTCTTGATAGATATTTTTTTTTGAAAATCAGTTTCGATTAGCGTTGTGGTTAGCATTTGGTGCGTTAAAGATTTTTTGCAAGAAAGATTGAGAATGAGGCTGAAATGAAATAATCGTCCGGGGTAGATCATGATATCATCGGGCTAGCGTTACCACCGGCCATATTGGTCGTTATCTGTCACCGCCCCCCACGATCCGTTTCACTTGCAACCCGATAGGGGGCGACGCGACTTCGGGTGGACTCTACTCACCTCGTAATGGCCACCCCTTTTTTATTACTGAACCGCTAGTAAACAGATCATTCGGGTTTGTGGTGTTATAAAAACGAAATTAACTGTGGCCAGTGGATGTCCAGATATCCTTGCCCTACTATTAACATGAGCTCGTGTCACGCGTTCCGAGGTTTAAAGCGTCTTCGGTACATTAACCGGAGATGGCATCGCCCGTCTATTAAACGCTTTGTAATAAAACATGATAAGTTCATATGATACCAATTTCATAAAAAATATTTAGTCCAAGCATTCGTTTTTAGCCGATGAAATCTAGTACTCTACAAATATTAAAGTATTGAACATTTTAGCAAGATTTCAAAATATGCACGCGCCTTGTTATTGTCATAAGAATGTGATATAATAAATACGGAAGCTCGTGCAATCCCGCAAGAAGCTCGTGGCAAATGTGAGTTTTAATACCTATACTCGTATACCTACCTGCTAACGCCTTACTTAGATATTAAAACGACACTCGTATTAGTGATAAGAGTTTGAAACCCTATACTCGTAGGTACTTACGCCCCATAAGTAGGTTTGTACATGTGTTTCGAACATAAAAACTGTCCATAAGTGTAAAAATATATTCCCATTTCCAGTATTATTGATAAGCTGTTTAATCTCGCATTTACGTCGGCGTAAATGTACTCGATCATTTGGGAAAACAACTTCTCTTTATTAATACGTAGGTAGGCATGAATAACGTTCAGCGGCCGCGGGCGGTGCTATTGTGCACTTCGATATGGTGCTAATAGATTAATCCAATCATAACATTAATTCCACAACGCAGCTATTTATGTACATTTCAATCGAACGTATTACCCGTTGAATTCGAACTTTGAAGTGATTTTAGTAAATTAGTACATAAATACGAGTACAAATAGGTACCTACTTAGGCTGTGTTGTATTTGCGCAAAAGTGGTTGCAAAATGTTAATTTATCCACAGGAAGTGTGGCGGTGCGTGCTCTGGTTGGCGCGCGTGGGATCATACTTGCAGTGCGTTTGTGTTGGGTCCACATGCATCCTCGTATTGTTCCACTTGATAAGCTTTATTTGAAATTGGTTCTCTACCCAAACAGCTCCAGTAACCATATTTTGTTTCTTGTGTAAGAAAATGTCAGAAAAATCTGAAGATTCGTAGAGTTTCACCGAAGACAATACTAGTTGAGTAGGTGAGATAAGTTGGGGTCAGTGCGCGCTCTCAGAACTTTATATTTTCATTTTTAGTTATACAACCTTTATTGCGTATCTACCTACACTTATTCTAAATTTGAAGACCGCACCCTTACCTTATGACATGAAATCACTTCCATAATTTCAATATAAAGAAGGTATCTATTAAAAAAGATAGTTTTTGTTAAATTGTAGATGTTCGGAATCGCAACAGACAAAGTTTCTCGTATTTAGAGCGAGCGTTTTTTTTCTCATGACTTTTTATTGCAGTCGCGTGAAATTGGACGATATCACGTCTGTGTGACGAAGACGATCGTGTTGCCGAGCACTTTGCAACTGCACCGACGACAGCTGGCTCTCTTTATTTGATTTTCAACTACGAGGAGCTTTTTGAGTTTTATGTCAACTCTGCTAGGTACAGACAGACAAAACGTGGCTTAAGGCATAAATCCTTAGCGGAGATAAGACTCACATGCAATCTGCACATAATACTTTATATGCATAAATAATACTTAATGTCTTACTTAGGTACCTACCAGGTCACCCTCGAGTGCGAAAATACGCTTAAATACTTAGTTGAATATGGGGTCACGCAACTGTAGGCAAGAAACCGCAGTGCAGGTCGGAGACAGGTATAGCACTAGCACTAAAACTGTTGTTGAGCAAACGTGGGTCGCGAATATCGTGCGTGAGCAATATCGTTGGGGCCAGATGTTGGAGGGCGGGGCTGTTTGCGTCTGGGCCTGGGCTGGTCAACAGGGACGGCAAACACGCGTGCGAAATGCTCATGTGCTGGTTTGATGTGGCATTCGACACGATCGGCTGCTATTTTGTATCAATAAAACAAGCACCGCTTTCAATTTGTGTAGTTTACGCTTGATATACTGCCTGCGGTCCTCTGCGCGCGAACGCCTAATTTGTTCACGCTCATGTTTTCACAGCATTCTGCAAAGGCAGCAACTCTATTTTGATATTGCCTAAAATAACAATTAAACTAGTTTTGGTACTATTCGTAATACGTGAGAGTATAATAGTTCAAAATTTTTATTAAGTTATAATGCAGATGTATTGTCTGAATAGGTAGATTAAAGTTTCCTGCCTATACCTATATACTTGTAGCATTTACTTATGTAGGTTTATATCTGAATGTTGATAAATACTTTAAAACCATTCTCGGTCGCTGTTGGCAGTTGATAAGCGACATGCAACCGGCCGTGTCCGCCTCCGCGAAAGCACATTTATCATCACTGGGTTCAAAGTTCGACTACAATAACGTGCTGGTAGAGTAAGTGACAATTTTTGTTGTATTATTATAGATTATTAGATATTAAAGTATGAAACCAGTACGTTCCTGCAGAATTTATTCGCAAAAGTAATAATTTATTTTTTTAGAATCTAGTGTCTAGCAGATGGAAACAAAATGTAAAAGTACTGTTCTTCAAAATTCTAAATTTAATTCTGTGCAGACAAAATTTGTATTATCTTAAAACCTACCAAGTAAAAAGTACAAGAAGCAGATAACTGTAATTCCTTTTTTAAATTGCAACGCCTGAAGCGGTGATGTAGATTCATTGAACTAGCGTATCATTTATCAACCCAACATATTTTATTTCTCATTTTATATAGGGTGTTCCCTAGATTTAAACTTTATTCCATTTGCTCGTTAAAACCCTGCATAGTATGATTGCAGTCTCATTTTTGGAAGCTTTTGAGAGCTCTTGTGTTTTACGAGTTTTTTTTGGTGAAAATTCAATTTCGTTTTATTTCTAAGTCGTCTAATTTTGTGGCAGGGGTTTACTCTTTACTTAAATTTAAGTCTCTATGAAAAACTTATGTACCTAGACCTAAATAAGATTGCAAATCATTAATGGTGTCTGTTATAAGATTATTAATAGATGGAAGGTACATTCGGAGATGTGTACAGCATTGTGTCACAGACAATAGTGGAAACAACGCAGCGCTGGAGTAGTGCCTGAGGAGTTGACGATGATGACACTTGTTTGTTTTATTCCCTTTTGCTCGTTTGGCTTTCGGATGAAAGAAAACTTTTTCTGAATACACGACCATTTTGACAAAATTGACTTTTGGAGTGACAGCTGCGTCGACACCACAAAGCACTCACATTTCAAACCAACACAATCATATCGATAAGAAATATATATGTATATTTACCTATATATATACATTATAGTATACGAGTATAAGCGCAGTGATCTGTTATAGTTACTGAAGTAATATTTTCTCTATGTACAAGCGCTCCAAAATCTCTGTGCAGATGTGAAGTTAAAACTTTCGCTTTTGTTTCTGTTGTAAAAAAGTAGATTGCACTTAGTCGGTGAAATATACTTTATACGTAATTTCAATAATGTTATAAATTGGTGTTTACGCTTTACCGGTTTCATCAGCTCTAAAACTTATAATGAGTTTCATAATAAGCGGCACTTTATAAGATTTATTATACCTAAAATAAGAAGGAACGGCAAAGTTTTCAGTTCGAGTTTTTGTTTAAAACAGCGATATATAAAAGTGGATATTGAAAAATTCGAGACGAAAACATCAGTTTGGTAAACATGAAGCATAAAAGAGAGAAAGGAATAGGATAGGAGTTGGCGAGGAATGGCCGCGAGCGGTTTCCAGCATCCTCAACTTGTCTCGGTACCTACCAACTGAAGCGCCTAGCTCATGTAAAACTTTCAACTAGGCACTTGCTTTTATTGCACACCCAATTTATTCCTGAGCTGCAATCTAAAGGCGATAAACGTGGTTGCTGTTGCTTTTTATTACCACCTGTGGACTTCTTAGTTTACTTAGTTAATAAGTTCTCTCAGAGTAGCTTTCTGTAAGCTTTTTTGTTCTGCAATTTGTATTCTCACTAACAGTTAAAAACACGCATATTAACTAGAAATATCGTAAAATGAAAAACATAAAAGAGTAATAATCATTCGGAAATGAAAACCGCGTTTGATGTCCATCCATAAATTTCCCTACAGGGGTTGTCACTGCGTAAAAAAATACTAACGTAACAACCACCCTCCGTATAGAGGTGGTAAGTATATATGAAATGAGCTACAACGGAAGACCAGTACTTGGTAGTTTCTGCTACCTAGCAAATGTTGAGTTAGAGCCTTATTGTCACGGCCTAAATTAATTATTGATCGTGTTCTAACCGTCAACATGCCAACGTCTAGAAAGAGGTATGTTTTAAGTTTCTAAATTCAAATTGTAATTTGGCTCTCGGCCACACTGAAAAGTTAGTGCTTCGGGCTGATTGAAATTTTCAGATTTAGCTATTGAAGGAATCATCTTATTTGTAGAATATGCATGCTTCGGTCGGTTGCGTGATCGAAGCACAGGTGTTTGGCAGCAGGTGGTTTTAGTTTTCTCTACTCAGGGCGTTGGGCCAAAATAGTTACTGAACTCGTTGATACCGTCATATACCGCTTTAATTTTTTTGTTATCTTGAAAGTTTAATTCTATTTAATTAGTATATTTGCGATGAAAATGAAAACACCCGCCATTAATGTACTTAATTCGGCAATTAAATTAAATTTGATTGCGGCGGCTCCGGCGGCCTGCACTCAGCAGAAGCCGGCGCCACACCTGCAGTAGCCAGTAAAATGAAGTAATTCGCCTCGTTGCGGCACGTCCCTGGCATTACTTACCATCTACCAACAATTTGTGCATGTGCACCTGGACAGACTAAGTTTGAAAGATGTTTACAGTGCTCTCAAAAAACTTAAGCCAAAGAAGTCTGCAGGTCCAGACGGGATACCACCTTACATTTTCAAAGATTGCCGGGACGTGATTACTGAGCCACTTCAGCACATATATAATCTTTGTCTTAAACTAGCGGAGTTCCCAAAAAGATGGAAAGTAACGAGAGTCGTACCGGTTCCAAAGGGAAAATTATGCACCAAAGTGGACGAATACAGACCAGTTGCAATACTTTCCACGCCCGCTAAAGTTTTTGAGGCCGCTATTCAGGGGAGCATATCGGTACAGGTGAGTTCTCAACTGGCAGATGCCCAGCACGGCTTTCGGCCGGCAAGAAGCACCACCAGCAATCTACTTTGCCATATGGCTGATCTGTTGCCTTCGGTGGATAGGGGAGGACAAACCGATGCGGCATATTTTGACTTTAAAAAAGCGTTCGACCTAGTCGATCATGATATCTTACTCAAAAAGTTAGCAAGTTTTGGTTTTACCCCACATCTACTGAGGTTCTTCGCGAGTCATGTGATGGACAGACAACAATATGTGGAATACTCGGGGCATAAGTCGGAACCGTATTTTACTAGGTCCGGAGTAAGCCAGGGCAGCAATTTGGGGCCGTTGGAGTTTGTTTTGATGATAAATGACCTTCCGTCAGTCGTGAAACACTCCAAATGTTTATTATTCGCTGATGATTTGAAGCTTTCGGTACCAATTGAGAAAGAAGGTGATTATGAGCAACTACAAGGTGACATAGATAGAGTAGTGGATTGGAGCAAAGAAAATTTGTTGCAATTCAATGTCTCTAAGTGTCTTACTATCAGTTTCACACGGGCTCATAATTCAACTCTACACGCATACAGTATAGATGGGGTGCCGATGGTCAGAGTCACAGAGGTGAAAGATTTAGGAGTGACTTTTAACACAAAATTAATGTTTAGAGACCATATAGTCAAAATTTGTAAAAAATCCTTCAGGAATTTGGGTTTTATACTTAGAATGGCGAAAGATTTTACAAACATTAATGCGATCAGAGCCTTGTATAATGCTATAGTTAGGAGCCAACTAGAATTTAATGGAGTCATTTGGTCCCCTCATGAAACAAAATATGTTCAGATGTTGGAGAAAATTCAGAACAAATTCATTAGGTACTTATATATGAGACACTATGGGGTATATCCTATGTATCCATTGATGTATCCTACTCTTTTTATCTTGGGCATGGTTGGATATAACCAGCTAAAGGTTAGGAGAGAACTAGCACTGGTATTATACTTATTTAAGGTACTTAGGGGTCTGATACATAACAGCGATATTCTAAGCCAAATATTGATTTGTGTGCCGAACAGATATGTTTGGAGGCGGAGGCGACCGCCACTAGTGGGGATACCGCAAGCGCGGACTCATCTGCTAAGCGAAGCGCCCCTGACGCGCGCACTCCGCACCCTTAACATTGTCGCCACCGAGACGGACATTTTCTGTTGTACTATGAGTGAATTCACAAAAGTAACTCTATATGTTTTATGTTACAAAATTTAGTTGTAGATTAGATAATTTTGTATTATTAAGAACTACAATATCATGTTAGGTATAGCCTGTAAAGATATTGTTAGTGTTTAAATAAATAAATAAAAAATAAAATAAAATAAAATAAATTTGTTTTTCCCACCCTCGAGAAAGTCGAGTCTTGCAAGCGCCCTGCTTTTTAGTCCCAATTTATTCTTCCAATAAACTTCTCCGCTTTGCTTTTTGCTCGGAAAATGTGCCTAAAATATTTAAACAGTTTATGTTTTCGCTCGCATGTCATTGCTTATAAGTATTGTATTACCTACTGGCGAGTTATAGGAAAATTGTTTCTCGTTAAATATTACAAAAGCTCCGAAACTATTAACGCATTGCGCAAATAATGTGCCGTGAAGAATGGGGAGGCTTACTTTTTTTGTTGAACATTATTCGAGATTCTTTATGCGTTAGACAAAAAAGACCAAAATAGAAGCCAGCAAGGCTCAGTAAAAATTTAAAGTGGAAGTCTCGGCGGCAGTACGCCCAGTGGCTCGCGGGTCTAACGGGCCGTGACAATCGCTTCCATGCTAAATGTCATGGTGGCCATTGTTCTACCCTCCCCGCACTCCTTATGCCCCTCTCTCTGGCTTTCCCAACTGAAGCACTGGCATTTACCTCACACACACACACACCCTCACTTACCTTCCTACGTTAATAAAAAATGTAGGGCTTGGTTTATTGATTTTGCGAAGAGAATCGTGGTGTTGAAATAAAAGTGCTTTAGAATCATAATTTTGAAGTTCAGTTAAATAAAGCACAAAATGAATTAAAACTGCACGTGAAATGTAAGGTGCATCACGGTATTTGTTCGAGAAGCTCGGTCGAGTGTTCGACCTCAGACAATGATATTGCAAGTCTTTTATTGTTCAGCTGGTGCGATATCTATATGACGCCAAATCAGATGAAAAAAAAATTGATGTTTCGTGCCACAATATTGTGATACATTGATACATTTGACTAGCTGATCATCAAAATATGTGTGTACTCGTTAGTACATAATCTAAAATTAAAGCATTTTTAAGGCCCAGAGAGGCTGCATATAGATAAAAATATTTAATGCCAAATTTAACGTTAAAATACGTTATATATACAAACTTACGCTTACGAACCATGAATTTATCAAGGTTGACGTCTACATTTTCATAGAATGCGATTTTCGCTTGCTCTGTCGAGAAAATCGCGCAAAATGTCATTATAGATAGGCAAAACCTTCGACATGCACGATACCGTCGACTTTGCGGTTTTCTGCACAAACACACCCTCGAGTGTTATTTAGCGATACACGTACCTACATACCCTCACATACACACCCTCAACCTCATACACACGTCAGTAATTTTAAGCGACAACTTCGTTAGGAAGCCATAAGTAGACGCGCGAAAAGCCCTTATATGATACGCTTAAGTGCCACATGCTAAGCTGTAATAAAATACCTATTCTAGTGGTAGTTTAAAACTACCATACTTTAAAACTGGTATACTGAAAAACTATTGCTAATAAAGTTCACAAAAATTATACCTGAAAACAAAAACACGGCTCAATATGATTCTTGACAACAAAGTGAGTTTTAAGTTTCGACTTCAATCGTTCAATAATGATTTTAATCGTATACTTTTGACCCTATTTTGGACAAAAGCAATATTACGGGTTGAATATTTCTTTACTTCTTAAACTTTACAGTATAAAGAATTCTTTGCATCGAATTTTATGAGAGTTCTCCGTCTGAGCGTTCATAAAAATAATAAAACGTAGTAAGGGCAGACCCCATTTGTTCTACTATTTGCATACGATACAAACGTCGTCGGCGGGCGATGAGAACGATGTCCTTTATATAGATCGTCGGCCGTCAACAATAAAAGTGTATTTGCAAAGAAATTTAATAAAGCGGAAGTGGACTGCTATTACGGAGCCCCTGCAGCCCTCAAATGTATTCGTCGATTCGTGTGTGGCTGACTGGCTGGCTGGCTGGCTGGGCGCCGCTCGTTACTGCTTTGCGTAATTCTTATTTGAAGAAAGCGTGTGAAATTGCGCATTTTGTACATGTTCATACTTTGTGGACACGTGTCCCGATTATAGGTAACAACGACTTCAAGTACATCTCCAAAAAGCTATTTTTATTGAGCAATTATGTTGAATTTCGTACATTGACAAAATAATAGCATCGTAAAGACAAAATGAAAGTAAAGTACAGAATAAATTAAATGAACCATTTGTATATCATTCGTGCACGGGGCACGTTATGAAGTAGCTGCTTTTTAGCTCATCCGATATCTCCGCGCTTATCTACCCGCTTTGTGAGGTAACATAATTTAATTCTTTGAGAAATGAAGTGGATTTACGTGGGATTTTAAGTTCTACTGGATTTGTCTATTTAGGCGGATATAAGCGGCTCGAGGGGAGGGACGCTCGAGGGCTGAACGCACTGAACCTTGTGAATTTAATACAATAATAACACGACAGCGTTCACTTCTTGGATTAGGGTTTAAAAGCAATACCAAGGTAAACGTAACTTGAAGCCGCTAAGTCTATATTTGAAACAAATACATTCTTACAATAAAATAATGTTAGCGAAACGTAGCGTTGCAAATGTCTACGTCGTAGCACGTAGCACGCTCGTAGCAGCTATACCGTCGTAGGCTATAAGTTGGCTACAATGTTTTAAGTACGCTTTCTTTATATGTTCCATAAAAAGACAGAACGCCAACGCTGGGTGAACATTTGCTAATTGTGTCATGTGACCGAGGCGCCGACATGTCGCCCTACTTGTTGCACGAGGCGACGCCATAGCGCCACCCCCCTCACTATTTACGCGCCAACTAAACAATATCGACTTTTATACTTATTTTACCATCTGTCCGTAGATAGCGTTTGCCAACATGATTGGAACAAGATAATAACACTTTATGAGGTTAATTTTTTTTATAATAAAAAGCAAATAACAGCCGTTTTTAATTTTTCAATATTGTATTGAAATGTTTGGTAGGTTACGTTTTAATCACAGGTAAGTATACACTATGTTTTCGATAAATCACATAAGTTTGCTTTCGAAGAGGTTTCTCAAAAGAACACAATAACCCTAGACGAAATTTATAGTTTTCTTCGTGCTTTTGATATTTTGACTAGTATATAACATTAACTAATACGAGCCCGCGTAAGTCCATATTGTGTGACGCAAAACAATAATTCTTTCGACAGACTCTTTATAAAGCTAGTTTGAGCTAAGTAACAGCATGAGTCTAGAAAGCCAGTTCTCATTTTGGCACGCGTTGAACGTTCGAGAATGCGAGCCGAAGTACGGGCAATAAAATACGGTCGTGTGTAATTTGCGCCTCTGCTCAACTCATCACGACCAGATTGAAATTCCTTCGCCGCCGGCGGCCTGGCGCCTATACCTCTTAGCTTCAGATCCAGCAGTGGTTTTTATTTGGAAACTGATAAGTCTCCTATCAAGACGGACTTTTTCTGAACAGACCTACCACCTAGTAAGTGTTATAATCCTGTAAGTAAGAAATCTGTTTTGAGCAATTTTTCTGATAAATTCTTTGAACAATCAAAACTGAAGTATCACTATATCGATCAATGAGTATATAATTGAGACTTGATATGCTCGTATATCAGATTCAGTATAACTACGGCGGAAGAAAGTCACATCTAGCTCTTAGACTCCATTTCTACTTGTTGCGTGGTGCCAAACGTCATAACCACCTATCGTTCCGATTGGATACTCTTTTATCTTCCTCTATTGTACCATAGATAAACTAATATTGCTCGTCCATAATCAATATTTCGAGAAGTCATCGAGTTATTTCAGTGACGCTGGCGGCATTTCGACATTTAATGGCAATGCAATATTTGATATTAATAATAATATATGTTTATACTCGGCAATGTATCTAGGGAAGTTTATTTCAACGCGTTAATCCGAGTTAGTTACTTTCCACTAAAAGCCATTCGCATGCTGAGGGTTGAGAGCGCCACTATTTGCAGCAGTTTCTATAAATGAAGTGCAACTCCACTAAATGAAATCAATTTGCGTTACATTACGAAGCTTTCGGTATCTTACCAAGGCTTTCTACGAACCGTCCATTGCGTGTGTCAGTACGGCACAACGTGACCGCTATGATTAATGGTGAAATATTCAAATGTTATTAATTAATTAGAGTAGGAATTAATAACGTGAGGCTTGCAGTAGACGTGGCGCTGCAGAGACGTCGCCGGCAGTCGCGCCGCGTGATTGCCCGCCGCGCTAGTCCCAGCAATAGTTTAATTAAAGAAGACCTACAGCTCACTCGCTCACATGAAACTAATAGCTACCGATTGAGTTACGCCGAGAATCCTAAGCAATGACGCTTGTTAACAAGTTGCAAAAGGAAATGTTTTCGGAGTGATTGACCTCTGTATTGTTAATGGTGTATTATTCCAACTTCATTGTGATATTTGTTGAATTGTTTGAGGAGGCTTTTGGTTTGCCGCATGCGAGTTATAAAGCCGTCGTATACCGCACAATAAAAATAAAAGTAAAAGTTTTATACCGTAAAGATGGAAATCTCAACTGCATGAAAGAAAGCAGATTTTTGAGGGCAAAGAAGCCTCGAGCGGGCACTTAGCTTCGGCTATTAAGGGTGCCGTGACCGCCAGCCAGAGCGACGAAACGACGAAAACTATAAAACCGTTAAAGCAACGTTTCAGCAGCCGTAAAGAGCGTCGCAAGATCTGTTGACAATGTCGCCCGACCCGCCATAAACCGTATGCACCCGGCAAAGCTGTAAAACTTAACGGCACTCTGATTAAACTTATCTACGAGACAAGCAAATCACGACCTCTTCTAATAACCGCTCGTTCATTCGCAAAACTGGCTATTTTATTAGTTGCATTGTATTAAATCGCCATAAACTTGGACGGTTTCCTAGCGAAGTTTCAAATGTAGAGTTATAGCTGCTTGGCCCACCGCCGCCACCCGCCAACTACCGTGTAGCTTCTGCCTGCTGAGTAACACTGCAAATAGCAGTGGCTTGTAGTACCAATATGTTTTGTATCTACAATATAACTCGTATGAAGCCAACTGACTGACCATTATACGTATTGCCTAAAACATCTCCAAGTCTTAGAAGCATGAAATTTATAGGGGGCTATAAAAGGAATCATCCGAGTTCCACAAGTGCCTAATAAGGCAATGCCGATAACACCAATATTATTGTGCAAATAGTTGTTATAGTTTTCATAGCGGGTGGGCAATAAACGGTTTTAATAAACGTTATTGAACCACTGGCACTGTGTATATCTAGAACCGGATGCAGAGCAATGAAACATTTAATACAAAATGTTAGTAGCTGTTTTACCGCACCTCTGACGTCTTGTGCTTAGTGATGACGTCAGTCTTTGATACTTCTTCAGCACAACCAAACTGCAGCCACGTTCGATGTAGCAGGGCCGTTCAAGGTTCTTATAAGTTCTATATTATATGAGTTAAATCATTTACTAGCGAAACTCGGGAGTAACGAGACGTAAAGTTAAATACTTTCATATACTTTTATATCACGTGGCCGCAATGTAGCGCAGAGCGCGCAGACGTCTTTATGTACGAACTTGTGTACTTAGCCGAGACGCGATCTTGGCGACACCAAAAATTCCAGATAGAGCTCTCTAATGTGAGGTCGCATAAAACGGGCAGGACATGTCTCAACGTTTTACAAGTACTGGAAGGATGTTATAAAGGTTTTACGATCGCGTTCCGTCAGCCTTGCATTGGCCTTAATGGACGACCTAAGTGCATAGAGACATTCACGACAGCGGTAAAGCGGTATGAAAACGCTCGAACCAAATGGTAATGCTGACGGTTCATTAAAGCGAAATAATCGTTAATGTAGACGGAACTGCTTTTGACAACACAAAAGTACCGGCCTTGTTATTCTAGTGGTTGGTGGGTATTAGTGCGATTACCACGAGTATGAGGTGCTTAGCTGACTTTCATTACCCTTTGTCTACTAGTCTCGGTCGATTGGCTTTTTGATATAGGATTCAGCGAGTTTCTTGTCAGTTCTTCTCGTACTGGGGATAGGACTGGAATTGGCGCCTAGACTCACCTAGTATGTAAAACGATTCAAAATGATCCTTGTGATATTACTGAATAAAGATTATTGACTATTGACTAGCATGAGGTTGTTTCATTCTCCATTTTCATGAGACTGTTTCACTAAAATAGGTACATGATACGATAGCTGCATAACAAACGCATGCAGCAAATTGAATGTCCCCAATAAGTTAGTTTCAGAGATACTGAAACTAGTAATTACAGAGCGTGATATCTGAAAAACTATTATAAGTATCTCTTGGAATTTACTTGCTAGTTTTACGATTTTCTAGCACACACAATTATATGCACTATCGTACATGGAAGTGCAAACTAATAGGTAGTTCATTCATCACAATAAGATAATTGCCGTTGGGTCTAATCTAAAGTATCTTAATGATTACGTGCTGACTATATTAGTTGACATACAACTTGTTAGACTTATCATTAATTAAAAAAATCTAAAAAGCAGTAAATACATTAAAAAGAATGACTAGTGAAATGCCCTAGAAACACTGAAACTAAATGCAAAATAAATACGGTGAATAAAAGCTTCAGTTGGTTGGTAGATTTTGGTTCGCCATTTGATTTACTTTGTGTCGAACGCTTTATCTGAGGTGATTCATCACGTTGGACAATAATGAGGGAGATTCGGTTCCCAAGTAAAACAAATCCCCGGCGATCGATTAGTAATATGAGATGATTGGGTTTTATCATTCAAACTCCATGCATTGATTGTTCCAGAAAGCGGTCGTCCAATTACATTAAACAAAATATGGCTCGTACTCGTAACATCTAAGAACATTAAAAATTTCCACGGCCTCAAGCGTTGAAACTTTTATTGGACCATAAACAATTCATGCGATATCACGCGATGTTTTATTTAGACAAAAGAAAATATAACTTTTTAAAGGCGGTTCTATTCCTACTTCAAATTGCGAGTTAATCGAAACGAGAGTATCTGAGAGTCACCCTTTTGGAACTAGTGGAGTAAAACAGAGCTATTTTAAATTCCAATCAACATGGACTGGCATCGTTTATACTGGGGCATTGTACCACGGATATCGAGAACGCAGGCGGTGCAGGCTTTACGAGTGTTAACCTAGTGGTAGACAGGCAGCTTGTTTTAGAGGCTGATCAATACTTCGGCCCACCGCGCCGCCCTACTTAGCCGACCACCACTCTATTTTATTCGTCTTATTTGAATACGTTCTTGTTTAGAAAATTTGTTGTGAGTATTGGTAGTTAAGTATTGAAAAACACTGAAATTACATAGCGCTGCTGTATAATAATAATAGCCAGACTTTATTTAATATTGTCTAGTTGCAACTGAAATACTACTATTGCAGCATCTCTAAAGAACACTTTAAAATTGCTTTCAATACAAAGTTTGGCGTAATTTTATGAAATCACGACCCTTTTAGTAGAGCATTTAAATGATTCATAAAAATCTTTTCATCAACGACAAAGCCGAAGAAAATGGGCGTAATATCAGACCCAACAGCTAATTATTAAGCGTCAGGGACCGCCATTATCAGGCGTCCACCAACCATAAACTCTTCGTTTTGCACTCTAAAGTACTCGCTTACATTTTTGGCATAGTTGCTACAAGTTCCGTCGAAAGTGTCGTTCGAGAATTTATTGTAAAATGTTAGACAACTGACAAATGAAGTTTACGCAGCGCGACGAGACGTGATGCCGGAGACGACGCGAATGTAAAACAGTATCAACAACATCAATTTCCATTTCGTTGTTTCTTACCGTTTCTATTACATTGGTTTAGCGAAAGATTATTTTTTCTTTATTTTTTCAGTCACAAAAGAAAATGAAACGTAACTTGGTTTGCGCAGACTTTTTCGTCAATCTCAGAATGAAGAAATGTCTCATTAGATTACACGTCTGAATAATGTATTGAGAATAAAATGTATTTGAAATGTATAAGTAATATCGTTTGCGAGATCGTAAACCGCTTCTTTCATAAGCGCGTTGAGTGTTTTCGGCGGCGAGTTGTAAAAGGTTCTTTTACGAGAAAAACTTTTATAATTAAAGGACATCAAAGAACCGCTGCGATGGGGTTACACTTCGGATCGTTATTCAAAGCGGCTGTAACCGAGATAAGGGATCATTGCGCCTTTTCAAGCAAACTTTATTTTATGAACTGTGACAAGAAGATAAATATCAGCACATGGCTTAATCATTACGGCAGCGAAATTAATATTTTAACGTGCCGCTAGGATACATTATAAAATTATTAAAATATTGAAATTCAATTCTAAATGCAAAGAATGGGCAGTCCTTTTTTCAGAGCTGCCATGAATTTCGTAGCTAGTTACGAGTATATAAACCTTTGTAGTATACTCGTATTAGTTATCTTTATTTTTGAGCTCTTGAGTGCGGAAAAAAGGTATACTCCTCTCAGAGGTTTCTTGAACCTCTTTTATTTTGGGAATTTTGAGTATGTTGCTACGGTAATCAAGCCACAATGCACATTGGTAATAGATTGGACTCAGGCGCAGACAACAAAAGATAATACCAGCTCCGCACTAAATGGATTTGTCAACTGCTGTGCTGTAATTAAATAAATTTCCTTCTTGTACAGTCGCCTGATGAGTTTTATCGGGGCTTGGTTTGTGTCTCGGGGTGATTAGAAATGTGGCTAGACATGGTAGTCTCTGGATATTTGAATGTTCATTATTAAAAGAAAGAATGTTCATTATTTCAATGAAACGTGTACTTGTTGGTATTCATCATTATTACGGCCAAAAGTGTGGCGGCCACCGAGTTTTATAGATACAATGCTTAAAAGAATAGAAAATCAATCAACACAGGGCTTTTTGTACTCATTTCGACGATGCGATGGTTAATTTAAAGTCAGGACTTATGGTCGATTGCTGGCTAGCTAACCGATGAGTCAATGCGTTTCCTAATTGTATTTAGACCGGAATTTGGATTTATCAACGCACACTGCCACAGAAGATAAATCCAATTGACGAGCTTCGATTTTTAATCTACGTCACAAATACATATATACAATGTTTGTTGAAACTTTGATTATGTTCAAAACAGCAATAAAAACACTGCGTGGTCATTTCGAAAGTACAAAATACGTATTTGTGTCATTAACTTTTCAAAAGTCTTCCTTTGTGCACGGAGTAACAATTTAACGGCATAACTCCATGGAACACTTTTCTGAGGAGATTTGTTATTCACTCAAAAGTTTTAAGTGGCTGTGAAACATCTTTGTCAAAGAATTAAATAACTACACGTTTCGTTTTACTTTAAACTTTAGTAACCCCGACGTAGGGTTCATAATTATGTGTCCTTAAGACTTCAGGGCGAACAGTTGTTAGTCGACACGTCGATCTGAGAAGTTGAGCGTCAGGTTGCGGTGAATCAACCGTATTCCAACTTACGGAATGTAGACGCTGCCACTTTGCTCATCGGGTTAAAGTTGTTTTAATAGGTTTTATTTAACGCTTTTTATAGTTAAAAGTCGATTCTACTTATGACACGTTTGTCAGACAACCATACAATCAAACTTCTAAATTTATTTCTGGATTTTTCTGAGTCCTTCTTGGCGGTCTAAGGTAGTATACAACATCTTATAATTAGCGAACAATTTTAAACGGCTTAAGGATGACTATTGGCAACCAAAAGTAATACTTTGAGAAAAGGTTAAGACGGATATTAAGAAAGTCTTGGCTTCGATAGTCGCCCTGCGGGTAGTCGGCCCCTCCATTAGTGGACGTGTCGGGCTCGGAACCCTGCGACGCTCAGCGTGACGTACACATGGTCAAGTAACCTCTGGACCACTCGGCACGTAGTATGGCAGAGGCGAGGCATCTTTATACCGGCAAAGTGAGTTTACATACATACATACATAAAATCACGCCTGTTTCCCGACGGGGTAGGCAGAGACCACGGATCTCCACTTGCTACGATCCTGACACACTTCTTTTGCTTCATTCACTCTCATTACATTCTTCATACATGCGCGTCGGTTTAGGGTACTCTGGACCTGGCCTTTCTCTAGTACGTCCCCAATTTGATCGAGGTACGTACGCCGAGGTCTTCCCCTTCCAACTGTCCCATTCACACTCTCCTTATACAACTGTTTCGTCAATCTCCTTTCATCCATCCTTTCTACATGCCCAAACCATCTTAACATACCCTTCTCAATTTTCATCACTACGTCTTCTTTCACTCCACAACGTTCTCTTATCACACTGTTCTTCACTCTATCATTCAAAGTGAGTTTAAATGTGAAAAAAACATTAATACACCATCCATGCGGTGCGATCCCAGTTTCCAACAATTCTTTTTTAAGGGGACGGCAAATTAACTAAATACCTACTTCCCCGACAAAACATCTGATAGGACAGCGTTGTTAATTAAGTCTAAATGTTGGACCGTATTTTGTACCTCTACTTAGTCAGTCTCTCTTACACATTTCTGTGATTTTACCTCTAAATCTATAATTGTATTTTAATCGATTATGTTTATATGAGGTAGTAGCCTAGTTAGGTGGCTAGATATCGTTGCTCAAAGTTCCTTTTTAGGTATAAATAACCGTTAGCAGTAAATACTGCCAGCTTTAACCCTTCTAAATATTTACCGCGTATAATTTTATTGATTCGTTAGGCACGACCGGTATGTTATACCACAAGCAGCGCTCCAAAAATACTCGACAAAAAATGGTCGGTTCGCTCGTTAGGTCTCAGCGCGGGATAATTGTGATAACCGCATTTCGTGCCCGACTCTGGGTGTAAAACTAATCGAGTTACCTTGCGCTCCTTACACGTAGCAATTAAATTATGAATATTACAAAAATATGGGGATTAGGAAGGTACAGACAGCGACGGCTTAGAGCTCAGTGTCCCCCAAGTTTACAATTTGTATATTGTATTTAATTTGAACAGATACGCCTTACCTAATTAACTTGTACTGTAAAAGAAGTCAAATAGAAAAAGTTCTAAAATGCGCACCCCGGCTTTGTTTGAAATGCTGTTTCTGCTTAAATCATACTTTGCTTCCTAGAAATTCCGAGAAGCAAATAACAATCCTATTCACTTTCATGTAGAATTCCTTCCGACGTGAAACTACGTTATAACAGGTCATAACAATTTCAGTCTGTTCTTCTGAAGTCGTAGAGATAAAAATTGTTGGAACAGTTTTAATTTCTAGTACACACATTTTAAGTCAACGAAACTGTTCCCGACTCTGCGGCGTCTAATTACAAACGTTGAATGGAACTTTTTGTTCGGCCAGATTGTCGAGCTACCAGACTTATTCACTTAAAATTGAATATTAAATTTCCTTTGCAACATGAGAATTTTAAATTTGTCGGAGGGAGTTATTTCATCTGTTCTATCAGTGAAGATTAAAAGTATCGTTTTTGAATGAAAGAATGCTTGCACAAATGTAGGTTATTTATTTTATTGATAATGATAGCCAGGTATTTATAAGTATTTTAGCAATGCGACTGCATAATCCATTGCATCCTATTTTGCAGCGGTAGCATCGCGTAATAATGTCAGCTATTCGGTGGAATTCGTCAGCGCTCGGCTCTCGAGGCACTCGAGGTGCCTCAAGTCTCGAGTCTCAGCTCAAGGCTCGAGGTGGCTCGGCTCGCGACTGAGAGTGCTGGCGCGGCGGAAGCCGACCCTTACGTGCTCGTCGTCGGCACGACATGCCGCCTTTGTCCACCCACTAGGCTTATTTGCTGAACAATGAAAAAGACGAAAGCCTCCGACATATTTCTGCAAAGCTACCGCGACGATAAGTTCGAACGGAACAGTATTTATCACGAAAAAATATGCCATAATTCGAAAATAATATGCGCCTCAGTAGTCAGCCCTGTCAGTAGCGAAATTCATTGTATTGATTGATGAAAATGCTATTATGAGATTCCGTCGGATTTTACGAATTTTTCATTTTCGTTTAAACGCAACTTTGCCATAAATCGATTTCGGGCCCAATTTATCAACCTTCCTAAATACTTTTGGCGGGTCGCCGCCGTGAAATCGAGAGGAAGACCGAAAATGGTGAAAATTATTTTAACATTCTTACCGCATGACGTTCTATAGAGGCGCGCGTCAATTAAATTCACGAGGGCGCGAGCTTTCGTTAGATACCTACGTGTCTTCGCAAAATGTCATTAGGCTAAAATCTTTAAGACTTTAAGTGGTATATGGACCAGGTTATAATAAGATACTTCTGAGTAATCTAGGAGGGTAACGCTAGAAAATCTTTAGCTAGCGCTTTAATTTTCCTATCGAACCGGTTCGTCAAGCAAGGCATGGGTGATGCGCGTATCGAGCCGCGTGTCATTCGCGTTGGTGATCTTGCTAACACCAGCGGAGTATCTTACGACTTTATGGCACGCAACAAAAATTATTTCAAATACACATTAATTGCTTGTTCTTGGTTTTAGACAGCCAACAATATTTTGATATGTACACCTAAATTCATCAATCCCAGAGGCACTCGTACCATATACGATCTAGATCATGCGAGAACCTTCAATGCTAATAACACACGATTGCAGCCGTCGAAATAACTTACAATAATCGAGATTCAATACATTTTCAGTCACGAAATACGTTGAAAATTCTAAAGTACTCCAGGTCAAATTTAAGCTGCTATCGGCATTTAATAATCATGTCAATTCAACTGATTTTTAGAATAGAGGATCGTTGTGAATGGTGCTCGAAGCGGTCGGAGGGTCAGGAGTGCACTCTTAGCCAGCCGTCACATTATTCGACCTACTTAGCGGCAATACGAAGACGAAGCTGAGGTGTCTAAAGCAACTACTTCATATTGTAACACTCGTCGTGAACAAGCCATTCTTGTATAAAAGTAGGCATAAAAAGATTGAATAAATCCTTTGTAATTGAGTGTTGTGTACAATGTTTACTATTTTGAAGCTATTATTTTGTATCCTTTAAAGTGGTTCATTACATTTTACTGTAATTGCAAGCATTACGAACTATCATAATTCAAGACCAACCCAGACAGCGAAACAGACGAGTAGTGTTAAGTGACTCTTCAAAAAACGATTTATACAATCTTAGTTCTATCTTTTATCAAGCGAGGTTCAAATTGAGGCTTCGGTGAAAAAATAACTTTAGAAATCATGTTATAGGGTGCACATCCGTTCGATATCGGTTGGCGAATGACGGCAGCCGCCATATTGGTCGCATAAATCAAGCCTCGTGGCGAAGTGACAGCGCCGCACCGTAAGCGATCGAGTGTCAGCCTGTCCAGAAATAAAAGCAAGAAAACTGTTCACTAGTTGAGTGGTTTACTTCGAGGCATGCCGTGAAATTTGTCTCGTCCGTGCCTTCCGAAGAAAGCTTATGTAATGCCATTGGTTTTATTGAACACTCGTTCTTGGGTATTTTGACAACAACGTGGCTGGATTATTACAGATTTGTATGCATTCTTCTATCTTGTAAGCATTTGAATTAAAAAAAGGACTGAATCTAATAAAGAGGAATTTGATGATTTCCATCGAGTTACATAATTGCGCTTCTGATATTTATTGGTGCCTTTTGTTTTGTCTCAGTTCGAGTTTACATCATTATACCTTTAAACAAGCAATTCTTGTATATATATAATCTAAATCTTGGAAACGGCTTCAACGTTTTTCATGAAATTTAGTATACAAAGGGTTTCGGGGGCGATAAATCGATCTAGCTAAGTTTCATTCTCCAAAAAACACGATTTACCAAAAAAATTAAACCGAGCAAAACTCGGTCATGCAGGTCATCCTCATCGGTCATCCACAATTAATTTCCAGTCAAAATAATTTTAATTGTTTTGAACTTTTGACAACTTAAAACTTTGAATTGTTCTAATATATTACGAGTATATATTTTATCTTCAGTTTTTATTATTCGCTATTGTTTCATTATTAAATAGTACCTGGGTGATCGAGCATTGCTAGGTTTTTTTTGTAAACGACGTTTTCTAAAAATGAAACCTAGCTAGATCAATTTATCGCCCCCGAAACCCCCTACATACTAAATTTCATGATAATCATTGGAGCCGTTTCCGAGATTCAGATTATATGTATATATGTACATACAAGAATTGCTCGTTTATTTCATTATTATATAATTTAAAGGTCCGTATATTTTTCTTGAGTATATAAAACTTTACTTTTACTTGAGTGCATCGACCTAAACAAACTACTTTATTAATATTTATATCGATGCTTGAGTGCAATCTGCGCAAGTTTATTTTAATGGGAAAAGACATCGACACCGCTCTAGTTGGTGTCGGGTTCGCGGCCGGGGCCACCGCAAGTTATGTTCCCGCGTTATGCAAACTTATTCCTGTTACAAATGAACTCACTGGGGACTCAATCTTTATTTGGCGACGGCGAATATGTTTACAAGAATGAAAAGAATCGTTTATTCACTGGATTTTTCTAAAACACTGTGAAAAGTATTGCTCAAGTTTGAAGTTAGATACCTTCTCGTATGTATAGCACTGATTGATTTAGATCGGATTGCGGAGGGAAAACCCTGAAATCTGGATTATGGTTTAACAACTAATTTAACAGCACAATTTTAAAGAACAAAGATAGCAAATAGAATGGATCAAATCCACAAATAATCATAATGTCTTTAAAGGTTTATCACAAATTTAAAAACTTTCACGGAAGATTTTTCCTGAAAAAGAATTGCATTAGTATTTTCAGCTCAAGAAAACGTAGCTAAATGTTATGGAATAAAAAATATTTCATAACCCACGGATATCGCGGGTGTGACCGAATTTTCCGTGACATTGTCAATATTACCCTATCTTTTTCTTTTATGCAAAACCAATTTTCCTTCAGGGAAAAAATCAAAATAAACTCAATGTGTCTTTTAGACATAGTGGGGTGACCAAAGAGAAAATTCGGAAACTTTTGAATAATAAAAACAACTCTACCGTACTTGATATCCAATATTTCAATAAAACCCTAACTTTGGTCTCATAAAATGGAGAAGCGAAAAATTACATTATAAAGGTTCTAGACAAATTGAGGTCCCATCGTAGTCCACTAGAAATGTTACTGATGTTCACTTACATACCCGCTGCTATTAAGATTAATATCGTTACTACTCAAATGGTTACTCTGTGCTCTTTATTTGAACGTACTCGTATTAATATTCATTAAACCAATAGTAAAACAGATTATCGTTGTTTAGTGAGAGGTTTGTTATTTAAGTAACATGAAATTTTGGTTACACAGCTGAAGTTATTTTAAAAGCACAATCTATTTTTCAATCCAAACATGTTATCACATGTCTCTACCGTATGTACAGTGCCTTTCGAACTATGGAAGTGTTCTGATGTAAATTCTACTAGCCATCCATCCAAATGTTCACTGTATTGAATACACTTTTAGCAGTTTGTAGTAAAGTTATTCTATGCCGTGAGCAAGTAAAAGAAAGAAAATCTTTAGGCTATAAAATGTAGGATGATAGTTACTTGCCTACTTTAAGCAAGCAGCTAATCTTAACCTACCTTTCCATCCATCTAGCCACCTCAGCCTGCTTTTTCCCCTAAACATTCCTTCAGTTTTTATTCCTAAAATTACTAGTATGTTAATATGCCTCACTTTATCTTTCTTTTTTTGACTGCAACACTACTAACCAATTTTGTCTGATCGTAATAACCAATTTCCGTGCTACAATCGTATGATCAAAATAATAATGCATAACAACGAAGGGGCTCTTCATTTATTAACTTATTGAATATTGTAAAAGCCGTTGCGTAATTCGTAAAATATTCCGCCAAAGGTACCCTTAAACGTTTAATATCGGATAAAATACACCCCAACTTACCCCCGTATTCCCCCGTTGTTCATATCGGCATGTTATTCAGATTATACACGAATATTTCAATGCTTTCTACTAAATTACAGCTCACGGAACTTGTCGTACCTACGGACTAAGCCAACTAAAGTCTAATAAGAATATTACAGACGCAAATTCATAAAACTTCCCTACAGAAACTTTATGTTCCGTTGATCAAACTGAATAAGCTACATCATGAAATACAGGTTCAAAGCAAATCTGTTAACATCGCAAATCTCGAACATTCCCTTTATTCCTCAACAAAATATGATTTGCATACTGTTATTATAGACGAAAAATGGTAACACATTAAGGCGGCGCCCCGTCTTAAATTGTTACAAAATGGATTTCCTTAAGAAAATACGCCCGTTTCATTATTCTAAACAACGAATAAATTTACCACGAAGGAAAACAAAACAATTGTATTCATTTTCAGCGACTGCGGTTGCTGCATTACTTGATCGAATTATTCATTCTTAATGTTTGTCTGTTCTCTCTTTCGTTTTGGTCGGTGGTTACTGTGTTTGCACTTTGTAGCTTATCATTTCAAAAACTTCCAAACACCGAAAACAAGCCAATTAACTGGACTATTGAACCGACTATGTTAGGCAAAAAAGCGTCAAACGGCTGTTGCTGTCAGCATTTTGGACGGAAACGGTGCCCTTTAATTAGATTCGAACCGAGCATAACCGGCTTATTCCAGCTTAGGCCGATTCCCCTGAACACGACCGCGCCACTGCAAAAATGACCAACTAATTGGCTTAGAACATCGTGTGTAACGCACTTTAGCATCCAATATCCGTTTTAATGGCGTATCGTTGAATAACATGTGGATTCGTGTTTATTGCTGCGAATACATTTTTGAAACGGAACCAAGAAATATCTAGTTTTCGGTGTTTCCTTTAAAATATCCATTAGAGCTGCAATGGTAAAGGTCTGCTCATACACCCAGATGGCGTGTTGTCGATTGTCGCGGTGAGCCGTCTTCCGTTTGCCGGTGCTTTTGTGCCGGATGTTGCGTCTCCCTCTGCCTGTTCCCGACTCATCTTGTTTCTTTATATGTACACTTGCCACGACATCCTCGATGTGGTTAGTTGGAATGCTCTTATCTTTTGGAAATAGAACATTTGCTAGTCTGCTCAGCACTGGTTTAAGTTTTGTGTGTGTTTTATATCGTCAACATTTTACTTGCAATTTAGTTCTTTAATAAAGAACTATAATGTTTTTAAAGATCGTTTAAAAAACCTCTTGAAAATAACACTGTTGGGAACTTTAAGCCCACTGAGACAAAGTAAGTAGTGAAGTTAGCTTCAAGAAACTGTAAGGGCAGTCGGTATGTTAATTTAACGAGCGTTTATTGAGTTAATAGCCGAGAGTTCTGAACACAAATGAAAGTGTTGTTAGATCGTTCTGATGTTCTGATTGTAATGTGTTATTAGGACATCAGGCACAGTTGTCTGGACATTGAGCATGTTTAGAGTACACAAGTAAGCAAACAAATACAGTCTCCATAAATGAAGCTTTGGTCTGTCTGATATACTTCAAAGAAATCTCTTTTAAAATAAAGCTTCCAATTAATTCTTTTTTAGCTAGAAAACGACTGCTTTCTATATACTAAGTTCAATACAGTAGGTATTCATAGATTTTAGTGGCTCCTTTGCCTTGTCTTAGAAAATATTATTTTTTCACTTATCTCTTATAAAGAGTTGATTTCAGAGAAACAAGTGAAAATAGAAAACACACAGAAAAGTTAAAAGTCGCGTAGTTTTAAAGCGGTTGAGAGCGGAATATACAATTTTGGACAATGTTAGTGTGGAAAGACTTCATCCACAATATCATTGTTTCAAGCACGTTTGAAATAGAAAAATGGGATGACGGCGAGTGTCCCAGTTACAGCTGTCCCGGCTTCAGGCGGCCACTAGACGAAAACTTCGTAACCATAATATAAGAAAAAATGTTACTATGTCATAAAAAAATATTACTTACTATATTTACTAGGAATTATGGGTTTGTATATTCGATTGTAAGTTACATATATATACCTAGTTGCCACTTTAAAGCCTTGTTTAGGTGAGTTGAAATAAGGAATCACCTGGAGATATTCCAATCGATTTTTTCCGTCGAGCTCACAAGGGATTCTCTCCCCACGTCAACGCGGCATAAAACTAACAAGATTTTTATTATTAAGGTCCTGTGAAGTTACATCAAGAAATCTTTCGCGTGTATTAAGCCTATAACCAACTGTGAATTTCCACTGAACCGACTCAGTAGTAAATTCGCAATTTTATTGAGTCGTCTTTTAGGCAGTACCGTATGGAGATAGCGTGTATACTTATTGCTTTGTGGTATAATCCAAATATTATTTGGTAAAGAAAGTTCGATTCTCGTAATTTGGCGAACGTTAATAAATAGGTAGAAATTGGGTAAATCGCCAGTTGAGAAAAAAAAATAGAATTTTCAAAAAATTATTGATATCAAATCATTTTGACACATAGCAGTTTCACGACTTAAATTATTAAGTTTCGTAATTTATTCGTAAAATCAACTACCGCTTCGACGTAACTTGTAAAGGATATAAAAAATCCTACAAACACAGTTAAAACGTGGGGTACGTCTTTTTTTCAAAAATATAAAAAAACTAGCGCCATTCTAGGATAGCTACATTTAATTCTCTAAGGCAAAGCGAATAAAATTACAAACGTCTAACTATTTGAGCTTTAAAATTGTTTTTGTGCACCTATGAACCAAATTAAGCACTTTTCGCAGTGCGCTTTGGAGTTTATCCTGCTTTTTAGTGGTTCAAAGTTTAAACGGTGTGACTTTTATACTATTTGAGTCATTATTTTTTATGTGTCCATGTTAGTTTTAGAATGAGTGTTATGGCGTTGTTTATTCTTTGCATGTTTGTAGAAGGGGAACTAAGGTTTGGTCACGCTAAGTTGTAAAATAGTAGGAAGGTTTTCAGTGTTTACCAACGACACCAATTAATTATAGATTGACATGACCATGTTTACTCCTCTTGCACAATTTATAATGATAGATTTCAAGTTACATAATGTATTTTTTAAATAAGGACATATATAGCATATATATATAATATATATATATATATAACATATATATACACCTATATAGCCAGTGATCTGTAATAATTACTACATTTAGCTATACTCATTTTTACTTAATACGTAAATAAAAATATAAAAACTGCCAAATTGAGAACCCGTTTTGCTAAAGTCAGTACGATAGCCGGGACTTTTGTAATGAAAAATTCAAGCACATTCACAAAATAGTGGGATTAAAGTACCTACATATTGTCTAACTGGATCACTGATTTGTTACTTCACACAACAGTGAATCATCGAACATTAGGTAAATTAATACCTGTTTTGTTGGCCTTTATGGAGCGGTATTGATTGCCACTACGAATTCAAAGGCATATAACAAAGTTATGATGATCAAAATGCCCACCAGTAGTGGACGTATCGCTGGTACAGTAATTTACTCGATTAGCTACCAGCCCGGCCGTCGCGTGATCGTGACCACGGCATTTATAGAATAGCTAAATTACTTACATATTATGAGGCATCTTTAACAATTCCACCAAGCGTATGGAACGCTTCTTGAGTGAATGTGTATTATGTACCAAAGTGTTTTTAATTTAATGAATCAACTATTTGTAAAACTTTTAACTAGCCCGTAGTATTATATTTCTTTTATCTACATTTATTTTAGCTGAAAGTTTTCCTAAAAATGCAAAATAAAATAAACGTGGTCATCCGTTTTTACGTTATAGTCCAACCAATAAATATTACACGAGAAGGTTTGTTACCTAATAATATACTTAACCTATTCCAAAAGAAGGAGGTCATTAATGATAACCAAGAAGGTTTTGTACAATAGTTCGATATTCAGAGTATATTTTACCGTTATTCTATTAGGCAGGTAAGTTTTCAAGTAAATTTTCTGTGTGTATACGAATCTAGACACGCGGCAGCGTGTCAAGCCAAGTTCAAGTGAAGCGAACGGGCGATGCGCGCCTAGTGTAATATTACAGGAACCATTTGGGTGATTTTTCACCCCCTCGTAACTCAAAAACTATTTCACATAAACAAGTCAAATTTGGCTCATCTATTGCCACTTGCGAGTAAAATATGTGCACCGAATTTCATAAACACACCTCAAACGGTTATTTAGATATTAACGTCCAAAAATGGCTGGTTATGGAAAATTTTATCACTGACTGATCTATAGACGTTAATTATAACCCAGTTCTAGATGACCTAGAACGTTCAAATTTGGCATCCAGGTAGGTAGTGGGGTGGATACAAAGGAAAAAATCTGAAACTTGTAAATTTTTTTTTTTATCTTACTTTTTCAATTAATTGATTCTCTTAGGAACCCTTACTAGCGCCTGTAATATAAGAATAGCAATCTAAATAGATGACAGTCGGTCATTATGTGGATTTTAATAGGGTCTTGACGTGAAAATACTAACGAATGGAAGTAGTGTCTTGGATTGGTAAGTAGTACACTCTCGGTAGGTACCTACTATTATCGGGCTAACCTATCTACTTAGGTACCTAGGTATACAATGTGCTAATAGTTGAGCCGTCTATGTAGATAGGTAAGTATGACTAGATAAGTATTTAGGTTTAGACTAATAAAGTACTCTCGGTAAGTACCTACTATTATCGGGCTAACCTATCTACTTAGGTACCTAGGTATACAATGTGCTAATAGTTGAGCCGTCTATGTAGATAGGTAAGTATGACTAGATAAGTATTTAGGTTTAGACTAATAAAGTATGTCCTTGGCGGGGCGGCCGTAGTTTCTTGGATTGGTAAGTAGTATACCTACTCTCGGTAAGTACCTACTATTATCGGGCTAACCTATCTACTTAGGTACCTAGGTATACAATGTGCTAATAGTTGAGCCGTCTATGTAGATAGGTAAGTATGACTAGATAAGTATTTAGGTTTAGACTAATAAAGTATGTCCTTGGCGGGGCGGCCGTAGTGTCTTGGATTGGTAAGTAGTATACCTACTCTCGGTAAGTACCTACTATTATCGGGCTAACCTATCTACTTAGGTACCTAGGTATACAATGTGCCAATAGTTGAGCCGTCTATGCAGGTAGATATATAAGTGTAATAATATAAGAATAAGTACCTACGTACTTACTAATAAGTTCTGTACAAAAAGTAATGATATCCCATCAAAAACATAAATGTGAAATGAGAGCCAAGTTCAATAAGTAGGTATGCTTTAGTCGTTGACTTCAGCGACAAAAGAAGTGAGATCTAAACGGGTGCCAAGTACAATGGTCAGTCCTAAAACTTATTTATAACAATATTAAATATTTTTAACAACTTTAAAATATCATTTCATCTCATAATTTAGGATATTATATTGAAGCCTAAGGTCTGACTTGGCTAGTTTTCTTAAGAGTAAGAATTATATTAGCTATACAATGCAAGTTATTATTTTATTCTTCTAAAAATTTTGCTTGCTGGTAGAAACTAGCGATCGGACATAGTAGGTAAGTAGTTAATAATAGGTAGGTAATTCGTATAATGAGAACTAGCCAAGTTAGACCTTAGGCTTCAATATAATATCCTAAATTATGAGATGAAATGATATTTTAAAGTTGTTAAAAATATTTAATATTGTTATAAATAAGTTTTAGGACTGACCATTGTACTTGGCACCCGTTTAGATCTCACTTCTTTTGTCGCTGAAGTCAACGACTAAAGCATACCTACTTATTGAACTTGGCTCTCATTTCACATTTATGTTTTTGATGGGATATTATTTTACAAGGTCCATGGTTCGAAACTTTTGTAAACTAATTTAGCTGTTTGTGTAGAAGCTACGACTGCCATGCGCCGCGGCTCGCAACAAATAATTCATACGAGCCGTCTCCTAATGGCCTTTTAGCTGCCCGTCTAACTTCAATGTAGTTACCCGTGATACGCGATTACAAATTTGCTATTAACCTAACCGTTAGAACTATCAATTTACCAACTGAACCACACTGATACAATAAACAAGTAATTTAATTTATCCGAAAACTTTGCTGACCGCAAAGTTTTAAGTTATTTTAGTACGGGTATATACAAGTCTGAATATTTTATATTACCTGAATATTTCAATACTGAGATATTTGTCTTAGTCCAAATAGTCATTCAATGGCGTTTTTTATTTACTATCTACAGAGTCCACAATGTTTTTTCGTTTTACCCAGTTTCACCTATTTGAATTTAAACCTTCAGAAGCTTATATTATTATCCAGCAAAGGTTTCGCAATAATCGTAGCGCAACATTGTAATTTGCCGCCGCTCCTAGTCGCGAAGTTCCTTGTTTGAGGCATGTTTAACTTCATTAGGCATAATACGCGGCGGCGCTCGCTCTATACTCGTTTAAGTCCAATCTAAGTTGTGAGAGACGACGAGTTTACATGTGAATAAATTATTATCTTACAGTCGACAGAGAGTTGGGTGTGAACCGACAGCATTATAAACTGAAATGTCTTTGAATTTGTGTTGTTATTTTAGCCAGAATCTGACTAGTTAGCATGAATTGAGTCTGAACTCGCGACAGTGGGGAATATTTTCATATTTACGACGTGATGCGGCGCCTGGCTGCATAAATAACATAGCCAGAGTATAATCAGTGCAGGGTTATTTGGAATAGTACTCTAGCCCACCGTTCACATGACTAGATCACCGTTTTTAGAATGTAGGGAACATTAGAGAAACTAACTAGAAATAAGAAAATGAAAACTTGAAATGCGTAAGTTGATGGTGGAAAAAACCTTAAAAACGTCATCATCATCATCATAAGCCTATAGCAGTCCACTGCTAGACATAGGCCTCCCCTAAAAACGTCTATACTAATGTAATAAAGAGTTAAAGTATTGTACATGTTATTCTACGTTGAGTTGCAATCATTGAAACTAGTGAACCGTATTGTTTATCCCTGAATCCTATAGGTACTATTTTAAATAAAACCTTATTTCAAAACTATTATCGCTATCGTAAGGTATTAATTGCAGCGTTAATGGACTAGATTCTCAGATTTCAGAACTAACCAGGTAAGGCACGGCCTTTCTAAACATTTCATTAAAGCTGTAGCGTATTTTATAGCATACCTATTTACTATAGAGACTACTTATTCTCTCCTTTTATATCTACTTATTCCCTCTACGAATACTGTCATAACATATTACCGAAATTAAACGAAACTCGCAAAGTCCGCTGCTATATCAAACACACTCGGAACTTCGTCCAGAACTGAATAATTAACTCGGTAATGGGCATATCGCAAATAAACTCCAAATTATTGCATTACATACGACTTGCGCTAAACACGACAATTTGCGGTCTACGGTTTATTTTTGTTAACTTAGACATTGACGAATGAGTTGAAAATTGTCGTAGCACGTAGAGGCTCTACGCGTCGTAGCGGCGGCATCAAAATATAAAATTTCCGATCTTATGCAATGCGATGAACGTTAATATATTACAGTGCGCCATATTTCTCCCGTCGTCGCTTCTCGTGTATAACTAAGTTTGCGGCGATTGTCACGCTTCGCTGCGTAGTACATCTACGAAATAATGTTCTGCAAGCGAAATAAAACATGGACAGTCATAATTTACTTTTAACTTTTTAATCGCTTTAATGTGAGTTGGCGAAGACAAGTCTTTGTAAAATTACTTCTAATTTTTCATAGCTGGGAGTTCGTTTGGTAGGTTTAGTGTAATTGCTTCGTTTATGAAACGAATAAAAAGGTCCTCGTTTTGATTAAAGCTTGATTCGTTTCGCTGTTGAAACAGAGACTTAATGCTATTTTATGCGAGTCAGAGTGTGGATATGCAACAAAGCTGACTAGATTTTTTTTAATTTAAAAAGTTTTTTAGGATTTCATTACTCTTATTTTTATTTCTATAATTCGGGTTTATTTTAACCTTACTTTAACCTTATTTTAACCTTTTAACAAAAATTGTGAGATTAGCGACCTTTATACAAATCGTGACGTGTATGAAAGTGGTGCGTCTATGTGGTCCATAGATGCAATCTGCATAGATGCTTAGCTTATGGCCCCGCTGCGGCCAATGTTCCAATATCATCGTATTATACCTCCCAATTGAGATTGTTCCGCACCGATTTACATAAACTGTGTACGTACGTAGTCTAGTGAGCACACGTGCTGCCACCATAGTTAACTATAGAGATATTATGCTTGTGCGAGTATATGTATACCAAGCCAAGTCTGTGCATATAAGCCACTTTTTAGAAAACTATTTGTGGTCTTGAAATTTGAAATAAATGAACTTGAAATTTAGGGTTTCATAGGTAGGTAACCATATCAATATTATAAACGAAAGTAGCTTTGTTTATTTGTTTGTAACCTATTCACGAGTAAACGGATCATAATGAAATTGGGCAAGGAGACAGATTATATCCTGGAGACGGACAAAGGCTATGTTTTGGTATATGTATAGGGGTTAAAAATTTGTACGCGTGGTTAAGCAACGTTAGGCGCAGTCACTTTTTGGATGAGTGACCGCCTCTTTTTGCACTCCATAGAAATTTCACAATTAAGCGATATCAATTGCTTGAAAATTAAAAAGTTATATTGATGGGTTTTTGCGGACGAAGTCGTATTTTCACTAGTTGGAAATAGCGACTAGAATAGAAAATTTTGAGTTTGGGGATTACAGGCATCATTTTTGCTTTTTTTTTTTTTAGGAAATAAATTTGCCAAATTAACCCCCTAAGTGTAGCGGTTAAAACATCGTTATGGGGAGTTCCACTATAAGTCTATAACTTACATCTTCCATGAATTTACAATGCCACAGTTCAACTGAAGAGGCAGTATTGACCCCGCGCAGATTGCTGTGGACACGCGGTAGTAAAAGTTTGATTGCACTGCAAATGACCGTCATTGCAATCCGATTTTATCAATTGGGGTGTATTTGTGGATACATTTATGTCGCGGGTCATTTATATTTGGGAAATTTTGCGGGAAATACGTACTATATGAATGCACATTTACCAACATGACATAATAAGTATTTTCATCAATATATTTTCTCCAAAAATTTACAGCATTACGTACATACTGCAGAGATAAATTAGTTCTTGTTTTGAAATAGACAAGTTACATTATCCATTAACATCCTTACTTTATGCACTTTGTAAGTTGCCCCGACAGTTATTATGACATAGACATACAAAATGTACGTTTTTCACCGTTCTAATTAAACAATTTAATTGGGTCAGGAACAAAGCGAGGCCCGAAGAAGCCCAAAACCAACTGGAATTTGACCTACCTACAGCTTTATAATGTTCCGCATTTAGCTAAGTTACGCGGTTTAGTATAATATCTGTCTCTATTCTGTAGTCCTGTTTTATAATTGAATTCATATTATTAAGCTATTATGCTATATAATTGATTTTCTATTGAAATAGAGTTACTACATATAAAAATGCTATAATACTAAATTAGTATAAGTATATTCAGAGTAGAATTACAGAATTAACATAAAAAACGCTTGATTCTTGATTTTTGTCTTTTATTATTAAATTCCAGAAAAACAATAAAGTTTCATTGTTCTATCTTCATACATAGGTTTGTAAGCGTTTAAAAAAATACGAGAGTCCTAACGTCCACTACGTCCTAACGTACTGCCTTAGGTACGGTCCACGAAATATACAATTTGGAGGATTATGTCGCAGACCTTCACTAAGAAAGGATTTTCTAAATTCTACTCTAAATGCTAGGGTTCCCACACAAACGCGAGAAAAAACCTGAAAGATGTGTTTTTAAACATATGCGCGTTTTGTTCTGAAGTACAGTAGTTAAAGATGATGCAGAAAAGAAATTGCTTTATTTAAAATGTGGTCCACGAAGGTGGAAACCACAACAATACCAGCACCGTCGCCATTACTGCAATAACTATCCGATTACACGGTCGCTTCCAAAAAACAAAGGCCGGTCGCACTCACAAACAGCGTTAATATGAATTTATGTTCGAAAATGTTCTGAAAACTTAAAATTTCGCAGACGTTGAAAACAGCATCAGTGCCGGGAGTGAAATCTCGGACGCGGCGTAATGGCCCAAGTTCGGCTAAGCCCTAGAAGCCCCCGGACGTGTGAGGAATGCGCTCCACCCCGTCTTATTACATACGTGATTCTTATTTATATTTTATTCGGATCGAGTCATTGAACGCGTTTTCGATATCAGAAGTGGGATTAACGCATTGCCGCCTCTTACTGCTCTTAGTGCTTCTAAACTTTGTAAGCATCTTATGGAAGTTAGGAGAAGTATTAACGGTTTTCGCTTTATTAAATGTACGTTTCGGCTTGCGGCTGAGTTCTTATGACATTTACGAGTACGAAGGGTAGATTAGATTTGATTATAAATAATTCAGTGATTGACCTACTTATCTCATATTTTGATAATATAATAGACAAGCATTTTTCAGTAGGAATGTACTTTACAAAAATATTAGTTAGTAACCAAAATACTCTATTGAAGGAAATACTGAATCGCCATATTTCACTGAGAACCCGGTGAATATTTATCACATACAAGGATAGGGTTCGAATCGATATGGAACATCCTGTTACAATCTATCAACAGTGGGAGAGGGATCTTTTAAAGTATTTTGGTAGTGACCCGCGGGCGTGTCCGATTGTAAGAATCCGGCTCTGCTCTCCGGACCGGATGCATCGTTTCCGGATAACTGAACAATCGGACGGTCAACTGGTTAATCGATTCACTGTAGGCAACAATGTGATAAACAAGCCTGTAAAATGTTTGACTAGTAAAGTTGTATAGGTATTGAGTTTTAAGCCGATGGCATAGAGGTTTTTATTGTTTTACCTGACTTAACTGGTTCGATGTTGATGACGCTAGAATGTGTAAACATACCTGTAACAAAAAAAAACATCTGTTAGTAAAAGGTGGTAATAAATATTTTTAAATAAATCGTAAGCTCTTGTAATGTATCAAATATGAGGCAATTATAATGGTACAGACCTACCCTATTATATTTCATAGCCGTACATCATACCCGCGTTTATAACGATTAATGCCGGAACGCAGATACGTTTTTAAAACAGAACAGAAACATAAAATACAATTTAAGGTTTAATATTTGCCTAAATTTTAACGCAGCAATTACTCTAAATTAATGGCGAAATTAATACTTTGACCGCTCATGTTAATTAAGAGCGTTATTTACAATACAATTTATGTATCCCCGTTTTAATTACATTTCAAAATTTATGAACAGGTTTTTTGAAGTCACTAAGGAATATGGTACATATCACAAATTAGCGCCATGAAAAATTACTTTTGTGTAGTGGTAATATAGTTTTATTAAGGCATTGTAATTCTAAACCAAGTTCTTATCGCGACGGCTCGCGGGTTCACACGTAAGCACTGGGTATGTGTATACATATGTATGTCGTAAGTACCGAATATCTAGAATTACGATATGAACTTAAAATGATGATGAAAATGATGGCTGGCCGTTAATAGAACCCCTCAGTCCTCTAGTAAATGCGTAAAAAGTTGACTTTGTATTATGTCCCACACGGACGAAATATTCCAGCCGTGTACTGTAATTTACATAAACTCCGAAGTCATTCGAGAAGTATTAAGGAAATGTTATTTCATGCTTTGATATGCGGTAGCAATGCATACATTTTGTAATGAAAGAAAATAATACGACTGTGTGATGAATTTTGATTTCAATAAAAGATGTATATGACGCACGTTATTATAGGTAGGTACAGTGTGTGACTCCACTTGTCAAGATTCTATATTGGTTAATGCTGTTTCAAATTATAAAAAAAATATCGTGACACTAATTAAAACAGTTGAATTATATGTATTAGTAACGTTAGAAAAAACCTCTGATCTGCCGTTAAGTAAATAATTTTTTATATAGATATTTTTAAATTTTCACACATTCTTACCATTTTATTAACAGTTAATGATGCTCCATAAGTCTTTCACCAAGAAGACATGCAGAAGCAATGCAGAGAGAGCAGTTGTTGAAGGGGACGAATATTTGTTATTATTATTAATGTAGTCTGTTTTATTTGACTAAGAAATCGTCAAAGAATACTGTATTGTATACACTAACTTTTCCACAAGATTATCATAAAAAGAGAATTACAGTTTATTGAGGATCTGCCGATCATGGACATCAAACAAGCCGCAGTCTTTTGAGTCCAGTAACGCGATAGCTTCTTTGACATGATAACGACCCGCCTTCTCATATCGACTGAATACATAATAATCTATTGACGCACGCCTGCTACAAGGAAACAAGAAATTGAAAAATACAAACGGATGATATTTCTTGTACCTATATACCGGTTTTCTTTTAGTGTTATTGGAGAAATAAACAATCGAAGGCGAGATTTCCTTGTGATAAGGTATATTGCTTTTCAAAAGTAACGGATGTAAAGATATAAAAACAACTTTACTTACATAGGGGAGGCACATTCAAAAACATTTTTGTGGATAGCGACTACCAGTACATATTACCGAACAAAATTTCAGTACGGTTGTAAAGGTGTGATTTATTTAATAAACATACAAATTGTAAAATACAATTAATTGTAACCGGCTACAACTCTACAAGTTTCTTCAAAAAATTACGTTTTACTGTAGACTTGTAATGTTGATTTACTAGGGGCCAGGTCACGCGTTCACCAGTGTGAACGCACCCTTTAGAGCCAAAATAATGTGTTAAAATGAAAATAACAACAATCAAATCCAGTAGCCACTGCCGAGCACACCGAGCCTAAGCCGCGCAGAGATAAAAAACTTTTAATTGGATTTTTTGTAGATTAAAACAATGATTGCCCGGGAGTTTGTCAAAAGTAATGCAGAAGAAAAAATGTGCGTAATTGGAAGGGGTCTATTTCTGTCTATTTCATGAGGAAATATAAATAGTCCAGAAAATGCCTTTTTTGTGATTTGTGAACTTATCTAAACTCTTTTAAATGTAATTTAGCGTTATAGCGGTGGTGATTCTGTTGTTCACTGAGTTACTAAAATTTTGTAAAACACTAACGTTCTTATTACATTCTCCCTAAGATTAAAACAGAAAGTGACATTTAAAAAAGTTAAGTAATTTTAATAAAATAGGCGTAAGTATTAATAAGGCTTTTTTGTAACACTTTTTTTCTTTGATGACTAAAACTACTCGTAAGTCGCTATTTATCTTATTTTAGGAATGCCATTTTGGAAATAATGCTAACCTTAATCTTTGGCATGAGTAAATAAAAACATTCGTATTTTATGAACTTATAGTAACTCAGTGAACAACAGAATCACCACCAATAGGAGATTGGGGAGGAAAACGATCAATTCACATCGTCTAATCTAAATCGTAATTCCTAGAAGCCTTCTCGAGGTCTTTAGTCCCTATATTCAACTACTAAAAATATGTACCGTGTTTACGTTTGTAAAAACTTTAGATATATTTAGACACTTCCCGAATTAAAAATTTCAAATTCCCTTGTATATTTTTAACCTACCTTAATATGCTGAACATATAATAATATATATTATACAGTTAAAAAGCAATGCCTGCATTTCCAGGCAACAGTGCGGAAACTAGACGATGCTGACGGTGCCCATAGATGCACATAGGTACGATGACTAAATTTAATTTTGGATTTATATAGACAATCAGCGTAACGTACAAATAAGAAGTAAGTGTGTACTTAGTTGAATAAAGAAAAAGTGTAAATAAATTATAAATGAGTTTTGTTAGAAATTACAGTAACTGCAGATTGAAATTCTTCAGTCACGAAGTGAAGTAAGCTACTTTGTCAATGAAAAGGAATTGCAGCTTGAGCCAGATAAAAGTGAATCACAGGACAATAGCCAGTGAAATCTAATTTACAACAAACGGATTCTTAATCCTTAGCCAAACAGTTGGTAGGGGGAAAACTGCCGCATTAGCCGCGTCAGTCATCAGCAGAATGAATCATTACTTGAAGAGTGCGCCAGTGGCTCGTGTCAAAGAGCCTGTAGCTCAAAGGTCCTCGTGCCATGCTTCCCCCTGCGTGCCCCGTGCCTGCGCTCTCCCCGCCACCGCCCGCAGCCGCACGCCCGCCAAGGAAGGGCTGATTGAAGGGCCACTCTAAAACCTCGGCCACCCGCTCGTTCGCTCCCATTCAAGGGTCGAATCTGGATTATAGGGCGCCAAACTCTGCACCTTCATCAGATGTATAAATTTGTTAGCAGCTCGGCAATTGAAACGGCGGAAATTGTAGTCTGCGTGTAATTTGACTCCATTCAAAAGCGAAGACAAAATGAACATTGAAACTAAATTATTGAAAGATGGGCGTTTGCTTGGGTCGCTGATATAAATCGGTAATTTGATGTTTTCATACAGTTTTCACGTCGAAAAATAACGTAAGCATCGGGTCGGCTTCGAAGGTTCCCTCCGCTCGTATGGAGGAAGGTACATATTTGTACCTTAAGGCGAAGTTCCCGTGTAAGTTATTATAAGAGAGGCGCGCCGAGGGAAATGAATGTCGAGTAGGTCGACCCGTTGTCATTCATATTAGCTGCGACGGCTTAAATTTGTAATCACACTGCGCCAATTCATGGGCGTCGCGTGGCGTAACCCTGATGGAAATAGGGAAACGAAAAAGTAAGCACCGGCTGTAAAAAGTAAATACTGGCGTTGATCAAATTTAAGCTACAACGTAGAAAAAGCAATCTGGCGCTTACAGCTCGTAACATTTACCATAACTTTTTCTTACTTTTAATTTAATGGGCCAATAATATTTATTTGCGGATAAAAGAGGTTATATACTCGTAAAGAGTAAATAAATGACAGTCGATCACTGTGTGTTATCGGTGTAAGATTTTTGTGGTTGTACGTTTTGAAATGGCGGAATGTGAAAGCACACGTGAAGATAAAATACTCAGCTTACAAGCGGCAAAATTCTCCGTAGCGTACAATATTCCACATATAAAAACCCTTATCTTTTAAACTCTAAACCAGTTACGGTCAAGAATAACCGTTCCGCACCCGCGCATTAATGTTTACGTGTTTGTTAAGCTACACCAATCTCGTCACCGTCAACTTTGCTGGAATCGAGAAACGAATTATCTTGAAATAACAACGGCGATCAAAACGTTCCGAAACATGACCGATTTTGCAGTCGCCTGCCGCTTGCCGGCTAGACGTCAGGAAATGTAGCCATGTGCCGCCGGATATAGGCGAATGTGTTCGAATTTTAAGTGAGCCAACGTAAATTGATTCTGCCCAATTTTGCGTAAACACGACTCGCTGAGGGTTTGATTGCTAAATCCGGATTGAGTTCTCGCCGTCCAACTGTTGACTCTGTTCGTAGCAATCAATCTACGAGAATGTCCACCGAGCTACTGCTACGCACGTTCCGCACTAGCAGTGATAGACTTTATTTTACGCATTTAACATGAAATACAGTCAATTATGAAAAATCTCATGAAAACGTTTCGCAGTAACAACCATAACGAGAAAACATTTCCAAGAAGAGCCTAGAATATTATACATAGTACGATTCAGAATGGTGTCGAGTGGAAAGCCGACTATGTTACAATGAGCTTGCATAATAAGGCGCCGGCTCGGCGTCGGCAGAATTCAGAAATACCTCACAAATTCTTCAGTCTGTGGGACAGAAGGCATATCCTTTGTAAGCATTGCTTTAGTTCCTTATCTGCGAGGTAACTTTTGGAAGGGCTGGTTCGAATGGTAGAAGTAAAGTTTAAAACACTGGCATTGGCTTATAGAACGGCCATAATTGTACTAAATATTATAATAATATTATACCCGTTATAATTGTAAAAGTACAAAAATGTTGGATATACATCTTGGGTATTATAAACGCAGAGTCCAAACCGCTAGTCTTAGAGGGTCCTTTTTAGGGTGAAGGGGTTTCATTAAAAGGGATTCCCAAAACGCAGCTAGAAAGAGTACAGCGGGGGTTTAAAAAGTTTGTATGGTCAAAATCATTTCGAAATGATCTTTAAAAAATAATCAAATTGTTTTTATTACCGCTGAAAACATAAATTGATAGCGTTTAAAGTAGTCCCATCGCCCGCCAACTGCAGACGATGACGCTTCATCAAACAGAGAGCAAAAATATGAAAATTCCTCCAATGAAAATGTATTTTTAATTATCACAGGGATGCAGTCAATGTTATTCCGCTTTTTCCTCTCGTTTTAAATAGAACAATTAAACGGTCAAACGCTTAAAGTAAACATTTACACGTTGTTGGTGAAATGCGAATCTGCATTTTGCCGGCTGCTGTCTGACTGAACCATAGAAGATTACAGCAGTAGTTACATCACAGAATATTCACTACTATTATGGCACAAAAGATTGCCCCTCACTAAAAAAGTTAAGTCAAATCAAGTCATAAAGTTCTATACTACTGAATTTAAAACAAAACTCTATTGTTTTCACAACAAGATTCAATTTTGAATAGAATTTGGTCGCTCCCATACACCACCCGAATGTATTTGTATCTCATCTTGAAGAAACAGAAACACAAGTCAGCGAGTTGTTGCATTTTGAGAGTTTTCATGAAAATAAGACAGTACAAGACAAACATACATTGGTATGTTATGTACAGTCGCAGAATGAAAAGGTTGACCAGTTTTCAAATAAATTCGTTTACGCGTTGCAAGCACATGTTACTTTTTTAAACTGCGTGCTGCGTGCGTAAACGAGAGAGCTGTACCTACTGAAAATTATGTTTAACCGTTTGACAATAAAGTTTTAATTCGCTTAGACAAATGTTCTTTGACATAGCAGATTTATATTGAAGCCTTGGTCGAAGTGATGCAGGCTGCCTGAACCTCCGATGCTGCACTCGCCTCAGCAATTAGCTAGGAGTATCCGCTCGGATTTATTGATATAAAGGTATCTTAATTAACGCTATTGTGTAAAAAATGCTGTATTCACTGGTTCCTATCGAAATGCAACGAAATAACGAGTTGCTGAATGTTTTTGTCTTTAGTTTAAATTGAAACGCAAAATAAAAAATACAGTTCATTTAAATATGCGGGGTATTGGAATAATGGTAGGTAGGGTATGCCTTACAAATATAAGTAATACCATATTGATCGTCATTTTTCTACTTAGCAACGCTACTTTATACTCGTTATTTTCAATCATTTTGTTTTGAAGGTTTGGGTAATCAGCAAAAAGTATGTATCTACGAGTACTCTAAAATCTTTGTGTACTTATCAAAAAATTCCGTGGTTTTGTAATTCGGAACTGACTGAGAGCTGGAAAATAGGACTGCTTTCAATACTCTTTTTGGGAAGAAAACAAAGGATTTGTGAGCAAACCGGACTGTTTCAATATAGTGCAAGAGAGCGAGCTTCTCAATGAGACGGTAGGTACTAAGAATTCCTAAAAAATACATCGCCATCAAGGTTGGGAATGCAGAAGATAAAAAATTTGGTGCGGTAAAACAAACAATAGTGACGAGGAACAAACAGTTATCCCTACTCACGGCACAATGTCACGTTTAGTGCATTT